>JAWKAU010000065.1:0-656000 GCA_033398695.1 Orobanche coerulescens
GCATTTAGAATCTTCTGGCATTTGGCTTTTTCTGCCGGGGTGATATATCTTTGGCCTTCAGTCCCAAAACTAACAACTCATCACTGACATCTTTAAGAAATAAAAGATGTGTAACCGATTCCCAAAAGAAAGGTTGGTTTAAAACTGACCTGTACAATAATAAAGTAGTTTTTTTTCACTGTTACATACTGACAATAAATTAGGGAAATAAAATGATGTGACAATACCTAGGACGACTTTTCTGCTTGAGGAGTGTCCAAATTAGATAAACCGTTTTCACATGATCGGAAATTACACTAGATAACCTTTCCCAATTAGCATTTCCGTGAAATGCTAATAAGATATCATCCCATGATGTAATTGGACCGCCACAATTTTTTCGAAAACCAGTTTGAATAAATTAGAAGATTATGCGTGCCAAATTAATCCAATCATCTTCATGAGCACATACATAATAAACGCAATGTAAAACAAATTTGACAAGTAAAGATTGTATTTAGACCTTGTAAGCAAACAAGTCTATTTGACATAAAAATAGATTTTTTTTTTTAAATCAAGTGGTCGAAACTTGTACAGCACGTGTAAATCCCATAAATATGTGAATGTGATTAGACCAAAATTTATCGTGAAATAAAATCAATTCACTAAATGGGGCTCAACTACAAAACAAAATGAATGAAAAATTGAAAATTGGACGCAGCTCACTTGCTTCGTCCACCTACAAACAAAAGTTTTGCTTGCATTGTTTCCTCTTGAATGAGGATTTTGTTTGCATTTAGATCTCCAAAGATTTGTCCATTCTTATGCAAATAATTTAATGTGCTTGCAACATCTCTGTAAATAAACAATACAAGTGGGCCAAGTCAAAAAATTGTCGTTTAATAAAATCGATGCTACAAACTTTCCCTTTTAAATGACTGTAATTTTTTTTTTTTGAAAAGGAATCCAATTTTCACAATAAAAGCAATAGAAACATACCTAAAAATAGATTTATATATACCACTTAGCCTTTTCTTTTGAATTTGAATGAATCGAAATGAATCAGATGGGCTCAATTGAATGGGCCTAACTAAATCAAATGAATGGATCGAATCAATCAAATATATATATATATAATAAGGGTAAATAATAATAATATAATAACAATAAAATAAAAATAATAAAAATAATAAAATAATAATAAAAATAATAATATAATAAAATATAAATGATCAATATTATATAAAAATAATAACAAAAAATAATAGTTAGGTTAATAATAACAAAAAATAATAGTTAGGTTAATAAAAATATTATAATATTATTGATACTATTTTAAAACGTAATTATAATTATAAAACTGAAAGTTTTTTGGAATTTGTCAAGATAACGAAAGGATTGAAATGAAAAAAACAAATATATGGATTAATATTAAAATTCAGAATTTTTTATTTAAAATTCAAAAATAAAAAGTAAAAAATAAAAAATTCTGAAAATTCTAGAAAATTTAAAAAATCTAAAAAAATAATCGAAACTTTTATTTTTTAAGAAAAAATATCTTGAATAATAATATTAAAAATCAGATCTTTTATTAAAATTCAAAATAAAAGTAAAAGTTCTAATTTTTAATATTATTATTTTCAATCTTCAAAATTTTATTTTAAATTTTTTAAAATTTTCCAGAATCGGAACTTTTATTTTAAATTTTCTAGATTTTTTTATTTTTACTTTTTATTTTGAATTTTAAATAATAGATCTGATTTTTAATATTATTATTCAAGATAGTTTTTCTTAAAAAATAAAAATTCCGATTTTTTTTTCAGATTTCTTAAATTTTGCGGAATTTCCAGAATTTTCAGAATTTTTTTTATTTTTTTCATATTTTTTAGATTTTCCAGAATTTTCAGATTTTTTTTATTTTTTGATTTTTAGACTTTCGAATTTTTGATTTTTTTATTTTTTTGATTTTTAGATTTTCCAATTTTGATTTTTTTACTTTTTATTTTTCTTATGGAAATTCCTAACTCCATCCACAACATTTATGTGATTTAAAAATTTTTGAAAAGTTTTGATGTCGGATGAAAAAAAAGGTTGTGGTGTAACTTCAAATTAGCACAAAAGCTTTTAGTGTAAAAAAATTTTTCTCTAATAACAATAACGATAATAACTATAATAATAATGATAATAACAATGATAAATAATAATAATAATAATAATAGTAATCAACAACAACAACAATGATAATAATAAATATTATTTAGGTTTCTTTGCGCACATGTTCTCCTCGGGTCTTTGAGTGTGCTCAGGTTTCTTTTGATGCGGCACTTCGTTCTTCTTTGGAGCGTATTGTCACTGCTTCTGGGCCTGGTTTTGGCGACTGGCAGTGGAGACTCGCCACCTTACCTTTTGCTTTTGGGGGACTTGGTTTATATACTGCAGGTGTTGTCTTGAACTATGCCTTCCTTGCTTCTAGACTTCAATCAGCTGACCTACAGACTAAGCTTCTTTATGGTTACGGTATTGAATCACTTGGTCCCTCTTTTGATGATGCTCTATGTACTTTCAATGCGAATATGGATATTGACCTTTTGAGTAACCCTACCGAGATCGCGCCCCAAACTTATGAAGAAATTGCGGATATATATTTGGTCGAGTTTCCCAAACTGTTGAATCTACTTTCCATCTTTCCCTCGGCGGATGGCGTTATGGAGTTCTCTAAAGGAGGATCATACTTGGATTGGCTTAGGGTGGCTCCGATATCCGGATTAGGACAAACTATGAATGCGGGGCTTATCGTTGTGTCTTGCTATCCTCTCGGTGTTCCGCTTTTCCTTTGTTAGTCAGTGTTACTTTGCTCTAAGGTTTTCTGGAGATATCTACGGGGACCACTGTTTCGTGTGCGGGTATTGTTGGCATTAAACATCGGCATAACCTTGTGCGTGACGTTCTTGTTGACATATGCTCTCGGTCAGGGATTTCTGCTCGTAAGGAGGTGGATATTGGGCTTTTCGGAGATGGGGACAGATCCTTACGTCCGGCTGACATATTACTCTACTCTTGGGACGGTGGACGTGACGTATGTGTTGATCTTACGGGTTCGTCGCCTTTGACGCAATCCGGGTTGATTGACTTTATACCGGGGCGTGCGATAAGTGATCTTTGCCGCGTAAACGTGTCAAGTACGATGCTAAATGTGCGGATATTGGATATGGGTTTCTCCCCTTCTCCTTTTCTTCTTTTGGAGAACTTGAGAAAGATGGGGTTACTTTACTTAAGCGCATTCGACGATTCTCTATGACTCAGGACATTGGTGCGCGTGCAGCAGTTCATATTTTTAATAGGATTGGATTTGCCATTGCCAGAGGTGTGGGGGCTCAGTTAGTTTTGAGGCTTCCCACTAATTTTTTGTAATCCTATGAGTTTTTTATAATATAATATTAATAATAATAATAATAATAATAAAAAAAAATAATAATAATAATAATAATAATAATCGAATCGAATCGAATCGAATCAACAGAATGGACCTAAATCAATCGAATCGAATCGAATGGACATGAATCAATCGAATCGAATCGAATCAAACTGAAAAATAAATCCAAAAGAACAGGGCCTTAAAAGCTGTAACACCCCCAATTTATTCGAGGTGTATTACAGCGCCGTAGACCCCTCCATGGGACCCACCAGGCTACAATAGGAAAGCTTCACTCGACTAACCATCTTGGTTAACGAGGATACACAATTAAATAATATGACATATAAAGATACGCCCGGAGCAACCGGAAAAGTAAGCATCAACCAACAACGTGGCAATTTAAAGTAATACAATGCGGAGTTTGAAACGAAAAGCCTAAGTACTCGCGAGTACAATCTATAAGTTTAAAACTATGGAAACAACCATATCGAAATGGACAAAGGAAATGAATAGACCCAAATGCACATGTCAACGACCCTGGCCAACATCCTCGTACTGTCCTGGTGCTCGCTCGTCCAGATAATCATAACCTGAAATCCATAACAAGAATTTCCCCGACAACGGGTCCCCAAAGGGGTTAGCAATTACGCTAGTACAAGTATTCAAGGCAAACCAATCGCTTACACATTTCATAGTACATGCACCAATATCAATTTCAAAAGTCAAAACCAGACATGTCTTTTCCGGAAAACATACAGTCCACAATTAGCCTCGAGAACAGGGCGGCAGCATACATTCTCGCTCGAGGCCTCATAGGGACCCTACCGAGTTGGCTACAATTACAGAAAAACAAAACCACGCACACGCTAAGCCGTGAGAACAGGGCGGCAGCATACATTCTCACTCGAGTCCTTGCAAGGACCCTAACGAGTTGGCTAGCGATGCGAAACTCGTGAAATCCAGGCGGCGGCATAGATTTCCCTCCTTGACCCGTCAGAATCAACACAAGGTGAGTCACACACAAATAACATACATCACCATTTCATGTTAAGCTTAAAGGTTTCCAAAAATACTTGCCTTGAATAATAGACGACGCTACGAGCGGAAAGGAAACAAGACGGACGTTAGGATCCGATAATCACGAACCTAACGATACGAAGAACACAATCACAACCAATTCTAAACGAATACGGAATTGGAAAACACTCAAAAACCCGCCTACGATTCATGTATATTCGTATAAAAACAACAACGAGGGCGGACCTCAACCAAACCCTTACGATTACAAAGATACTACGAAATATAGCATGAATCCGTAGGAAACCAACAAAACTAACGAGATTAATCATGTACATCATGAATTAATCTAACATACGAACGAATCGGACGAAACATGAAAACCCCTTCAATTTACCCAAAACAAGGTTTTTAGGAGTTTACCTTGAATAATGATGAAGAACACGATTAGAGGTTGATAATATACACCAAAAACTCGAAGAAGATGATGGCTCGGAGTTACAAAGCTTCAAATCGCCGGAAATACCAAGAAGGTCGCCTAGGAGTCGGATGGGAAGGAGAGGGATGAAGAATGACCGAAATCGGTCAACTCTTGGGTTTATAACCCCAGGCCTCGTTACGTACGTTAGCCACCACATGCTAACGTACGTAAGCTGTATTACGTACGTAAGCCATAAGGGCCTTACGTACGTAACCAAAAAGGCAGAATCGCCTGGACCGAAATACACTAGGGCGTTACGTACGTAACCAAAAAGGGTGTTACGTACGTAACCAAAAAGGCAGAAGTGCCTGTACCGATTTACACTAGGACGTTACGTACGTAACCAAAAAGGGTGTTACGTACGTAACATTCCTTGCTGTGGAGTACAGGCCAGGAATAAAAGAGGGAGGTACCGAAAAAGAATCGAAAAACAACGGTGAACAATTCACGATGGTACGGACGCAAGGGGCCTGAAACGACGAACTTAAGTACCGAAGGGAAAACATATTCCCGACTACTCAAAGGTTCAGAAAACAACATCAAACGTAAATTTCCCAAACTTTTGGGAAATTTACAAAACGATCCAAACATGTGAAATATACGAAACGTGGTCGAAACACCAACAAAACTCACAACGCCCACAATAACATGAGATCGATCTTCGGCAACCCCAAAACGGCGGTTCCGAACGACGATTATGATAACACACCAAATAGCGACGGAAACAACATGAAACACCGACTCGAGTAAAACGAGTCCGAAACAAGCTCGAACGACAAAAGTTCAATTTTAAATATCCTCAAAATGTTAATACGGTTACAAACGAGTTGCTAGAAACGAAAATGCACCAAGATGAGAATAATAAGAGAAGGGAAAAATGCGGATATTACATTCTACCCCTCTAAAAACAAGTTTCGTCCCGAAACTTAAGAAATAAACAACTCGGGATACTTAGCACGCATGCTATCCTCGGTTTCCCAAGTCGCCTCCTCGACACCATGTCTCGACCACTGCACTTTGACCAATGGAATGGTTTTATGCCTCAGTCGCTTCTCACGGTGCTCCAAAATCTTCAAAGGACGCTCCTCAAAAGTAATATCCTCGGCAACGTCAATCTCCCCATAGTCGATGATTTGACTAGGATCCGGGACATATTTCCTCAGCTGGGAAACATGAAAAACGCTATGAACATGACTCAGGGCCGGGGGTAATGCCAAACGGTATGCTAACCCACCGACTCTCTCGAGAATCTCGAAGGGCCCAATAAATCTCGGACTCAACTTCCCCTTCTTCCCGAAACGGAAAACTCCTCTCGTCGGCGACACCTTCAGCAGAACGTGGTCTCCCACCTCGAATTCTAAAGGTCGACGACGGACATCGGCATATGACTTCTGTCGACTCTGGGCAGTCAACATCCGTTCTCAAATTAATTCTATCTTCCGTCTCGTCTCTAAAACGACATCCGGTTCGGTCCCGACCAAATCGGATGCCTCATTCCAACAAATCGGCGATCGACATCGTCGCCCATAAAGTGCCTCATACGGTGCCATCCGAATAGACGCGTGCCAACTATTGTTGTACGTGAATTCGATCAATGGCAAATGCTCCTCCCAGTCGCTACTCCAATCGAGGGCACAAGCACGCAACATGTCCTCGAACGTCTGGATAGTGCGTTCCGACTGTCCATCCGATCGGGATGAAAAGAGGTACTCAAATGCAAACGGTACCTAAAGCCTTATGCACCGCCCGCCAAAAGTGCGATACAAAACGGCCATCCCGATCCGAAACAATAGACTTGAGTACCGTGAAGTCTCACAATCTGCGCGATAAACACACGAGCCAATTTCTCCGGCCCCAAGTGTCCTTGATGCCCGTAAAATGTGCCGACTTGGTTAGACGATCAACAACCACCCATACCATATTCATTAGGACCCGATCTTGGCAAACTCGTAACAAAATCCATCGATATATCTTCCCATTTCCATTCCTAACGGAAGTGACTGCAATAACCAATGGTCGCCGATGCTCGATTTTGACACTGTGACAAGTCAAACATCTTGCTACAAATCGTGCGACCTCCTCCTTCATATCATTCCACCAGAAATTTCTTCTCAGGTCCTTGTACATCTTACTCGAACCAGGATGAACGGAATAGGGTGTGGAATGGGCCTCACGCAAAATACTCAGTCGCAACTCTGGATCGTTCGGCACACAAAGCCGACTTTGGAATCTCAAAACGCCATCCTCGTGAATCACAAACCCATGAGACTTTCCCTTAAGAACGTTCTCTCGGATTTGAGTAATCATCGGATCCTCTAATTGCTTCAGCTTAACCTCATCGATCAAAGACGATGAAATCTCTAAAGCACAAAGTTGCCCGACAGCTCCAGGCAACAAAACCTCAACATCTAACCCGATCAAAGCCCTCCGAAGCTCAGACTGAGGCGTAAGGACCTCAAGCGTTCGCAACGCAATCGGTTTCCGACTCAAGGCGTCGGCCACGACGTTCGCCTTGCCCGGATGATAAAGGATTTCAAGATCGTAATCCTTAATCAGCTCTAACCACCTCCTCTGCCTCATATTCAACTCCCCGAGTAAATATGTATTTCGTGCTCTTATGATCGGTAAAAATCGACATGCGAGCCGAAAAGATAGTGACGCCGGATCTTGAGCGCGAACACAACGGCCGCTAACTCCAAATCATGGGTAGGGTAGTTCAGCTCATACGGCCAAGCTGTCTCGATCGTAAGCAATGGTCTTGCCGTCTTGCATCAATACGCACCCAAGACCACGACCAAGCATCGCTATAAACGGCGAATCCTCGTTGCCACATGGCAACGCCAAACCGGAGCTGAAGTCAAACGCTTCTTGATTCCTCAAAACTCGATGTCTCTCGACATTCCAAACGAACTTCTGATTTACGGAGCAAGCGTGTAAGTGGCCGAGCTAGTTTTGAGAAACCCTCGGCGAACCTACGGTAGTAGCCACCAAACCCAAGAAACTACGGACCTCCTTTACATTAGTGGCGGTGCCCAATCCAACACCGCCTCAATTTTCTGCGGATCCACACGGACTCCCTCGGCTGAAATCACGTGACCCAAAAACATCACTTCCTTCAGCCAGAACTCACATTTCGAGAACTTCGCATAGAGTTGCTCGGTCCTCAAAATGTTTAACACTATTCGCAGATGATGGGCATGCTCCTCCTCATTCCTCGAATAGATAAGAATATCGTCAATGAAGACGACGACACACTTATCCAAATACTCGATAAAGACTTTGTTCATCAACTGCATGAACACCGCCGGCGCGTTAGTTAACCCGAAAGGCATAACTACAAACTCATAATGTCCGTATCTCGTCCGAAAAGCCGTTTTCGGCACGTCGGACTCCCTCACCCGGAGCTGATAGTACCCCGATCTCAAATCAATCTTTGAGAATACCGCCGCTCCCTGCAACTGGTCGAACAAGTCGTCAATCCTCGGCAAAGGATACTTGTTCTTGATGGTCACCTTGTTCAGTTCACGATAGTCGATACACAAACGTAGTGAACCATCCTTCTTACGCACAAACAAGACCGGTGCGCCCCAAGGCGAGGCGCTCGGTCGAACATACCCCGACTCAAGAAGTTCACTCAATTGTTTCTTCAACTCTGACATCTCTGAAGGTGCCATGCGATACGGCGCCTTCGAAATCGAGCCGCACCCGCTCTAACTCTATAGCAAACTCAACCTCACGATCCGGTGGCAATCCCAACTCGTCAGAAATACATCAGAAACTCACTAACGACCGGAATCGATGAAAGCTCGACTCCACCATTCCCGCCTTCAAGGCGTAGCACCAATAACCGAGTACACCCTTTTCGCAGAGTTTCATCGCCTTTAAGGCGTTAATAACAAACTTGGTTTCTCTTTCGCCTGCGAAAGAGTGTTGATGCCGTCCTCGGCTAACATAGTGATGATTCGTGCGGTAGTTCATGATTGCACCATGCCGTTCGAGCCAATCATTCCCGAGAATTAAATCCTCGCCCTCGATACTCACAACAATAAGATTAGAGAGCCAAGCCCTCTCACAAATAATCACAGAGCAGTCCCGAACTTCGATCACCGACAATTCTATCACCGCTAGGAAGTTTAACGATGAAAGGCTCGCAAGGTGACAAGCAATCGAGACTCAAACGGCGTACACACTCTAGAGAAATGAATGAATGCGTAGCACCGAATCGAAAAGCACACCGACAGATGGAAATGAATATGAACGGTACTGCCACATGCAGCCTTTGGGTCATCGGCCCTCCTCATCTCGTATATACGCGGTGAGGCGGAGCCGACACTGAAACTCCACCCCTAGCGGGCTGACCCGACCTTTACCTCGGCCGGCACTCGGTGGGGGCGGCGAGCAAATGAGCCACTGGTTGACACTCGGCTCAATGGGCCAGTTGAGAAGAACAGGCGCCGCGAAGGCTGTTTGATCTGCTCACAAAAAGGGGCCTTGTGGCCTAGCTGTCCCACAAGTATGACGGGTAATCTTCTGACGAGAACAACTCGGCTCCTATGGCCATGTGTACCACAGTTAAAACATGTGGGCTCACGAGAGGAGGTTCGCGGCACTCAAGCTCCCGGAAAAGCAGCCGAACCGCCGTAGAAATATTTGCAGCCTGAGATTTCTGCTGGCCTCCACTCTTGGGACCAGAAAAATTTCCGACCGACTTCTGCTTCTTGCTCTCGCGAGCCAAATCGCTAGCCGTCACCGACATATCATAAGCAAGGGCCCGACTCTGATAATCCTTCAGGGTAGTACATACAAGTCCAGACATATAGTCCCGAATGGGCAATTTCATTCTCCTGGAAAAATGGAAAATTTTGTCGCTCTCAGCGACAACTTGGGTCTTCACATAACCCAACTCCTTGTTGAAATCAGCAATAGCTTGGGATACGGGAATATCCCGAGGTTGAGCATCGAAGAAAGCATGCACTCGAGCCTGTCTGACCGGCCACGGACAGTACTCGGTTTCCATCAACTCCTGAAACTCGGCCCACGAAGCAACATGATCTTTGGGACTAACGGCCTCCCACCAATCTGTAGCATCTCCCGTGAGAAAGTATTGAGCAATAGGGACCTTACGGTCCTCGGGACAATTGGTAGCAGTGAAGACCTTGGATATCTCCTTGATCCACCCTTCCCAGCCGATCGGGTCTGAAGCTCCCGAGAACTGAGGAGGATGCATCTTGATGACATCCTGGAGCCAGCGATCCGCTCCGCCCCGATTAGCGTGGGCCTGATCGGGGTTCTGGACCACTTGAGCTATAGCCGCCATCTGGTTAACCATTTCTTTGCCTGCCCGCAATACCAAGATCGGCGCGCTCCTGAGAAGAAGCATGACTGTGACGGTCACCGGTACTGCCGGCTCCCGAAGAATGCGACGTGGCCGCCCCACCGGCTGCCCCACGTCCTCGGCCGCGCCCACGGCCACGACTGTAACACCCCCAGATTTAACCGGAAATATTACAGCGCCGTGGGCCCCGAGATGGAACCCACAAGGCTAAAAAGAAATTTTCACAAACATTTACAAATGCCCAAGAGGCCAACGACGGTACTAACTTTAAAAATTCACAAAGACTTATAAAATCCATTTATCAAAAACCGTCGTAAAAACTCATTTGAAATCGCGAGGCCAAACAGCCGACACTCAAAAGTTTAGAAAACGACTTCCAAAGCAACCTCAGTTACCAGATACCAAAAGAGCATTTCAAAATACTCACGCAGCGGAAAAAGACCAACCATAAGGATACTCTAGCAGCGGAATACGAGAAACAATCAAAAAACTCAATGCACACAACATGTCCTAGCCAGTATCCTCCGGGAAGCTCATCTCTTCACGACCGCTACAAGATCGATACTCCAAGAACCTAAAAAGAAATCCCACGACGGGGTCAGCCATAATATCCAACAATGATAACCATCACATCACATTAAGAATACATACCAATGAGAATAAGAATACGACCAATGTAATCTTACCACCATGACTTTACTTACTCAAGTAATTCTCATCAGAATAACCATTAAACTCGAACATAATATTTGTATTGTACCTCAAACAATACTCAAGATCCTCAAACTATCATAACCAACTCACGATACGGAAATCTACCATTTCTGACCAATACGACCCATCGAATAAAATCATCAAATCCCAAGACGATAACCAATTGTCCACCAAAGACAAGACCAAGGAAAATATGGAACATACCTCGAGATATGATGTGCCACGATAATCATATCAGTCTAATCCGATATCAGAACAATGCAATGCGGACAGGGTCCTAACACAAGACCTACAAATGCATACTCATATGACAACGTCAATATGCTCAAAAACAATAACAACTATGTATACTCAATGGAAATCCCATGATCCAGCGCCCTCAGCATAGATCCCAAGATGATCCTACAAGATCAACACGAGGTGGATAACCAACAATATACATATTCACAACAATAACACAATACTGGGTAATCCAACGATCCAGCGCCCTCAGCATAGATCCCAAGATGATCCCGTCGGACCAACACGAGGTGGAAAAACCCGTCCAATGATCCAGTGCCCTCAGCATAGATCCCAAGATGATCCCGTCGGACCAACACGAGGTGGACATCCGATCCAGCGCCCTCAGCATAGATCGCGCGATCCCATCGGATCAACACAACATAAACAACACAATATGCATACACATATGCAAAACAATATGTTCATCATCATGAACAACGCAACATGAACGACAATATGACAAATCAATTAAGACGACCTCATGTTCGACAACATTAATGATAATACGCATGATCAAATCACTAACTCTAATTGAATCGATATAAGATACTTGCCCCGAGTCCTTCGGGAGAAATCTCGATGTCCAATCATCACCGACGATTATCCTCAATGCTCGGCGATCCATACGAACAATGAACTATAGATACTCATATCCTCGTCTTTACCATAATGTAACCTTGATACTCGAACATACCAATAAGCGAGATAAGCATATACATTATGATTTATCTCCCGAATCGAAAGAACGATATGCGATCCGAATACCCGAGTTCACAATAATAATCATCGCTATATGCATTATAAACGAAATGAAATCGAAACCATTCATTAAATATTATAAGCGAGCAAGTAATAACTTGCCTCGATACCGTACCACGAACACATTGCCTTTGTCTACGAGCTCCTCGGCCCGATCAAAAGCAATACAATGGACATACTCGAACACGACCGCAATATCCGGTTATAATCACCGATCAACAATCTCAACCTATCGAAGAAATCAAATAACACATATCCGATAACAATCAACAACCGACAATACTAACTAATCGAACTCAACGGTTCAACACAACCTCGAATAAACACAATCGGAACCAACCAAGTCAAACCATCACGAATTCATAATCAAAACACAAAAATCTTGCCTTTGCGCCTACTTAGCGCACGTTAACGCATAACGTGGCGTGCGCTAAGTTGTCCGTTAGCGTGCGCTAGCGGTAAGCTTAGCGTGCGCTAATGCCTGATGGCATGCAATCCAAGCATCGACTAACATCTTGCAACTACGAATCCGAATGAAGGGAGATATGAATCTCCATATCTCTTGAAGATAAACAACACCATAACTATCACAAGGATCATATCATTGTCCATATATCAATAATAACACCAACAATCAAACCGACTCGATAACAAGGATCATATCATATTCAATCCGTAATTCAACCTCGTATCATGATTTAACTCCTCTAAATCGATCAATATAATTAACAAGATTCAGAAATCCATCTTAGATCGGGTTAAACGAATCAACATCCTTATAGTATGAAGAATCTTAACTAACATCCGAGACTCTTATCAAAATTCCATTGAATCCCATATAACATCATCATATGATTATCCAACATGCTCCTTACATGAAATCATCCAAGAAAACGAACTATCATCAAGAGGATACGAAAATTACCTGGATTGGATGGACCAAGAATAAGAACACTAGACTCCATTCCAAGAATCATGAATAACTTGAAGAACAAGGCTTGAATCCATGCTCTCCATCTTAATCTTGTTAAAGATCATCATCTCTCAGTGTTTAGGAACTCCAAATGTTCTCCCAAGGTTGTCTCTATCGGGTGAAAGGAAAGAAATGGACGAAATGCTTCATGACACCCGTTTGTCCCTTTATATAGAATGCACCACTAGCGTCCGCTAAACCCTTATGTTTAGCGTGCGCTAGCCTTAGCGTGCGCTAACTGACTTTGTTAGCGTGCGCTATCGCAGTCCAGAGGCTACTGTCTTGCTTCGTAAACTACCTTACGTACGTAATGCCCATGCATTAACGTACGTAAATCATCATGCTTAGCGTACGCAAGTCATTTATCTTAGCGTGCGCTATCCGAAGTTGACTTGCTACAGCGTTCACCTACCACTCGCCCCCACCTTCCGACAGCATCTAGCAAGGATAAGATTCATTGTTGACTAATACATAGTTAGCGTGCGCTAAGCCTAATATTTTAGCGTGCGCTAATACTTCAGACAACAACCGTTGACTTACGTAACGTGCGCCGAAGCGGGGTCCACACGCAGATTCCTTCCGTCATGCGCACTAGCGTCGCTAACCTATAAACGTGGCGTCGCTAATCCGCACGCGATAGCGTGCGTTATGCATGAATATCGTGCGCTAATAAGGCTATACTTAGCCATTTTCCAGATTCTTGTCCAACGTCTCGACATACCAAAAGCGAACATAAGACACACCGAACACAAACACCGATTCCAATAATATCACCATACGATATACCCAATATCAAAAATCGACAACCCGATACACAATATCCTCAAATGTAATTGTATCGACCAAATACGACAATTATACCGATCTTGATATCTCGGTCCTTTATTTATTTTATCTCTCATGCAGATTCAACGCTGTACAATATAACTCGGATAAAATAATATTAAACAACAATAGTAGAAATTAGGATATTACATTCTACACCCCTTAAAATAAGTTTCGTCCTCGAAACTTGCGATCCATCATAAAACGAACAAACATACCGTTCAACTCAAAATATCCCAAAACCCTCACGACAACGATTAATCATCATCATTACCGAATATCCAAAAGAGCATACTTCGAAATACGCAGTCGACGATCTCCGAGATACTAGCCAGCGTTCTCACGATGCAGTCTCAATACGCTTACGATCACAATTCCCGATTCTCAACAAAATATATCATCTTCGGATCAAACAATCTGCCTGAATCAAATTCTGTCTGCCTGATTACATAATCAAGTCTCAATTCTGATAAAACGAATAATATCCGATGTATCTGTGAAACAACTGCTCAATACAATGGCAACGAATCCCGAAACATCGATAGACAATCTGAACGCTCAGATGATCACCAACAATGATCAACAATCAACCGAATTTATCATCGACATGATAAATTCCAATCTGACCAACCAGAGGTCAAAACACAATCGAGAATATCATCAACATGATAAACTCCAATACAACCAACGAACGATCAACGGAAATCGAGAATACCTTCACACGGTAAACTCCAACACTATCAACACAGAACCACAGAAACAAATATACGAAAAAGCAAAATTCTCAAAACGACACACCGATCACATACAGTGGATCTCAATAAACATATCCGACTGGCGAACATACCCCTCGGCATATGAACAACCAATCACAAACTGACGAACATACCCAATCATACACGGAGTGGAAACGACCACTCACTATCTAAAACAACCAGTATGGGGTCACCATCCCCAAATCTACGCTTACAAGGAAATCATTCCAGAATCAGTAAGGTAAAATCGCGCTACTACCATACCAATGGAATCACATAGCACATATGTTCCGGTTTCACAAAATCCCAAGTTTCCAAAATAATATTATGTGCATGAATCTACAACACGCAACATATTTCTCTTATCTGATAACTCAACCGATCATCACCGGATAATCAAACTAACATACTGAAGTTCGAACCTCTTTCATCGTACCATACTGATGTACTATCCAGTTCGTGAGTCACACTCATATCTTCACCATAATAGCATTATGCACTAAATGCGTATGTACATCAATCACATTTTCAAAACCAGTTTGAAATCGTATATTCTTGTCAAAAGACAAATTTTCGAAAATTCTTTCAAGAGTTTGAAAACTCAAAACATAAATTTTCGTAAGACCACGAAATCAATTTTTAAAAATTCAATCATTTGGTGCCAAGTTCTCGATAAAAATTCTTTTTGAATATACGCGATTAAATAAAATGGAATCATGCAAATGATTGACCACAACCATACTCCTGTATACCAATTCGGCTCGTCACAATCCACTGACATTCCAATGGAAACCACATGACCGAGTTCCAAAACCTCAATATATAGACTCCGATAAAAACTCCTTTTCCACCCATGACTCGCAACGTCAGTCATTAACCCATCCTGGATCACCTTAAATATGATATGACAAAATATTGAAACAAATCCACACAGCGAAAGACTTCCCGAGAAGTTTCTTTTGAACAAGTAATCCAGAACCCCGAAAGGCAGGAGTGACATAGATAAACGATTGATAAAGTATTTTGCAAATCTCGGGAGTTTTAGAAAACATGAAAGTCTTTTGAAACATTAGGGTCTCAGCCCGTATCTCATTCCACACTACAAAAAGTTTAAAAAAAATAGAAAACCCCTTTTCGGACTTCAAGTCCTGAGTTATAAAACCATTTCAAAATCGATTGGGTCTCGGCCCAAAATCATTTTCCGTAAAACATCCGTAAGACATTCATTTTGAAAAGTATCATTTTCAAATGCTCAAAACAGTTCATATATATCACAAAATGAACTAACATGACTACATGTTCTCCTCAACAATGCATAGTCCTTCTACCGATTACACAATTCCGTTCCAAAACTTAACCGACATATTGATTCTCGAAATCATAACTCCTCAAGATCATCAATCCTGTCCCAACTCTGTCACCTTATACTGTAACGCATAATATCTACTGAATCTCAAAACGTATCAACTTAGAACGGCAATAAATCTCAATGAAATTCAAAAATCCAAATACTTACAGATCGTGAAGCCGACGATTCCCCGTGATACTGGCACATGTCTCGGCTCTAGAAAATACTCGACACGGACATTATCAAAACACACGTTGGCAAACTCAGTTCGACTCAAGAACACAATACATCTCATTCCAGAGAATCTCGTTAACACCATTTGGAAAAGTTATAACAAGCCCAGTACGATACTGGTAAATCACATAACACATAAGCCTGAGTGAACAACAAAAACTCACGGCTCTAATATTTGTCAATCGACAACTCGAAGGACGCAACAAAAACACGACCTAAATCGACCCAAATGCCTAGGTTTTCTCAACCTAAGCTCCGATACCATATTCTGTAACACCCCCAGATTTAACCGGAAATATTACAGCGCCGTGGGCCCCGAGATGGAACCCACAAGGCTAAAAATAAATTTTCACAAAAATTTACAAATGCCCAAGAGGCCAACGACGGTACTAACTTTAAAAATTCACAAAGACTTATAAAATCCATTTATCAAAAACCGTCGTAAAAACTCATTTGAAATCGCGAGGCCAAACAGCCGACACTCAAAAGTTTAGAAAACGACTTCCAAAGCAACCTCAGTTACCAGATACCAAAAGAGCATTTCAAAATACTCACGCAGCGGAAAAAGACCAACCATAAGGATACTCTAGCAGCGGAATACGAGAAACAATCAAAAAACTCAATGCACACAACATGTCCTAGCCAGTATCCTCCGGGAAGCTCATCTCTTCACGACCGCTACAAGCTCGATACTCCAAGAACCTAAAAGAAATCCCACGACGGGGTCAGCCATAATATCCAACAATGATAACCGTCACATCACATTAAGAATACATACCAATGAGAATAAGAATACGACCAATGTAATCTTACCACCATGACTTTACTTACTCAAGTAATTCTCATCAGAATAACCATTAAACTCGAACATAATATTTGTATTGTACCTCAAACAATACTCAAGATCCTCAAACTATCATAACCAACTCACGATACGGAAATCTACCATTTCTGACCAATACGATCCATCGAATAAAATCATCAAATCCCAAGACGATAACCAATTGTCCACCAAAGACAAGACCAAGGAAAATATGGAACATACCTCGAGATATGATGTGCCACGATAATCATATCAGTCTAATCCGATATCAGAACAATGCAATGCGGACAGGGTCCTAACACAAGACCTACAAATGCATACTCATATGACAACGTCAATATGCTCAAAAACAATAACAACTATGTATACTCAATGGAAATCCCATGATCCAGCGCCCTCAGCATAGATCCCAAGATGATCCTACAAGATCAACACGAGGTGGATAACCAACAATATACATATGCACAACAATAACACAATACTGGGTAATCCAACGATCCAGCGCCCTCAGCATAGATCCCAAGATGATCCGTCGGACCAACACGAGGTGGAAAAACCCGTCCAATGATCCGGTGCCTCGGCGATAGATCCCAAGATGATCCCGTCGGACCAACACGAGGTGGACATCCGATCCAGCGCCCTCAGCATAGATCGCGCGATCCCATCGGATCAACACAACATAAACAACACAATATGCATACACATATGCAAAACAATATGTTCATCATCATGAACAACGCAACATGAACGACAATATGACAAATCAATTAAGACGACCTCATGTTCGACAACATTAATGATAATACGCATGATCAAATCACTAACTCTAATTGAATCGATAAAAGATACTTGCCCGAGTCCTTCGGGAGAAATCTCGATGTCAATCATCACCGACGATTATCCTCAATGCTCGGCGATCCATACGAACAATGAACTATAGATACTCATATCCTCGTCTTTACCATAATGTAACCTTGATACTCGAACATACCAATAAGCGAGATAAGCATATACATTATGATTTATCTCCCGAGAATCGAAAGAACGATATGCGATCCGAATACCCGAGTTCACAATAATAATCATCGCTATATGCATTATAAACGAAATGAAATCGAAACCATTCATTAAATATTATAAGCGAGCAAGTAATAACTTGCCTCGATACGTACCACGAAGTCAAGTTGTCGAACACATTGCCTTTGTCTACGAGCTCCTCGGCCCGATCAAAAGCAATACAATGGACATACTCGAACACGACCGCAATATCCGGTTATAATCACCGATCAACAATCTCAACCTATCGAAGAAATCAAATAACACATATCCGATAACAATCAACAATGACAATACTAACCAATCGAACTCAACGGTTCAACACAACCTCGAATAAACACAAATGTAACCAACCAAGTCAAACCATCACGAATTCATAATCAAAACACAAAAATATCGCCTTTGCGCCTACTTAGCGCACGTTAAACGCATAACGTGGCGTGCGCTAAGTTGTCCGTTAGCGTGCGCTAGCGGTAAGCTTAGCGTGCGCTAATCTTTGTCTGATGGCATGCAATCCAAGCATCGACTAACATCTTGCAACTACGAATCCGAATGAAGGGAGATATGAATCTCCATATCTCTTGAAGATAAACAACACCATAACTATCACAAGGATCATATCATTGTCCATATATCAATAATAACACCAACAATCAAACCGACTCGATAACAAGGATCATATCATATTCAATCCGAATTCAACCTCGTATCATGATTTAACTCCTCTAAATCGATCAATATAATTAACAAGATTCAGAAATCCATCTTAGATCGGGTTAAACGAATCAACATCCTTATAGTATGAAGAATCTTAACTAACATCCGAGACTCTTATCAAAATTCCATTGAATCCCATATAACATCATCATATGATTATCCAACATGCTCCTTACATGAAATCATCCAAGAAAACGAACTATCATCAAGAGGATACGAAAATTACCTGGATTGGATGGACCAAGAATAAGAACACTAGACTCCATTCCAAGAATCATGAATAACTTGAAGAACAAGGCTTGAATCCATGCTCTCCATCTTAATCTTGTTAAAGATCATCATCTCTCAGTGTTTAGGAACTCCAAATGTTCTCCCAAGGTTGTCTCTATCGGGTGAAAGGAAAGAAATGGACGAAATGCTTCATGACACCCGTTTGTCCCTTTATATAGAATGCACCACTAGCGTGCGCTAAACCCTTATGTTTAGCGTGCGCTAGCCTTAGCGTGCGCTAACTGACTTTGTTAGCGTGCGCTATCGCGATCGAGCTCTTGTCTTGCTTCGTAAACTACCTTACGTCGTAATGCCCATGCATTAACGTCGTAAATCATCATGCTTAGCGTCGCAAGTCATTTATCTTAGCGTGCGCTATCCGAAGTTGACTTGCTACAGCGTTCACCTACCACTCGCCCCCACCTTCCGACAAAGATCTAGCAAGGATAAGATTCATTGTTTACTAAAACATAGATAGCGTGAGCTAATCCTAATATAATAGCGTGCGCTAATACTTCAGACAACAACCGTTGACTTACGAGCGTGCGCCAGCGGCGGGTCCACACGCAGATTCCTTCCGATGCATGCGCACTAGCGTACGCTAACCTATAAACGTAGCGTGCGCTAATCCTGCACGATAGCGTGCGTTATGCATGAATATCAGCGTGCGCTAATAAGGCTATACTTAGCCATTTTCCGCAGTTCTTGTCCAACGTCTCGACATACCAAAAGCGAACATAAGACACACTGAACACAAACACTGATTCCAATAATATCACCATACGATATACCCAATATCAAAATCGACAACGATACACAATATCCTCAAATGTAATTGTCGACCAAATACGACAATTATACCGATACTGATATCTCAGTCCTTTATTTATTTTATCTCTACTGTACAGATTCAACGCTGTACAATATAACTCGGATAAAATAATATTAAACAACAATAGTAGAAATTCCGGATATTACAACGACCACGACCACGACCACGGTTTCCTCCGGCATCCATACTGATGTTGAGAGATAACAGAAGTATATCGATGATGAGTAAGGGGAAAAGCAATTACGATTCGGAAGCAGAAATACAATGCAAGAAACAAAAGAGCCGAATAGGAAAACTTACGAGCACTGGAAGTACCGGGATGCTGGCAGCGGCGTGACAATGTGCAAAACAAAACACGACTAGACCCAAATGACCAACAAGCCTAGGTATCCATAAACCTATAGCTCCGATACCATTTTCTGTAACACCCCCAATTTATTCGAGGTGTATTACAGCGCCGTAGACCCCTCCATGGGACCCACCAGGCTACAATAGGAAAGCTTCACTCGACTAACCATCTTGGTTAACGAGGATACACAATTAAATAATATGACATATAAAGATACGCCCGGAGCAACCGACAAAGTAAGCATCAACCAACAACGTGGCAATTTAAAGTAATACAATGCGGAGTTTGAAACGAAAAGCCTAAGTACTCGCGAGTACAATCTATAAGTTTAAAACTATGGAAACAACCATATCGAAATGGACAAAGGAAATGAATAGACCCAAATGCACATGTCAACGACCCTGGCCAACATCCTCGTACTGTCCTGGTGCTCGCTCGTCCAGATAATCATAACCTGAAATCCACAACAAGAATTTCCCCGACAACGGGTCCCCAAAGGGGTTAGCAATTACGCTAGTACAAGTATTCAAGGCAAACCAATCGCTTACACATTTCATAGTACATGCACCAATATCAATTTCAAAAGTCAAAACCAGACATGTCTTTTCCGGAAAACATACAGTCCACAATTAGCCTCGAGAACAGGGCGGCAGCATACATTCTCGCTCGAGGCCTCATAGGGACCCTACCGAGTTGGCTACAATTACAGAAAAACAAAACCACGCACACGCTAAGCCGTGAGAACAGGGCGGCAGCATACATTCTCACTCGAGGCCTTGCAAGGACCCTAACGAGTTGGCTAGCGGTACGAAACTCGTGAAATCCAGGGCGGCAGCATAGATTTCCCTCCTTGACCCCGTCGGGCCAACACAAGGTGAGTCACACACAAATAACATACATCACCATTTCATGTTAAGCTTAAAGGTTTCCAAAAATACTTGCCTTGAATAATAGACGACGCTACGAGCGGAAAGGAAACACCGACGGACGTTAGGATCCGATAATCACGAACCTAACGATACGAAGAACACAATCACAACCAATTCTAAACGAATACGGAATTGGAAAACACTCAAAAACCCGCCTACGATTCATGTATATTCGTATAAAAACAACAACGAGGGCGGACCTCAACCAAACCCTTACGATTACAAAGATACTACGAAATATAGCATGAATCCGTAGGGAAACCAACAAAACTAACGAGATTAATCATGTACATCATGAATTAATCTAACATACGGAACGAATCGGACGAAACATGAAAACCCCTTCAATTTACCCAAAACAAGGTTTTTAGGAGTTTACCTTGAATAATGATGAAGAACACGATTAGAGGTTGATAATATACACCAAAAACTCGAAGAAGATGATGGCTCGGAGTTACAAAGCTTCAAATCGCCGGAAATACCAAGAAGGTCGCCTAGGAGTCGGATGGGAAGGAGAGGGATGAAGAATGACCGAAATCGGTCAACTCCTGGGTTTATAACCCCAGGCCTCGTTACGTCGTTAGCCACCACATGCTAACGCGTCGTAAAGGTATTACGTACGTAAGCCATAAGGGCCTTACGTACGTAACCAAAAGCGAGAATCGCTGGACCGAAATACACTAGGGCGTTACGTGCGTAACCCAAAAGGGTGTTACGTACGTAACCAAAAAGCGAAGTGCTGTGCGATTTACACTAGGACGTTACGTACGTAACCAAAAGGGTGTTACGTCGTAACATTCCTTCTTTGTGGAGTACGAGCCAAGAATAAAAGAGGAGGTACCGAAAAGAATCGAAAAACAACGGTGAACAATTCACGATGGTACGGACGCAAGGGGCACAAACGACGAACTTAAGTACCGAAGGAAAACATATTCCGACTACTCAAAGGTTCGAAAACAACATCAAACGTAAATTTCCCAAACTTTTGGGAAATTTACAAAACGATCCAAACATGTGAAATATACGAAACGTGGTGAAACACCAACAAAACTCACAACGCCCACAATAACATGAGATCGATCTTGGCAACCCCAAAACGGCGGTTCGAGCAGCGATTATGATAACACACCAAATAGCGACGGAAACAACATGAAACACCGACTCGAGTAAAACGAGTCCGAAACAAGCTCGAACGACAAAAGTTCAATTTTAAATATCCTCAAAATGTTAATACGGTTACAAACGAGTTGCTAGAAACGAAAATGCACCAAGATGAGAATAATAAGAGAAGGGAAAAATGCGGATATTACATAAGCATCCCATCCCATAATTTAAAACTGGGCTCTTCGTTCTTTAGGAGTAACTCATTTAAGCTCCAAGTGCATTGCTCCCTCACTAGTTTCTTCATGTCCATATTGCTGTACAATATTTGGATGGACCACGCACCTCATATCCGCAAGAAACTTTTCTTTTGAAATTTTTCCCCATTTTTTCGGAGGAATGGCTTTGATCAACACTGGAAGTGAATTGGAAAGAAGTCCGGAGAAGAATTCTGTGCCAGAAGATCCTTTCCTAGTTGCACTACCAAAACATTCCAGCCCCTTGATGCCACGGTATTGCAATATTGAAGCCCCACTGTTGCAAAAGTTCAAGTTATACAAATGTGAAAATTAATCTACTTAAAAATTATTCCATTTCACAATGATTTGGGCCATTACCTGTCATCAATTGATAAACCCCTTCCCATAGGCTTTCTACCACATTTATTTCCATGCATCACCCCCTTCTTTGTTCTCATATGCTTTGCAACCATGTCAAGAAATTTGTCTTCATTCAACTCTCCATTTTTATGCTTTTCTAAAGCCCCGCGTAATTACGAAGATAACATATAATTATGTTGATGCCTTTCAAGAGAGAAAAATAAATAAATAAATAAATAAATAAATAAATACCTCTCAAGGTACTCTTCACCAGCAATTTTGGTAGAGATTTCCACATAATTTTTAGCTTTCAGGATGGTTTTGAAATAAATGAGGTTGAATATTCGACCCTCTTCTTCCAGCTTAAAATTAGTCCAAAATAATACGATATTAGAAACCACCCACCCATTTAAAACATAAAGTATTTCCTTCTCAAGAAAGGATAGATACATACGCTATTCTTGATCTCTGAAAATTGAAGGAGTCGAGGAATTTGATTGCCCAACAAAACTGAGAAAAATATGGTGAACACACACTAAAATAAATATACATGCAAAGATGGTATTTTATTTTATTATTATTATTTTTTTTAATCTGATATTGCGTGCTAAACAGATACCTCAGTAATTTCAATTTCTTGATCCTTGTCCTCGCCATTGCCCTTGCCACTACCACTTTCAACCTTCTTGTTGTTCTTCTTTTGGATCCCAGACCCACGTTTTGGTCCCATCTTTTTTTGTCACCTTCACTTAGCACTAGACGTTAACGAGTTTTTCAACTTTGACCGTTGATACAAAATCAACTCTTACCCACACTTGAAATTACAACATAATTGGTACAAAAAATGTGAAAATTATTGATAAATCCTAAACTTAAACCAACAAATTCAATGAAATAAACTGTCATCAACAGATGAAAAAGAACTTTTGACTAAGAGGAGCAGAGAAACATGATTCACTCAACCTAGGAAAATTTCAGACTTGAACCAACATAACAGTAGCTCTTTGAATATGAAAAGGAACAAGATTTATGAAAATGAACAAAATTTCACAGACTTGAACCAACATAACAGTAGCTCACAGGAACTCTATTTGAAAGGAATTCCACTGAAATCCTAGTAAATTAACAGTAGAAAATCAGAAGAAAACAATAAGGTGAAACTCTCCTCTACTACTGCTATTAGGAACTGTTACTCTAGTACTGAAAATTCACAAACAACACGTATCGCTCTTTCAAACCTAAACACAGAAAGTCACAAAACAGACTATACATTATCCCAATCCATTACGCATTCGAAATGAAAGGCAGAGAGAACTCGTTTCATTGTGGACCATGGGGATTTCAAACAAAACCTTGTGCGCAACGTGCATGAAATTCATATATTCATGTCCGTGTAAATATTCTAATTTTTAAACTGAATCATTAAAGAAATACCCATGGAAAAGAAAATCCCAGTTTAGTGTTTTCCGATGAGAAAATAAACAGTAAAACAAAATTTCATTGTTGGAATTTAGCTTCTCCAAAATAAGAAGTATCCACATTCTCTATAAAAAAAAAATTGGTGTAGCAATGTCTCATAAGAAGAATCATATTACTTCAGTTTGTGGCTCATAAGAAGAATCATATTACTTCAAACAAGCAGCCACGTCACTATTACCCGATTGCTCAGCTTCATTTATATCACACACGCATTCGCAAAAGCACCCAATTTAGCTTCAATTCACTATACCCTATTCGCAAACACCTCTCTGTAGTACATAAAGTGAGAAATTCAGTAACTATATATAATTGTTCTATTCCATAAAACTGAATTCAAAAAAATGAAAAATAAATGATCACAGTAATCAACATACTAACACGCTTATCAATATCAAGGAATACAATAGAAGAAATTCATAATACAACAGAAGAAATTCATCTAATAGTAAACGCGTGGAGTATAATCGATCCTATAAGCACAATCGCACAACAAAGATCAGAATAAGCAGCACATTACCAAATATCCACACAAACAGTATATTTAAAAACTATATTAATAATGAACACTACAATTATCCCAAATAGTTTATGCAATAGAAACAAAAATGACAATACTCTTAACAGGGTCTACAATTCAATACGTTAAATAAGAAAAAGAACACACTTTTCATTGCCTAGTGTAGGTGAATGTCTATGAAGAATTTTTTTCAATTATAAAGTGCAGTAGAAACAAATTTGGGAATACTCCTATCAGAGTCTACAATACTCGATACAATAAATGTCCTTAGAACCTCATAAACTATCCACCCATTTTGTGTATCAATAATTAGCAGATTTGATGATTAGCTAAAATCCCTAACATAAGTTCAAATAACTCCACATAAAACTTTAGATTCCCCAAAATTTAACTGCTAAATTAGAAGCAGGAAGTGTAGCAATCTTTGCTCATAATCTGCAACCAACACATCAAATGAGAAAATAAAAAAAACAACCCAGGCAAAAGGAACTCACTGAATCCATCGACACGGCCACCCTCGTCCGAGTTGCTTCTAGATCACCCAGCAACAAATTTGGGATCCAATTAACACTAATTGTCAAGAGAGAGAGAGAGAGAGGGGAGACATTGTGAGTGATTGATCGTATGGGAGTTAGAAACGCCTGGAAAAAACTACTTCTTCAGAAGTAATGTGGAAAAAATAACCGTAACGAAATAAATTGCAGAAAAGTTGAAGAAGAAAGATAAGGAGTATCTTTGATAAAATGCTTCTATTTTGCCTTCAGCAATAATAAACAGACATACAAAACCAACATATAAATAGACCTGCACCATAAGAATATGACATGAGTTACTTGTTAATCAATCAATAGTAAGTAATTAATACTTGTTATCTTTTATATAGTGTAGGTCTATTTGTAGGTTGATTTTGTAGTCCCATGGATCATTTTTGATTTTCTATAAATCTTCGTCCAAATTGGTTGCCTTTTCCAGGATATTTTAAGAGGAAATTCACTCCTTTAGCCACTTTGCCATCGTCAATGACAATATTTGTCAAGTGACTTAGTTTGTACAAATTCTAGCCAAAAAGGACATGGTTGGACCAATATA
Organism: Orobanche coerulescens; assembly: GCA_033398695.1. NCBI lineage: Eukaryota > Viridiplantae > Streptophyta > Magnoliopsida > Lamiales > Orobanchaceae > Orobanche > Orobanche coerulescens. Next base: position 25,879 of record JAWKAU010000065.1, read on the forward strand.
CCCTTACTTTTCAGTAAAACTAACCGACTTTATCTCTCTCCTTATCTTTTCTGAGTTTCTGGGTTACGATGTATGTATTTCATACCGTCTCATTACCATGTGTTGTTTACCTTTTGTGTTATTGTATCGTAACTTCGTATCTTATTTACCGTGTTGGAATATTGTACACGAGGTACCAGTAAGCGGATACGATATATGTTTTTCGTTACATTCGTTACATTAGCCGATTAATAATTGATCATTTATTATTTGTTTTTCATTCGTTCGTTACCAATATAGTAACATGTTAAGTTTAAATGGTACACTTGGTAAGAAGTTACGATTTCTTACCAATATACCAGAACCCCATTAAGACAGATACTAATTCGTAGCTGGAAATAGTTACGGTTACACTAATACGAAGTCATTAGTTCGTAACTTCGTACTAGTTACACTTGGTAAGAAGTTACAATTTCTTACCAATATACCAGAACCCCATTAAAACAGATACTAATTCGTAGCTGGAAATAGTTACGGTTACACTAATACAAAGTCATTAATTCGTAACTTCGTACTAGTTACACTTGGTAAGAAGTTACAATTTCTTACCAATATACCAGAGTGTAAGCAGTGACACCCTTACTAATTCGTAGCTGGAAATAGTTACGGTTACACAAATACGAAGTCATTAATTAGTAACTTCGTACTAATTACACTTGGTAAGAAGTTACAATTTCTTACCAATCGTAACAGTTACGAATTCGTAACATGTATACCAAATCTCCAATACGAAAATTTCAAATTGGCACAAATGTGTTATGAAATTCGAATTTCGTAACTTCATACTGATACGAAATGATAAAATCTTAACAGAAAATTAAGGTATAATGATACGAAATGACAATATTGTAACATGGTAACCCAGTACGAAATGAATAAATCGTAACAACTGTAAATTCTTAACCACGTATGCAAACATGCGAAAAACTAGATCTAAAACACCAATACATACAAATCGATCGGAAATCATCCCAAATATACCATGAATCACCAGAAATCATATGAAAACTTATAAATCATCAAAAACAAATACGAAAATAACATTTTTTCAAGCTGGATCTAGGATTTTTCTTGAGAGAGAAAGATGGAGAAAGAGAAATAAAATCGAAAGAGGGAGTAGGGAAGATTCGGAGCTGCTGGCGGTCGTCGGACAGGAAAGACCGGAGCTCCGACGAAGTCGGCGCCGGAATGAGCTAGGCTTCCGGTGCAATGGCGCGGCAATGGTGTTGGATCTACGGGCGGTGCAACTTCAGCGGCGGCGGAAAGAACTGGAACTCCGGTGAAGTCGGCTCCGAAAATAGCTAGGTTCCGGCGAGATCTGGAGATGGTTGTGAGGGAGGGAGGGTGGATGGGTGGCGCGGGTGGAAGTGAGGGTGCGAGAGAGAGGAGAGAGAAGAGAGAGAAAATGTAAAACGTAATAGTTAGGTTAATAATAACAAAAAATAATAGTTAGGTTAATAAAAATATTATAATATTATTGATACTATTTTAAAACGTAATTATAATTATAAAACTGAAAGTTTTTTTGGAATTTGTCAAGATAACGAAAGGATTGAAATGAAAAAAAAAATATATATGGATTAATATTAAAATTCAGAATTTTTTATTTAAAATTCAAAAATAAAAAGTAAAAAATAAAAAATTCTGAAAATTCTAGAAAATTTAAAAAATCTAAAAAAATAATTGAAACTTTTATTTTTTAAGAAAAAATATCTTGAATAATAATATTAAAAATCAGATCTTTTATTAAAATTCAAAATAAAAAGTAAAAGTTCTAATTTTTAATATTATTATTTTCAGAATCTTCAAAATTTTATTTTAAATTTTTTAAAATTTTCCAGAATCGGAACTTTTATTTTAAATTTTCTAGATTTTTTTTTATTTTTTACTTTTTATTTTTGAATTTTAAATAATAGATCTGATTTTTAATATTATTATTCAAGATAGTTTTTCTTAAAAAATAAAAATTCCGATTTTTTTTTTCAGATTTCTTAAATTTTGCGGAATTTCCAGAATTTTCAGAATTTTTTTTATTTTTTTCATATTTTTTAGATTTTCCAATTTTGATTTTTTATTTTTCGATTTTTAGACTTTCCAATTTTCGATTTTTTATTTTTTTCAGATTTTTTAGACTTTCCAGAATTTTCAGATTTTTTTTTTACTTTTTATTTTTCTTATGGAAATTCCTAACTCCATCCACAACATTTATGTGATTTAAAAATTTTTGAAAATTTTTGATGTCGGATGAAAAAAAAGGTTGTGGTGTAACTTCAAATTAGCACAAAAGCTTTTAGTGTAAAAAATTTTTTCTCTAATAACAATAACGATAATAACTATAATAATAATGATAATAACAATGATAAATAATAATAATAATAATAGTAATCAACAACAACAACAATGATAATAATAAATATTATTTAGTAATAATAACAATAATAAAAACAATGATTATTATTATTAATAATAAAAATTAAAAATAAAAATAATAATAATAATAATAATAATAATCGAATCAATCAATCGAATCGAATCGAATCGAATCGAATCGAATGGACCTAAATCAATCGAATCGAATCAATGGACATGAATCGAATCAATCGAATCAAAATCAAAATAAATCCAAAAGAACAGGGCCTTATAAGCATCCCATCCCATAATTTAAAACTGGGCTCTTCGTTCTTTAGGAGTAACTCATTTAAGCTCCAAGTGCATTGCTCCCTCACTAGTTTCTTCATGTCCATATTGCTGTACAATATTTGGATGGACCACGCACCTCATATCCGCAAGAAACTTTTCTTTTGAAATTTTTCCCCATTTTTTCGGAGGAATGGCTTTGATCAACACTGGAAGTGAATTGGAAAGAAGTCCGGAGAAGAATTCTGTGCCAGAAGATCCTTTCCTAGTTGCACTACCAAAACATTCCACCCCCTTGATGCCACGGTATTGCAATATTGAAGCCCCACTGTTGCAAAAATTCAAGTTATACAAATGTGAAAATTAATCTACTTAAAAATTATTCCATTTCACAATGATTTGGGCCATTACCTGTCATCAATTGATAAACCCCTTCCCATAGGCTTTCTACCACATTTATTTCCATGCATCACCCCCTTCTTTGTTCTCATATGCTTTGCAACCATGTCAAGAAATTTGTCTTCATTCAACTCTCCATTTTTATGCTTTTCTAAAGCCCTGCACGTAATTACAGAAGATAACATATAATTATGTTGATGCCTTTCAAGAGAGAAAAATAAATAAATAAATAAATAAATAAATAAATACCTCTCAAGGTACTCTTCACCAGCAATTTTGGTAGAGATTTCCACATAATTTTTAGCTTTCAGGATGGTTTTGAAATAAATGAGGTTGAATATTCGACCCTCTTCTTCCAGCTTAAAATTAGTCCAAAATAATACGATATTAGAAACCACCCACCCATTTAAAACATAAAGTATTTCCTTCTCAAGAAAGGATAGATACATACGCTATTCTTGATCTCTGAAAATTGAAGGAGTCGAGGAATTTGATTGCCCAACAAAACTGAGAAAAATATGGTGAACACACACTAAAATAAATATACATGCAAAGATGGTATTTTATTTTATTATTATTATTTTTTAATCGATGTGCGTGCTAACAGATACCTCGGTAATTTCAATTTCTTGATCCTTGTCCTCGGCATTGAGCTTGCAACTAATACTTTCAACATTCTTGTTTTTCTTCTTTTGGATCCCGGACCCACGTTTTGGTCCCATCTTTTTGTCACCTTCACTTAGCACTAGACGTTAACGAGTTTTCAACTTTGACCGTTGATACAAAATCAACTCTTACCCACACTTGAAATTACAACATAATTGGTACAAAAATGTGAAAATTATTGATAAATCCTAAACTTAAACCAACAAATTCAATGAAATAAACTGTCATCAACAGATGAAAAAGAACTTTTGACTAAGAGGAGCAGAGAAACATGATTCACTCAACCTAGGAAAATTTCAGACTTGAACCAACATAACAGTAGCTCTTTGAATATGAAAAGGAACAAGATTTATGAAAATGAACAAAATTTCACAGACTTGAACCAACATAACAGTAGCTCACAGGAACTCTATTTGAAAGGAATTCCACTGAAATCCTAGTAAATTAACAAAGAGAAAATCGAAGAAAACAATAAGGTGAAACTCTCCTCTACTAATGCTATGAGGAACTGTTACTCTAGTACTGAAAATTCACAAACCACGGCCAACACGTATCGCTCTTTCAAACCTAAACACAGAAAGTCACAAAACAGACTATACATTATCCCAATCCATTACGCATTCGAAATGAAAGGCAGAGAGAACTCGTTTCATTGTGGACCATGGGGATTTCAAACAAAACCTTGTGCGCAACGTGCATGAAATTCATATATTCATGTCCTTGTAAATATTCTAATTTTTAAACTGAATCATTAAAGAAATACCCATGGAAAAGAAAATCCCAGTTTAGTGTTTTCCGATGAGAAAATAAACAGTAAAACAAAATTTCATTGTTGGAATTTAGCTTCTCCAAAATAACAAAGTATCCACATTCTCTATAAAAAAAAAAATTGGTGTAGCAATGTCTCATAAGAAGAATCATATTACTTCAGTTTGTGGCTCATAAGAAGAATCATATTACTTCAAACAAGCAGCCACGTCACTATTACCCGATTGCTCAGCTTCATTTATATCACACACGCATTCGCAAAAGCACCCAATTTAGCTTCAATTCACTATACCCTATTCGCAAACACCTCTCTGTAGTACATAAAGTGAGAAATTCAGTAACTATATATAATTGTTCTATTCCATAAAACTGAATTCAAAAAAATGAAAAATAAATGATCACAGTAATCAACATACGTTCAATATCAAGGAATACAATAGAAGAAATTCATAATACAACAGAAGAAATTCATCTAATAGTAAACGCGTGGAGTATAATCGATCCTATAAGCACAATCGCACAACAAAGATCAGAATAAGCAGCACATTACCAAATATCCACACAAACAGTATATTTAAAAACTATATTAATAATGAACACTACAATTATCCCAAATAGTTTATGCAATAGAAACAAAAATGACAATACTCTTAACAGGGTCTACAATTCAATACGTTAAATAAGAAAAAGAACACACTTTTCATTGCCTAGTGTAGGTGAATGTCTATGAAGAATTTTTTTCAATTATAAAGTGCAATAGAAACAAATTTGGGAATACTCCTATCAGAGTCTACAATACTCGATACAATAAATGTCCTTAGAACCTCATAAACTATCCACCCATTTTGTGTATCAATAATTAGCAGATTTGATGATTAGCTAAAATCCCTAACATAAGTTCAAATAACTCCACATAAAACTTTAGATTCCCCAAAATTTAACTGCTAAATTAGAAGCAGGAAGTGTAGCAATCTTTGCTCATAATCTGCAACCAACACATCAAATGAGAAAATAAAAAAAACAACCCAGGCAAAAGGAACTCACTGAATCCATCGACACGGCCACCCTCGTCCGAGTTGCTTCTAGATCACCCAGCAACAAATTTGGGATCCAATTTGTAATATCCGCAATTTCCGATTTTTTGGTAAATTTCTTTTTCAGCCGGAGTCCGTTTTGACGACTCGCTCATGACCGTTTCGTCATTTCGAGAATGACTAATTCTGCACTTTTTGTCATCCGAGTTCGTTTCGGTATCGTTTTGTTGAGTTCCGAGCTTTTTAGCGACTTTTCCGCACTTGAGTGCGATTCTTGCGAATCTCGTCCGAAACTGTCGTTTCGAGTTTCTCGTAAGTTCATTTAATGTTATTATTCATGTTGCGAGCTTTGATTTGGTGTTTCGATCGCGTATCGTGATTTTCGGACGTTTTGGGCCATTTTCGTAATTTCCCAAAGTTTTGGGTAATTACTTCCGTTGTTGAATTCCGAGCCTTCGGGTGGTTGGAATTGTGTGTTCTCTTAGCTCTTAGATTCGTCTTTGCGAGTACGTCGAACCGTATCATCGATTCGTATTCGAGTTCGGGTTTCGGTCGTTCGGGCCGTCGGAGTTGGCCCGGCCGAGTCATGGCGGCTGGGCTCAGGCCGGCAGCCGCCGAAGTCACGGCCGTAGTGATCGGCGGCTCTGGCCGAGTCACGGCCGCGGTGCTCAGCGGTCTCGCCGCGATCTGGCGCGGCACATCTTTGCAGGCCGCAGCACACTCTGTGGCATTTTTCGGCCAACCGATCACTGGTGCCGCGGCACACTCCGCCGAGCCGCGGCACACTTCCGACCACCAGGAGCCATTTTTGGGCTGTCCGCGGCACACTCACTGAGCCGCGGCACCTTGTGCGGCTTATTTATGGCCCCTGAGACGGGTTTTTGGCCATTTTTCTCACTCGTTTTCTTCCCTTCCGCGGCTGGAGCTTGGTTAATCATGGATAGATGTTGTTGGACAATCAATCCATGAAATTTTGGAGTTCATATCATTAATCATCCATCCTATAACATCCTCCGATCTACCGAATCAGGTCAGATTTTCTAGAAATCCAATTTTGGGGATTTTGGGTATTTTGTTCGTTTTCGTCCGTTTAATCCGATTTAACTTAGGATTTTGATGGATTGATGATAATTTAGATATATTATATCATTTCCTTTATTATTCCATGGTTGGATCGTATCGATTAAATCGATTTGGTCGAGTTCTTGATCGATGCCTTGAAGGTGTCCAGAAATGTCATAGAGGGGTTTTCGGGCGTTCTACGATTATTCTTCCTCGTATGATCGATGATTTATTGATTATATGTTGTTAGGGTCGAATTCTTGTGAAGAACTCGAGTCGGAACCCTTCCGTTCGTCGTTTTCTTCAAGCTTCTCGATCGTGGGTGTATTCTTTTCCTTCGCCGGGGAATCGTAGGTGTTCGAGGTGTCCCGACTGAGCCGTGATTGTAGGAGTGTCCGGTATCGATTATCGAGGCAAGTATCTTGCCCATACATTACGTATTTTGTGGATATTACGGTTGTTAATCGTTGATATGTGCTAAATAAATATTAATAACTATTTTTCAAAAGAATCGGAATATTTATCATCATGGTTTTTGTAAAGGTGACCCGTGTGTGTCGGGAATTAATGTGCTTAGTTGAATATGTGTGCTAGTGTCGAGTATTGAATCACCTTACTTTCTTGTGATGTCATTGCGTATGATTATGTCGTTGGTAAATGTAAAGTGTAATTCTTTTGTCAAATTATGTGCTTGGAGTCACGTGTTTATGGATGAATATGTGAGTTTGTGTGATATTAGTTGTGCCGTTCGATGCTGTTGAAATCTTGTGCTTCCTTGTGAATCGTATCATTACTTGGTCGTGAGTATATGTTGGATGAACTGGCCATTCTAGTAAGGTACCTCGACTATATATACTTTGATTGACCTTCGAGGCTTGTGGTTTGCAACTGTGATTTTGGAACGTGTGTGTGTGTTGTTCCTTCCACCCGGAGTGTCCGACGGGATGTCTGGGGGTCGATACTAAGGGGTACGGCCACGGAAGTGGACTTGGGTGCGTGTGTGGATGAACTTCCACCCGGAGTGTCCGACGGGATGTCCGGGGTCGATACTAAGGGTACGGCCGCGGAAGTGGTTTCCCACCCGGAGTGTCCGACGGGATGTCTGGGGGTCGATACTAAGGGGTACGGCCGCGGGTTACCAGTTGTGGTTTTCATCTTGAGGATGACGTTGATGTTTTCGTTAATTGTGATATTGTCTGGAGTATCACAATGCTTTGTGCTTGGGGTCGAGAGACATTATATATCGAGTCTTGGTGCTTGGCTAGAATGGCATAGGATTAATGTGTTATGTGTAATGTGTCCTTGTAAGTGAATTGAAGTGGATGATCGGGTCGTGGACCCTGTGTTTTGTGACCGGAATGGTTGGGTCGTGGACCCCGTGTTTTGTTAAACGGATTTGTATTTTGAAAAATGAACTTGGGGTTGTGACCCTAAATGGCTTTCGAGGAATTAAGAACTTTTCAATTTCTGATGTTTTCAAAACTCCCGAGATTTGGAAATGTTTTCAAAATGCTTACTTGCTTCGTTTCTGCTTTCAAGACTTGAACTATTTTTTAACTAAATATATCTCGGGAAGTCTTTCGTTATATTCTTGGAATGTGGTGTGTATGGCTCGTATTTGCACTTTATACTTGCACTAGCGAAACAGTGGAGTTTTGCTAACCCCAGTGTCGGGGTGGATATCTGTATTGTGTCCAGGTACATGCAGGTTTTCGGGAGCAAGACACAGGATCGGCACGAGGGATGATGAAAGACGAATGATACTAATCACACGAAGGCCAGTTTTGGGTTCAGTTAGTCGGAGTCCATTGTATTGTCTTTTCCGCTGTCTTATTGTTCGTTGTTGCAAGTATTTTACCCTTGTGTGGGTATGAGTCTGGATGAGTTTATGTATTTTGATTTGTAAGTCTGTGACGAAAGACCAAGTCGGTCTATTGGTCCATTATTTTGATTCGTCGGTATGTAATGTAATGTGTTGTTTTGATGTCTAGCCTGGTGGATCCTCACGGAGAGGGTCTGCGGCGTGTAATATTCCCGGTTTGATCTGGGGGTGTTACACAATTAACACTAATTGTCAAGAGAGAGAGAGAGAGAGAGAGAGAGGGGAGACATTGTGAGTGATTGATCGTATGGGAGTTAGAAACGCCTGGAAAAAACTACTTCTTCAGAAGTAATGTGGAAAAAATAACCGTAACGAAATAAATTGCAGAAAAGTTGAAGAAGAAAGATAAGGAGTATCTTTGATAAAATGCTTCTATTTTGCCTTCAGCAATAATAAACAGACATACAAAACCAACATATAAATAGACCTGCACCATAAGAATATGACATGAGTTACTTGTTAATCAATCAATAGTAAGTAATTAATACTTGTTATCTTTTATATAGTGTAGGTCTATTTGTAGGTTGATTTTGTAGTCCCATGGATCATTTTTGATTTTCTATAAATCTTCGTCCAAATTGGTTGCCTTTTCCAGGATATTTTAAGAGGAAATTCACTCCTTTAGCCACTTTGCCATCGTCAATGACAATATTTGTCAAGTGACTTAGTTTGTACAAATTCTAGCCAAAAAGGACATGGTTGGACCAATATACCCTTACTTTTCAGTAAAACTAACCGACTTTATCTCTCTCCTTATCTTTTCTGAGTTTCTGGGTTACGATGTATGTATTTCATACCGTCTCATTACCATGTGTTGTTTACCTTTTGTGTTATTGTATCGTAACTTCGTATCTTATTTACCGTGTTGGAATATTGTACACGAGGTACCAGTAAGCGGATACGATATATGTTTTTCGTTACATTCGTTACATTACCCGATTAATAATTGATCATTTATTATTTGTTTTTCGTTACGTTCGTTACCAATATAGTAACATGTTAAGTTTAAATGGTACACTTGGTAAGAAGTTACGATTTCTTACCAATATACCAGAACCCCATTAAGACAGATACTAATTCGTAGCTGGAAATAGTTACGGTTACACTAATACGAAGTCATTAGTTCGTAACTTCGTACTAGTTACACTTGGTAAGAAGTTACAATTTCTTACCAATATACCAGAACCCCATTAAAACAGATACTAATTCGTAGCTGGAAATAGTTACGGTTACACTAATACAAAGTCATTAATTCGTAACTTCGTACTAGTTACACTTGGTAAGAAGTTACAATTTCTTACCAATATACCAAAGTGTAAGCAGTGACACCCTTACTAATTCGTAGCTGGAAATAGTTACGGTTACACTAATACGAAGTTATTAATTAGTAACTTCGTACTAATTACACTTGGTAAGAAGTTACAATTTCTTACCAATCGTAACAGTTACGAATTCGTAACATGTATACCAAATCTCCAATACGAAAATTTCAAATTGGCACAAATGTGTTATGAAATTCGAATTTCGTAACTTCATACTGATACGAAATGATAAAATCTTAACAGAAAATTAAGGTATAATGATACGAAATGACAATATTGTAACATGGTAACCCAGTACGAAATGAATAAATCGTAACAACTGTAAATTCTTAACCACGTATGCAAACATGCAAAAAACTAGATCTAAAACACCAATACATACAAATCGATCGGAAATCATCCCAAATATACCATGAATCACCAGAAATCATATGAAAACTTATAAATCATCAAAAACAAATACGAAAATAACATTTTTTCAAGTGGATCTAGGATTTTTCTTGAGAGAGAAAGATGGAGAAAGAGAAATAAAATCGAAAGAGGGAGTAGGGAAGATTCGGAGCTGCTGGCGGTCGTCGGACAGAAAGACCGAGTCTGACGAAGTCGGCGCCGGAATGAGCTAGGCTTCGGTGCAATGGCGCGGCAATGGTGTTGGATCTACGGGCGGTGCAACTTCAGCGGCGGCGGAAAGAACTGGAACTCCGGTGAAGTCGGCTCCGAAAATAGCTAGGTTCCGGCGAGATCTGGAGATGGTTGTGAGGGAGGGAGGGTGGATGGGTGGCGCGGGTGGAAGGGAGGGTGCGAGAGAGAGGAGAGAGAAGAGAGAGAAAATGTAAAACGTAATAGTTAGGTTAATAATAACAAAAAATAATAGTTAGGTTAATAAAAATATTATAATATTATTGATACTATTTTAAAACGTAATTATAATTATAAAACTGAAAGTTTTTTTGGAATTTGTCAAGATAACGAAAGGATTGAAATGAAAAAAAAATATATATGGATTAATATTAAAATTCAGAATTTTTTATTTAAAATTCAAAAATAAAAAGTAAAAATAAAAATTCAGAAAATTCTAGAAAATTTAAAAATCTAAAAAATAATCGAAACTTTTATTTTTTAAGAAAAATATCTTGAATAATAATATTAAAAATCGATCTTTTATTAAAATTCAAAATAAAAAGTAAAAGTTCTAATTTTTAATATTATTATTTTCAGAATCTTCAAAATTTTATTTTAAATTTTTTAAAATTTTCCAGAATCGGAACTTTTATTTTAAATTTTCTAGATTTTTTTTTATTTTTTACTTTTTATTTTTGAATTTTAAATAATAGATCTGATTTTTAATATTATTATTCAAGATAGTTTTTCTTAAAAAATAAAAATTCCGATTTTTTTTTTTCAGATTTCTTAAATTTTGCGGAATTTCCAGAATTTTCAGAATTTTTTTTATTTTTTTCATATTTTTTAGATTTTCCAGAATTTTCAGATTTTTTTTATTTTTTTCAGATTTTTTAGACTTTCCAGAATTTTCAGATTTTTTTTATTTTTTTTCAGATTTTTTAGATTTTCCAGAATTTTCAGATTTTTTTTTTACTTTTTATTTTTCTTATGGAAATTCCTAACTCCATCCACAACATTTATGTGATTTAAAAATTTTTGAAAAGTTTTGATGTCGGATGAAAAAAAAGGTTGTGGTGTAACTTCAAATTAGCACAAAAGCTTTTAGTGTAAAAAATTTTTTCTCTAATAACAATAACGATAATAACTATAATAATAATGATAATAACAATGATAAATAATAATAATAATAATAGTAATCAACAACAACAACAATGATAATAATAAATATTATTTAGTAATAATAACAATAATAAAAACAATGATTATTATTATTAATAATAAAAATTAAAAATAAAAATAATAATAATAATAATAATAATAATAATAATAATAATAATAACTGAATCAATCGAATCAATCAATCGAATGGACCTAAATCAATCAATCGAATCGAATGGACATGAATCGAATCGAATCGAATCAGAAAATCAAAATAAATCCAAAAGAACAGGGCCTTATAAGCATCCCATCCCATAATTTAAAACTGGGCTCTTCGTTCTTTAGGAGTAACTCATTTAAGCTCCAAGTGCATTGCTCCCTCACTAGTTTCTTCATGTCCATATTGCTGTACAATATTTGGATGGACCACGCACCTCATATCGCAAGAAACTTTTCTTTTGAAATTTTTCCCCATTTTTTCGGAGGAATGGCTTTGATCAACACGAAGTGAATTGGAAAGAAGTCCGAGAAGAATTCTGCGAGAAGATCCTTTCCTAGTTGCACTACCAAAACATTCCACCCCCTTGATGCCACGGTATTGCAATATTGAAGCCCCACTGTTGCAAAAATTCAAGTTATACAAATGTGAAAATTAATCTACTTAAAAATTATTCCATTTCACAATGATTTGGGCCATTACCTATCATCAATTGATAAACCCCTTCCCATAGGCTTTCTACCACATTTATTTCCATGCATCACCCCCTTCTTTGTTCTCATATGCTTTGCAACCATGTCAAGAAATTTGTCTTCATTCAACTCTCCATTTTTATGCTTTTCTAAAGCCCTGCACGTAATTACAGAAGATAACATATAATTATGTTGATGCCTTTCAAGAGAGAAAAATAAAGAAATAAATAAATAAATAAATAAATACCTCTCAAGGTACTCTTCACCAGCAATTTTGGTAGAGATTTCCACATAATTTTTAGCTTTCAGGATGGTTTTGAAATAAATGAGGTTGAATATTCGACCCTCTTCTTCCAGCTTAAAATTAGTCCAAAATAATACGATATTAGAAACCACCCACCCATTTAAAACATAAAGTATTTCCTTCTCAAGAAAGGATAGATACATACGTTATTCTTGATCTCTGAAAATGGAAGGAGTCGAGGAATTTGATTGCCCAACAAAACTGAGAAAAATATGGTGAACACACACTAAAATAAATATACATGCAAAGATGGTATTTTATTTTATTATTATTATTTTTTTTAATCTGATATTGCGTGCTAAACAGATACCTCAGTAATTTCAATTTCTTGATCCTTGTCCTCGCCATTGCCCTTGCCACTACCACTTTCAACCTTCTTGTTGTTCTTCTTTTGGATCCTGCACTCCACGTTTTGGTCCCATCTTTTTTTGTCACCTTCACTTAGCACTAGACGTTAACGAGTTTTTCAACTTTGACCGTTGATACAAAATCAACTCTTACCCACACTTGAAATTACAACATAATTGGTACAAAAAATGTGAAAATTATTGATAAATCCTAAACTTAAACCAACAAATTCAATGAAATAAACTGTCATCAACAGATGAAAAAGAACTTTTGACTAAGAGGAGCAGAGAAACATGATTCACTCAACCTAGGAAAATTTCAGACTTGAACCAACATAACAGTAGCTCTTTGAATATGAAAAGGAACAAGATTTATGAAAATGAACAAAATTTCACAGACTTGAACCAACATAACAGTAGCTCACAGGAACTCTATTTGAAAGGAATTCCACTGAAATCCTAGTAAATTAACAGTAGAAAATCAGAAGAAAACAATAAGGTGAAACTCTCCTCTACTACTGCTATTAGGAACTGTTACTCTAGTACTGAAAATTCACAAACCACGGCCAACACGTATCGCTCTTTCAAACCTAAACACAGAAAGTCACAAAACAGACTATACATTATCCCAATCCATTACGCATTCGAAATGAAAGGCAGAGAGAACTCGTTTCATTGTGGACCATGGGGATTTCAAACAAAACCTTGTGCGCAACGTGCATGAAATTCATATATTCATGTCCTTGTAAATATTCTAATTTTTAAACTGAATCATTAAAGAAATACCCATGGAAAAGAAAATCCCAGTTTAGTGTTTTCCGATGAGAAAATAAACAGTAAAACAAAATTTCATTGTTGGAATTTAGCTTCTCCAAAATAAGAAGTATCCACATTCTCTATAAAAAAAAAAATTGGTGTAGCAATGTCTCATAAGAAGAATCATATTACTTCAGTTTGTGGCTCATAAGAAGAATCATATTACTTCAAACAAGCAGCCACGTCACTATTACCCGATTGCTCAGCTTCATTTATATCACACACGCCTTCGCAAAAGCACCCAATTTAGCTTCAATTCACTATACCCTATTCGCAAACACCTCTGTGTAGTACATAAAGTGAGAAATTCAGTAACTATATATAATTGTTCTATTCCATAAAACTGAATTCAAAAAAATGAAAAATAAATGATCACAGTAATCAACATACTAACACGCTTATCAATATCAAGGAATACAATAGAAGAAATTCATAATACAACAGAAGAAATTCATCTAATAGTAAACGCGTGGAGTATAATCGATCCTATAAGCACAATCGCACAACAAAGATCAGAATAAGCAGCACATTACCAAATATCCACACAAACAGTATATTTAAAAACTATATTAATAATGAACACTACAATTATCCCAAATAGTTTATGCAATAGAAACAAAAATGACAATACTCTTAACAGGGTCTACAATTCAATACGTTAAATAAGAAAAAGAACACACTTTTCATTGCCTAGTGTAGGTGAATGTCTATGAAGAATTTTTTTCAATTATAAAGTGCAATAGAAACAAATTTGGGAATACTCCTATCAGAGTCTACAATACTCGATACAATAAATGTCCTTAGAACCTCATAAACTATCCACCCATTTTGTGTATCAATAATTAGCAGATTTGATGATTAGCTAAAATCCCTAACATAAGTTCAAATAACTCCACATAAAACTTTAGATTCCCCAAAATTTAACTGCTAAATTAGAAGCAGGAAGTGTAGCAATCTTTGCTCATAATCTGCAACCAACACATCAAATGAGAAAATAAAAAAAACAACCCAGGCAAAAGGAACTCACTGAATCCATCGACACGGCCACCCTCGGCCGAGTTGCTTCTAGATCACCCAGCAACAAATTTGGGATCCAATTAACACTAATTGTCAAGAGAGAGAGAGAGAGAGAGAGAGGGGAGACATTGTGAGTGATTGATCGTATGGGAGTTAGAAACGCCTGGAAAAAACTACTTCTTCAGAAGTAATGTGGAAAAAATAACCGTAACGAAATAAATTGCAGAAAAGTTGAAGAAGAAAGATAAGGAGTATCTTTGATAAAATGCTTCTATTTTGCCTTCAGCAATAATAAACAGACATACAAAACCAACATATAAATAGACCTGCACCATAAGAATATGACATGAGTTACTTGTTAATCAATCAATAGTAAGTAATTAATACTTGTTATCTTTTATATAGTGTAGGTCTATTTGTAGGTTGATTTTGTAGTCCCATGGATCATTTTTGATTTTCTATAAATCTTCGTCCAAATTGGTTGCCTTTTCCAGGATATTTTAAGAGGAAATTCACTCCTTTAGCCACTTTGCCATCGTCAATGACAATATTTGTCAAGTGACTTAGTTTGTACAAATTCTAGCCAAAAAGGACATGGTTGGACCAATATACCCTTACTTTTCAGTAAAACTAACCGACTTTATCTCTCTCCTTATCTTTTCTGAGTTTCTGGGTTACGATGTATGTATTTCATACCGTCTCATTACCATGTGTTGTTTACCTTTTGTGTTATTGTATCGTAACTTCGTATCTTATTTACCGTGTTGGAATATTGTACACGAGGTACCAGTAAGCGGATACGATATTTGTTTTTCGTTACATTCGTTACATTACCCGATTAATAATTGATCATTTATATTTGTTTTTCGTTACGTTCGTTACCAATATAGTAACATGTTAAGTTTAAATGGTACACTTGGTAAGAAGTTACGATTTCTTACCAATATACCAGAACCCCATTAAGACAGATACTAATTCGTAGCTGGAAATAGTTACGGTTACACTAATACGAAGTCATTAGTTCGTAACCGCACTAGTTACACTTGGTAAGAAGTTACAATTTCTTACCAATATACTGAACCCCATTAAAACAGATACTAATTCGTAGTGAAATAGTTACTTACACTAATACAAAGTCATTAATTCGTAACCCATTACTAGTTACACTTGGTAAGAAGTTACAATTTCTTACCAATATACTGAGTGTAAGCGGTGACACCCTTACTAATTCGTAGTCGAAATAGTTACGTTTAAAATAATACGAAGTCATTAATTAGTAACTTAGTACTATTTACACTTGTTAAGTAGTTACAATTTCTTACCAATCGTATGATTAATTCGTAACATGTATACCAAATCTCCAATACGAAAATTTCAAATTGGCACAAATGTGTTATGAAATTCGAATTTCGTAACTTCATACTGATACGAAATGATAAAATCTTAACAGAAAATTAAGGTATAATGATACGAAATGACAATATTGTAACATGGTAACCCAAAGATTTAAATGAATAAATCGTAACAACTGTAAATTCTTAACCACGTATGCAAACATGCAAAAAACTAGATCTAAAACACCAATACATACAAATCGATCGGAAATCATCCCAAATATACCATGAATCACCAGAAATCATATGAAAACTTATAAATCATCAAAAACAAATACGAAAATAACATTTTTTCAAGCTGGATCTAGGATTTTTCTTGAGAGAGAAAGATGGAGAAAGAGAAATAAAATCGAAAGAGGGAGTAGGGAAGATTCGGAGCTGCTGGCGGTCGTCGGACAGAAAGACCGAGTCCGACGAAGTCGGCGCCGGAATGAGCTAGGCTTCCGGTGCAATGGCGCGGCAATGGTGTTGGATCTACGGGCGGTGCAACTTCAGCGGCGGCGGAAAGAACTGGAACTCCGGTGAAGTCGGCTCCGAAAATAGCTAGGTTCCGGCGAGATCTGGAGATGGTTGTGAGGGAGGGAGGGTGGATGGGTGGCGCGGGTGGAAGGGAGGGTGCGAGAGAGAGGAGAGAGAAGAGAGAGAAAATGTAAAAATGAGAGAGAGAGAGAGAGTCAGGGTGGAAATGAGTGAGAGAGAGAGGCAAGAGGGGAGAAATAAGAGAGGTCAGAGATAAATTGGTCCAAATTTATTCTTTTTGGCTATAATTTGTACAAACTAAGTTGCATGACAAATATTACAATCTACTAAATAATATGACTAGATTATGTCTTTCTATCATATTTTAATCTTTAGTTACTACTATATCCCATTACTACGCCCTATTTCTCTCCATCACACTTTACCCCTCACCACTCTCTCTCTCTCTGCCTGTAAATTTACACCTATACATACACAATCTCACATTGCACGGGAGGGACTCGGAAGAATCAACACATACTTGATATAGTCGTTAGTGATTTGGGCCGAACACCAATCCAACAACATGATATGGACAGATATCCAGCGGAGGCTCCTGGATCTGCTACTTTCGGTAGGCTTCGATGATTTCGGTAGGCTTTTCGACTGCATTTTTTGGTGGAGGTGTTAGAGATTTGGGCTTTTGATTACTGACCGGGGCTCGGTTTTCCTGTTAGGATATAAGGCAAAACAAAAATGATTCATAGGACTACAAAATCAACCTACAAATAGACCTAAACCATACAAAACATGACAAGTGTTAATTACTTACTATTGATTGATTAACAAGTAACACTTATCACATTCTTGTGGTATAGGCCTATTTATATATTGGTTTTGTATGTCTATTTATCATTGCTCATAAAAAATCTGGAGCAATAAATGTGCAGAAAATACTCTAGAAAATAGGCATGAATTAATTCAAGAAGATCAAAATAATTATGGTTGTTGGCAATGTTTTGTTGGAACTTAAAGGAGGGTACAACCCTAAACAAACACTATGAAATCATATAGGACACATACGCATTTTAGATATGCCAATACTATGAGCATGGAGTTGCTCAAGAATTTTTCCGGTGGCTCATGGAAGACGGTGATGCCAGGTCTTGTCTCATGTGAATATCCTGTCATCAAATCAGCTACTATATTCGAATCACGCCAACACAGACATATACCACCTGCAAAACCAACAGCCTCCACGCGATGGCTACAATCGGAACCAATTTTCTGATAACACTATCAGCAGTATGGCCACTAGTTCTCGTCTCTAGCAACCCGATAATATCCGGAAAGTAAATTCAGCAATATTCTCTGACAACAGCCGCAAAACCTGGGCTTGACACTGCCCTGACAATTCCAACTCATTATTCGAAAATCCATAAATAAACTCAAAATTGTGCCAAGTACCTCATAGATAATGTGGTGTGTTGGTGTCACACGGAAGATCATATTATCGGTACTTTATAAAACAATATAATAGTTCACAACCTTGTAATTACTAGACAAAATATATGAAAGGTTGTAATGTATGTTTGAGATTAGTTGGTCCCGACTCATGCTGGTGGATGATGTCCCCTTGAGGAGCTCGATAATGATTATTATATTAAACCCTGCATGTTGATTTAATTCCGATATAATAATAGTGTTCAAGTGGTACTACTATTGGATAAGAAATTAATTAATTAACTAAAACTGTCAGTAGTTTAAATTAATTATTGGATATTTGATATCTTAAACACGAAAAATAATGTATTTAAATAAGGAACCCAATTTCGTAAATTGGGATTTGATTTGAAGTGAAATATTTATTCTTTAGTGGATTGAATTGATATTAGTGAACTCAATCATATTAGGAAGGACCTAATATGGAAACGTTGGGTTGCACTAGGAGTCTTAATCTTAATCCTCCATAAGATCCCTAGAGTAGTCCAAAGCCTATATATAGGACTTATGGGGAGGGGGTTCGGTCGTGATGTATCATTCTACACAAGGATTTCAATTTTTTCTTCTTAGTGTTTAATTGTGGATCTTGACTTGTGTCTTTGATTCCACAATTGAGATAACACTTTAATTCTTGCTATAAATCGGAATTACTTGAAAAAAAAGAAAATCGAGAGTTGTGAGGAACATTATTTCAGCCAATCCACTTTGTAGTCCAAGCAAGATTCGGTAGCTCGTTGCCCACACAACGTCCGGATTATGGCGGGATCATAGTCTAAAAGATTTTGAGGAAGAGATCAAGAAAGAAACTACTACGCTTCAAGAGGTAAATATCATATGATCTTTTGATCTAGATTAAGATATTGAAATTACCAACAAGATTATTTATTAAATAGTAAATAATATTTAAATCGCTTATTAAAAATAATATTTAAATCACTTATTAATTAGCATGCCTAAATAGGTTTTGTGCTCGGAGATGCGTAAAACGCTTTTATCAAATTTTATCCAACTTCGCTTTCACTGCGTTTTATTTCCAACAATTTGTATTGGAGCCAGATTTTAGGCTTTTGCTATTTAAATAGTTTTGGTGATTAATTGATAGCAATTTAAATGTTCATGTAATTTGATGTTGGAGTATTTTTGCTAGATATGTTCTTGCAGGGAATATGATCCAATTATCATGTGAATGGTTAATTTTATTATTTTTTATGCAATTGTTGGTTTGGCCCGGTTTTGAGACATGTAATGGTTTTTCCGTAAAAAAATCCGCGAATAGATCCACGATTTTATTTTTTATGTAATTTTGTTGTAAAGTCGATGTATTTTATTTTGTATAAAATTATAATCGAATTCGGTAAAGACAAAATCACGAAGAATTAGAGTAGAACTAGGATACCCGGACTGCTGGACAACCGCGACCGAACAGCAGCACACGGGCTGCCGAGCAGCACATGGCTGCCTGTTGAGCAGCGTCGGGCATGTTGCCGAGGTCTGCAGGCATCCTGTTCTGGGCCGGTTCACTGGTTCAGGTCAGGTCGTCCAGTTTTTGGTACGATTTGTTTCACCGCCGTTCGTTGCGTCCGCTGGAGAGTCGGTATTTTAAAATTGAATTTTTTTATGTAATTAATTTTGCATAAAAGTGAAATTTTAATTTCGGAAATTTCGGACCGGCTGAGGAGGAGTGACGAGATGCTTTATCTAGTGGGAGAGATCGAGTCGAAGATTTTCTCGGGTTCAATTCAAGAAACAAGACCATGATAATTGGATAATTTAATTATCCATGAATTTATTTTTGGTTTTTACTGTTTTGGTGTATGACACGTATGAATGTATGCGTGATATGTTTCTCGCATGTTAGGACGAGAAAATTAAAAACCTTAAGGCTAAAATAACTAAGTGATTAAAGTGATCTATTTTTTTAAAATAAAATCAAATTGGCCTCCATAATTAATTTAAATTGTGAAGTAATTAGCATGCGCGTTGACATTAGGGCCTTCCTCTATATTGGATATGCTAATTATAGGTTCAATGGTTTTAAATTTCAAATGATAACAAAAGGTAAATATTATTTTATGATAGAACCTCTCCATTTGTAGGACTATTATTTAAAAGATAATATTTTAAGGTTGTTCACTTAGGTGTATTAATTAATAAGTTCCCATCGGAGTATATGTTAATTAATACATGGCCAAGAGGAACCAACTATTAATTTTATTTGTCATAACGTAGAAAGTAAAAATTAAAGACGTAAAACTCTACTTGAAAAATTTGCGCGTAAACGTCTACATGATTGTAACACCCCCAGATAAAACCGGGAATATTACACGCCGCAGACCCTCTCCGTGAGGATCCACCAGGCTAGACATCAAAACAACACATTACATTACATACCGACGAATCAAAAATAACGGACCAATAGACCGATTTGGTCTTTCGTCACTGACATAAAAATCAAAAAACATAAACTCATCCAGATTCATACCCACACAAGGGTAAAATACTTGCAACAACGAACAATGAGACAGCGGAAAAGACAATACAATGGACTCACTAATCGAACCCAAACCGGCCTTCGTGTGATTAGTATCATTCGTCTTTCATCATCCCTCGTGCCGATCCTGTGTCTTGCTCCCGAAAACCCGCATGTACCTGGACACAATACTGAGATATCCACCCCCGATTACTCGGGGTTAGCAAAACTCCACTGTTTCGCTAGTGCAAGTATAAAGTGCAAATACGAGCCATACACAACACATTCCGAGAATACAACGAAAGACTTCCCGAGATATATTTAGTTAAAAATAGTTCAAGTCTTGAAAGCGAAACGAAGTAAGTGAGCACTTTGAAAACACTTCCAAACCTCGGGAGTTTTGAAAACATTTGAGATTGAAAAGTTCTTAATTCCTCGAAAGTCATTTAGGGTCACAGTCCCAAAGTTCATTTTTCAAAATACAAATCCGTTTAACAAAACACGGGGTCCACGACCCAACCATTCCGGTCACAAAATACAGGGTCCACGACCCGATCATCCACTTCAAATCACTTACAAGGACTCATTACACATAACACATTAATCCTATGCCATTCTGGCCAAGCACCAAGACTCGAAATATAATGTCTCTCGACCCCGAGCACAAAGCATTGTGATACTAATGACAATATCACAATTAACGAAAACATCAACGTCATCCTCAAGATGAAAACCACAATCGTAACCCGCGCCGTACTTCTTAGTATCGACCCCGACATCCCGTCGGACACTCCGGTGGGAAACCACTTCCGCGGCCGTACTCTTAGTATCGACTCCCGCACATCCCGTCGGACACTCCGGTGGAAGTTCATCCACACACACACCCAAGTCCACTTCCGTGGCCGCACCCTTAATATCGGCCCCCAGACATCCCGTCGGACACTCCGGGTGGAAGGAACAACACACACACACGTTCCAAAATCACAGTTGCAAACCACAAGCCTCGAAGGTCAATCACAGTATATATAGTCGAGGTACTTTACTAGAATGGCCAGTTCATCCAACATATGTTCATAACCCAAACTAATATTATCAACAAGGAAGCACACTATTCCAAAAGCACCGAACGGCACAACCAATATCACATAAATTCACATAATTCATCGATAACCACATGTCTCCACGTACAGCTTAAATAAAGGACTAAACTTCAAAACTTACCGACGACGTAATCACACACAATGGCATCACACGAAAGTATTACGATCTTATACTCAACATTAATACACGTATTCAATTAAGCATATTAATTCTCGGAACACACGAGTCGTCTTTAAGAAAACCATGTTGGTAAATATACCGATACTTTTGAAAAAGATGGTTATGAATATTTATTTAGCACGTATCGACGATTAACAACCATTATATCCACAAAACACGTAATGTATGGGCAAGATACTTGCCTCGATACCACGAGCACTGAACCACGAACGGATACGGCTTAACAGTGAATCTTCTTAACGCACGATGCTAACGAAAAGGAAGACGACAATGAACGGAACGGAAGAATCAAGCACGACCGTGAGGAACCGACGAAAATGAACCTAACGATTCGAATAGCACAATCACAACCATTTCTAAACGATTATGGAAATGGAATACACCCGGAAACCCGCCTACGATTCATGTATATTCATACCGAAAACAACAACGAGGGCGGACCACAACCAAACCCTCTCGATTCCGTAAAATCCACAAAATATCCATGAATCCGTAGGGAAACTAAAGATACTAACAAGATTAATCATATTCATCATGAATCCATCAACGAAACGGAAAGAATCGGACAAAACCCCAAAATCCCCAATTATCCAAAAAGGTAGGGTTTCAAGAGATATTACCTTGAGTGATTCAAGTGTTAAGATCCGTAGAACACGCGTTAGATTGATTATCCGAGCCTCACAACCGAAAAGAAATGATGAAAATCGACCCGGATGAAGAACTCTCTCCCTCTATAGCTTCTCTCTCGCGACGCCGTGGAAAAGTGGGGAAGGAAATGAGCTGATCGCTCAAAACAACACATTTATAGTGTAACACAGCAGAACCTATCGGCCGGCCTATCGGCCGATAGGCCCAACCGATAGCCTTACGGAATGCCGGCAGTAGGGTCTATCGACCCCCCCTATCGGCCGAAAGGCTCCTGGAAGTGCTCGCCAAAAACTAAACGACCATAACTCTCTCGTCCGACCATTGACTCACCGCTTGAACCATTGGAAAGCTAACTCGATGTTTTATAATATTGCAAAGATTTATAATTTTTGGAGTCACCAAAAATTAATGGTGATCTAACAAAGACGAACTCATACATAGAAAAGTCGTTTAGTAATCCTGAATTCAACAAAACGACACTCAAACCCGAACTCAATACGAACCGAAGATACGGTTACGAAGTACTCACAAAGACGAATCTAAGAGCTAGTAGGACACACGATTCCGACCACCCGAAGGCTCGAAATTCGACAACGGAAGGTAATTACCCCAAACTTTGGGAAATTACGAAAATGGCCCAACTGCCCGAAAATCACCATACGACAACGAATAATCAAACGAAGCTCACAACACGTATAACAAAGTTAAACGGACTTATGGGAAACTCAAACAACAGCTTTGACGAGATACGCAAGAATCGAACTCAAGTGCGGAAAAGTCGCTAAAAAGCACAGAACTCAACGAAAAGACACCGAAACGAACTCGGATGCCAAAAAGCGTAGAATTAATTATTCTCAGAATGACGAAAAGGACATGAGCGAGTCGTCAAAACACACTTCCGCAGATAAAAATGTTTTTACCGGAAATCGAAAAGAGAGGATATTTCTTTATACCCTCCTTAAATGAAGTTTCGTCCCGAATCTTAAAACAAGTAGGAGAAGAAATATTCCGCCAGGAAAAACTCAACGAGATACACAACGGGGAAATGTTACAAACAACGCAAATGCGTAACTAACGCCCAACGGCGAAATGTTACAAACAACGCAAAGGAGTATACAGCGTGAAAACACGCTCCACGGCGACCAACACAACGTCGCCGTTAGGGATATAATAAAAACCAACAAGTGACAAACGTCATCAAACGGATAATATAGCCAAGTCAATTATCCGACAATCACAAAACACAACGAACGAAAATCAATATGATTGACCCACCCAACGGTACATCAATCAAAACGCGAGTCAACCGCTGAACAACCACGAAATCCCACCGCCTAAGGGCTGGAAGATCGAAACGAAACTAATTTCCCGAACTGAAGGGAATTACGAAGGAGCCTGAATGTTCGCCAATCACGGAACGAGGTCAATATAAACCGAACAATCAAACGATCAAACCACAACGATCGAGACAACAAAGATCGAAGAATCATGTTCGAATCACAAAGAACAATAAAGTTCAAACAACAACTCCCAGGATGATCTGGTGAGAACTACAAGACATGCATTGCAAGATCCACAGAAAGGGAATAGCGATTGAAAAGTCACAACGACAACGAGTTATTCCAAATAACACCACACTCGTTCGATCAACAAAAGCAAGGAGGACAAGCTCAAATGTCAACGAACATAAATGAGTCGGCAGAGTCGAAAACACAAGAGTTCCAAAGCCGATCCACTTCGAATAAAAGAACTAGTAGAACCAGATGATGTCACTCCCAAACAAGGTTCACAAGAATCGAATCAACCCGAAAAGTAACATCGATAACCAGATCGACCCACAACAAGATCACACTGCTCGGACGATGAAACCGAAATATAGAACAAGTTCATAAAGTACCAACGATCACGAGCGAATCGGCAGATGGAGAAAGAGAAAATACGTAAGTCTAAAAACAACACGGTACTACATTCGACCTCTTATAAAAGAAGGTCGCCCCGCAACTCACAACAAAGAAAATCAAGGTGACGACACAACAAGCAACCGACGAAACATCCTTCAAAGGCCTCTCAAAGCCGATTCGATATCTCAGGCCGAAGCGCGAACTCCGAAAGTCTCGGTAGCCAATTCACAAAATCGAATTCGTGTCCTCGAGTCCACACTTGAAATGTGTCATCGACGAAAGACAATATACACGTGCATGCCCCGCACATCACGATTGAAACGCCTCGGCTCGGCATACCGAAAATATAAATGCTCGATACAATGGATCAAAACACCGCAAAACAACATACCGGAGATGCCAACTCAGCATAACATATCAACGCATACAAAAATCACAACAACAACGGCATCATTCAAGATTACAACATCCCGAACGATACCATCACACAATCACAAACATCATGAAACAATCACCCATGTGTATAACGCATAAAAATCCAGGCTTTAACAACCCACACTAGTGCGACAATACGCAATCACCACGAGGCGATAAACAAGAACACTATTCACACCTCTCACAGGGCCAACAAAACATATGCGTGGCGACCCACTGACGCTCACGCCACCAATTCAATCACAATTCGGGGTTGACACCGCAACGAAAGTTCGAAAACCATACACGCATTTCCGGTCCGCAAACAGAATGATAGGTTTTAAAACGAGAACCACCTTTTGAAAACAGTTTGGAAACACCATTGATCTTGAGTATCATTTACAAAAAGTTAAACAAACATCATTTTCGAGACTCGTAATTCATCTTGCGTTTGAACTAAAATGAGGACACCTTTCTTTTAGTGAAAAACTTTCGAATATCCGACCCTGTCTAAGTATATATGTTTCTAAACATCGAAAATATCTCAAAACATTTTGGTCCTCGAGGTAGAAAAATTTTGAAACAGATAGTTGCGCTAGTAGGCGCCTTGAAAATACAATCATTTAAAGTACGTCTCGAATTTTATTTTCTAAGATACTCAAGGTTTTCAAAGATAATACAATGGGCTACAATGCCCAAAGATTTCAGTAAATACACGGAATATTATAGCGCCGTGGGTCCCGCACCGAACCCACCGTGCTAAAAACCAATTACAAAAATGCCCAAAAAGGTCGATGACGGTAGTACTTATCAAACTCACAAAATCACTTGAAAACACCCAACTACCGTCAAAATGGTCAAGGCCAACAACTCGGGTAAAGGAATCGGTTTTGAAATAAAAATTCAATCAGTAAAATACCGAAAGCTATTACAAAGGAACTCACTCCGGAAAAGGAAATACACCAACATGCACAATCCAAAGAACTACTCCTCACATGAAAGAAATATGAGAGTCAAATAGTCACGTATCAAGGAATCAAAATCCATAAAAGGACTCCGTCACTTAATAAATAATCATAAAAATATAGCTCGTGTCACACGAGGCACAACACAAAGAAGGGAGACTTACATCCACATCGCACGAAGATGATGGCCGCATCCCGATACTAATCACGGCCGACATTCCAAACGACGCCGCGACACGACATCGATCGGACAAAATCGACAAAACGAGACTCAACAACACATAACTCGACCCGACAGCCTAGGTTTCCTCAACCTAAGCTCTGATACCATAAATGTAACACCCCCAGATAAAACCGGGAATATTACACGCCGCAGACCCTCTCCGTAAGGATCCACCAGGCTAGACATCAAAACAACACATTACATTACATACCGACGAATAAAAAATAACGGACCAATAGACCGATTTGGTCTTTCGTCACTGACATAAAAATCAAAAAACATAAACTCATCCAGACTCATACCCACACAAGGGTAAAATACTTGCAACAACGAACAATGAGACAAATGAAAAGACAATACAATGGACTCCGACTAATCGAACCCAAAATCGGCCTTCGTGTGATTAGTATCATTCGTCTTTCATCATCCCTCGTGCCGATCCCGTGTCTTGCTCCCGAAAACCCGCATGTACCTGACACAATACAGATATCCACCCCCGACACTGGGGTTAGCAAAACTCCACTGTTTCGCTAGTGCAAGTATAAAGTGCAAATACGAGCCATACACAACACATTCCGAGAATACAACGAAAGACTTCCCGAGATATATTTAGTTAAAAATAGTTCAAGTCTTGAAAGCGAAACGAAGTAAGTGAGCACTTTGAAAACACTTCCAAACCTCGGGAGTTTTGAAAACATTTGAGATTGAAAAGTTCTTAATTCCTCGAAAGTCATTTAGGGTCACATCCCAAAGTTCATTTTTCAAAATACAAATCCGTTTAACAAAACACGGGTCCACGACCCAACCATTCCGGTCACAAAACACAGGTCCACGACCCGATCATCCACTTCAAATCACTTACAAGGACTCATTACACATAACACATTAATCCTATGCCATTCCGCCAAGCACCAAGACTCGAAATATAATGTCTCTCGACCCCGAGCACAAAGCATTCGATACTCCTGACAATATCACAATTAACGAAAACATCAACGTCATCCTCAAGATGAAAACCACAATCGTAACCCGCGGCCGTACCTTAGTATCGACCCCGGACATCCCGTCGGACACTCGGTGGAAACCACTCGCGGCCGCACCCTTAAGATCGACCCCGGACATCCCGTCGGACACTCCGGTGGAAGTTCATCCACACACACACCCAAGTCCACTTCCGTGGCCGCACTTAGTATCGGCCCCGGACATCCCGTCGGACACTCCGGTGGAAGGAACAACACACACACACGTTCCAAAATCACGCTTGCAAACCACAAGCCTCGAAGGTCAATCACAAGATATATAGTCGAGGTACTTTACTAGAATGGCGATTCATCCAACATATGTTCATAACCCAAACTAATATTATCAACAAGGAAGCACACTATTCCAAAAGCACCGAACGGCACAACCAATATCACATAAATTCACATAATTCATCGATAACCACATGTCTCCACGTACAGCTTAAATAAAGGACTAAACTTCAAAACTTACCGACGACGTAATCACACACAATGGCATCACACGAAAGTATTACGATCTTATACTCAACATTAATACACGTATTCAATTAAGCATATTAATTCTCGGAACACACGAGTCGACTTTAAGAAAACCATGTTGGTAAATATACCGATACTTTTGAAAAAGATGGTTATGAATATTTATTTAGCACGTATCGACGATTAACAACCATTATATCCACAAAACACGTAATGTATGGGCAAGATACTTGCCTCGATACCACGAGCACTGAACCACGAACGGATACGGCTTAACCGGGAAGCTTCGGAACGCCCGATGCTAACGAAAAGGAAGACGACAATGAACGGAACGGAAGAATCAAGCACGACCGTGAGGAACCGACGAAAATGAACCTAACGATTCGAATAGCACAATCACAACCATTTCTAAACGATTATGGAAATGGAATACACCCGGAAACCCGCCTACGATTATGTATATTCATACCGAAAACAACAACGAGGGCGGACCACAACCAAACCCTCTCGATTCCATAAAAATCCACAAAATATCCATGAATCCGTAGGGAAACTAAAGATACTAACAAGATTAATCATATTCATCATGAATCCATCAACGAAACGGAAAGAATCGGACAAAACCCCAAAATCCCCAATTATCCAAAAAGGTAGGGTTTCAAGAGATATTACCTTGAGTGATTCAAGTGTTAAGATCCGTAGAACACGCGTTAGATTGATTATCCGAGCCTCACAACCGAAAAGAAATGATGAAAATCGACCCCCGGATGAAGAACTCTCTCCCTCTATAGCTTCTCTCTCGCGACGCCGTGGAAAAGTGGGGAAGGAAATGAGCTGATCGCTCAAAACAACACATTTATAGTGTAACACAGCAGAACCTATCGGCCGGCCTATCGGCCGATAGGCCCAACCGATAGCCTTACGGAATGCCGGCTGTAGGGTCTATCGACCCCCTATCGGCCGAAAGGCTCTGGAAGTGCTCGCCAAAATCGAAACGACCATAACTCTCTCGTCCTGGACTCATTGACTCACCGTTTGAACCATTGGAAAGCTAACTCGATGTTTTATAATATTGCAAAGATTTATAATTTTTGGAGTCACCAAAAATTAATGGTGATCTAACAAAGACGAACTCATACATAGAAAAGTCGTTTAGTAATCCCGAATTCAACAAAACGACACGAAACCCGAACTCCGAATACGAACCGAAGATACGGTTACGAAGTACTCACAAAGACGAATCTAAGAGCTAGTAGGACACACGATTCCGACCACCCGAAGGCTCGAAATTCGACAACGGAAGGTAATTACCCCAAACTTTGGGAAATTACGAAAATGGCCCAACTGCCCGAAAATCACCATACGACAACGAATAATCAAACCGAAGCTCACAACACGTATAACAAAGTTAAACGGACTTGCGGGAAACTCGAAACAACAGCTGACGAGATTCGCAAGAATCGAACTCAAGTGCGGAAAAGTCGCTAAAAAGCACAGAACTCAACGAAACGACACCGAAACGAACTCGGATGCCAAAAAGCGTAGAATTAATTATTCTCAGAATGACGAAACGGACATGAGCGAGTCATCAAAACAGACTTCCGCCGAAAAAAAAATAATTACCGGAAATCGAAAATTGCGGATATTACAATGATCGTGGCTTGGATATGCGAATTTTTCGAGGTGTTGATTGCTAGCATATATATTGTGGTTTGAGGTTTTTTCAATACTATTTTCTATGTATTATGTAATGAATATTTTTATTTAACCTGAGATGTCATTCAATCCACTTGTCGTAATTCTCAAAGAAAAAAACTTGATGGCACTAACTTTGCTGACTGGAAACGTAATTTAAATATTGTCCTGACGACTGAAGAACATAAGTTTGTTATAACTGAGGAATGCCCGATTTGAACCATATGCGGATTCGACACCTGATGAGGTGAAAGAATATCACAAATGGAAGAAATCTGATGAGATGGCTTGTTGTTACATCTTGGATTCTTTAGCAAATGTATTGCAGCATCAGGATCAGAGTATGGGCACGACTGCAGAAATGATGAAAAATCTCGATGAGATGTTTGGTCATCAGAACCGGGCGGCTAGGCAAAATGCTATGAGGGTCTTGATGACGACCCAAATGCCTGAAGAAACCCCGGTAAGGGATCATGTTCTAAAGATGATGTCTCATCTAAACTAAATTGATATCTTAAGGGCTACCATCGATGTAGAAACGCAGGTCGATATCATCTTGGGCAGCTTACTAAGGATCTTTGAGCAGTTCCTCCTAAACTACAACATGAATATTAAGGAGTATATACCTTATCAGAATTGCTGACATAGATTCAAGCTGCGGACAAGGGTATTAATTTCTTGCGGCAATTGGTGTTTCAACTTCTAAACCCAAGTGGGGGAAGAAGAAGAAGAAACAAGTGTGCCAGAAGTAAGTGGCAACTCTCAAGATAAAAAGCAAGGCTCCTCATCCTGAGGAGAAAAAAAAACCAAAGGAAAAGTGTTACAAGTGCGGTCAGAAAGGACATTTCAAAGCGGACTTCCCTGCTCTTAAGAAATGTATGTCTCGTGCACTAGTAGTCAAAATATATTTGGCAGTTTGTTCTACCACTTCGTGGATAGTAGATTTCGGCTCCATTAATCATGTTTGCTTTGAATCGCATGGTTTTCATGTAATCAAGCAGCTTAGTGTGGGTGGGATCACCACCAACCGGGGTAATTATTCCAGGCTTATGGCTGTTGTAGTGGGAGTCGTGTAGTTGAAGATTAATGATAAAATATTAGTCTTTAATAATGTATTATTGGTGCCAGATTTTAGAATGAATTTAATTTCGATTTCTAAATTGAGTTGTAATGGTTGTTCAGTTTCTTTTGATGGTGATTCTATTATTAGAAGAAACAGTGAATATGTTTGCAAAGGTACCTATACTGGTGGACTGTGTGTTATTAATACTGCACAAACTCCTATGTATAAATATAAATCGCTTAACTCTTTGTCTAGACCTAAAAGAGAAAAGTACCTTCATGCATAAACCAAACATATTTGTGTCATCTAGGGTTAGGTCATGTAAACCTTAGAAGAATTCAAAGATTGGTAGATGATGGCCCATTGGATGACATCCAAGTTGAGTCATTTCCAATTTGTGAATTCTGTTTG
The DNA here is from genome assembly GCA_033398695.1 of Orobanche coerulescens. NCBI lineage: Eukaryota > Viridiplantae > Streptophyta > Magnoliopsida > Lamiales > Orobanchaceae > Orobanche > Orobanche coerulescens. The sequence goes on from JAWKAU010000065.1 coordinate 56,573, forward strand.
GAAGGAAAAATGACCAAAGGGGTTTTTAAAACCAAGGGAAACCATGTGTTAGAATTGGTTTATATGGATGTATGTGGTCCAATTAACATCCAGGCTAGGGGTGGTTTCGAATACTTTATCACGTTTATAGATGATTATTCGAGATATGGATACATCTATTTGATGCGACATAAGTCTGAAGCCTTTGACAAGTTCAGAGATTTCAAGGATAAAATGGAGAAGCGTCATGGGAAGAGTATCAAGTCACTACGATCGGATCGTGGTGGCGAATACATTAGTGGAGAGTTTTTGGATTTCTTGTCAAATGAGGGGATTTCATCCCAACTCACTGCACCGGGAACTCCATAACAAAATGATGTTGCTGGGAGAAGGAACATAACTCTTTTAAAAACGGTTAGGTCAATGATGAGTTACTTGGATTTACCTATTTCATTCTGGGGATTAGCCTTGGAAATAGCGGCGTACATGCTTCAAAATCGGTTCTAAAAACACCCACAGAACTGTGGAGTGGGCGGAAGCCCAGTCTAGAACATGTTCAGATCTGGGGTACTCCAGCAAATGTGGTGAATAAGGAAGTTGATAAGTTTGCATCTCGTATAGGGTACTAGTATTTGTAGGATACCCTAAGGGCATGAAGGGTGACTTGTTCTATAGTCCCAGGATCAGAAAGTCATTGTTAGAAGCAATGCCCGATTCCAGGAAAAGGATTATGTGAATAGTCACAAGCCCATGAGCGAAATAATTCTGGAAGAGTTGAGGGGCGAGACTCCGCTATACCAATCGTACAAGCACCAACTAACACTACACCACATTTTGAGACTTTTACACCAACTCAGGATTTTCTCCTCGTGGTGGGAGGGTTGTTTGTCAACCGAAATGATTCATAGGCGTGGGACAGCCTTCAAACTTATTCCCAGGTGAAGATGAATCAAATCATTAGACTTACAAGGAGGCTATCCAAGATAAAGATGCTGACTCCTGTCAAGTAGCAATGAAATTAGAATTGGGATCTATGGATTCCAATCAAGTGTTGGAGCTAGTAGAACTAGCTGATGGTGTAATACCCGGTTGTAATTCATTCATTTTCATTCAGTAATTATGAGTCTGTAATTGTCACTCAGTAATTCTCACTCGTTAATAATCACTCATCATTCTTGATTCATTCATTTGTGTTCACTGTTGGCATGTTGTAATCGTATATCAGTTACCGATCGGCATGTCATCTCTGTTTAGAGATCGACGGGAGTATTATTATTTTCATCGTGATTGGTAGTCGATATCGAGCATCATCTGTGGCTTGTGTTAGACTTGTTCATTTTCACATTCGTATGTTATGTCGGATCATTCATCGGTCAGAGCGAGGAATCCGAAGTTATCGGATTTTTCAACTTGGCCAAGATCGAGTTACTACGTAAGGACTTTGGGTTACGGCCGTAATAAGGGTTCGTGTTTTCGTGCCATTTGACGAAAGGGACTTACGGCCGTAAGGTCTTGTGGTACGGCCGTAAGTTGAGCGTGTGCACGGCCGTAAGGTCGGCCGATTCTGGCCGCTGCGCGCCCAAAGAGCTACCGAGACATTTTTGGCGAAGGTGAGTTACGGACGTAAGGAAGGTGAGATACGGCCGTAAGTGGTGTTCGTAAATTTTGGGTGTTGTCGACCAAGGGTGACTTACGGCCGTAAGGGTTATGCATACGGCCGTAAGGATCGGGGATTGCCACGGCCAGACGCGGCAGCAAGGTGCCCAGTCGCTGACGAAGAGGGCTTACGCCGTAAGTTTGGCGGATACGGCCGTATCATCCGAGTTCTACGCCGTAAGGTGTGCGGTTACGGCCATAAGGGTGTCGACGGATGTTTTTGACGAAGGCGGGTTACGCCCGTAACTCAGAGCGATACTGGCCGTAAGTCCTGCCAGGCTTCGGACGAAGACGAGTTACGGCCGTACGAGTTGGCCGGTTACGGCCGTAAGGCCGTTGACTTGGAAAGTTACGGCCGTAAGAGGGCCGAGTTACGGCCGTAACTTCCGGCAGTATTTAAGGAGTTGGCCGGGTCATTTCTCCTCACTTCTTCATTTTTCCTTCTTCATCCGAGAGAGAGGGTTGAGAGAGAGATTTTATCATCATCAACCACTTGAGTGTGTAATCTTCATCATCTTCGTTCCTTTGGGAAGCTTGGATACTCGTTATAACTCGTGTTCATTGGATCGAAGTGGTTGGATCTTCAAGAGGTAATTTCTTCAACACCTTGGATTTCGATTTTGTGTTGAGATATGATGTTTTGGACGTTATAATCATGTTATATGAAGGGATATGTATATGATTATGAGTTTGTATAAGGATTCATTGGATTATTGAGGATTATTCAAGAACACTTTGAATATCGAGTTTTGGGGATTTTCGATTAATTGTTGTTATAATCACGTTTTTGGATATTCATAACGGACTATTGATCGTATTGGAGATGTTTTGTTGATTTGAAACACTTCTTGGGGATTTGAAGTTGGTATTGTTGAGGTTTAGTGGTAATCAATCGAAGTTGGCCTCAAAGTGTTCGATATAATGCCCCAATGAACTTGGTTTAATCGTATCGACGTCTTGAGTTCGTTATATTCGTGTTTAATTCGTTTATTGATCGGATTGTTGGTAATTGTATTGAATTAAGGTTGTTCGAGCGACCGACACTTCATTTAGGACATTTGTTCGTGGAAGGACTTTCTTCATCGGTATTGTGTAAGTTGATTCTTACTCGGTTAAAAGGATATTCATTCCTTTTGTTGTTGATCATTCATAATCATAATTCATTCATCATTGTATTAATCATATCGAGACTTGTAATTGTCAAATAATCACTTCATTAATAAGGAACGGCGGTTCCAATCATTTCATTGAAACTATCAATCACTTCATTATCACTTTCATCTCGGTAAGTCATTCTTGACGTTGTCGGATTATTATTATTCATTGATATTCATTATGGTCATTCTCGTTCATATGACCTTCTGGGTTCATATTGCGTGGGAGTGCGGATGTGCGGAATTTTTAGTCGTGCACATGATGGCCATGTATCGGGAGTGATACATCGGATCTGCACACGGTAACGTTTACCTCCGTGAGACTAATTAGGTACAAGGACGGGTGTGTCCGGTCATCCGTCTTGTACACTTGCACGTAACACTACGGGCGTACTATGGTACTCCTCTTCGCCGTAATTCATAATTAAGGATATTTCATAACTCGGTTAATTCATGATTGTGTAATTTTCAACCCTTGAGGATTGTTGTTCTCAGATAATCGACTCCCGTTTGGGGACATTGTTTTTCGTGTCATGGCAAGGCAAAGGCGCAGGAGAGCATGTTGACGGGGAGTCCCAAGATACTAGAAGGGGGCCCCAAATTTTTCAATCATGTATTCATCATTCATGTTTTCTTTATTTATTCCGCAGACATTCCGTTCGAATACTCATTTCATTCAAGGTCGTGTATTTTATCGTCACATAAGATACACATGTATTCTATATTATCCTGGTGTGTTCTATGAAACTCCTACTGAGTAATTGATGTTATAATGTGGTTCGGTACCACATTTACCCCGTAATTCATCCTTTTCATTCACTGGTGGGTCCCAGTGGGGTCCACCAGACCGTAATATCCGCCTAGTTTGGGGTGTTACAGAGTTCGTATCAGAGAGTGGTTTTGAATACTACCCTCCAAGTCATGTCTCATTTGAAATCATCGTCATCGGACTAGTATCATTGGACTTTCACGTCACGTGTGACCTGTGCAAATGCCGAGCCAATCAGACCAAGAACTGTAAGATTTCTAATGCCATGGTATAATTTCTGGCAATAGTCATTCATTCATCATTCATCAATTAACAATCCTCAAACATCATCATTCAGTATGATCAGGACGATCATGTTAACTCATTAATCACTTAATTCATTTCATTATTCAGTTGTTGATCAGGAAGATCAAATCATCAATTATGTTAACTTGTTCAAGATAATCATGTCATCTCAGTTTATCATTCATGTAATCACTGTGTTAGAGCGCGTATGCTCATTTTCATCATCTCATGTCATAATCATAACATGATGTTCATGCGGGAAATATAATCATCATGTGACTTTCCTACTTCAGTATGGAGAGGGCAAGAAGAGGACGTGGAGGACGAGGCCGTGGAGCGGGCCGAGTCCCGAGAGCTCGTGTGAATACACGTGCAAACGCGAGGAATAATGCTAATTCATCGAGCAGCGACGCTACCACTCATTCACCTGGACGCGATCATTCACTTTCGGGGAGTCGTACCCGGGACACGGCTCAGTCAGAAGGTGTCCGGGTTGACCCACTCGCTTTTATGCAGGGCATGATGGCCCAAATGACTCAGATGGCACAGCTGATGGAGACGATGCATAACTCCACTACTCAAAATCAACAGGCTCCTCCGCCGCCACCTCAGAGGCAAGAGAGGAATGTGAGCAATATCATCGGCGACATCTCTCGCCAGAGGCCACCGACTTTCGAGGGCTCGTCTGATCCGGCAGATATTATTCATTGGCTCGAACATTTCGAGAAGTTGTTTGCCATGGTGGAGTGTCCCGAAGGACACAAAGTTTCTGTTGCGGCTTACTACCTGGGTAAGAGCGCTCATTCTTGGTGGTTGTCGTTGAAGCCCACCGAAGAATCATGTTTATGGGATCAGTTCAAAACTCTCATGATGGAGAGGTATTATCCGGCCCCACTCAGAGAGGCCAAGCTGTCAGAGTTACTCACTCCCGACCCCTCATCAGACGAGGATGTTCTCGCCATTGCCGAGAAGTTTCAGGAACTTCTTCCGTTCGCCTCATCTATCATTCATTCCGAGGCGGATAAGATTAAGTATTTCAGCAAGAGGCTGAAACCCCGTATGAGACTACAGTTGCTTAATCATAATTGCACCTCGTTGGCCGAATTCATCGAGAAAGCTCTCACCTATGAGCTTACTGCTAAAGAGATTGCTAAGCAGCAACCTTCGTCTGCTAGCAAGAAATCGAAGAATCGTAACCAGTCTGAAGGTGGTCAGACAACCTTCAAGAAACCCCGTGCGGGCTCTGCTTTTTCTGAGCGACCTCCTGTGTCGTCTAAACCCGCGGAATCTCGGCCTCGAGCGCGCCGGCCATCATCTGTTATAACTGGAGATCTTGGTCATGTCGCACTAAGTGTCCGAGACAATTGTCACTTGTCATAATCAGGAATTGTTGGGCATAAGGCCCGTTTTGCCGTAGGGACTCCAAACCTACTCGACGTCATCTCAAGCCCCGGCGGGCCACTGCTCGTAATCAAAGCACTCAATCAGGCCATTTAAAACGACAGAGCAACTAAAGGGGAGCCTATAGCCGCAGACGGAGCGTCCGGTCGGGACTAGCAAGCCCGGATTTATGAGATGAAGAAGACCGATGATCCCGAGGCCCGAATGATCTCGTGTACACTCGATATTCTATCTCAACCTTGTGTGTACCCTTTTGATACCGTGCATCGCATTCATTCATTTCCGAGTCATGTTTGAGTAGACTACGTGGGTAGTGCTACTAGTTGTGAGCCTTACGTCATTGGCCTACCCGATGGTAGACGAATTATCGTAATCGTGAGATTCGTAATTGTCCGATCTGGCCATGGTCGTGTATGGCGGCGGACCTAATCGTAGTAGATTTGCCGAGGGACGACGTCATCTTGGGCATTGATTAGATGGATCGTCATGATGCCATCATTAGTGTCCGTAAGCGTATGATCACTATCATTTCGCATTTATGGGGTGGAATGTGTGTTTCAGGAGGTAATCCCGTTGTTCGGGTAAGGTCATTAATTTGATGAAAGCAAGGCGATTACTCGCCGTGGATGTGTTGGTTATTGGTGCTTCATGACCAAAACCGAGAAGTCATCGAATGTTGACGGATATTCCGGCCGTGAGGGAGTATGCCGACGCGTTTTCCGCACGAGTTACCTGGTTTGCCTCCACAGAGATGTGGAATTCACGATTGAGTTGAGCCTGCACGCCTCCGATATCAAAGGCACCGCATCGATGGCCCCGACCAAATGCAGAATTAAAGAACCAACTTGAGGAGTTGTTCGAGAAGGGTTATATCCGACCGAGTGCGTCTCCGTGGGAGCACCCGTGTTGTTTGTCAAGAAGAAGGATGGTTCATTTCGTTTGTGTATCGATTATCGGGAGCCGAACAGAGTGACAATCAAGAATAAGTATCCCTTACCCCGTATTGATGATCTTTTAGATCAACTTCAGGAGCTTCAGATTTTCCAAGATCGACTTAAGATCCGGATATCACCAGCCATGGATTCGAGAGTCGGATATCGCGAGGACGGCGTTTCGAACACGCTATGGTCATTATGAGTTCGTAGTTATGCCGTCGGGCTAACTAATGCACTGCGGTATTCATGGAATTGATGAATCGGGTTTTCATCGACTTTTTGGATCAGTTTGTTGTTGTCTTCATCGACGATATTTTGATTTATTCTCGTAGCCGAGAGGATCACGAGGTTCATCTTCATCGGGTTCTCGACGTGTTGAGACGAGAGCAACTTTTTGGAAAGTTTTCCAAGTGCGAGTTGTGGATGTCCAAGTGACTTTTCTGACATGTAATTTCGCTGACGGAGTTCGTGTCGACCCTCGAAGACGGAGGCTATCCGAGACCGGTTACCTCCGAAGAATGTTAAGGAAATCCGAGTTTCCTCGGATTAGCGGGTTATTATCGGCGATTTGTGGAAGGATTTTCCAAAATTGCTCAACCATTGACGAACCTTTTGCGAAAGGATAAGAAATACACGTGGTCCGACGCGTGTCGCCAGAGTTTTGAGGAACTCAAGAGCCGGTTAATGTCAAGACTGTACTTTCCTTGCCGCAGGGACGGAGAGAGATTTGTGGTTTATAGTGATGCGTCGGACGGGGTCTCGGATGTGTGCTCATGCAGAATGGAAAGGTTATTGCCTATGCTTCACGGCAATTGAGACCTTACGAGGTTAATTATCCGACACACGACTGAACTAGCACCGTGGTGTTCGCTTTGAAGATTTGGCGTCATTATCTTTATGGCGTTACCCGCCGATATTCACCGACCATAAGAGTTTAAAGTATATATTTACTCGAAGGAGTTAAATATGCGAGAGACGGTGGTTGGAATTAATCAAAGATTATGATATCGAGATCCTTTACCACCCGGCAAGGCGAACGTTGTCGCCGACGCCTTGAGTCGCAAGTCCGTCAGGAGCAGATGCTTGCTCGTCTACAGCTCGAAGGAGCTTCAAAGGAATTCCTTAGACCCGAGATCGAGGTCCGGGCTTCAGCGAGTTCAGGGACAACTTTGTATGTTAGAGATTTCATCGTCACTCGAGGAGGCAATCCGAGAGAATCAGAGTTCAGACCCTTCAATGTTGCGCATCCGTGAGGATGTGACTCAGGGGAAAGCCCCTGGATTCGTGGTCCACGAGGATGGACTTTTGAGATTTAAGAATCGGTTGTGCGTACCGGCAAATGACGAGTTGAAAAACTCGATTTTGAAGGAAGCTCATGCTACCCCTTATTCTGTTCATCCGGGGTCCAGCAAGATGTACAAGGACTTGAGACAAAATTACTGGTGGAGTAATATGAAGCGAGAAGTCGCAGAATTTGTCTCGAGATGCTTAACCTGTCAACAAGTTAAGATTAAACATCAGCGGCCGGCGGGTATGCTGAAACCTCTTCCTATTCCCGAGTGGAAGTGGGAAGACATTTCTATGGATTTCATCACGAGTTTGCCGACAAGTCGTCATGGCATGAATACGATCTGGGTGATTGTGGACCGCTTAACAAAATCAGCTCATTTCCTTGAGATCAAGGATACGTGGGGTCCCGAGAGACTGGCTCAGTTGTTCATCAAGGAGATAGTGAGACTGCACGGTACTCCTAAGAGTATCGTTTCCGATCGTGACGGACGATTTGTGTCTCATTTTTGGAAATCAGTTCATCGTGCTATGGGAACTCAGCTCAATCTCAGTACCGCCTTTCATCCTCAGTCTGACGGACAATCAGAGAGGACTATTCAGACATTAGAGGACATGTTGAGTGTAACACCCCCAGATCCGACCGGGAATATTACAGCGCCGTGGGCCCCGAGATGGAACCCACAAGGCTGAAGGAAATTTTCGCAAATATTTACAAATGCCCAAGAGGCTAACGACGGTATTATCTATTAAAAACATTCGAAGATTTATAAAACTCGTTTATCAAACCGTCGTAAAAACTCATTTGAAACCACAAGGCCCAAAATGCCAAAACTCAACAGTTTAAAAACATAAGTTAAGCTATCGCTTACACGTACCGACAGAATAGATTTAGAAAATGATTGCCAAAGTAACCTAAGTTACCGGATACCAAAAAGGCCATTTAAGAATACTCACGCAATGGATAAAGACAAACAATTAAAATACTCTAGCAATGAATACAACAACAGATCGAAGCTCAATACACAAATACATGTCCTAGCCAGTATCCTCCGGGAAGCTCATCTCTTCACGACCGCTACAAGCTTGATAATCCAAGAACCTAAAAAGAAAGCCCACGACGGGGTCAGCCATAATATCCAACAATGATAACCATCACATCTCGTCAATAATTACATATCAATGGAAATACTAAGTAAGAATACAACCAATGTAATCTTACCGTCATAACTTTACGAGAATCCACGATTCGTATCCTTAACAACACATTAAAATAATACCGAAATATCTGTACGGTATCTCAACAATACTCAAGGTTCTCAAAACATGATCATAACTCGCGATACGGAAATTATACCAACTCTGGCCAATTCAATCCATCGGATAACGTCGACAATTCCAATACGATAATCGATTGTCCATCAAAGACAAGTATCAAGGAAATACGGAACATACCTCAAGATACGAAATACCATTACCATCAAGTCACCATAATCCGAGATCAGATCAACACAACATACGGACATGGTCCTAACACAAGACCTACAAATGCATACTCATATGACAACGTCAATATGATCACAACAATAACGACAATGTATACTTATGGCAAGCCCATAATATACATATGCACAACAACAATACATTTGGTAATCCAACGATCCAACAAGACACAAACTATAGATTCCCATGATGATCCCATCGACCAACGCATGGTGGCATTACATCGGCCCAAATGATCCAGCGCACACAGCTATAAATTCCCATGATGATCCTGTCGGAGCAACGCATGGTGGACATATGACAACAATGCACAACTGCACAAAACAACAGTGCACAATACACGACAACAATAATGCACAAATGCATGACAACAACGATACACGAATGTATCACGACATGATCGACACAAATGACAGAAATGATTAAAATACTTGTTCCGAGTCCTTCGAGAGCAATCTCGATATCTAAACCATCACCAACCATTATTCTGAATATTCACCGATCCAAAACATCACGGACGGTAGATAATTCACGTTTTCGTCAATACCATGATGTATCCTCGATAACAAGTATACCAACGACAATTGTAAATCATATACATTATGATTTAAATTCCCAAAACTCGAATACAACCTATAATTCCAAATCTCCTGTGATTACGATTATACATTGCTATACGAATTATAAACGAATGAAACCAAACTATTCATTAAATATTATAAATCGAGCAAGTAATAACTTGCCTCGATACCAATGAAGCCGTTACCAATTCCTTGCCGTCGTCTACATGTCTCTCGGCCCTGATCAAAGCAATCTACGAACATTCTTGAATACGACCGCAAAGCATGGTTCTAAACATCGATCAATAATCTCAACCTATTACAATAATCGATTTAACATACATTCGATAACAATCAACAATCGATATAACTAATCCACAAACCCAACGATTCCAAAATATCTCGATTAAACACAAGTCCGAACAATCTAATTCAAACAATTACGAATTCACGGCCAAAAGTTCATAAAATGCACCGCCTGACCGATTAGCGCACGCTAAGTACTCGTGTAGCGTGCGTTAAGTCCGCCCGATAGCGCACGCAAACAACAAAGACTAGCGTCGCTAACTATGCATGGTCATTACTTTGCCGACCCAACCGACTCGTCGATGGTCTAGCGTACGTTACGTACCAAACGTAGCGTACGCTAACTCGTGCTCGATAGCGCACGTTAAACTTCATAACATAGCGTGCGCTATCTATGCATGGCAGTTTACTGCTGAGCAGTAAACTGTTCTTGCCATGATCGAAACAATGAAATCTTGCGTGATAATTCATGTTACTTCCATGAATACCATGTTCATACCCCTATGAATGATTTTACGGATAAAGACAACTTCGGATTCAAGGATATGCATAACAATATAAAACCATATTCCATTTCGACTACAAATCTTCATACGACAACTCGAAAAGCTTAACGGTTGATATCAACACCTTATATCAATCAATATTATCATGTTGAAGTTGTTCAGACATTCCATCTATACTAGATAAATCTCTCCATGATCAATCTGTTAGATTTATCCAACAATAATGATTGATAAAGTCAAGTCCATTATTATTATGAAGTCATCTACTAGATTCGAATTACCAATGATAGAAGCTTCTCTTCACATATTCAGTGTAATAAGATTCGAATCATGATGATTATAATCAAGGTATTTAAGGCTTATTCATCTCACTATTCCAAACATGATATACTTGGATAATTCATCTATGAAAATCCATATCTTGTTAACATGATCATCCAAATCGTTAGAATCCAACTCTAAGTCTTGAGATAGATTGAACATACCTTAAAATGATGAAAATCACTGAACCGTAAGGTAGAATCCAACTCCGGTTGGTTGTATGCCACTCCAAGGTGCTATTCCACTTCCATGAACATTCCCACGTGATAACCAATGTATAAACACTAACAATATATGTTCTAAGTGTATAGAAGTATCACTACAGCTCTCTGAACTCTCAAGGATGAAGAAAGGGCGACAGAAATGAAAGCCAAAACGATTGATGTCCCATTTATAATATTCTGCATTATTGACAAGTTAGCGCACGCTACTAAGCATCCCTTAGCGTGCGCTAATAATGGTTGACTTCAGAATTTGTCCGGGTGCGTCGGCGGGAATCTTATCCGGACCCATGTCCCGGATGGCGCATGTGTTAGCTGTCCCGCTCAATAATTGAGTCCTTAGCGCACGTTACTCCTACCTGTATAGCGTGCGCTAATAATGGCCCGATAGCGCGCGTTAAGATACATTCTTAGCGTGCGCTATCACGAGGTTGCATGAGCAATTTTGCATGTTTCTATACTTATGTACAATGATATCAATGTACGAAATATCATACTCCAAAAATCAAAATCACCAATCCGAATAATACAGGGTTTGAATACAGATGAAATACACCGTAGTAAATTCGGATATTACATACTACACCACTTAAAATAAGTTTCGTCCTCGAAACTTGCAATCCGTCATAAAAACAAACAAATCGTTCAACCAAAATATCCCGAAACCATCACGACAACGATCAATCATCATTATTACCGAATAACCAAAATAACATACTTACATATACGCCAAGTCGACGATCTCCTGAGATACTAGCAAGTGACTTCACTGAAAAGCCTCAACACGCTTACAATAACAATTCCATAAGTCTCAACCAGATATATTATCGTCAGATGAAATGATCTATCCGTGTCAGATCTTGTCTGCCTGATCGCACAATCAAATCCCAATCCCGATAAGACGAATAATACACAATACATCTGCGAAACAACCGTCCAAAACAACGACACAAATTCCGAAATGTCAACACAAAATCCGAACGCTCAGATGATCACCAAAAATGATCAACTAATAAATCAACCGAATTTATCATCAACATGATAAATTCCCATATGACCATCCAGAGGTCAAAACACCATCGAGAATACCTTTAAACGGTAAGCTCCAACACGATGAACACCGAACCACAGAGACAGATATACGAAAGAATAACATTCTCAAAACGACAAATCAATCACGCACAGTAGATCTCAATAAACATACCCGACTGGCGAACATTTCCCTCGGCATACGAACAACGAATCACAAATCGACGAACATACCAATTCATACAAGGAGTGGGAACGACCACTCAATATCCAAAACAACCAGCATGGGGTCACCATCCCCAAATTTACACTTACAAAGAAATCATTCAAAGATCACTATGGTAAGGTTACGCTACTACCGCACCAATGGAATCACATAGCACCTATGTCCTGGTTTCGCAAAATCCAAAGTTCCAAAAATTACATCTGTACCGATTCTACAAAACGCAGTATAATTCTCTTGACTGATCAATCCATTGATCACCCATGGATAGCCAATCTACCATACTAAACTTCGAATCTCTTTTCCTTGTACCATCGATATGATATGCCCGATGCACTAAATGCGTATGTACATTAATCACATTTTCAAAATCAGTTTGAAATCATATAATCTTGTCAAGGAGACAAATTTTCGAAAGTCTTTCAAGAGTTTGAAAACTCAAAACATAAATTTTTGTAAGACCACGAAATCAATTTTAAAAATTAAATCGGCTCGCTGGTGCCAAGTTCTCGATAAAAATTCTTTTTGAATACATACGTTTAAATAAAAAAAATGGAATCATGCAAATGATTGACCACAACCATACTCTTGTATACCAATTCGGCTCGTCACAATCCACTGACATTCCAACGGAAACCACACGATCGAGTTCCAAAACCTCAATATATAAATTCCGACTAAACTCCTTTTCCACACATGACTCGTATCGTCAACCATTTACCTATCTTGAATCACCTCAAATATGATATGACAAAACGTTGGAACAAATCAAGCAAATCAAACACGGCGAAAGACTTCCCGAGAGGTTCCATTTGAACAAGTAAACCAAAGCCTCGAAACGCGGAAATAACATAGGTAAACGATTGGTAAAATATTTTACAAATCTCGGGAGTTTTAAGAAAACAGAAAAGCCGTTAGAAACATTAGGGTCTCAGCCCGTATCTCGTTCCGCATTACAAGAAGCTTAAAAAGTAGGAAACTTTTTTTCGGACCCCAAGTCCTGAGTTATAAAACAATTTCAAAAAATCTATTGGGTCTCGGCCCAAAAATCATTTACGGTAAAACATCCGTAAAACATTCATTTTGAAAAGTATCATTTTCAAATGCTCAAAAACAGTTCATATATCTCAAAATGAACTAACATGACTACATGTTCTCCTGAACAATCCACAATATTTCTCCCAAATGCACAAATTGTTCCAAAACTTAATCGACATATTGATTTCCAAAATCATAACTTCTCAAGATCATCAATCCCGCCCTAATTCTCGTCATCTTATACTGTAACGCATAATATCTTTCAACCTCGTAACATATCAACTTAGAACGACAATAAATCTCAATGCAATTCAAAATCCAATACTTACAGATCGTGAAGCCGACGATTCCCGTGATACTAGCACATGTCTCGACTCAAGAAAATACTCGACAGATATTTTCAAAACACACATTTTGCAAACTCACTCAACTCGAGAAAACAACACAAATCTATCTCAAGAAACACGTTAACACCATTTGAAAAAGTTACAACAATCCCGATTCACACCTTTGTAAATCACATAACGCACAAGCCCGAGTGAACAACAAAACCCGTAGCTCAAACACTTGTCAACCGACAACTCGAATGACACGACAAAAGCACGACCCAACTCGACCCGACCGCCTAGGTTTTCACAACCTAAGCTCCAATACCATATTCGTAACACCCCGCATCCGACCGGAATATTACAGCCGCCGTGGCCCCGAGATGGAACCCACAAGGTCTGAAGGAAATTTTCGCAAATATTTACAAATGCCCAAGAGGCTAACGACGGTATTATCTATTAAAAACATTCGAAGATTTATAAAACTCGTTTATCAAACCGTCAGAAAACTCATTTGAAACCACAAGGCCCAAAATGCCAAAACTCAACAGCTTTAAAAACATACGTTAAGCTATCGCTACACGCATCGGCTAATAGATTTAGAAAATGATTGCCAAAGTAACCTAAGTTACCGGATACCAAAAAGGCCATTTAAGAATACTCACGCAGCGGATAAAGACAAACAATTAAAATACTCTAGCAGCGGAATACAACAACAGATCAGAAGCTCAATACACAAATACATGTCCTAGCCAGTATCCTCCGGGAAGCTCATCTCTTCACGACCGCTACAAGCTTGATAATCCAAGAACCTAAAAAGAAAGCCCACGACGGGGTCAGCCATAATATCCAACAATGATAACCATCACATCTCGTCAATAATTACATATCAATGGAAATACTAAGTAAGAATACAACCAATGTAATCTTACCGTCATAACTTTACGAGAATCCACGATTCGTATCCTTAACAACACATTAAAATAATACCGAAATATCTGTACGGTATCTCAACAATACTCAAGGTTCTCAAAACATGATCATAACTCGCGATACGGAAATTATACCAACTCTGGCCAATTCAATCCATCGGATAACGTCGACAATTCCAATACGATAATCGATTGTCCATCAAAGACAAGTATCAAGGAAATACGGAACATACCTCAAGATACGAAATACCATTACCATCACGTCACCATAATCCGAGATCAGATCAACACAACATACGGACATGGTCCTAACACAAGACCTACAAATGCATACTCATATGACAACGTCAATATGATCACAACAATAACGACAATGTATACTTATGGCAAGCCCATAATATACATATGCACAACAACAATACATTTGGTAATCCAACGATCCAGCGCACACAGCTATAGATTCCCATGATGATCCCATCGGACCAACGCATGGTGGCATTACCTGTCCAGCGATCCAGCGCACACAGCTATAGATTCCCATGATGATCCTGTCGGAGCAACGCATGGTGGACATATGACAACAATGCACAACTGCACAAAACAACAGTGCACAATACATGACAACAATAATGCACAAATGCATGACAACAACGATACACGAATGTATCACGACATGATCGACACAAATGACAGAAATGATTAAAATACTTGTTCCGAGTCCTTCGAGAGCAATCTCGATATCTAAACCATCACCAACCATTATTCTGAATATTCACCGATCCAAAACATCACGGACGGTAGATAATTCACGTTTTCGTCAATACCATGATGTATCCTCGATAACAAGTATACCAACGACAATTGTAAATCATATACATTATGATTTAAATTCCCAAAACTCGAATACAACCTATAATTCCAAATCTCCTGTGATTACGATTATACATTGCTATACGAATTATAAACGAATGAAACTGAAACCATTCATTAAATATTATAAACTGAGCAAGTAATAACTTGCCTCGATACCAATGAAGCCGTTACCAATTCCTTGCCGTCGTCTACATGTCTCTCGGCCCTGATCAAAGCAATCTACGAACATTCTTGAATACGACCGCAAAGCATGGTTCTAAACATCGATCAATAATCTCAACCTATTACAATAATCGATTTAACATACATTCGATAACAATCAACAATCGATATAACTAATCCACAAACCCAACGATTCCAAAATATCTCGATTAAACACAAGTCCGAACAATCTAATTCAAACAATTACGAATTCACGGCCAAAAGTTCATAAAATGCAATCTGCCCGAACTGATTAGCGCACGCTAAGTACTCTGTGTAGCGTGCGTTAAGTCTGCCCGATAGCGCACGCAAACAACAAAGACTAGCGTACGCTAACTATGCATGGTCATTACTTTGCTGACCAGCCAACTGACTCGTCTGATGGTCTAGCGTATGTTACGTACCAAACGTAGCGTACGCTAACTCGTGCTCGATAGCGCACGTTAAACTTCATAACATAGCGTGCGCTATCTATGCATGGCAGTTTACTGCTGAGCAGTAAACTGTTCTTGCCATGATCGAAACAATGAAATCTTGCGTGATAATTCATGTTACTTCCATGAATACCATGTTCATACCCCTATGAATGATTTTACGGATAAAGACAACTTCGGATTCAAGGATATGCATACCAATATAAAACCATATTCCATTTCGACTACAAATCTTCATACGACAACTCGAAAAGCTTAACGGTTGATATCAACACCTTATATCAATCAATATTATCATGTTGAAGTTGTTCAGACATTCCATCTATACTAGATAAATCTCTCCATGATCAATCTGTTAGATTTATCCAACAATAATGATTGATAAAGTCAAGTCCATGATTATTATGAAGTCATCTACTAGATTCGAATTACCAATGATAGAAGCTTCTCTTCACATATTCAGTGTAATAAGATTCGAATCATGATGATTATAATCAAGGTATTTAAGGCTTATTCATCTCACTATTCCAAACATGATATACTTGGATAATTCATCTATGAAAATCCATATCTTGTTAACATGATCATCCAAATCGTTAGAATCCAACTCTAAGTCTTGAGATAGATTGAACATACCTTAAAATGATGAAAATCACTGAACCGTAAGGTAGAATCCAACTCCGGTTGGTTGTATGCCACTCCAAGGTGCTATTCCACTTCCATGAACATTCCCACGTGATAACCAATGTATAAACACTAACAATATATGTTCTAAGTGTATAGAAGTATCACTACAGCTCTCTGAACTCTCAAGGATGAAGAAAGGGCGACAGAAATGAAAGCCAAAACGATTGATGTCCCATTTATAATATTCTGCATTATTGACAAGTTAGCGCACGCTACTAAGCATCCCTTAGCGTGCGCTAATAATGGTTGACTTTAATTTGTCCTAAAAGGCGTCGGCGGGAATCTTATCCGGACCCATGTCCCGGATGGCGCATGTGTTAGCTGTCCCGCTCAATAATTGAGTCCTTAGCGCACGTTACTCCTACCTGTATAGCGTGCGCTAATAATGGCCCGATAGCGCGCGTTAAGATACATTCTTAGCGTGCGCTATCACGAGGTTGCATGAGCAATTTTGCATGTTTCTATACTTATGTACAATGATATCAATGTACGAAATATCATACTCCAAAAATCAAAATCACCAATCCGAATAATACAGGGTTTGAATACAGATGAAATACACCGTAGTAAATCCGGATATTACATTGAGAGCATGCGTCCTCGATTGGAAGGACGATTGGGAAGCCCAACTACCATTGATCGAGTTCACGTATAATAATAGCTGGCATGCTTCCATTAAGATGGCACCTTACGAGGCCTTGTACGGTCGTCGTTGTCGGTCTCCTTTGTGTTGGGATGACTTATCAGAATCAATCGGCACCGAGCCCGATATGCTTATAGCCGCCCGGGAGAAGGTAGCTTTAATCAGGAGTCGTATGTTGACAGCTCAGAGTCGGCAAATCCTATGCGTATAATCGTCGTCGACCACTAGAGTTCGAGACGGTGACCACGTTTTGGTCAAGGTATCCCCGAGTCGAGGTATTTTCCGCTTCGAAGAGGGGAAAGTTGAGTCCGAGATTCATTGGACCGTTTGAAATTTTGGATCGAGTAGGCGAGTTAGCTTATCGATTGGCTTTACCTCCGGCATTGAGCCGAATTCATAATGTGTTTCACGTCTCTCAGTTGCGGAAGTATGTTGCCGACCCGAGCCACATACTTCAGTTTGACGAAATCGAGATCGCAGATGATCATTCGTACGAGGAGCGTCCTGTACGAGTGTTGGAGCGGCGAATCAAACAGTTGAGGAACAAGACGATCCCTTTGGTCAAGATTCAGTGGTCCAGACACGGAGTCGAAGAGGCCACTTGGGAAACCGAAGAGAGTATGCGGGAGAGTCATCCCGAGTTGTTTGACCCTTAGTTTCGGGGACGAAACTATTTTTAAGGGGGGGAGTATGTAATACCCGGTTGTAATTCATTCATTTTCATTCAGTAATTATCAGTCTGTAATTGTCACTCAGTAATTCTCACTCGTTAATAATCACTCATCATTCTTGATTCATTCATTTGTGTTCACTGTTGGCATGTTGTAATCGTATATCAGTTACCGATCGGCATGTCATCTCCGTTTAGAGATCGACGGGAGTATTATTATTTTCATCGTGATTGGTAGTCGTATCGGGAGCATCATCTGTGGCTTGTGTTAGACTTGTTCATTTTCACATTCGTATGTTATGTCGGATCATTCATCAGTCGTAGCGAGGAATCCGAGTTATCGGATTTTTCAACTTGGCCAGCATCGAGTTACGGCCGTAAGGACTTTGGGTTACGGCCGTAACAAGGGTTCGTGTTTTCAGGCCATTTGGACGAAAGGGACTTACGGCCGTAAGGTCTTGTGGTACGGCCGTAAGTTGAGCAGTGCACGCCGTAAGGTCGGCTGCTACGGCAGACGCTGGCCCAAAGCAGGCTACCGAGACATTTTTGGCCGAAGGTGAGTTACGGCCGTAAGGAAGGTGAGATACGGCCGTAAGTGGTGTTCGTAAATTTTGGGTGTTGTCGACCAAGGGTGACTTACGGCCGTAAGGGTTGCGGCATACGGCCGTAAGTCGAGGAAGGTACGGCCGTAAGGATTGGCCGGTTACGGCCGTACGCGGCAGGCAAGGTGCCTGGTCGTTTTCGACGAAGAGGGCTTACGCCCGTAAGTTTGGCCGGATACGGCCGTATCATCCGAGTTACGGCCGTAAGGTGTGCGGTTACGGCCGTAAGGGTGTCGACGGATGTTTTTGACGAAGGCGTTTTACGCCCGTAACTCAGGAGCGGTTACGGCCGTATGTCTGTCGGCAGGCTTTCGGACGAAGACGAGTTACGGCCGTACGAGTTGGCCGGTTACGGCCGTAAGGCCGTTGACTTGGAAAGTTACGGCCGTAAGAGGGCCGAGTTACGGCCGTAACTTCCGGCAGTATTTAAGGAGTTGGCCGGGTCATTTCTCCTCACTTCTTCATTTTTCCTTCTTCATCCGAGAGAGAGGGTTGAGAGAGAGATTTTATCATCATCAACCACTTGAGTGTGTAATCTTCATCATCTTCGTTCCTTTGGGAAGCTTGGATACTCGTTATAACTCGTGTTCATTGGATCGAAGTGGTTGGATCTTCAAGAGGTAATTTCTTCAACACCTTGGATTTCGATTTTGTGTTGAGATATGATGTTTTGGACGTTATAATCATGTTATATGAAGGGATATGTATATGATTATGAGTTTGTATAAGGATTCATTGGATTATTGAGGGATTATTCAAGAACACTTTGAATATCGAGTTGGATTTGGGGATTTTCGATTAATTGTTGTTATAATCACGTTTTTGGATATTCATAACGGACTATTGATCGTATTGGAGATGTTTTGTTCATTTGAAACACTTCTTGGGGATTTGAAGTTGGTATTGTTGAGGTTTAGTGGTAATCAATCGAAGTTGGCCTCAAAGTGTTCGATATAATGCCCCAATGAACTTGGTTTAATCGTATCGACGTCTTGAGTTCGTTATATTCGTGTTTAATTCGTTTATTGATCGGATTGTTGGTAATTGTATTGAATTAAGGTTGTTCGAGCGACCGACACTTCATTTAGGACATTTGTTCGTGGAAGGACTTTCTTCATCGGTATTGTGTAAGTTGATTCTTACTCGGTTAAAAGGATATTCATTCCTTTTGTTGTTGATCATTCATAATCATAATTCATTCATCATTGTATTAATCATATTGAGACTTGTAATTGTCAAATAATCACTTCATTAATAAGGAACGGCGGTTCCAATCATTTCATTGAAACTATCAATCACTTCATTATCACTTTCATCTCGGTAAGTCATTCTTGACGTTGTCGGATTATTATTATTCATTGATATTCATTATGGTCATTCTCGTTCATATGACCTTCTGGGTTCATATTGCGTGGCCGGGTGCGGATGTGCGGAATTTTTAGTCAGGCACATGATGGCCATGTATTGGGAGTGATACATTGGACTGTGCACACGGTAACGTTTACCTCCGTGAGACTAATTAGGTACAAGGACGGGTGTGTCCGGTCATCCGTCTTGTACACTTGCACAGAACACTACGGGCGTACTATGGTACTCCTCTTCAGCGTAATTCATAATTAAGGATATTTCATAACTCAGTTAATTCATGATTGTGTAATTTTCAACCCTTGAGGATTGTTGTTCTGTATAACTGACCCCGTTTGGGGACATTGTTTTTCAGGTCATGGCAAGGCAAAGGCGCAGGGAGAGCATGTTGACGGCGGGGAGTCCCAGTGATACTAGAAGGGGGCCTCACCTTTCGACCATGTATTCAGTCATTCATGTTTTCTTTATTTATTCCGCTGCAGACATTCCGTTCGAATACTCATTTCATTCAGTGTCGTGTATTTTATCGTCACATAAGATACACATGTATTCTATATTATCCTGGGTGTGTTCTATGAAACTCCTACTCGGAGTAATTGATGTTATAATGTGGTTCGGTACCACATTTACCCTGTGTAATTCATCCTTTTTCATTCGCCTGGTGGGTCCCAGTCGGGGGTCCACGGCACTGTAATATCCGCCTAGTTTGGGGTGTTACAGATGGGGGTACAAGCTGTAACGCCCCCAGATCAAACCGGGAATATTACACGCCGCAGACCCTATCCGTGAGGATCCACCAGGCTAGACATCAAAACAACACATTACATTACATACCGACGAATCAAAATAACGGACCAACAGACCGATTTGGTCTTTCGTCACTGACTTACAAATCAAAATACATAAACTCATCCAGACTCATACCCACACAAGGGTAAAAATACTTGCAACAACGAACAATAAGACAGCGGAAAAGACAATACAATGGACTCCGACTAACTGAACCCAAAACTGGCCTTCGTGTGATTAGTATCATTCGTCTTTCATCATCCCTCGTGCCGATCCTGTGTCTTGCTCCCGAAAACCTGCATGTACCTGGACACAATACAGATATCCACCCCCGATTACTCGGGGTTAGCAAAACTCCACTGTTTCGCTAGTGCAAGTATAAAGTGCAAATACGAGCCATACACAACACATTCCGAGAATACAACGAAAGACTTCCCGAGGTATATTTAGTTAGAAATAGTTCAAGTCTTGAAAGTAGAAACGAAGTAAGTAAGCACTTTGAAAACACTTCCAAATCTCGGGAGTTTTGAAAACATCAAAAATTAAAAATGTTCTTAATTCCTCGAAGCCATTTAGGTCACAACCCCAAAGTTCATTTTTTCAAAATACAAATCATTTAACAAAACACGGGTCCACGACCCAACCATTCCTCACAAAACACAGGGTCCACGACCCGATCATCCACTTCAATTCACTAACAAGGACACATTACACATAACACATTATTCTTATGCCATTATAGCCAAGCACCAAGACTCGAAATATAATGTCTCTCGACCCCGAGCACAAAGCATTGTGATACTCCAGACAATATCACAATTAACGAAAACATCAACGTCATCCTCAAGATGAAAACCACAATCAGTAACCCGCGCCGCACTTTAGTATCGACCCCCAGACATCCCGTCGGACACTCCGGGTGGGAAACCACTTCCGCGGCCGTACTCTTAGTATCGACCCCGGACATCCCGTCGGACACTCCGGTGGAAGTTCATCCACACACGCACCCAAGTCCACTTCCGTGGCCGCACTTTAGTATCGACCCCGGACATCCCGTCGGACACTCCGGGTGAAAGGAACAACACACACACACGTTCCAAAATCACAGTTGCAAACCACAAGCCTCGAAGGTCAATCACAGTATATATAGTCGAGGTACCTTACTAGAATGGCCAGTTCATCCAACATATACTCACTACCAAGTAATGATACGATTCACAAGGAAGCACAAGATTTCAACAGCACCGAACGACACAACTAATATCACTCAAACTCACATATTCATCCATAAACATGTGACTCCAAGCACATAATTTGACAAAAGAATTACACTTTACATTTACCAACGACATAATCATACGCAATGACATCACAAGAAAGTAAGGTGATTCTATACTCGACACTAGCTCGCATATTCAACTAAGCACATTAATTCCCGACACACACGGGTCACTTTACAAAAAGCATGATGGTAAATATTCCGATTTCTTTGGAAAACGGTTATTAATATTTATTTAGCACATATCGACGATTAACAATCATAATATCCACAAAACACGTAATGTATGGGCAAGATACTTGCCTCGATAATCGATACCGGACACTACCACAATCACGGATCAGTCGGGACACCTCGAACACCTACGATTCTCCGGCGAAGACAATGAATACACCCACGATCGAAAAGCTTGAAGAAAACGACGAACGGAAGGGTTCCGACTCGAATTCTTTGAGAGAATTCTAACCCTAACATCATACCATCAATAAATCATCGATCATACGAGGAATAATAATCGTAGAACGCCCGAAAACCCCTCTATGACATTTTACCGGACACCTTCAAGGCGTCGGTCAAGAACTCGACCCAAATAACGACTCGATACGATCCAACCATGGAATAACAAGGGAAATGATATAATACATCTAAATAATCATCAATCCATCAAAATCCTAAGTTAAATCGGATTAATCGGACGAAAACAACCAAAACCCCCAAATTCCCCAAAACTAGATTTCTAGGAAATCTGACCTGATTCGGTAGATCGGAGGATGTTATAGGACGGATGATTGATGATATGACCTCAAGAACTCCATGGATATGTTGTTAAACAACATGGCTTCAAGCTTAGAACACGCCCAGCTGCGGAAGAGGAGAAGAAGAAGGTGAAAAATGGCAAGAAAAACGTCTGCAGGGCCTTTTATAGGTTGATCGCTGCCGGACACGGCCGTGCCGATCGGCACGGCCGTGTTGCACAGCTGGCCGACAGGACTCGACCGTGTCCTGCTTGACACGGTCGCGCGCGAGGGCCTTCCGACAAAGGACCCGTCCGACAGCGACTCGGCATGACTCGACCGTGTCCTGGAACACGGTCGGGCGTGTCGGCAGTCGCTACAGGCTTATCCGGAAGAGTTCGGCACGGGCCGTGTTGGACGACACGGTCGGGTCCTGAGACAGAAACTTTCGGCATTTCCGGATGAGTACGGCACGGGCCGTGTCGGACGACACGGCCGAGTTCGGCCGGCAGTGATCGGCCAATAACGAGCGGGTGAGCTAAAACGACCATAACTCTCTCGTCCGGACTCCGATTGACTCACCGTTTGAACCATTTGAAATCTAACTTGATGCTCTATAATGTTGCAAAGATTCAGAATTTTTGGAGTTTCCAAGAATTAATGGTGAATTTACAAAGTCGAATTCCTACGTGAAAAAGTCGATTAAGGACACGGAACTCAACAAAACGACACTGAAACGAACTCGGATGACAAAAAGTGCAGAATTAATCATTCTCGGAATGACGAAACGGTCAGGAGCGAGTTGTCAAAACGAACTTCCGCCGAAAAAATAAAATTACCGAAATTCGAAATTGCGGATATTACATTCTACCCTCCTTAAAAGAAGTTTCGTCCCGAAACTTAAAACAAGTAGGGGGAAGCAATATACCCGCCAGGAAAACTCGACGAGATACGCAAGGAAACGCGTAACTTACGCCCATCGGCGAAACGTTACAAGCAACGCAAAGGAATATACGGCGTGAAAACACGCTCCACGACGACCAACACAACGTCGCCGTTAGGGATATAACAAAACCAACAAGTGACAAGCGTCATCAAATGGATAATACAATCAAGTCAATTATCCGAACAATCACAAAACACAACGGACGAGAATCAATACTATTGACCGACCCAACAGTACATCAATCAAAACGCGAGCCAATCGCTGAACAAATACGGAATTCTACCGCCCAAGGGTTGGAAGATCGAAAACGAGACTAATTTTCCGAACTTGAAAAGGTCACAACGATATATAGCTCAATTTGGGACAATATCAGAACTCGCTCGAATGACAAAGGTGAGAAACAACACCAGGTCAGAAGCATCAACGAACACAGTCGAGTTGATACGATTGGACGAAACAGAAGAGAAAGAAAGAAAAATGCGGGTATTACATCATATCACCTTTAAAAAAGGTTTCGTCCCGAAACCTAAACAACGAGAACGAAGTGCTGGAATAGCAACCTTCCCGACCATATCCTCTTGGTCCACATCCGATCTTCAAGGCCATTAGTATCGTGGTCACGACTGTGTCCTCTGCCCATCGGCATACTAAGCAGATTCCTACTCAATACGATTGCACAACTTCGCAAAATATTAAACTAAAGTACCAACTCAGCACGACATATCACATAAGGTAACCAATAACAACTCGAAAAGAAAATCCACGAGGTATCCTTTTAAAGGAAATCTTTTGAAAATCCTTGGATTTGTATGCTATTTAAAATAAACTTTAAAAGTACTTTTGGTACCTCGAGTTGTTTCATCAAAACTTGTAACAACATACTTTAACATTTCCAAATCCGAGTTTGAACTTTACATCGAGTGAGATTTTTCATCTTTCACTATATATTTTTTTTTTGAAAATAAAAATCGCATTGGTTTTTGAAATAAAATATTTTTATGGTGTGAAAGATTTTTGAAAATCACTCACTCGAATTATTTGAAAATACAATAATACGTTAAAAATCATTTTCGAAAATTCTCCCAACACTTCACAAACATCAACGACGGTAATATTTTACAAAATGTCTACATGTACTTTAAAACAACTCTTTCAAATACCATCGAGGTTTTATTTGAGAATCCAAGGCCGGCTTGCCAATTCCAAATAATTTTCAAAGTATACACGGAGCCGCCGATTAATCGAACCGTCAAAACTTTGTGAAGTTTCCAGAAAGTGTTTTTGAACACACACACGGATACATAATTTATCAATTCATCAAACACAATCAAATATCACCTAGCAATACGAAAAGTCTTAACACACATTCACGCACAACAGCTTGTTATCACTAGACACCACGTAGAGAATACAACTACAGTGATTGGCCGCAAAAGTTAGACTTAACGGCTATAATGCGGTTCCATAGACTCGCCCGTGTTGATTAGCGCGCATAACAAAGGTTAACGTGCGCTAAACACGCCACGTTAGCGCGCGTTAGGCTCGTATTTAAGCCTGTGCTAACTGCTCTAATCACCAACACGATTGCAAACATATATGAGGTAATACTAGAATCGAAGGTTACAAATAAGCAACAACATACGAGTTTAATGTCATCGATTCACATAATTATAACATCTCACAAGCAACCATCAAAAGAAAATCATCCTACAAAAACGAAAATTTTACTTCTCAATAAGGAGGACTATCTCAACACATACATACCGATGGACTCAACATTCACGTTACTATTTTAATCATAAAACTGGTACCACTGCTCAACAACGAGAGCATCATCAATACGCATCTTCTGACCAACATTCATGAAACCGAAAAGTTACAAACGAGAGTCACGTTTTGATTATATTTTGAAGACCTTATTTGAGTTAAAAACTCGAGTTTTGAAAACTTATAGTATGAGATGAGAATGAAATATCGGTAGTTTGAAGTCTAAAAATTTTCGACCTTGAGGTCATCATACAAAAATCGAAATTTTTCCTCCCTCGAGAACATTTTAAAATTTACGTGGCTCCCTAAGCCCTCGAAACTAAAAAATTCCAAGGTTGTTGCTCTTGCAAGAAAAACAGTTCATACAAGGATACATTTGGCCATATCATTCTTCATTCTAGCACAATACGGGAATTAACAAATATATGTCACTTACTCACGATGCGCCTTCAAATACTACTACATAACACAGAATCATACAGGCTCGTATAGCTCGTGGTACAACATGTAGTAGGGAGACTTACATTCACAGATCGCACGAAGATGATGGCTGCACCTTGATACTAATCACGGCCGACATCCCAGACGACGCGTCGCGACACGACTCAGTCAGACAAAATCTGACAATACAAGACTCAACAACACATAACTCGACCCGACAGCCTAGGTTTCCTCAACCTAAGCTCTGATACCATAAATGTAACGCCCCCAGATCAAACCGGGAATATTACACGCCGCAGACCCTCTCCGTGAGGATCCACCAGGCTAGACATCAAAACAACACATTACATTACATACCGACGAATCAAAATAACGGACCAACAGACCGATTTGGTCTTTCGTCACTGACTTACAAATCAAAATACATAAACTCATCCAGACTCATACCCACACAAGGGTAAAAATACTTGCAACAACGAACAATAAGACAGCGGAAAAGACAATACAATGGACTCCGACTAACTGAACCCAAAACTGGCCTTCGTGTGATTAGTATCATTCGTCTTTCATCATCCCTCGTGCCGATCCTGTGTCTTGCTCCCAAAAACCTGCATGTACCTGGACACAATACAGATATCCACCCCCCGATTACTCGGGGGTTAGCAAAACTCCACTGTTTCGCTAGTGCAAGTATAAAGTGCAAATACGAGCCATACACAACACATTCCGAGAATACAACGAAAGACTTCCCGAGGTATATTTAGTTAGAAATAGTTCAAGTCTTGAAAGTAGAAACGAAGTAAGTAAGCACTTTGAAAACACTTCCAAATCTCGGGAGTTTTGAAAACATCAAAAATTAAAAATGTTCTTAATTCCTCGAAAGCCATTTAGGGTCACAGCCCCAAAGTTCATTTTTTCAAAATACAAATCTGTTTAACAAAACACGGGGTCCACGACCCAACCATTCCGGTCACAAAACACAGGGTCCACGACCCGATCATCCACTTCAATTCACTAACAAGGACACATTACACATAACACATTATTCTTATGCCATTCTAGCCAAGCACCAAGACTCGAAATATAATGTCTCTCGACCCCGAGCACAAAGCATTGTGATACTCCAGACAATATCACAATTAACGAAAACATCAACGTCATCCTCAAGATGAAAACCACAACTGGTAACCCGCGGCCGTACCCCTTAGTATCGACCCCCAGACATCCCGTCGGACACTCCGGGTGGGAAACCACTTCCGCGGCCGTACCCTTAAGTATCGACCCCGCACATCCCGTCGGACACTCCGGTGGACGTTCATCCACACACGCACCCAAGTCCACTTCGTGGCCGCACCTTAGTATCGACCCCGGACATCCCGTCGGACACTCCGGTGAAAGGAACAACACACACACACGTTCCAAAATCACGCTTGCAAACCACAAGCCTCGAAGGTCAATCACAGTATATATAGTCGAGGTACCTTACTAGAATGGCCAGTTCATCCAACATATACTCACTACCAAGTAATGATACGATTCACAAGGAAGCACAAGATTTCAACAGCACCGAACGACACAACTAATATCACTCAAACTTACATATTCATCCATAAACACGTGACTCCAAGCACATAATTTGACAAAAGAATTACACTTTACATTTACCAACGACATAATCATACGCAATGACATCACAAGAAAGTAAGGTGATTCTATACTCGACACTAGCTCGCATATTCAACTAAGCACATTAATTCCCGACACACACGGGTCACTTTACAAAAAGCATGATGGTAAATATTCCGATTTCTTTGGAAAATGGTTATTAATATTTATTTAGCACATATCGACGATTAACAATCATAATATCCACAAAACACGTAATGTATGGGCAAGATACTTGCCTCGATAATCGATACCGGACACTACCACAATCACGGATCAGTCGGGACACCTCGAACACCTACGATTCTCCGGCGAAGACAATGAATACACCCACGATCGAAAAGCTTGAAGAAAACGACGAACGGAAGGGTTCCGACTCGAATTCTTTGAGAGAATTCTGACCCTAACATCATACCATCAATAAATCATCGATCATACGAGGAAGAATAATCGTAGAACGCCCGAAAACCCCTCTATGACATTTTACCGGACACCTTCAAGGCGTCGGTCAAGAACTCGACCCAAATAACGACTCGATATGATCCAACCATGGAATAACAAGGGAAATGATATAATACATCTAAATAATCATCAATCCATCAAAATCCTAAGTTAAATCGGATTAATCGGACGAAAACAACCAAAACCCCCAAATTCCCCAAAACTAGATTTCTAGGAAATCTGACCTGATTCGGTAGATCGGAGGATGTTATAGGACGGATGATTGATGATATGACCTCAAGAACTCCATGGATATGTTGTTAAACAACATGGCTTCAAGCTTAGAACACGCCCAGCTGCGGAAGAGGAGAAGAAGAAGGTGAAAAATGGCAAGAAAACGTCTCGGGGGCCTTTTATAGGCCGATCGTCTGCCGACACGGCCGCCCGATCGGGCACGGTCGTGTTGCACGCCTGCCGACAGGACTCGACCGTGTCCTCGCTTGACACGGTCGCGGTGCGGAGGGCCTTCCGACTGACCGTCCGACAAATGACTTCGGCATGACTCGGCCGTGTCCCGAACACGGCGGGCGTGTCAGCGTCGCTACAGCTTATCCTAAGAGTTCGGCACGGGCCGTGTCGGACGACACGGTCGGGTCCTGAGACAGAAACTTTCGGCATTTCCGGATGAGTACGGCACGGGCCGTGTCGGACGACACGGCCGAGTTCGGCCGGCAGTGATCGGCCAATAACGAGCGGGTGAGCTAAAACGACCATAACTCTCTCGTCCGGACTCCGATTGACTCACCGTTTGAACCATTTGAAAGCTAACTTGATGCTCTATAATGTTACAAAGATTCAGAATTTTTGGAGTTTCCAAGAATTAATGGTGAATTTACAAAGTCGAATTCCTACGTGAAAAAGTCGATTAAGGACACGGAACTCAACAAAACGACACTGAAACGAACTCGGATGACAAAAAGTGCAGAATTAATCATTCTCGGAATGACGAAACGGTCAGGAGCGAGTCGTCAAAACGAACTTCCGCCGAAAAAATAAAATTACCGAAATTCGAAATTGCGGATATTACATTCTACCCTCCTTAAAAGAAGTTTCGTCCCGAAACTTAAAACAAGTAGGGGGAAGCAATATACCAGCCAGAAAACTCGACGAGATACGCAAGGAAACGCGTAACTTACGCACATCGGCGAAACGTTACAAGCAACGCAAAGGAATAAACGGCGTGAAAACACGCTCCACGACGACCAACACAACGCCGTTAGGGATATAACAAAACCAACAAGTGACAAGCGTCATCAAATGGATAATACAATCAAGTCAATTATCCGAACAATCACAAAACACAACGGACGAGAATCAATACTATTGACCGACCCAACGGTACATCAATCAAAACGCGAGCCAATCGCTGAACAAATACGGAATTCTACCGCCCAAGGGTTGGAAGATCGAAAACGAGACTAATTTTCCGAACTTGAAAAGGTCACAACGATATATAGCTCAATTTGGGACAATATCAGAACTCGCTCGAATGACAAAGGTGAGAAACAACACCAGGTCAGAAGCATCAACGAACACAGTCGAGTTGATACGATTGGACGAAACAGAAGAGAAAGAAAGAAAAATGCGGGTATTACACAAGCCACTGGGAGTAAGTGGCTCTACGAGCGAAAGAAAGGAGGTGACGAGAAGGTTGAAACCTTCAAAGCAAGGCTTGTACCGAAAGGTAACACTTAGAAAGAGGGTATCAATTACTATGAAACTTTTTCGCCGGTAGACATGCTTAAGCCAATCCAGATTATAGCTGCGCATTTAGATCTAGAGGTTTGGCAAATGAATGTCAAGACTGTAATACCCGAGATCTTCATTCCAGTTTCGTTGAGTTTTTCTGCGGATTATCGGAGTGGCGTTGTCCATGTGTTTGGAATGTTGTGCCACGTATGGTCGTGTCATGAGTTGACATATGTTTGATTTCCGTTCCGGATCATTTCATGAGTTTTTGTCTCATTTCAGTGTAGCGCACGCAACTGTGCTATTGTTAGCGCATGCTACCGGGCATGTAGCGCACGCTAACTGGCAGCCTAGGAGCTACTGGACTGGGACTGGAGTCTCGTTAGCGCACACTAAGGTTGGTAGCTAGCGCAGTCTATCGACTGCTTAGCGCACGCTAATTGTTCTTGCTAGCGCACGCTACCTGGTAGGTGCAGATATGTCCAGGAGCAACTGGACTGGTTTCGTGACCCGTTAGCGCACGCTACGCATATTGGCTAGCGCACGCTAACCGTGTTATAGGCGGAGTGTTCTGGGGCGTTGACCTTGTTATCACGCGCTAATGTATGTGCTTAGCCCACGCTAATAACTGTCCAGTATAAATACTGGACACCAGACTTCACTTCGTCATTTCTCACTCTTCTTCATCTCTTTCCGTCGGGAGCAAGTTCTAAGGGAGATTTTGGGCGATCTTCATCATCAAGATTCATCTTGGAGTGGTTTTGTAGGTGTTTAACAACATCTAATCATCTCCTTTGCTCAAATCAAGGTAATCTCTTCTTAGAACCATAGTTTCTTGAATTTGGGAGTTTTCCTTGGTTTTGGTGATTTTTACCCGATCTCATCTGATCGGTTGAGTATTATTGATTGTCTTGGTCGTGGATTTTTGTTTGACAACTCATTTATTGATTTTGTATCACCCAGAACAATGATTCTCGTTTTCCTTGAGATCACTTAGATCCTTGTTGTTTTTAGGATCGTCGGATTCCGATTAGTGTTATTGATTCGCGGTGATGTTATATTCGTAGTATTCGTGGGATTGCTGGATCCTTGGTAATTTTTGGAAGCTCCAGAATTATCCAACCATGTCCATTCGTTGTTCGGTTGCTCGTAGTATCGAGGCAAGTATCTTGCCCATACACTTCGCGTTTCGTAGACGCGATAGTTGGTAATTGATTATATGTGGAACTTGAATGTTTTAATGAACCTTTTAATGGATCGGTATATTCTCGATAAAAAGTGATCCCTTCAAGATAACTCGTATGATTCGTGGATAAATGTGTATTTGGAATATGAGTATGTGTTGTATGTTGATAGATGTTATATCCATACTTCGTGAATATGGTAGACCGTAATCACGTGTCAAGAATTGTGTATCGATTCGTATATTTGTTCGGTGGGTATTGGACATGTTGTGATATTAATTGTTACTACATTGGAAGGAGGTTGTGACGCTTAATGTTGTTTGGCTTGGTAATTGCTTTTTGTTGCGTGATTGTTGTAAGTGATTGTGCCACCGGGTAAGATTGTTGAATCTCCGGGATTCATACTTGCTATTATGGGTCGGGCGGGACTGTAGGGTTATCCAATGGGTATGTCTTGCGGGGACTCCGAGGTTCAGGGCTTTCTATCCCGATGTCGGGATAACTTGTGGAGTTGCCCATCGGGTATGTCTTGCGGGGACTCCAAGGTTCGCAGCTTATTAGTGCGATGCCGGGATAACTTATGGTTGTGATTTGGTTGTGATGTACGTGCCATGAGTTGTCCAATCGGGTATGTCTCATTGAGGCTCCGAGGCTCGTAGCTTGTTAGTGCGGTGCCAGGATAACTATGAACGTATGTATGATTATGGTTGTGACTGTTGTCACGGAGACATGTGATTTGATATGGTTCCCTATTGGGTTATTCACTCGGGTATGTTCCACGGGGGCATCTGAGGTCCGTGGCTTGTTAGCATGGGACGCGAATAATCCCTGGGAATATGTTGATACGTATGATTGGTTCGTGGAGCCCGAGCTTTTGACTGGAATGGTATGATTGGGTCGTGGACCCCATGTGTTGTTATCATAATTGTATTTTGGGAAAATGACTTTTGGGGTGTGTCCTTAAATGGTTTTGAAAGGCTTGAGAAATTTTAAATCCCAAATGTTTCAAAACTCTAGAGATCATAAAGTGTTTTACAAGATGCATATCGGGTTTACCCCTATCTTTCGATTGAACTGTTACGATCAAGTGATTTACCTCGGGAAGTGTGTTCATGATTATTATTGTAACACCCCCAGATCAAACCGGGAATATTACACGCCGCAGACCCTCTCCGTGAGGATCCACCAGGCTAGACATCAAAACAACACATTACATTACATACCGACGAATCAAAATAACGGACCAACAGACCGATTTGGTCTTTCGTCACTGACTTACAAATCAAAATACATAAACTCATCCAGACTCATACCCACACAAGGGTAAAAGTACTTTCAACAACGAACAATAAGACAGCGGAAAAGACAATACAATGGACTCCGACTAACTGAACCCAAAACTGGCCTTCGTGTGATTAGTATCATTCGTCTTTCATCATCCCTCGTGCCGATCCTGTGTCTTGCTCCCGAAAACCTGCATGTACCTGGACACAATACAGATATCCACCCCCCGATTACTCGGGGGTTAGCAAAACTCCACTGTTTCGCTAGTGCAAGTATAAAGTGCAAATACGAGCCATACACAACACATTCCGATAATACAACGAAAGACTTCCCGAGGTATATTTAGTTAGAAATAGTTCAAGTCTTGAAAGTAGAAACGAAGTAAGTAAGCACTTTGAAAACACTTCCAAATCTCGGGAGTTTTGAAAACATCAAAAATTAAAAATGTTCTTAATTCCTCGAAAGCCATTTAGGGTCACAGCCCCAAAGTTCATTTTTCAAAATACAAATCCGTTTAACAAAACACGGGGTCCACGACCCAACCATTCCGGTCACAAAACACAGGGTCCACGACCCGATCATCCACTTCAATTCACTAACAAGGACACATTACACATAACACATTATTCTTATGCCATTATAGCCAAGCACCAAGACTCGAAATATAATGTCTCTCGACCCCGAGCACAAAGCATTGTGATACTCCACACTATCACAATTAACGAAAACATCAACGTAATCCTCAAGATGAAAACCACAACTTGTAACCCGCGGCCGTACCCCTTAGTATCGAACCCCAGACAACCAGTCTGACAATCCGGTGGGAAACCACTTCCGCGGCCGTACCCCTTAGTATCGACCCCCAGACATCCCGTCGGACACTCCGGGTGGAAGTTCATCCACACACGCACCCAAGTCCACTTCCGTGGCCGTACCCCTTAGTATCGACCCCCAGACATCCCGTCGGACACTCCGGGTGAAAGGAACAACACACACACACGTTCCAAAATCACAGTTGCAAACCACAAGCCTCGAAGGTCAATCACAGTATATATAGTCGAGGTACCTTACTAGAATGGCCAGTTCATCCAACATATACTCACTACCAAGTAATGATACGATTCACAAGGAAGCACAAGATTTCAACAGCACCGAACGACACAACTAATATCACTCAAACTCACATATTCATCCATAAACACGTGACTCCAAGCACATAATTTGACAAAAGAATTACACTTTACATTTACCAACGACATAATCATACGCAATGACATCACAAGAAAGTAAGGTGATTCTATACTCGACACTAGCTCGCATATTCAACTAAGCACATTAATTCCCGACACACACGGGTCACTTTACAAAAGGCATGATGGTAAATATTCCGATTTCTTTGGAAAATGGTTATTAATATTTATTTAGCACATATCGACGATTAACAATCATAATATCCACAAAACACATAATGTATGGGCAAGATACTTGCCTCGATAATCGATACCGGACACTACCACAATCACGGATCAGTCGGGACACCTCGAACACCTACGATTCTCCGGCGAAGACAATGAATACACCCACGATCGAAAAGCTTGAAGAAAACGACGAACGGAAGGGTTCCGACTCGAATTCTTTGCGAGAAATCTGACCCTAACATCATACCATCAATAAATCATCGATCATACGAGGAAGAATAATCGTAGAACGCCCGAAAACCCCTCTATGACATTTTACCGGACACCTTCAAGGCGTCGGTCAAGAACTCGACCCAAATAACGAATCGATACGATCCAACCATGGAATAACAAGGGAAATGATATAATACATCTAAATAATCATCAATCCATCAAAATCCTAAGTTAAATCGGATTAATCGGACGAAAACAACCAAAACCCCCAAATTCCCCAAAACTAGATTTCTAGGAAATCTGACCTGATTCGGTAGATTGGAGGATGTTATAGGACGGATGATTGATGATATGACCTAAAGAACTTCATGATTTTGTTGTTAAACAACATGGCTTCAAGCTTAGAACACGCCCAGCTGCGGAAGAGGAGAAGAAGAAGGTGAAAAATGGCAAGAAAAACGTCTGCAGGGCCTTTTATAGGGGTTGACTGCCTGCCGGACACGGCCCGTGCCGATCGGCACGGTCGTGTTGCACACTGGCCGACAGGACTCGACCGTGTCCTCGCTTGACACGGTCGCGGCGCGGAGGGCCTTCCGACGATGACTCGTCCGAAGCCGACTCGGCATGACTCGGCCGTGTCCCGGAACACGGCCGGCGTGTCAGCGATCGCTACAGCTTATCCTAAGAGTTCGGACGGGCCGTGTCGGACGACACGGTCGGGTCCTGAGACAGAAACTTTCGGCATTTCCGGATGAGTACGGCACGGGCCGTGTCGGACGACACGGCCGAGTTCGGCCGGCAGTGATCGGCTAATAACGAGCGGGTGAGCTAAAACGACCATAACTCTCTCGTCCGGATTCCGATTGACTCACCGTTTGAACCATTTGAAAGCTAACTTGATGCTCTATAATGTTGCAAAGATTCAGAATTTTTGGAGTTTCCAAGAATTAATGGTGACTTTACAAAGTCGAATTCCTACGTGAAAAAGTCGATTAAGGACACGGAACTCAACAAAACGACACTGAAACGAACTCGGATGACAAAAAGTGCAGAATTAATCATTCTCGGAATGACGAAACGGTCAGGAGCGAGTCGTCAAAACAAACTTCCGCCGAAAAAATAAAATTACCGAAATTCGAAATTGCGGATATTACATTCTACCCTCCTTAAAAGAAGTTTCGTCCCGAAACTTAAAACAAGTAGGGGGAAGCAATATACCCGCCAGGAAAACTCGACGAGATACGCAAGGAAACGCGTAACTTACG
Organism: Orobanche coerulescens; assembly: GCA_033398695.1. Classification (NCBI taxonomy): domain Eukaryota; kingdom Viridiplantae; phylum Streptophyta; class Magnoliopsida; order Lamiales; family Orobanchaceae; genus Orobanche; species Orobanche coerulescens. The sequence goes on from JAWKAU010000065.1 coordinate 91,654, forward strand.
CCCATCGGCGAAACGTTACAAGCAACGCAAAGGAATATACGGCGTGAAAACACGCTCCACGACGACCAACACAACGTCGCCGTTAGGGATATAACAAAACCAACAAGTGACAAGCGTCATCAAATGGATAATACAATCAAGTCAATTATCCGAACAATCACAAAACACAACGGACGAGAATCAATACTATTGACCGACCCAACGGTACATCAATCAAAACGCGAGCCAATCGCTGAACAAATACGGAATTCCACCGCCCAAGGGTTGGAAGATCGAAAACGAGACTAATTTTCCGAACTTGAAAAGGTCACAACGATATATAGCTCAATTTGGGACAATATCAGAACTCGCTCGAATGACAAAGGTGAGAAACAACACTGTGTCGAAGCATCAACGAACACGGTCGAGTCGATACGTTTGGACGACAACTAAGAGACAGAAAGAACAATGCGGGTATTACATCATATCACCTTTAAAAGAGGTTTCGTCCGAAACCTAAACAACGAGAACGAAGTCTTTGGAATAGCAACCTTCCCGACCATATCCTCTTGGTCCACATCCGATCTTCAAGGCCATTAGTATCGTGGTCACGACTGTGTCCTCTGCCCATCGGCATACTAAGCAGATTCCCACTCAATACGATTGCACAACTTCGCAAAATATTAAACTAAAGTACCAACTCAGCACGACATATCACATAAGGTAACCAATAACAACTCGAAAAGAAAATCCACGAGGTATCCTTTTAAAGGAAATCTTTTGAAAATCCTTGGATTTGTATGCTATTTAAAATAAACTTTAAAAGTACTTTTGGTACCTCAGGTTGTTTCATCAAACTTGTAACAACATACTTTAACATTTCCAAATCCGAGTTTGAACTTTACATCGAGTGAGATTTTTCATCTTTCACTATATATTTTTTTTTTTGAAATAAAAATCGCATTGGTTTTTGAAATAAAATATTTTTATGGTGTGAAAGATTTTTGAAAATCACTCACTCGAATTATTTGAAAATACAATAATACGTTAAAAATCATTTTCGAAAATTCTCCCAACACTTCACAAACATCAACGACGGTAATATTTTACAAAATGTCTACATGTACTTTAAAACAACTCTTTCAAATACCATCGAGGTTTTATTTGAGAATCCAAGGCCGGCTTGCCAATTCCAAATAATTTTCAAAGTATACACGGAGCCGCCGATTAATCGAACCGTCAAAACTTTGTGAAGTTTCCAGGAAAGTGTTTTTGAACACACACAACATACATAATTTATCAATTCATCAAACACAATCAAATATCACCTAGCAATACGAAAAGTCTTAACACACATTCACGCACAACAGTTGTTATCACTAGACACCACGTAGAGAATACAACTACAGGTGATTGGCCGCAAAAGTTAGACTTAACGGCTATAATTCGGTTCCATAGACTCGCCCGGTGTTGATTAGCGCGTTACAACAAAGGTTAACGTGCGCTAAACACGCCACGTTAGCGCGCGTTAGGCTCGTATTTAAGCCTGTGCTAACTGCTCTAATCACCAACACGATTGCAAACATATATGAGGTAATACTAGAATCGAAGGTTACAAATAAGCAACAACATACGAGTTTAATGTCATCGATTCACATAATTATAACATCTCACAAGCAACCATCAAAAGAAAATCATCCTACAAAAACGAAAATTTTACTTCTCAATAAGGAGGACTATCTCAACACATACATACCGATGGACTCAACATTCACGTTACTATTTTAATCATAAAACTGCACCACCGCTCAACAACGAGAGCATCATCAATACGCATCTTCTGACCAACATTCATGAAACCGAAAAGTTACAAACGAGAGTCACGTTTTGATTATATTTTGAAGACCTTATTTGAGTTAAAAACTCGAGTTTTGAAAACTTATAGTATGAGATGAGAATGAAATATCGGTAGTTTGAAGTCTAAAAATTTTCGACCTTGAGGTCATCATACAAAAATCGAAATTTTTCCTCCCTCGAGAACATTTTAAAATTTACGTGGCTCCCTAAGCCCTCGAAACTAAAAATTCCAAGGTTGTTGCTCTTGCAAGAAAAAGCTTCATACAAGGATACATTTGGCCATATCATTCTTCATTCTAGCACAATACGGAATTAACAAATATATGTCACTTACTCACGATGCGCCTTCAAATACTACTACATAACACAGAATCATACAGCTCGTATAGCTCGTGGTACAACATGTAGTAGGAGACTTACATTCACAGATCGCACGAAGATGATGGCTGCACCTTGATACTAATCACGGCCGACATCCTGCACGACGCGTCGCGACACGACTCGATCGGACAAAATCGACAATACAAGACTCAACAACACATAACTCGACCCGGCACCTAGGTTTCCTCAACCTAAGCTCGATACCATAAATGTAACACCCCGCATCAAACCGGAATATTACACGCCGCGCACCCTCTCCGTGAGGATCCACCAGCTAGACATCAAAACAACACATTACATTACATACCGACGAATCAAAATAACGGACCAACAGACCGATTTGGTCTTTCGTCACCGACTTACAAATCAAAATACATAAACTCATCCACTCATACCCACACAAGGGTAAAAATACTTGCAACAACGAACAATAAGACAAATGAAAAGACAATACAATGGACTCACTAATCGAACCCAAAATCGGCCTTCGTGTGATTAGTATCATTCGTCTTTCATCATCCTCGTGCCGATCCCGTGTCTTGCTCCCAAAACCCGCATGTACCTGACACAATAGATATCCACCCCCGATTACTGGGGTTAGCAAACTCCACCGTTTCGCTAGTGCAAGTATAAAGTGCAAATACGAGCCATACACAACACATTCCGAGAATACAACGAAAGACTTCCCGAGGTATATTTAGTTAGAAATAGTTCAAGTCTTGAAAGTAGAAACGAAGTAAGTAAGCACTTTGAAAACACTTCCAAATCTCGGAGTTTTGAAAACATCAAAAATTAAAAATGTTCTTAATTCCTCGAAGCCATTTAGTGGTCACACCCAAAGTTCATTTTTCAAAATACAAATCCGTTTAACAAAACACGGGTCCACGACCCAACCATTCCGGTCACAAAACACAGGTCCACGACCCGATCATCCACTTCAATTCACTAACAAGGACACATTACACATAACACATTATTCTTATGTCATTCTAGCCAAGCACCAAGACTCGATATACAATGTCTCTCAACCCCGAGCACAAAGCATTGTGATACTCCGCACAATATCACAATTAACGAAAACATCAACGTCATCCTCAAGATGAAAACCACAACTGGTAACCCGCGGCCGTACCCCTTAGTATCGGCCCCCAGACATCCCGTCGGACACTCCGGGTGGGAAACCACTTCCGCGGCCGTACCCCTTAGTATCGACCCCCAGACATCCCGTCGGACACTCCGGGTAGAAGTTCATCCACACACGCACCCAAGTCCACTTCCGTGGCCGTACCCCTTAGTATCGACCCCCAGACATCCCGTCGGACACTCCGGGTGAAAGGAACAACACACACACACGTTCCAAAATCACAGTTGCAAACCACAAGCCTCGAAGGTCAATCAGAGTATATATAGTCGAGGTACCTTACTAGAATGGCTAGTTCATCCAACATATACTCACTACCAAGTAATGATACGATTCACAAGGAAGCACAAGATTTCAACAGCACCGAACGACACAACTAATATCACTCAAACTCACATATTCATCCATAAACACGTGACTCCAAGCACATAATTTGACAAAAGAATTACACTTTACATTTACCAACGACATAATCATACGCAATGACATCACAAGAAAGTAAGGTGATTCTATACTCGACACTAGCTCGCATATTCAACTAAGCACATTAATTCCCGACACACACGGGTCACTTTACAAAAAGCATGATGGTAAATATTCCGATTTCTTTGGAAAATGGTTATTAATATTTATTTAGCACATATCGACGATTAACAATCATAATATCCACAAAACACATAATGTATGGGCAATATACTTGCCTCGATAATCGATACCGGACACTACCACAATCACGGATCAGTCGGGACACCTCGAACACCTACGATTCTCCGGCGAAGACAATGAATACACCCACGATCGAAAAGCTTGAAGAAAACGACGAACGGAAGGGTTCCGACTCGAATTCTTTGCGAGAAATCTGACCCTAACATCATACCATCAATAAATCATCGATCATACGAGGAAGAATAATCGTAGAACGCCCGAAAACCCCTCTATGACATTTTACCGGACACCTTCAAGGCGTCGGTCAAGAACTCGACCCAAATAACGAATCGATACGATCCAACCATGGAATAACAACGGAAATGATATAATACATCTAAATAATCATCAATCCATCAAAATCCTAAGTTAAATCGGATTAATCGGACGAAAACAACCAAAACCCCCAAATTCCCCAAAACTAGATTTCTAGGAAATCTGACCTGATTCGGTAGATTGGAGGATGTTATAGGACGGATGATTGATGATATGACCTAAAGAACTTCATGATTTTGTTGTTAAACAACATGGCTTCAAGCATAGAACACGCCCAGCTACGGAAGAGGAGAAGAAGAAGGTGAAAAATGGCAAGAAAAACGTCTGCAGGGCCTTTTATAGGGGTTGACTGCCTGCCGGACACGGCCCGTGCCGATCGGCACGGTCGTGTTGCACAGCTGGCCGACAGGGACTCGACCGTGTCCTGCTTGACACGGTCGCGGCGCGGAGGGCCTTCCGACAGTGACCCGTCCGACAGCGACTCGGCATGACTCGACCGTGTCCTGGAACACGGTCGGGCGTGTCGGCAGTCGCTACAGGCTTATCCGGAAGAGTTCGGCACGGGCCGTGTCGGACGACACGGTCGGGTCCTGAGACAGAAACTTTCGGCATTTCCGGATGAGTACGGCACGGGCCGTGTCGGACGACACGGCCGAGTTCGGCCGGCAGTGATCGGCCAATAACGAGCGGGTGAGCTAAAACGACCATAACTCTCTCGTCCGGACTCCGATTGACTCACCGTTTGAACCATTTGAAAGCTAACTTGATGCTCTATAATGTTGCAAAGATTCAGAATTTTTGGAGTTTCCAAGAATTAATGGTGACTTTACAAAGTCGAATTCCTACGTGAAAAAGTCGATTAAGGACACGGAACTCAACAAAACGACACTGAAACGAACTCGGATGACAAAAAGTGCAGAATTAATCATTCTCGGAATGACGAAACGGTTAGGATCGAGTCGTCAAAACGAACTTCCGCCGAAAAAATAAAATTACCGAAATTCGAAATTGCGGATATTACATTCTACCCTCCTTAAAAGAAGTTTCGTCCCGAAACTTAAAACAAGTAGGGGGAAGCAATATACCCGCCAGGAAAACTCGACGAGATACGCAAGGAAACGCGTAACTTACGCCCATCGGCGAAACGTTACAAGCAACGCAAAGGAATATACGGCGTGAAAACACGCTCCACGACGACCAACACAACGTCGCCGTTAGGGATATAACAAAACCAACAAGTGACAAGCGTCATCAAATGGATAATACAATCAAGTCAATTATCCGAACAATCACAAAACACAACGGATGAGAATCAATACTATTGACCGACCCAACGGTACATCAATCAAAACGCGAGCCAATCGCTGAACAAATACGGAATTCCACCGCCCAAGGGTTGGAAGATCGAAAACGAGACTAATTTTCCGAACTTGAAAAGGTCACAACGATATATAGCTCAATTTGGGACAATATCAGAACTCGCTCGAATGACAAAGGTGAGAAACAACACCAGGTCAGAAGCATCAACGAACACAGTCGAGTCGATACGATTGGACGAAACAGAAGAGAAAGAAAGAAAAATGCGGGTATTACAATTATGTCCCTGGAGTATGATATATATGGCTTGTATTTGTATTTTATACTTGAACTAGAAAAACAGTGGAGTTTTGCTAAACCCCGAGTATTCGGGGGGTGGACGTCTGTATTGTGTCCAGGTACTTGCAGGTTGCTGGGGAGCGAATCACAGGATCGATACGAAGGATAATGGAAGACGACGATACTAATCACATGAAGACCAGTTGTTGAGTATTTCGGTAGAGTATTGTTGTCTGCCTCTCCATTATGTTATTCTCCCATTTTATGGGAGTGTTGATGTATTCCAACCCCTGCGTGGGTATGAGTTGTGATAAAGAGTTATGTATATTTGATGTGTGTGTTGTGGAAAAGATCAAATCGGTCTAGTGAGTTGTTATTAGCCATGTTGGCATGTATCTATATGTTGTGTTTTCTGCTTTTAGCCTGGTAGATCCTCACGTAGAGGGTATGTGGTGCTGTAATATTCCCGAGTGGTTTGGGGGTGTTACATAATATGCTATCGGAGCTTAGGTTATGGAAACCTAGGCTGTCGGGGCGAGTTGTATGTAAGTCGAGTCTTGTCTTGTCAGATTTTGTCTGACTGAGTCATGTCGCGACGCGTCGTCTGGAGGTCGGTCGTGATTAGTATCAAAGTTCATCCATCATATTCGTGCGATCTTTGGATGTAAGTCTCCCCACTATATTGTTGTGTCTCGTGTTACACGAGCTTGTGTGGTATTTGTGTTATGATGAGGACTTAAATGTGAGTCATGAATACGTACTCCATGTTTGTTTGATTTTTGTAATGTGCCGGTGTAAATGTATATATTTATCCTTGTATAAATCACTTTGACAGGAGTAATATTTTGGTGTGCTTATGCGACGAAGGTTTATCATTGTGATATTGTAAAACTTCAAATGTTTTGGGAAGTCACGTAAAATTTATTTTAAAATATCCTTCAAGAAAGGAAAAGTTTAATTTTGCATGTGATGAGCTCGAGGCCGAAAATTTTGAGAATTCAAACTACTCATATTTTATTTCTATTTTTGTATTGCAAGTTTTCAAAATTTTGATTTTTAAAACTCAAATGAGGTCTACCAAAAACTTACTTGAAACGTGATTCTCGCTTTAAACTTTTCGGTTCCTTGTGTTCCGTTAAAAAGGTATGTGGTAATGATGTTATCGTTATTTCAGATGTAGTGCTCCGAGTTGTGATTAAAATGGTGTGGTGAACGCTGAGTCGTTGGGTACACAGTCATTGAAATAGCTTGTGTGACCGAGAGGTGGAAATTCAGTTTTGAATGTTAATTATCTCTTAATGATCATTGTGTGATGTTATAATTATGTACACCGTTGACGTTTGGATTGGTGCGCTGTTGTTTATTTGTAACCTCCCATATAGTACCGTTGATAGGTGAGTATGCATATGTTGCCGACTTGCACAGTTAGCGCGCGCCATCTTTGGTTGTGAAGCGCGCTTTCTGGCTAGGCATAAGTTTGAGGACTGTATTTTGGCCGCCTGGCCTAATCTTTGCAGTCGATCATCTATGAGTGGATTCTATGTGATGATTATGTGATTTTCGTTGCGTTAGGTTGTTGCTTATTAGTATGCCGAGGGGCAGAGGTCGTGGTCCGTGACACTAATGGTCATGGGGATCGGATGCAGAATCGAGAGAATATTGTCGGTAATGATATTGGTATTGGTGTTGATACTATATTGCAACAAGTAGCGGAACAGATGACTCAGTTGACCTAGGTTGTTCAGCACAACACTGACGCGACTCGGAACGTCGGTGTAAATCAATGGCTTCGAGAGGTCGTTCGTATGAATCCCCCTTGATTCGCTAGTGCTGCGGATGCGTTGGGCTGGTATGGTTGGCTTTTCTAGTTGGGAAAGATATTCAAAGCTGTCTATTGTCCCGAAGAGCGAAAGGTACTTATCGCTCAGTACCTTCTTGACAGAGATGCCGCTAATTGGTGGGAAGCTGTTAAACCTCGTGATCGTGATGTGACGTGGGCAGAGTTCCAGGCATTTATGGAAGCTGAGTTCTGTCCGAAACCAATTAGAGAGCAGAGAATTCATGAATTTTATTTGTGGAACCGCAAGACATATCAGTGTCGCAGGTTATTATTGACTATAGAAAACAACTCAGTTATGTGCGAGATCAGGTGAGGACCGAAGAAGAGAAGATCCTTCATTTTGACATACGGATGAAGCTGGAGATTCACCAGTATATGGCGGGATTCAATTGCACTTCATTGAGGTATTATCAAGATCGAGCCTTGGCTTACGAACGATCTTCGTTATCGTCGAAGCGTGTGCACGAGCCGAAGAAATGGAGGATGTCCGATGACCTTATACACAGTACAGGAGTTGGCGTTTCTGGATCGCTACGTCACAGTCTTTCTGCTGTGAAGCTCCATCGTTCGATGCGTGGGACTGAGAGTTCCAAATCGTCAGCTCTGAATCCTAGTAAAGCCAGGAGGTGTTTCAACTGCAATGTGTCGGGGCATGTTCGTGCACATTGTCCTTCTCCGCCAATAATGTGTTACAAGTGCGGACTCGAGGGACACCGGGTTCAGTTTTGTGAATTGGTCACCGAGCCTTCTGAGGCACGGACTTGAGCACTGATATTAGGGATTGACTCTAAGGAGTCCCTGAGAGTGTAGTCTACCAGTCGTATGTTATGCTATTTCCCTACTTGTTTTCAATTTTAAGGAGGAACTTATTTTATCAGAAGTGGATCAGAATTTTGAACTTCTGTATTTCTATTCATGTCAACTCGTTTGTGCTCGTTGATATTTTCTGAACGTGTACTATCTTTGTTTTTGTTGATCGAACGAGTTGTGGTATCATTTCGGATTAATTCGTTGGTCGTTGTGAACTTTTCCGAATTCGGCTCCGTTCCTATGAATCGTATATAAATGCATATATTGTCATTCTTACTAGACCATCTATTGTCTCGAGTCGAGTTTTAGACTTCGGGGTTTTTATTTGATTTTTGTTTTTCGTCGTGATTCGAACATGATTATTCGACCGTTTTTGTCTCGATCATTAGATTGCTCAGTTTTTGTTGATCTCGTATCGTGATTGTCGAGCATTCAGAATCCTTTGTAATTTCCTTAAGTTCGGGAAATTAAATTCGTTTTCAATCTTCCCACTCTTGGGTTGTAGAATTTCGTGTTTGTTCTGAGATTAACATGTGTTTTGATTAATGTGCTGTTCGGGTTGATCAACCATATTGATTTTGTTCGTTGTGTGTTGTTATCATTCTGGCGTAGTGATATGGATAGTAGCAGCCACGTGCTGCATATGATTCGTTGCAGGTTGTCGGCAACGGATAACATGTGTTATCTGGGATTGTTTTGCATTGATCGTTCTATGTTTCAAGTTTCGGGGATGAAACTTCTTTTAGAGGGTGGAATGTAATACCCGAGATCTTTGTTCCAGTTTCGTTGAGTTTTTCTGTGGATTATCGGAGTGGCGTTGTCCATGTATTTAGAATGTTGTGCCACGTATGGTCGTGTCATGAGTTGACACGTGTTTGATTCCCGTTCTGGATCATTGCATGAGTTTTTGACTCATTTCAGTGTAGCGCACACTACCGCTTGTGGTGTAGCGCGCGCTACTGTGCTATTGTTAGCGCACGCTCTGGGCATGTAGTGCGCGCTAACTGGCAGTCCAGGAGCTACTGGACTGGGACTGGAGTCTCATTATCACACACTAAGGTTAGTAGCTAGAGCACGCTATCGACTGCTTAGCACACGCTAATTGTTCTTGCTAGCGCACGCTACCTGGTAGGTGCAGATTTGTCCAGGAGCTACTGGACTGGTTTCATGACCCGTTAGCGCATGCTATGCATATTGGCTAGCGCACGCTAACCGTGTTATGGGCGGAGTGTTTTGGGGCGTTGATTGTGTTAGCGCGCGCTAATGTATGTGCTTAGAGCACGCTAATAATTGTCTAGTATAAATACTGGATATCAGACTTCACTTCGTCATTTCTCACTCTTATTCATATCTTTCCATCGGGAGCGATTTCTAAGGGAGATTTTGGGCGATCTTCATCATCAAGCTTCATCTTAGAGTGGATTTGTAGGTGTTTAACAACATCTAATCATCTCCTTTACTCAAATCAAGGTAATGTCTTCTTAGAACCCTAGTTTCTTGAATTTGGGGTTTTTTCTTGGTTTTGGTGATTTTTACCCGATATCATCCGATCGGTTGAGTATTATTGATTGTCTTGGCCGTGGCTTTTTGTTTGACAACTCATTTATTGATTTTGTATCACCCGGAACAATGATTCTCATTTTCCTCGAGAACACTTAGATCCTTGTTCTTTTTAGGATCGTTTCGGATTCCGATTAGTGTTATTGATTCGTGGTGATGTTATTTTCGTAGTATTCGTGGGATTGCTGGATCCTTGGTCATTTTTGGAAGCTCGAGAATTATCTGACCGTGTCCGTTCGTTGTTCGGTTGCTCGTAGTATCGAGGCAAGTATCTTGCCCACACACTTTGTATTTCGTAGACGCGATAGTTGGTAATTGATTATATGTGGAACTTGAATGTTTTAATGAACCTTCTAATGGATCGGTATATTCTCGATAAAAAGGGTTTCCTTCAGGATAACTCGTTTGATTCGTGGATAAATGTGTATTTGGAATATGAGTATCTGTTGTATGTTGATAGATGTTATATCCATACTTCGTGAATATGATAGACCGTAATCACGTGTCGAGGATTGTGTATCGATCGTATATCTGTTCGGTGGGTATTGGACATGTTGTGATATTAATTGTTACTGCTTTGAAAGGAGGTTGTGACGCTTAATGTTATTTGGCTTGGTAATTGCTTTTTGTTGCGTGATTGTTGTAAGTGATTATGCCACCAGGTAAGATTGCTGAATCTCCGGGATTTATACTTGCTAGTATGGGTCAGGCGGGACCGTAGGGTTATCCAATAGGTATGTCTTGCGGGGACTCCGAGGTTCGGGGCTTGTTAGCCCGATGCCGGTATAACTTGTGGAGTTGTCCATCGCGTATTTCTTGCGGGGACTCCGAGGTTTGCAGCTTGTTAGTGCGATGCCGGGATAACTTATGGTTGTTATTTGGTTGTGATGTAAATCGGGAATGTATTGTGGAGGCTCCGAGGCTCGTAGCTTGTTAGTGCTGTGCCAGGATAACTATGAACGGATGTATGATTATGGTTGTGACTGTTGTCACGGAGACATGTGATTTGATATGGTTCCCTATTGGGTTATTCACTCGGGTATGTTCCGCGGGGGCATCTGAGGTCCGTGGCTTGTTAGCACGGGACACGAATAAGACCTGGGAATATATTGATACGTATGATTGGGTCGTGGACCCCGAACTTTTGACTGGAATGGTATGATTGGGTCGTGGGCCCCGTGTGTTGTTATCATAATTGTATTTTGGGAAAATAACTTTTGGGCTGTGTCCCAAAATGGTTTCGAAAGGCTTGAGAAATTTTAAATCCCAAATGTTTCAAAACTCCTGAGATCGTAAAATGTTTTACAAGATGCATATCTAGTTGACCCCTATCTTTCGATTGAACCGTTACGATCAAGTGATTTACCTCGGGAAGTGTGTTCATGATTATTATATCCCTGGAGTATAATATATATGGCTTGTATTCGTATTTTATACTTGCACTAGCAAAACAGCGGAGTTTTTCTAACCCCCGAGTATTCGGGGGGTGGACGTCTGTATTATGTCTAGGTACTTGCTGGTTGCTGGGGAGCGAATCACAGGATCGATACGAAGGATGATGGAAGACGATGATACTAGTATTTCGATAGAGTATTGTCGTCTGCCTCTCCATTGTGTTATTCTCCCACCTAGAAAATGGCGTAGGGTTGCGGCGTTAAAACCCTTATGCGCTTTATCAGAGAAGAAGACTTTTGCTGAAGATTTTTCTGGAGATCTAACTGTCGATCGTCGATCGACTCAATCCTTGGTAAGAAAAAACTCCTTTTCTCCTCTTTTCTTCGAGAATGACTGGAACATCTTCTTCACATGGAGTGGGCACCAGCTCCGCCGTCGGGGCATCGACTGCTTGGGGAGGATCCTCTGCAGATTTCCATTTGGAAACGGCCGCCGAGGCTATCCGGGCCGGAATTGACCCTGCGGAAATCGAGGCATTGTTTAATGAAGCCGACGTCGCCAAGGAGGAGGCGGTTGAGCGGAGACGCTCGCAGATGGAGAGGGATTCGGCGGTTAGAGCCTATTGGGAGCAGCACAGTGCTTTTGGACGGGCCTATCTGGCCTTTGCTGAAATTATGGAGAGGTTGGCCGGTCCGTCTCTTAAGTTCAATTATCGGGAGTATTCGATCACTCATCCTTATCAACCTCCTAGGCGATCGCTTTTTCGGGCTGCGCAGCGATCTCTATGGTCTCTTGGCCAAATTAGGAGTTCGGCGACCAGGAAGGACCTGGCCGTCTGGAGGACGAGGTTCCATTTCCCTTCAGATGTGGATCTATTTGTGCCGGCCGAGAATGAGCGAGCCGATCAGCCTCCAGAGGGCATGGCCGCCGTGAATGAAGCGATCATGGAGGCTGGGCTGCGATTTCCTTTGTCGTCCTCCGTCACCCATCTGCTAGCTGCTTGGAATGTTGCGCCACTCCAGTTGACGCCGAATGCTTGGCTCCAGATAATTTTCACTCTCACCTTGTTCGGCGGTCACCGACTATACCGCCTTCCTTCGCCCTGAACTGTGTGTGAAGGACTTGCATCGAAGAAGACGAAGCTTTAGAACTGTGTGTGAAGAAGCCAGTCAAAGTGTTAGCTCAAACCAATCTGTGTGAACGGTTGAAGGCTAAGATCATTATATCAATCTGTGTGAACGATATATTAATTAGGTTTGGTTAAAATTACGTAGTTGTGTACGCAGTAATTATAATAAACTTTTTACTCCTGTGTGGAGGACCAGTGGACGTAAAGGGGTTTACCTCGAACCACTTAAATACTGTGTTATTTACCTTCTGCTTTTATTGTTTTATTTAACTGTGATTATTTAAGTATACACTGCACATAGAGTTGCTGTATCCACAATAACTTATTGTATTTAAGACTTCCGCTATGCACTCAGATTTAAAACATTACAGCTTGTTGTTTAACACACTTTCCAAGTTGTATCCAGTATACTTAGTGGCCAACAAGTGGTATCAGAGAGGTTGATTCTAAAAAGAGTCAGTCATATTTTTAACCGAATCAGATCTAAAATCACTTATTTTATAAAACAGTCTTTTTCATTCCTACATTCTCACATGGATACATCAATGATCAACAAAGTACCTATGTTCTCTATTAACGAATTTGATGATTGGAGAATCAGGATGGAGGCTCATCTTGCAGCAATGCACGAAGAGATGATTTTTATTATACAGGATGGCCCCATTAAGATCATGAAGGTAAACACGGCCGCAAGGATTGAAGGCCAAGCCCATGCTGAGATGCTCAGGAAGGAGCGCGAACAATGGACCACAGATGAAAGAAAGCGCGCCAACCTCGACAATGTTGCGAAGAATGCGTTGTTTGTCACTCTTGACAAAGGCACATTCTCGAAGGTAAAGAGCTGTAAAACAGTCAAGGAAATCTGGGATAAACTCAAGTTGATTTGTGAGGGAACTGAGCTCTCCAAAGAAAATAAAATTTGAAAATTAACTCAGCAATTTGAAACCTTTGAAATGAAACCAACCGAAACACTTGAGGAACTTGACCTCAGATTCACTGGAATTGTTGGTGAACTTGAAGCTTTGGGCAAGATTTATACTCAAAGGGAGAAAAACTTAAAGATTTTCAGATCTCTCCCTGCCCATTGGGACATTAAGACCACAGCTATGCGTGTGTCGTGCAACCTTAGTGAAATATCTACCTTTGATCTCTTTTATGACCTCAAAGCTTTCGAGTATGATATAGACAGGAGAGAGAAAGCTGAACAATCTCCAGCTAGGACTACAGCCTTAGCCGCTGTATCTAACCGTCGACACAGCATGCCCAGCCCATCAAATCCAAATTTCAAGAATGCTGACACTGACGATGATATCCCGTCACAAGAGGAAATGGCGCTCCTCATGCACAAATTCAAAAAGTTCATCAAACAGCCTGGAAAGACTCCCTACGGGCCCAAGCCTGTTCACAAGGTAAGTACTGAAACTTCCTCTGGTGACGCTAACCTATGCTATAATTGCAGGAAACCAGGGCATTATGCAAACAAATGTCCTCATCCCAAAGTCCAAAGGTTGCCGGAAGCCGAGCAACAAGAGAGGGATGAACGAAGACGTGCTTGGAAAAACAAGCTCAAGGCACTGATAGGAGAATCAGAAGCCTCCCCCACTCCATCCAAATCCGAAGAATGTCTTCAGGTGGTCACTGAAAGTGATTCATCTGACGATGAGTTCGAAGATAAGGCATACATGTGCTTTATGGCAAAGGACATTCCGAAAGAAGAAGACAGCGATGATGAGGTAAGCTCAACCTCAGCTATTCCACTAAATGCATCGCATACTTTCGAAAACATGATGAATGAATTTAAAAATATTCAAAAAGCCCACGAGACATTAAAAAATGAAAACATTCAGCTCCAACTTTCCAACATAGAGCTGAAAGAAGAAAACGACTTGCTAAAAATAAATTATGAAAATATGTCTATTGATTGTGAAAACAGCAAGGTTGAGAATGAAAATCTCGTGGAGAGAAATCATCAACTTGCTCATGAACTAAGTGAGACTAAGTCTCAAAATGGAAGCAAGACAAATGATTTGGTTCTACGTCAAACTAAATTTAATACTCTCGAGAAACGAGAAAGCGAACTTGAGACCATTCTGAAATCTTTCGAGAAATCATCGAAAAGAATGGAAGAAATTCTAAGCACTGGCCAACATGCTCACGATAAAAGTGGCTTAGGATACAGCTCATTTTCCAACAAAGGGAAAACTAGTACTATGTTCGTCAAGAGTGTGGAACACATTCCTGTATCGGAAGATACCCCTAGTCCTGTGAAGGAACCTGCTGCACCGCGAAAAGCAAAGGCTGCCATTCCGGCCCCGCAATCCTATTCAAGACAGCAGAATCATAAGCCATTCCAACCTGTAAGGCGCACGCAACAGCATGCTCCCCGAGCATATCAACAGCGCCAACAGCCGTTCAGAAAGAAGGCTGTATCCAAATACCAAAGGCCCGCACGGCAGTACTTTCAGTACAGCACGCCTAGGTATTGGATACAGGAGCCGCATTATCCATCGAGACAGCAAGTGTCCGCACAGTATCAACAACAGCATTGTGAATCCAACTGGAGACCCAAAAGGCAAGCTGTAAGGCCAAAGAAATGGCTCCACCTCCGAGATGGCATACGTACTGGATTAATAATAATAACCCTGATTTTTACATGCATAATGATTATCATGGATAGAGTAACTACGTACATGCCCCACGTAGATACCGCAAGTCTGTACCAACTGTTACCTACAGTAAACCAATTGCTGTCAGGAAAGTTTGGGTACCTAAAGGCACTAACACTCACGGACCCAACAATCAAAGGGGACCTAAATCTATATAATTTATTTTCTACAGGACATTTTGGAGAAGGACATATGGTACTTCGACAGCATATGCTCCCGGCACATGACAGGAGATAGAAGCAAGCTATCAGATTTCGTAGAAGCTCGCGGTCCAAAAGTGCGCTTCGGTGATAAATCTAAAGAAAGAACAAGAGGAAAAGGAAACCTTATTGTTGGAAAATTCAAAGTCACCGATGTAGCTTGTGTTGAAGGCTTACAGTACAATCTACTTAGTATTAGCCAGTTTTATGACAAACAGTTCTTGGTGAAATTCTATATAGATCACTGTAGAGTCAAGAACATCCCAACGAAAGAAGTTGTGCTCACAAGAAGCAGATCAGGTAACATGTATATTGCTGACTGGATGCCTACGAGCTCCACTATTCCTTGTTTCGTTGCCAAAGGCACTGCAGATCTAAGCTGGCTATGGCACAAGAGGATGTCACACATCAACTTCAAGATGATCAACAAGCTCCCAAGACAGGGACTGGTTAGAGGATTTCCAAATGTCTCATTTCAAAAAGACAGTGTCTGTGGACCATGTCAAAAAGGCAAGCAAATCAAGTCCACCCTGAAGAGCAAATCCTACCTTTCAACCCACAGAGTGTTGGAGATGCTACACATGGATCTCTACGGTCCTGTAGACCCAGTAAGTTTGGGAGGTAAATAATACTATCTTGTTGTTGTTGATGATTACGCCAGGTATGCTTAGACAATTTTCCTAAGCAAGAAGAAGGAAACAACATTAAAGCTGCCCGAGCTCCTGAAGAAGCTTCAAAATGAAAAGGGATTGAGTAT
Source organism: Orobanche coerulescens (assembly GCA_033398695.1). Taxonomy (NCBI): domain Eukaryota; kingdom Viridiplantae; phylum Streptophyta; class Magnoliopsida; order Lamiales; family Orobanchaceae; genus Orobanche; species Orobanche coerulescens. The sequence continues at coordinate 107,946 of JAWKAU010000065.1, forward strand.
CGTGTCCATTCGTTCCGATAGAGGTACAGAATTTACTAACCGCTTTATAGAGCAGTACTGATCGGAGAATGGGATACAACACGAATACTCAGCTGCCCATACACCTCAACAAAATGGTGTTGCCGAGCGAAAGAATAGGACACTGAAAGAAGCGACAAGGACAATGATTGCCGCAAGCAAGTTGCCACAGCATTTGTGGGGTGAAGCAACCAACAGAGCATGCTACACTCAAAACCGCTGTATCGTCAACAAACACCACAACAAAACAGCATACGAGGTATGGAACAACAAAACTCCATTAGTCTCGTATTTTCACATTTTTGGATGCATGTGTTTTGTGTTGAATAATGGGAATGATCAACTTAGAACCTTCGATGAGAAGTCAGATGAAGGAATTTTTTTAGGATATTCCTCCGTCAGCAAAGCTTTCAGGATCTTTAATAAAAGGAAGCTGACGATCGAGGAATCAGTTCATGTAGTGTTCGGCGAACCTCACCATGACCCTACAGGAGTAGAAGCTGTTACTCAGAATATCCAACAACTTTCCATCTTAGATCCACCAACTCCCATAGAACTTGTTGTTGACCTAGAGATCAACCCCGCAGCTGTAAGAATCGAAGTAGATGAAGCCGATGCTGTACAAGCTGAAGCAAAAACTACAGTAAATCTCGATACAATACGGGACCCTGAATTAGAACCCGACCGAAGATGGTTGAGAGATCACCCGCAAGAGCTGATCATTGGAAACATAAATGCTGTTGTTTCTACCCGAAGGAGAATACAGAGTACATAAGGAAATGTACTGTGTGCACAAGAAGAACTAGATACTGAGATATCACAATTCCCTGAATGGAAATCTCAATCCGAGCTTAGAAGACTCAATATGTGCACTATTGCTGTATTCTTAGCCCAGTCCGAACCTGTTTCTACCATAGAAGCTCTTAATAACTCTCATTGGATAACCTCTATGGAAGAAGAGCTTAACGGTTTCGAAAGAAACAATGTATGGTATCTTGTACCCAGACCTACGCATCAATCGGTTATAGGAACCAAATGGGTATTTAGAAACAAGAAGGATCGAAATGGACTGATCATAAGGAACAAATCCAGACTAGTTGCACAAGGCTATTGACAGGAAGAAGGCATAGACTACGATGAAACCTTTGCCCCTTTAGCCAGACTAGAAGCCATTAGGATATTTTTAACCTTTGCCGCCCATAAGAGCTTCATTGTATACCAAATGGACATCAAAAGTGCATTCCTAAATGGAGACCTAGCCGAAGAAGTTTATGTTGAACAACCACCAGGGTTTGCCAACACAAACGGCATCGATCTAGTATACAGGCTGAGGAAAGCACTGTATGGACTTAAACAAGCCCCTAGAGCATGGTATGATACCCTGTCCCAGTATCTAACTGATAATGGATTTGAGAAAGGTGTTGTGGATAAAACCTTGTTCAAAATACAGAAAGACGATGACCTTCTAAAGGTTGAAATCTATGTTGATGATATTATATTTGGTTCAACTAACCTTGCTTTATGTCAAAGGTTCTCTCATCTCATGCAAAGTAAATTTGAAATGAGTATGATGGGAGAACTTAGTTATTTCCTAGGTTTGCAGGTAAAGTAGTTGCCTATAGGGATCTTCATCAACGGAAAAATACAACATGGACCTTCTCAACAAATTTGGAATAAACACTTCCAAATCATCGTCAACTCCCATGAGCACTTCCGTGCAAATTAGTGCTGATGAAGCCGGAAAGCCGGTTGACCAATCACTCTACAGGAAGCTTATTGGCTCTCTCTTATACCTAACGGCTAGCAGGCCCGATATCCAGTTTGCTGTGGGAGTGTGTGCGAGATATCAAGTAGCACCCAAGGAATCCCACTTCAATACAGCTAAACGAATCCTGAAGTATATTAAAGGAACAGTCGATGTACGACTGTGGTATCCTAAAGAAGGCGGATTCGATTTAGTTGGATACAGCGACTTGGATCTCGGAGGCCGCAAGCTAGATAGGAAGAGTACAAGTGGAACTTGTCACTTTCTTGGACCTAGACTTGTTTCTTGGTTCAGTAAGAAGCAATTGGCAAACTCACTTTCCACGGCTGAATCAGAATACTATGCTGCTGGTAGTTGCTGTATGCAGATCCTTTGGATGCAGCAACAGTTGTCAGATTATGGGATTGAAGCCAAGGAAACGCCAATCATGTGTGATAGCACGAGTGCAATTGCTATAACGCACAACCCTGTACTGCACTCGCGAACTAAGCATATCAACATGAAACATCATTTCATAAGGAATCATGTCGAGAACAAGGATGTTCGGCTCAAAAAGGTTCATACAGATATTCAGTTAGCCGACATCTTCACCAAGCCTCTCGACACAACAAGATTCAACATGCTTCGACAAGAATACAGTATCCACCATTAATTATCTGTACACTCAGAACCTTCAATACAGCACTGTAGTGAACAAAGCAATTTGAATCATTATACAGCTGACGTGTGCAATAATTAAGGAGGAATACAGTATGACCCATGAATACAGCATTAATCCAAAAGTTGCTGTATGGAATTGAAACCTATATGTACCTTTTAAGGGGGAACGCTGTATTGTCACGGATACAGCACATACTATGGGAATTCGATTCATTATATATATTATAATATTTCTTTTTAAAATAATTTTTGTCCACTTGCCCTGTTTTCATGTCAAACGTCATTTACATTAAATGCCTTACACGACATCTGGTCAATCAAATCTCAAACCGCGATGTTTTCAATTGTTTAATATTTAAAACCGCCATTTTAGGCATTAAGGGTAACAACAAATATCAGAAGTGGGACCCACACCTATTTTAATATTCCATGGATAAGTATACCAGTTACACTCAGTCCATCGTGGTTCATTTCAAACGCCGGTTCCCATCCCTTAAATCTGACCATTCGTTCTCTGAAAAACCCTTCTTCGACGCCCACTATAAAAGGACTGCAATTGCCATTTGAGACTCTTTACGCTTTCTGCACATTTTAAGAGCATTCAAGCAAATTCAACCTACAAGTTTTTCTGTGTTTATTGCATACTCTTCTTGCATCTTTTTCATCTTTTCTTGAGATTCATCAATGGCGTCTGCTCAGACCTCTGCCACCGCCCTCAAGAAAGCCTCGAACATCATTGATGGACAAATCTTCTCCAGATCTGTCGTCATCGAGCGAATTCATGCTGAAACTAATGACGACGAACCCATGGAGTTCGTCATCACTAGAATCCGTCAGCAAGGCCTTTACCGCCTTGGGAGCCACACCGCCGAGAAATACGACGTCCATTTGGTTGAGGACTTCTACCTCAACGCTGTCGTCCGCTTTCTGTCGCTGGCCCAGGGAGGCCACGTCGCTGACATCACCGCTGTCATCCATGGAGTGGAGATCCGCATCGACCGAGAACTTCTCCAGAAAATCTGCAGGCTGCCCGCTGATGGCCTGACCATGGAAGACCTTGAGACTTTTGGGTCTCAAGAGCTGTTGACCAAGTACTATGGCCTGTTCACCGGATCAGCTTCGGTTGAATCTGTTCACACTACCTATCATAAAAAAATTTATGTTTGCCATACGTGTACTTGCATGACTTTTGTTGCCGTATCATCGAGAATCGCACTGGTGCCTTTGAGATGTGCACAGATCTTAGGTTTAGGATGATGGTAGCAATTATGACATGTGAAAAGGTCAATTGGTGTCAAATTATTCTGAAGCGTCTGCAGGAAGAAGTGTCAAAACCTGCGTCGCAAAAGAAATCATTTGGGTTGTTTCTAAACCAAATTTTGACGAAGTGCGGAATTCCACAATCCGCAGAGGCGAAGAAAATAAGTTCTCGGATCTACTTAGGAGGCGTCAAACCTTCGGCCTTTAACCAGAGCACCCTGATCGCCAACCAACCATACGTCCGCAGTATGCCCGTTTCTGAAGATCCAAGGGATGTTTCTTCGAAATCCCAGAGTGTGGAATCTTCAAGGAAACGAAAGAGATCTCACAGCAAGACACCTCTTGCTGCTGAGAAGCCGAAAAGGAAGCTTAGGAGTCTCACAAAAGCTAAATCCACAAAACCCTCCGAAGATGCTTCTATCATGGCGCAACCCACTGATGAATTACCCCAGGGCCCAACCCCTGTGGAAGAGATGCCCATTACTGTATCGACAGTAAATCCCGAGCCTTTGGCGGCAATGACGGATACGAGGACATCTGCCAACTTGGAAGACTCTAGCGAGTCGGCTGCCCCTTTGGAGCCAACAGCCAACTCTCCTATGCGGGATTCCACACCCGTACAGGATCCACCTTCCTTCGGGGTACCATCCCCTGTAAGGAATCCCTCTTCCATACATGATCCCACACCTGTAGAGGAACAAATCGATACAGTGGACACAAACGTTATACGAAGTCCCTCCCCGGACACTATTATCAATAAAACTCTTCTTTCTGTGCAAATTCAACAGGCCTATGAAAGATTTCTTCAATGGAAAAGCTATAGGCTAGCTCCATACGATACCCTATACAACTGGAGCGACTGGAGCAATGAAGAAAGATTCGTGTTGGAAGTGACGGACTCCACAGAAGTTGAAGCCCTGATCCAATGTGATAATCTATACTGCAAAGAGTTAATTGAAAGCCATCTTTTGCACAAATCAGATGCGAGAAGAAAAGGAAAGGATAAGTCCGAGGAATCTCCCAAAAGTCTAAAAGAAGACCACGACTCAGACGACAACGACGATGCCTTTCAGACAGGTCTGAGAATGAGCCGTGAGGAGGCTCATGAAAGAGAAGTCCCCCAAGTTCAACAAAATGATGAAGGGACATCAAGCCGCAATGAGCCCCCCTCGCAACAGCCAGATATTATTCTCGAGCAGGAGAAATCAGTCCCTTCTGTTGCGGAGGATCAATCATCCGTTTCAGAACAGGCACCCGTGCCTGTCAACGAGGAGAAATCAACAGCGGAACAGGAACCCGAGCCTGCCATCGCCGCCGAAGAAGAAGAATCACACGCCTTCCAGCAAGAGGAATCAGTCCCTCTGCCAGAACAGGCGGAAGCTGAGAGACACCAGGAGGATTCAGTCCCTCCTGTACCCATGTCTTCAGAAGCCAATTCGAAACAGGAGGACGTCGCACCTCCTGCCGCTGAAACTGAAACAGCTGCTGCCATCCCACCAACCGTATTGGAATCCGACGATGGTATTACACTTGAGGATGGTAGAGCAATCTACTTAGATCGAGGCAATGATTCCCTACAGCATTGGTGGCGTGGAACAGAGAACGATCCCGACAAGAGGCCATGGAGACACTCAGATTATAGGAGTTAAATTCCTTGTATTTTTGTTTGTAATTTTTCTTTCAAAACAGCAATCCTTGTACTCTATTTGAATATCAATAAAATGTTTGCCTGTCTTGAAAGATTACAACTCGTAATCTACTGTGTTATTGTATGATTACGTAATTTAATTTAATTGCTGAAATTAATCACAAGTATAGAAACTTGTTTAAAAATTTAAAGCTGTACGAACTTGTCTGCGAACAGTTCATAGATTCCGTTGTATGCATCTAGAATACATTGTAAGATTGTGCCTGTGCGCCAATCATAAGCTTAAACTGTAAAAACTCTTAGCTGTATCGAACTTGCCTGCGAGCAGTTCATAAATTAGACTAAGTTGCTGAAAGCCAGATCATTCGATACAAGATCAAGATATCTGCCCGAAGTCATCAAGAAGGTTATTCGCTTCATGAAGAAGGTTTTGGCATCATCAAAGATGGCTTGAAATATTTAAGTCTTGGCAAATTATCAAAAAGGGGGAAATTATTGGGATAACAACCTTTATCTGAAATTGTTAGGATAACAATACCCGGTATCGAAACAGTTAGGATTAACAATCCCTATATCGAATAGTGGTGATAAGATGTTTTGACAAATATGCCAATCCAGCTTACAGTAAGCAAACTGTATCGATATGCTGATCAAAAGTGTCAACCCTGTATCGAAGACCTCTCATAGATCCAGCATACAGTGGAACCTATCTTACAGCAAACAAGTCTCATAAAGACTAAGTATGGAAGCTATCTCGAATCGACAATACAACTATCAATCCATACAGTTTCAAATAGGACAAGAAGGAATCTTTTTATTCGCGAAAGTCAGACTCCTATTGAAGAAGATATATTTAAATACTAAAGGATATAGTATTTAAATATCAAAGTCGTCAGAGATCTTCAAACAAGCGCAAAATCCGGATCGTGTTTTATTCAAACACATCATCCCGTTGGAACGGTATCTTGCTCAACGGATTTATCTCAACGGATATATTTCAGAAGACTATATATATCCTCTCAAGGCTTTGAAGATCAGTTACCAATACCAAAAACTTACGAAGTTATTATCATATACATCAGAGCAAAACATATCTCCAAAGCTCACTGCATTCAGATATAAAGATATATACAGTGCTCAAAACCTTGCACAACACATCATTAGCTTACAGCCCAGAAAGTCATAGCTGTTGTTCAACATTGTTCTATCTTTGAACAAACTCTTATCAGCCCTGTGTGGACTGAGGAATCTTTGCTTCTCCTGAACTATGTGTGAAGGACTTGCATCGAAGAAGACGAAGCTTCAGAACTGTGTGTGAAGAAGCCAGTCAAAGTGTTAGCTCAAACCAATCTGTGTGAACGGTTGAAGGCTAATATCATTATATCAATCTGTGTGAACGATATATTGATTAGGTTTGGTTATAATTACGTAGTTGTGTACGCAGTAATTATAATAAAGTTTTTACTCCTGTGTGGAGGACCAGTGGACGTAGAGGGGTTTACCTCGAACCACTTAAATACTGTGTTATTTACCTTCTACTTTTATTGTTTTATTTAACTGTGATTATTTAAGTATACACTGCACATAGAGTTGCTGTATCCACAACAACTTACTGTATTTAAGACTTCCGCTACGCACTCAGATTTAAAACAGTACAGCTTGTTGTTTAACACACTTTCCAAGCTGTATCCAGTATACTTAGTGGCCAACAACAACAATATAACCAACAAGTACCGTAATGCCCTGAACCGGCCATTTACGAACAACAAAAACATTTGGCATAACTTGCCGAAGGATATCGTATCAAACAATCCCCTGATATCAACATAATCATAAAGAGACCAAGTCTCGAAATGATACACACATTCAAACACATACATGATAACATCAATCTCATTGACTAGTACAATTATAAAACTTGCCTCGATATCAATACCACGAACTGTTACCAATTCAGTTGCTTTCGTCTACGAGTTCCTCAGTCCCGACCAAAGTAATCTATGAACTCTTCAATCTCAAACGCAACACAACAGTCAGAATCCACGATCAAACATCACAACTTATTGTAAAAAGAAGGATTAATAATCAACAAGTTCGATGACGATCAATATCAATACAATCAGGCCACAAACTCATCAATTCCACAATATCACGATTAAACACAGTCTGAACCATCCAACTCAGACCCTCACGAATCCACGTCCACAATACGAGCCGAAATCCGATGATCATATCAGCAACCAATTCGAACCAATAATAAGGGTCTAAATGTTATCGATTCTAAACTCGATTATTAAATGCGAATTGACAAGGTTCCTTCTCGTAAATCCATTGTTAAAATTTACCTATGATCGTCATCAATTTGAACCATCCAATTAGTTCAATATAATAGATAATCATATTAAAAGGTTATCAAACAATCCAATCATTCGACTTAAACCTTTGTTCCATACGTACGGGCTTCCAAATCCAGGGATGAATAATAGCCTCAGCAAACTCGTAATTATATTCGTATTCCTATATGAATATTATTTCAAAACACATAATTTAGACCTACATATGAATATTCCATATTCATATTCAAAGCACCAACACTTCTTATAAATATTCATCATCTCGTATAATCCAGGAGTCCCTCAAGCATGCAGATTAATCCGCAATCACGTCCATAATCGACCAAACGACATAATTGGATGTTCCAACATCTAAGCCTACATATAACTCATAATCTAAGGCATATATCATCATAATATCAAGAATCACAACAATACTGCCAAGGACAACATGATTCCCTGACCATGTTCATGACAATATAACATAACCTAACATATAAGTCATCATGTCATTATCTTCTTCAACCAACTTCCCGTGGAATACCAAGAATCATCCTTTAAAACGAACCACTATCAAATGGATACGAGAGTTACCTTGAATAGACAAATCAAGAAGAAGAACCATTGCACTCCATTCCAAGAATCATGAATAACTTCAAGAACAAGGCTTTAATCCATGCTATCCATCTTAATCTTGTTAGAGACCATCATCTCAGAGTGTTTGGGAACCTCAAATACCTCCCAAAGCTCTCTCTATTAACTGAAGGAAGGATAATGGACAAAATGCCTCTCAGCATCCATCTGTCCCCTTTTATAAAACACATTACTAGCGTGCGCTATCCTTCCTCGATAGCGTGCGTTATCGGGCAGTCCAGGGGCTACTGTATTGCTTCGCACATCATCTAACGTACGTAATGCCCAGGTATTAGCATACGCAAACTGGTGTTGACTTGCTACAGTGAAATGCTCAGTAGCGTGCGCTATTCCTCGACCTTAGCGCGCGCTAATCATCGTTGACCCGACAATACGTACCTTCCCAGAAGATGCCCGGATCCTACACGCCGAAAGCAACCAATAAAGTCAAGATTCCCTATTGACGATCTGAAATTAGCGTGCGCTACCAACATGCATTAGCGTGCGCTAACCGCCGATAATAAACAGTCTGGACCTACCTGTTTTCCATCTTCGGGACCTTATCCAGAATACCTTATGTACGTTAGGGGTCCTCCTTAGCGTACGTAACTCAAACCTCTTAGCGTGCGCTAAGTATTCATCGTAGCGTACGCTAAGTATATATCTTAGCGCGCGCTAGGCATACCTTGTAGCGTGCGCTAACGTGGCTGTACTTAGCCATTTCCCGCTATTCTTGTCCGTCGTCTTGATATACTAGATGTATATACATGACATATTGAATACATATATACAACCTGATAATATTCTCATATGATATACCCAATATCAAAAGTACGATAACTTGATACACGATATTTTCAAATGTAATTGTCGACCAACTATGACAATTATACCAATACAGCTGTCTCAGTCTTCAAATTATTTTATCCATACTGTATACACACTAAGCTATCCAGTATATCTCAGATAAAATAACGCGAAAAATTTATACTGAAATTCCAGATATTACATAGTAGAAATCGGGATATTGCCTTAAAATAAGTTTCGTCCTCGAAACTTGCAATCTTGTCACAAACAACAGATCAATCCAAAATTTCCAAACTCATCACGAAAGCAATCAAACACCGCCACAAGCGAATAACGAAAACAGTATACTTACAGGTACGTGAAGCCGATGATCTCCCGTGATACTAGCATGCGACTCCCAACCAAAGTCTCAACATGATACCGATGCACACCAATATCGCAATTAGCAATTTAACAAAATCTCAAGGAAGAGTTCACGTCCGTGACCATGGCCACGACTCTGCCTCCTTTCAGCCAACATTCTGAAGGGTACACACGTGCGTAAGTATAATTCAAATCGCACATTCTCGAAGTGACCGATTACCAAGAATACCAAGCTAAAAACGAAACGATTAAGAAAAATACAAGAAGAGTGAGAGGACTTACAAGTACCGGTCACACTGTAATGACGGCAAAGTGGTGGTACTGCAGGCAAACGATGACTCAATCGACCCAAACGACCGACAGCCTAGGTATCCATAAACCTAAGCTCCGATACCATATTCTGTAACACCCCCAAATTATTCAGGGTATATTACAGCGCCGTGATCCCCGCCGTGGGACCCACAAGGCAATTCATACGCGGAACTGTAAAACTTGACCGAGAAGGTCTAGATACAATGAAAAGAAGGACAATACAAATGGTATTCAAATCATAACCAATGTAACCATATACATCACCACACAAGTCAATACCTCGGCAACACAGGCCGGAACATCAAGGAAACTGAAATACAATACTCGAGTATTTAAAATCCATTCCAGTACAACAACACTGAATGGAGGAATCCAAAAATATAACCGGAGATAAGACAAAGTATCACACTTGCCCATCATCTTCATGCCGACCCGATACCTGCCTGTCCTCTCTCCTGGAACCTGAAATACATAAAAAGTATTTCCCCCATGTTGGGGTTAGCCGTCGAATAGCTACTGCAAGTATATCAAGTATGAAATACAATACTCCTCGACAATAAAGTAAATGTAACCGTCAATTCATCAATTCAAGACTAGTATTCCGGAATAACTAAATCTCATAGCATCACAACAATGCATACATGATCAACCATGGAACCGCACCGAAGGCTACGGAACTCTCAGGGGACCCGTCGGCCCGCCCCAGAGTGGTTAACCCAAATTATCCGTGGAATCGCACCAAAGGCTACGAAACCCTCAAATGACCTGTCGGCCCGCCCCAGAGTGGATATAAATAAACATGCCATTCATATATCTTATTTCAAAGTCGAGAACGTACAATCATAAATATATACTTGCCTTTGAGACATCGAGAAATCAAATGGAAAAGAGTATGAGTTCGGTAGGTCCAAGAACGCACTTCCGGTACCTAAACGATTTGTAAGGGATATGATAATCAATAATCCATACTCATAATTCACGAACAAACTCCCGAAACCTGTAACACCCCCAAAACCATATGGGAATATTACACGCCGTAGACCCCATTTTACGAGGATCTACCAGGCTATACCTTACAAAACGACTAAATACTTGCCCGGCCAAGGTAAAACAATAAAATAATACAGACCGTTATGGTCACTTACACGTGAATACACAGACCGATGAGGTCACACAACTCAATCAACAAAACTGACTTATACAACATTACCCACACAGGGGTTGAAACATAATACAGTGGAAGACTGAAATCAACTCTGACAATACAACCAAACTCTACCAACTCTCAACTCTTGATTGGTATAGCAGCTCGTCATCCTCATGTGCCAATCCTGTGACTGCTCCCCTGAACCTGCATGTACCTGGACGCAAAACAGACATCCAACCCCCGATTACTCGGGGGTTAGTAAAACTCCACTGTTTTACTAGTGCAAGTATCAAATCATACGAAATGTAACGAGCAAACATTGATCATAATCAAATTTAATAACCAAGTACCAAATATTCCCGGGAGGTTTTAACAAAGGAAAATAAGCTATGACGCATTTAAAAAAATAAACTTATCATCTCGGGAATTTTAGGAACAAAAATCTTAAAGACCTCAAGTCCCAAGTTACAAATCCTTTCGAAAAAATTTAGGGTCTTAACCCAAATCTTGTTTCACAACTTAACAGTTCACAACACGAAAAACATTTACCCAATCGCTCGGGACTCGATCCAACATTCGTTTTCATAAAACTTTCCTTTCAAAACTTTGATTGTCAAAACATATTCATGACACCGTGATCCACTGTCACGTGTCTCCATAGGTTCAACAACCCACACGGACTACACCACGCACAAATAAACAAACATAATCAATTCCGACACCGTGATCCACTGTCACGTGTCTCCGTAGGTTCAACAACCCACACGGACTATTCCACAAACAGATAACCAAACATAACCAATTCCGACACCGTGATCCACTGTCAAGTGTCTCCATAGGTTCAACAACCCACACGGACTATATTAATCACAACAATCACACACACAGTCCTAACACCATAGTCCACTGCCACGTGTCACTGTAAGCCCCGTCGAGCTCACCCGATTGAACGCACTGTGCCCGAAACTCATGGTCCACTGTCATGTGTTATCGTAGGCCTCGTCAGACCAGCACGATTGGACCTCAGTACCTCACTAAGTCATGACCCCATAGTCCACTGCCACGAGTCCTCGTAGGTCCCGTCGAACCATCACGAGTGAACTTAGCGGTCACACACATATTCACATTCACATTCACATTTCATACAAATGAGCACAATTAATCAATCACGTTGATCACCACAACATCGTACATCACATGCACATAACACAATCTCAACACTCACAACAACTGTCATCAATCAACGACACACAACCAACATAACACACGATCGGTACACAATACATTGCACAATCAAGTGTACAACCATCCCATATGTACGTCGCAATCCTGCATAAATGGCACAACGCCTAACACGTATACCAATATAACACTATTATCACAAAGCCTTCCAATTACGGAATACACAACCAACTCAAACGGTACATATTTATGAAGGCATGCAAAATCATCATAACCTAATACGTGATTTCAAGTCGCAAGATACAAGTCGTACAATAAGATACTTGCCTCGATCGTCGGCACCCGAATATTCCTATGAACACGGCACAACCCGGAAAACCCCGAACACCTACAATCCTCCGTGAAATCCAACGAAAACACGGTTACTACGAGAATAATAATTGAAAACAAAGGAAAACACGATCAAGAATCGTAGGGAACCCTTTGAGACATTTAATCGGCTACTAAATGTTCAAGGTTACTTAGAAAACCAAAAATCCCGATTGGGTTCCAACGAACTCCAAATACGGATATACAATCCGTAGAACATGTCTAAAACAATGTTTATACAACAATTAATTGATCAAAAACGGATTGGAATCGAAATCAAAAGGAAAATCCCCAAAATCTTTAAAAATATGGGTTCAAGCCAAAATACCTTGATTCGGACGAACAAAACGGATTTGATGTTGTTAGTCCACACCAAGAACTTTAATAAGATGAATTCCCTGAGATAAATCACCCACAAATCGCCCTATATGGAAGGAGGAAGAAGAGAGGAGAAAAATGAAGTTTTCTCCTCGAAAATCTGCTGAAAAAGTGCAGAAAAAGCCCGTGTGCCGCGGCCCGGGTCGAGTGTGCCGCGGCCCACGGCCAAAAAAACGCCCAAAAATCAGCTTAGTGTCGCGGCCCGGCCAGCAGGGGCCACGGCCCGCGGTATAGCCCGCTCCAGCACCAAAAAGGCACATTGTGCAGTCTTAGCTATTTCGACCATAACTCCTTCGTCCGGACTCCGATTGACTCACCGTTTGAACCATTATAAATCTAACTTGATGCTCTATAATATTGAAAAGAGTCAGAATTTTTGGAGTTTCCAAGAATTTATGATGATTTTACAATGTCGAAACGGTCACAATATAGTCCCTAAGATGGGCTTCCGCCAAAAAAGAAAATTACCGGAAATCGAAATTGCGGATATTACATACTACCCTCCTTAAAAGAAGCTTCGTCCCGAAACTTAAAACAAGTAGGGAGAAGCAATATCCCGCCTGGAAAACTCAACGAGAAACACAAGAAGCACGTAACTTACACCCCACGGCGAAATATTACAATTAACGCAAAAGAATATACGGCGTGAATGTAACACCCCCCGAGATATTCGGAGAATATCACAGCGCCGTAAATCCCGACCTGGGATTTACTAGGCTTATCTCACTCACAACGTATTGAATTTAATAAAATCCACTTGGGAAACAATAAACTCGATACAACCAAGGAAGTTCAACCACGGACAAACAATACCATGAAGAAATACAAGAAGTTGTACAACAATGGAAAAGGACTTTCCTAAAGTACTCGAGTACCACTTATTATTACAAGGATAAAATGGACCGAAGAGAACAACGACCAAACAAAATAGAACACAACTAGCCACAGTATCACGCCTCGCCATCCTCATCGTATCGTCCCGGCGCTCGCTCGTAAAGTTCCTTAGGACCTGAAAAACACAAAAGTAATTTTCCCCAAACGAGAGGGGTTAGGGAAAGTATTACAAGTGAAATGTTAAGTCTTATACATAAAAGCATATGCACCAATTCAAAGCCATGATAATGATTTTCCGGAAAATACAATTATCCAAACATATTTGGAAATGATGATATCTCTTGATTAACCGTGGACTCGACAATGCGCGAATCCCTCCTCGACCCCGTCGGATCATCTCGGAGTGGCTAACCCAAATGTTCATGGAACCGACATAAGCGGAACCCTCCTCGACCCCGTCGGGTCCTCTCGGAGTGAACGAAAGCAACTCTCACAATCACATGCATTACTTTTCACATTTAAGAACATAACTTTCACAAGAATCACTTGCCTGGAAACGAGAGGAGAGGGTATAAACGACAAGGTACCAAGATCGAAGGATTCAACAACTCCGAACCTAGACAAGTTCGTAATTCAATTATCAAAACCCCATCGGTATGAATATAAGTTGGAATCACCCGAATTTACTACACCGATACATGTGTTCCGGGAATAATTCTCTTGGATAGTGAATCGCAAGTCAAATATCCCAAACACTCAAGAACTCCGGAAATATATCAATAAATCCGTAGGAAAACATGTATCCAAAGTAGGTAACCCGTAATCGGTATATTCTAACACAACAACAAGCTGGATCGAAGAAATCGGATGGAAAATCCCCAAATCCCGAAAATCTAGGGTTGTGAGAATTTTACCTTGATTTGGAGCGGCGGAGAGGATTAAACGTTGATAAATCCGAACTAGAAACTCAAAGATGTTGCTAGATAATTGCAGCTCGAAGAACTCCTCACAAATCGCCCGGAATCGCCTAGAATCGCCCAAGGAGGTGAAGGTAGGTAGAAATGACGATTTGGGAACGGAAATGTCCTATTTATACTAAATAGGGACTAGCGTGCGCTAGCCCTGAAAAATAGCGCGCGCTATCGGACTCACCAGGCAATCCAAGAACCCTGCTGTTAGTTAGCGTACGCTAACACCTGCTCATAGCGTGCGCTAGTGACTTCAATTAGCGTGCGCTAATTATTTCTAATAGCGTGCGCTACCTGGTAGTCAGTGTCCAGTCCAGAACCTACTGTTCCCAGCTCTGCTCTCTCTAGCGTACGTTACTCTAGTAACGTAGCGTGCGCTACCACCAAAATCTAGCGTACGCTACCAGTCACACCTAGCGTACGCTAGGAATTCCCTTTTCGATCCGGTAGCTCTTTGGGTGTCGCCTCCAATACACTAGTAGCGTGCGCTAATTATAACGGATAGCGTGCGCTACCCTCACTAAATTAGCGTGCGCTACAAGGTGTGCGTAGCGTGCGCTACCCATTACACGAAGGTAGTATAAACGCATCAAGGATCCGAAAAAAGCGGCGATCCGAACAAGAAAAGGGGTAAATCCAATAGACAAGAGTTCCAAGATCCATATAAGCTCACCAAACACTTATACGAGCGTAAAAATTACAAAGTACAAGAGTAGAAGATTTACAAAAAGTACGGGTATTACATCCTCCCCCTCTAAAATGAAGTTTCATCCTGAAACTTAAGAAATGAATAACTCTGGGTATCTAGTGCGCATGCTCTCTTCGGTTTCCCACGTCGCTTCCTCAACTCCGTGTCGTGACCACTGAACTTTAACCAACGGTATGGTTTTGTGCCGGAGTTGTTTTACTCGATGCTCTAGTACTTTCACTGGCTTCTCCTCAAATGTGACATCCTCTGCGATCTCGATGTCCCCGTAGTCAATGATATGACTCGGGTCAGGGACGTATCTCCTCAGTTGGGAAACATGGAACACACTGTGAACATGGCTAAGGGATGGAGGTAAGGCCAATCGATAGGCCAGTTCCCCAATTCTTTCGAGAATCTCAAATGGTCCAATATATCTCGGACTAAGTTTGCCCCTTTTCCCGAACCTGAAGACTCCTCGGATCGGTGATACTTTGAGTAGGACATGATCACCCACATCAAATTCCAAGGGCCGACGACGATTGTCAGCGTAGGATTTTTGTCGACTCTGAGCGGTTAACAGTCGGTCTCGGATGATGGAAATCTTCTCTTTGGTTTCCATCAACATATCGGGTTCCGTCCCGACTAAATCTGAAGCTTCATCCCAACAAAGTGGAGATCTACACCGCCTACCATACAATGCCTCAAAAGGTGCCATCTTGATCGATGCGTGCCAGCTATTATTGTAAGTGAACTCGATCAAAGGTAGGTGTATTTCCCAATCGGTACTCCAATCCAGGGCACACGCCCTCAGCATATCTTCCAATGTCTGGATCGTCCGCTCAGTCTGACCGTCAGACTGAGGGTGGAAGGAAGTACTCAATCTCAATTCGGTGCCCAAGGCTTGATGGACCGCCTTCCAAAAATGCGACACGAAACGGCCATCACGATCGGAAACAATAGACTTTGGCGTACCATGTAATCTCATAATCTCCGATATAAAAATCCGGGACAATCGCTCCGGTCCCCACGTGTCCTTAATGCCAAGAAAATGTGCCGACTTAGTCAATCGGTCAACAACAACCCAAATCATATTCATCCCCGACTTAGTCCTCGGCATCCCGGTGATGAAATCCATGGTAATATCCTCCCATTTCCATTCGGGAATAGGGAGAGGTTTCAACAGCCCGGCCGGCCGTTGATGCTCAATTTTGACTTGTTGACATGTCAAACACCTTGACACAAACTCGGTGACATCTCTCTTCATATTATTCCACCAAAAACTCCTTTTAAGATCCTTGTACATTTTACTCGTCCCAGGATGGATCGAGTAAGGTGTAACATGGGCTTCTCGGAGTATTCTCTGTCTCAGCTCTGAGTCATTCGGAACACAAATCCTACCTTGGAATTTCAATATGCCATCCTCGTGGATCATAAAACCAGGGGCTTTCCCTTTCTCCACGTCCGCCTTCAGTTGGACAAGCATTGGGTCATTCTCCTGTTTTTCCCTGACGTCGTCGATCAAGGACGGAATAGCCTCAAGAGTACACATCTGACCCTGAACCCGTTGGATCCGTACTTCGACTCCCTGCTCAATTAACTCCCGTATGATCTTAACGTGAGGCGTAAGGGCCTCAAGCATATGAAGAGATATCGACTTCCGGCTCAACGCATCAGCTACAACGTTAGCCTTTCCTGGATGGTAAAGGATTTCCAGATCATAATCCTTTATCAGCTCTAACCAACGTCGTTGTCTCATATTCAGCTCTTTCTGGCTAAAAATATACTTTAGGCTCTTGTGGTCGGTATAAATTCGACATGAAGAACCGTACAAATAGTGACGCTGATCTTCGGCAAACACTACAAAGGCCTAATTCCAAATCATGGGTAGGATAATTCAGCTCATACGGTTTAAGTTGCCGTGAAGCATAGGCAATTGTCTTATCATGCTGCAAGAGTACACACCCAAGTCCTTGTCCTGATGCGTCACAATAAACCGAATACCCACCGACTCCCTGAGGTAGGGTTAAAACCGGCGCGGTAGTCAGGCGCCTTTTCAGCTCTTCGAAACTCCGTTGTCTCTCTTCATTCCATTCGAACCTTTCGGACTTCTGGAGTAATTGAGTAAGTGGTCGAGCAAGTTTGGAGAACCCCTCGACGAACCTCCGGTAGTATCCGGCCAGACCCAAAAAGCTACGAACCTCCTTCACGTTCCTAGGTGGAGCCCAATCTAACACTGCCTCAATTTTCTGGGGATCTACCCGAACCCCTTCCGCTGAAATCACATGTCCGAGAAACATGACTTCCTTCAGCCAGAATTCACACTTAGAAAACTTTGCATAGAGGTGCTGAGTCCTCAAAATCTCCAGCACCAATCGCAAATGCCGAGCGTGTTCCTCTTCATCTCGAGAGTAAACCAAAATATCGTCGATAAAAATGACTACACAATTATCAAGATGCTCAATAAATATTTTATTCATCAATTGCATAAATATCGCCGGTGCGTTGGTTAACCCAAAAGGCATAACCACAAACTCATAGTGTCCATACCTCGTACGGAAAGCAGTTTTAGGAATGTCGGATTCCTTAATGCGAAGTTGATAGTAACCGGACCTCAAATCAATTTTCGAGAACACCGCGGCTCCCTGCAATTGATCAAACAAATCATCGATACGCGGCAAAGGGTATTTATTCTTAATGGTCACTTTGTTCAGTTCCCGATAATCAATACACAAACGTAGTGAACCATCTTTCTTCCTTACGAACAAGACCGGTGCACCCCATGGCGAGGCACCGGGTCTAATATACCCTTTATCCAACAATTCTCCCAGTTGTTTCTTCAACTCTTGCATTTACGAAGGTGCCATACGATACGGTGCCTTAGAAATCGGGGTTGCTCGACTCCAAATCAATTGTAAATTCAACTTCCCGTCCGGTGGTAGTCCGGTAATTAAATGCGGAAAAACATCCGAAAATCACTTACAATAGGAATCGAGGAAAGTTCAACTTTCCCATCTTCGACTTTCATGGCATAACACCAATATCCAACACACCCTTTCTAATAAGTTTTGTCACCTTCAAGGCACTAATCAAAAATTTCGACATCCCCTCTTGTACCCCGCAAAATGGTGTTCGCACCGTCTTTGGCTAACATTGATATGATCTTCGTGCGATAATTCATTACCGCACCGTGTCTATCGAGCCAATCGTCACCGAGGATTAGATCTTCATCAACAATGTCTACGACTATCAAATTCGAAAACCACACTCTCTCAGCGATTAACACCGGACAATCTATAACTTCCTTGTCTCCCACGATCCTATCACCACTGGGCAACTTAACCACAAAGGACTCACAAGGAGACAAGCCCTCAATATTCAATCGACGCACACAATCCAAAGAGATGAACGAATGAGAAGCACCAGAATCAAAAAGCACTCTAACTGGATGAGACAAAAGAGAAATGATACCTGTTGCCACGGTAGCCTCGGGATCTCCAGCTTTCCTCATCTCATAGACACGAGGTTGCACCGAACCAGCACTGGGAGATCCCCCTCTAACAGACTGACCACGGCCTCTGCCTCGACCGTAACTCTGGGATGGTTGACCCGTGGATGACTTCGATTAACACTCGGTTCTCCAGCGTAGGGGCTATTGCACGAGTTCCAAGTGGGGTTTCTTCTTCCGCAGATGCATGGCTCTGTGGCCTTCCCGGCCGCAATTAAAACACCTCAATGGGGGTAGACCACAATCACGATTAATGTGGCCCCCTGTCACAATTAAAACATGTCACAACCCGGTTGGACGCATTAGCACTACGAAATTCCGTTTACCTCCTGATGCACGGAAGACCCTTTGGTTGTATAGCTTGCCGATCGCGATCCCCGCGGGTTGCCACCTCTACCGCTAGAAAACTTTCCGGTGGTCTTCGCTTCTTACTCTCACTTGTCGTTTCGGTAGGTGTGAAGGACATATCATAGGCTAGTGCCCTATCTTGATACTCCTTCAATGTGGCGCAAGCGAAGCCCGACATATAGTGCCGAACTTTTGGCTTCATTCGCATGTCAAAGTGACGAATTCTATCCCTCTCTTCCCTCACTTGATTTTTCACATGGTTGAGTTGATGGTTGTATTCAATGATTGCCTGAGATACAGGGACATCCTGGGGTTTAGCTTCATAAAAGGCTCGAATCCTGGCCTCCTGAACAGGCCACGGGCAGAACTCGGCTTCCATCAATTCCTTAAACTCATCCCATGAAACCTCACGATCCTGAGGTGCAACAGCTTGCCACCAGCTAGCCGCATCCCTTGATAGGAAGTACTGGGCAACTGGCACCTTACGTGCCTCTGGACAATTCACGGCCATGAAAACTTTATTCATCTCATTAATCCAATCCTCCCAACCGATCGGATCATTTGCACCAACAAATTGGGGAGGGCGCATACGAATAACATCTTGTAACCACTTCTCAGCCCGATTCGATGTGAGGTGGTTGGTTAGGCTGCACCGCTGGTTAAAAGAGCCATTTGGTTCGCCACTTGCTGCAGTATGGTGGCAACACCCACATCCGGTTGGCTCCCTGTAGAAGTTCCCAGACTCGTTGACGGCTCCTGATGACTACCGGTGCTAGGTTGAATAGAGTCCGACAAGCTAGGCGTAGCTGAGCCTTCTACCGAGCTGAGGGACATGGCCGCTCCACCGGCTGCTCCACGCCCTCGTCCACGACCACGACCACGGCCGCGTCCACGTCCTCTACCAGTTGACATTCTAAAGAAGAATGTAAGTAAAATCATAAGAATAGCTCAAAGCAATGCCATCTAGAATATGGACTTCTCATGTCCCATAATCGAATGATAGTGAGTGAATGAAGAGGGTAAATAAGATAGAGAACTTACGAGTACCGGTCAAATGACGAGATGGCCATGATGATCTTGTGTCCTTGGAATAGTACATTTAGACCCGGCAAAGAATCCGACCTAGGTATCCATAAACCTAATCTACGATACCAAATTCAGTAACACCCCGAGATATTCGGAGAATATCACACGTAAATAAATCCCGACCTGGGATTTACTAGGCTTATCTCACTCACAACGTATTGAATTTAATAAAATCCACTTGGGAAACAATAAACTCGATACAACCAAGGAAGTTCAACCACGGACAAACAATACCATGAAGAAATACAAGAAGTTGTACAACAATGGAAAAGGACTTTCCTAAAGTACTCGAGTACCACTTATTATTACAAGGATAAAATGGACCGAAGAGAACAACGACCAAACAAAATAGAACACAACTAGCCACAGTATCACGCCTCGCCATCCTCATCGTATCGTCCCGGCGCTCGCTCGTAAAGTTCCTTAGGACCTGAAAAACACAAAAGTAATTTTCCCCAAACGAGAGGGGTTAGGGCAAGTATTACAAGTGAAATGTTAAGTCTTATACATAAAAGCATATGCACCAATTCAAAGCCATGATAATGATTTTCCGGAAAATACAATTATCCAAACATATTTGGAAATGATGATATCTCTTGATTAACCGTGGACTCGACAATGCGCGAATCCCTCCTCGACCCCGTCGGATCATCTCGGAGTGGCTAACCCAAATGTTCATGGAACCGACATAAGCGGAACCCTCCTCGACCCCGTCGGGTCCTCTCGGAGTGAACGAAAGCAACTCTCACAATCACATGCATTACTTTTCACATTTAAGAACATAACTTTCACAAGAATCACTTGCCTGGAAACGAGAGGAGAGGGTATAAACGACAAGGTACCAAGATCGAAGGATTCAACAACTCTGAACCTAGACAAGTTCGTAATTCAATTATCAAAACCCCATCGGTATGAATATAAGTTGGAATCACCCGAATTTACTACCCCGATACATGTGTTCCGGGAATAATTCTCTTGGATAGTGAATCGCAAGTCAAATATCCCAAACACTCAAGAACTCCGGAAATATATCAATAAATCCGTAGGAAAACATGTATCCAAAGTAGGTAACCCGTAATCGGTATATTCTAACACAACAACAAGCTGGATCGAAGAAATCGGATGGAAAATCCCCAAATCCCGAAAATCTAGGGTTGTGAGAATTTTACCTTGATTTGGAGCGGCGGAGAGGATTAAACGTTGATAAATCCGAACTAGAAACTCAAAGATGTTGCTAGATAATTGCAGCTCGAAGAACTCCTCACAAATCGCCCTTATTCGCCTAGAATCGCACAAGGAGGTGAAGGTAGGTAGAAATGACGATTTGGGAACGGATATGTCCTTTTTATACTAAATAGGGACTTGCGTGCGCTAGCCCTGAAAAATAGCGCGCGCTATCGGACTCACCAGCAATCCAAGAACCCTGCCGATTCGGTTAGCGTACGCTAACACCTGCTCATAGCGTGCGCTAGTGACTTCAATTAGCGTGCGCTAATTATTTCTAATAGCGTGCGCTACACAGTAGTCGGTGTCCATCCAGAACCTCATTCCCAGCTCTGCTCTCTCTAGCGTACGTTACTCTAGTAACGTAGCGTGCGCTACCACCAAAATCTAGCGTACGCTACCGGTCACACCTAGCGTACGCTAGAATTCCCTTTCCGATCCGGTAGCTCTTTGGGTGTCCGCCTCCAATACACTAGTAGCGTGCGCTAATTATAACGGATAGCGTGCGCTACCCTCACTAAATTAGCGTGCGCTACAAGGTGTGCGTAGCGTGCGCTACCCATTACACGAAGGTAGTATAAACGCATCAAGGATCCGAAAACAGCGGCGATCCGAACAAGAAAAGGGGTAAATCCAATAGACAAGAGTTCCAAGATCCATATAAGCTCACCAAACACTTATACGAGCGTAAAAATTACAAAGTACAAGAGTAGAAGATTTACAAAAAGTACGGGTATTACAGTGAAAACACGCTCCACGACGACCAACACAACGCCACCGGTAGAGACATAATAAAACCAACAAGTGACAAGCGTCATCAAACAGATAATACAATCAAGTCAATTATCTGAACAATCACAAAACAAAAAGCACCTATTACAAGGAAACACGCACAGTCGAGAAAACAGAAAATAAACACAAAACGATCCACAAGGACAATTACAAATAATTCGGACTACGCCGAAATCCTCAAAAACCACACTAGGCATCTCCGTACGCAACCTCGATTCCCAAATCTCTCAGCTACCGTCTCGCAATGCATGGCTCGGTGACCCACCTGGCCACACTCGAAGTAGCTGACTAACGGTGAACGACTATTCTTTGTAGTACGAGGCCATACAGCAACAATCGGACAACCACGATTGAACAACAATGATCGAACAACACTATCAGACAACAACGATCAAACAACATCAATCGGACACAACGATCAAAAAACAACGATCGGACAACAACGATCGGACACCAACGATCGAACAACAATGATCGAACAATAACGATCGAATAACAACGGTCGAACAACGACTCTGAAGTTCACATCTCAACTAAAGATATAAACAAAACTTGTAGAAACTAAAGGACGTTAATTTTGGATAAGGTTCACAAGAATCGAACCGAACTCGGAAAAGTAAACAGATTGATCCGAAACAAGGTCACAACTCGTTCGAACGATGACAACCGAGATACCAAACAAGGTTAAAAAGTTTCAACGAACACGAGCAATTCGATGGAATTTAGAAGGAGAAAATGCAGAAGTAAAAAATAACACGGGTATTACATTCGACCTCTTATAAAAGAAATATCGTCCCCAGAACTCACAACAACGGAAGCAAGGTAACAACACAAAAAGCAACCGACATAAACATCTCCCATGGGCCTCTCAGAGCCGATCCCTGATATCTGTGCTAAAGCGCGAACTCCGGAAGTCTCGGTAACCAATTCGCAAAACTGAATTCTGTGTCCCTCGTGTCCACACTTGTAATCTGCTACTGGCGGGGAAAGACGAGTTGCACGAACATGCCCCGGCACATTACAGATGGAGCGCCTCGGCATACCGAAAGTACAACTGCTAGGTACAAAGGAATATAACATCGCAAAACAACATACCAGAGATGCCAATTCAACACAACATATCAACGTAAGGTAACCCACGTACACCATATCACAACAACAACGGCATACATTCGGCGATTTCAATGGCCCGAACGATAACCAGCACACAATCACAGAACATCATGAAACAATCACGGATGTACACAATCACACAAACCCAAGCTCTAACAGCTCGCACATGTGCGATAACATGCAAACCACCACGAAATAACAACATTAAAGATCAACTTCACACCTTTCACAGAGGGCTAACAAAACATATGCGTGGCGAACTGTTGACTCAAAATGTATTTTGATGATAATTTCATTCAAAACATTTAATTAAATCAATCTCAGCACGCTGTTATATTGAAGGAGTAAAATGGTGTTAGCGCACGCTACATATACCAGAGTAGCGCATGCTATCGAGGAATGTATATACAGCCTAGTCAGTCAGCTGCAGTCCAGTGAAGTTACCTGATGGATAGTGCACGCAAGTCTCTCAACATTTGCGCTATACAAATAATATTAACGCACGCTATTGCATCATTCAGTCAGAGGGCAGTAAGGTCTGGAAAGAAAGTGGAAAAAGTTTTGCGCACGCTACGAACAATTATTTACGTACGCTAATACAAGGACTTAGCGCACGTTATTCTTCATTACTTGCGCACGCTACTGGATATCATGGTCAGTAGTCCAGTAGCTATTGGACTCAAAATGAGAAGGACTTTATGTACGCTACACAGGGTAACGTACGTTACCGATGATAGCATTTAGCGCACGCTACAGTATATTATTAGCGCACGCTAAATCAGTAAACAACTTACCGTTGGAGATTCTACCATTGGAAAAACAAGAGTCAATGAAGATCCGTGAAATCTGGAAAAGCTTGAATTAATTAATACTAGCGCACGCTATGCATGCTTGCTAGCGCACGCTAAGTTCAAAATTAGCCGTTGGATAAAGAGACGTTGGGGAGACAAACCAACACCTTCAAAGTCAAGATTGAAGACCTGTTGACCAACCGATAACGCACGCTACGAATACATGACTAGCGCACGCTAGCCATACAATCTTACCTTTGGAAAAGTTTTGTGACCGTTCAGGAAAGCCAAGTCAGAATCGATAGCGCACGCTAAAAGGCATTATTAGCGCACGCTAATAATACGATTTTCACTTTTTGAAGAATGGCTTTCACCAATAAATACCCATGGGACTTGGGTATCATACACACAACTTCAAGCATACAAGCATACAAGCAATCAAAGCATACTTGAGCTATGTTTCATATCTTTTATTGCATTTTAAGTTGTGACAAGAGAAATACAAAGAGTGATATACCTTGTAATATTTATTATACTTTGTATTCCTTCATTTGATTGTAAGTGTTGCATCACTTACACTTGAGCGTAAGAGAAACGAATCAAGAGTCACTAATCCGGTGTTATTAGGATCTTTGATCCGGTATTGTTAGGATTATACTCCCATATTCGTATAGTGAGGATTATCTAGTTCCTATAGAACACTAGATAAACAAAAGTTTATATTGAGAGAGAGGTTGAGCTTTGACAGATAGAAAACAAGCAGTTGCAACGGTTGTGTACTCGGATCGATCGAAGACGAGTCAAGTTTGTGGTTGTTCTTGAGCCAATAGAAAAGGAAGTCGGAGAGAGGACGTAGGCAAGTTGCTGAACCTCTATAAATCTTTGAGTCTTTATTTTCCGCTCTATTTTTCATTTATTCGCCAGAAATTTCGTTATTCCGCATTACCACTATTCAACCCCCCTTCTAGTAGTAAATTTATCTCTTCACGAACGACTCAACGCTCAGACCACCAATTCAATCACAACTCGTTGGTTAACACCCTAACGAAAGTACTGTCATCATACACACCTTCTCTGACCACAAGTAGGAAGTGATATGTTTTAAAAAAATGAGAACAACCTTTTGAGAAAAAAAATTTGGAAACACCATTTGATCTTGAGTATCACCTATCAAAAAGTAGTGCAAACATTTTTATCGAGACTTTGAAAACCATCTTGCGTTTGATAAAAAAATGAGGACACATTTCTTTAGTGAAAAATTTTCAGAAATATTAGACCCTCGGGTCTAAGCAAAGCATTTCTAAATAATTGAAAATGTCTCAAAATATTTTGGTCCTCGACTGAAATAATTTTGAATCGTACTGTGGCACCTTGAAAGTACCAAGAGAAAATAATCCATTTGAAAGGTACGTCTCGAAATTTATTTTCTAAGATACTCAAGGTTTTCAGAAATTCAATAGGCCAGAATGCCCAAAACTCACACAATCATTTATCAAACCGTCATAAAACATTCAAGGCCAAAATGCCAAAACTCGATTTAGGGAGTCAGTTTTATGAAGTAAAACTCAGTTTGCAAAATACTGAAAGTCATTTTGAAAGAACTCACGCAGCGGATAAAATACAGTTTGAAAATACATTAGCAGCGACACCGCTCCTCATATAGACGAAATATGAGAGTCACATAACCGCAATCATGAAACTAAAAATCTGCATAAAGATTCTGTCACTTAACACATAATCATACCAGTAACTCGCATCAGATGAGGCACAAACACAAAGAATGGAGACTTACATCCACAGGTCGCACGAAGATGATGATCGCCCCACGATACTAATCACGACCAACCAACTCAAATGACGCGTCGCGACACGACTCAGTCAGACAAAAGCCAACGAGACAAAACTCAATAGACACCACTAAACCCGACAGCCTAGGTTTCCACAACCTACGCTCCGATACCATAAATGTAACACCCCCAAAACCATATGGGAATATTACACGCCGTAGACCCCTTTTTACGAGGATCTACCAGGCTATACCTTACAAAACGACCAAATGCTTGCCTGGCCAGGGTCAAACAATAAAATAATACAGATCATTATGGTCATTTACACGTGAATACACAGACCGATGAGGTCACACAACTCAATCAACAAAACTGACTTATACAACATTACCCACACAGGGGTTGAACCATAATACAGTGGAAAACTGAAATCAACTCTGACAATACAACCAAACTCTACCAACTCTCAACTCTTGATTAGTATCGCAGCTCGTCATCCTCCTGTGCCAATCCTGTGACTGCTCCCCTGAACCTGCATGTACCTGGACGCAAAACAGACATCCACCCCCCGATTACTCGGGGCTTAGTAAAACTCCACTATTTTACTAGTGCAAGTATCAAATCATACGAAATGTAACGATCAAACATTGATCATAATCAAATTTAATAACCAAGTACCAAAATATTCCCGGGAGGTTTTAACAAAGGAAAATAAGCTATTACGCATTTAAAAAAAAATAAACTTATCATCTCGGGAATTTTAGGAACAAAAATCTTTAAGGCCTCAAGTCCCAAGTTACAAATCCTTTCGAAAAACTTTAGGGTCTTAACCCAAATCTTGTTTCACAACTTAATAGTTCACAACATGAAAAACATTTACCCAATCGCTCGGGACTCGATCCAACATTCGATTTCATAAAACTTTCCTTTCAAAACTTTGATTGTCAAAACATATTCATGACACCGTGATCCACTGTCACGTGTCTCCGTACGCTCAACAACCCACACGGACTACACCACGCACAAATAAATAAACATAATCAATTCTGACACCGTGATCCACTGTCACGTGTCTCCGTAGGTTCAACAACCCACACGGACTATTCCACATATAGATAACCAAACATAACCAATTCCGACACCGTGATCCACTGTCACGTGTCTCCGTAGGTTCAACAACCCACACAGACTATATCAATCACAACAATCACACACACAGTCCTAACACCATAGTCCACTGCCACGTGTCACTGTACTCCCCGTCGAGCTCACCCGGTTGGACGCACTGTGCCCGAAACTCATGGTCCACTGCCATGTGTTATCGTAGGCCTCGTCAGACCAGCACGATTGGAACTCAGTACCTCACTAAGTCATGACCCCGTAGTCCACTGCCACGAGTCCTCATAGGTCCCGTCGAACCATTACGAGTGAACTTAGCGGTCACACACATATTCACATTCACATTTCATACAACAATGAGCACAGTTAATCAATCACGTTGATCACCACAACATCGTACATCACATGACATAACACAATCTCAACACTCACAACAACTGTCATCAATCAACGACACACAACCAATATAACACACGATCGGTACACAATACATTGCACAATCAAGTGTACAACGATCCCATATGTACGTCGCAATCCTGCACAAATGGCACAACACCTAACACGTATACCAATATAACACTATTATCACAAAGCCTTCAAATTACGGAATACACAACCAACTCAAACAGAATATATTTACGAAGGTAAGCAAAATCATCATAACCTAATACGTGATTTCAAGTCGCAAGATACAAGTCGTATAATAAGATACTTACCTCGATCGTCGGCACCCGAATATTCCTATGAACACGGCACAACCCGGAAAACCCCGAACACCTACAATCCTCCGTGAAATCCAACCAAAACACGGTTACTATGAGAATAATAATTGAAAACAAAGGAAAACATGATCAAGAATCGAAGGGAACCCTTTGAGACATTTAATCGGCTACTAAATGTTCAAGGTTCCTTAGAAAACCAAAAATCCCGATTGGGTTCCAACGAACTCGAAATACAGATATACAATCCGTAGAACATGTCCAAAACAATATTTATACAACAATTAATTGATCAACAACAGATTGGAATCTAAATCAAAAGGAAAATCCCCAAAATCTTCAAAAATATGAGTTCAAGCCAAAATACCTTAATTCGGACGAAGAACACGGATTTGATGTTGTTAGTCCACACCAAGAACTTGAATAAGATGAATTCCCTGAGATAAACCGCCCACAAATCGCCCTAGATGGAAGGAGGGAGAAGAGAGGAGAAAAATGAAGTTTTCTCCTCGAAAATCTGCTGAAAAAGTGCAGAAAAAGCCCGTGTGCCGCGGCCCGGGTCGAGTGTGCCGCGGCCCATGGCCAAAAAA
Source organism: Orobanche coerulescens (assembly GCA_033398695.1). Lineage (NCBI taxonomy): Eukaryota > Viridiplantae > Streptophyta > Magnoliopsida > Lamiales > Orobanchaceae > Orobanche > Orobanche coerulescens. The sequence continues at coordinate 136,385 of JAWKAU010000065.1, forward strand.
ATGCCCAGCGATCAGCTTAGTGCCGCGGCCCGGCCAGCAGAGGCCGCGGCCCGCGGTACAGCCCGCTCCAGCACCAAAAGAGCACATTGTGCAGTCTTAGCTATTTCGACCATAACTCGTTCGTCCGGACTCCGATTGACTCACCGTTTGAACCATTCGGAAGCTGACTTGATGCTCTATAACATTGAAAAGAGTCAGAATTTTTGGAGTTTCCAAGAATTTATGATGATTTTACAAAGTCGAACTCATACTTGAAAAAGTCGCTTAAGAACACGGAACTCAATAAAACAACACCGAAACGAACTCGGATGACAAAAAGTGTAGAATTAGTCATTCTCGAAATGACGAAACGGTCACAATAGAGTCCCTAAGATGGGCTTGCGCCAAAAAAGAAAATTACCGGAAACCAAAATGCGGATATTACAAAACCCGTCTACGATTCACGAAAATACAAGGGTAAACAACTAGAGGTTGGAAAATCACCCAAACCCTCACAAGTCCGAACAAGGAACAAACCAATCCGTAAAATCGTAGGAAAAGCATGTATACGGGGTAGATATATCATAATCTCAAGATTCTCAAGCCTCAAACCGGATAAATCGAACGAATCTAAGAAAAACCCTAAAATTCCCAAAAATAGGGTTCTAAGGATTTTTACCTTGCTTTGGAAGATGGAATGGATTAGATGCTGTGAAATCTTTGTTCTCCAACCAAAGATGTTGTTATCTGAAGAAAGATCGCTTCCAAACTCCCCGAATCACCCAAACCCGCTGCTCCCAATCGAAAATGTGAGAAGAAAGTGAAAAATGACGAAATGGAAGTCAACTGTCCATTACATACTCGCCCAGTCTAGCGCACGCTACGCCTAAATATTAGCGTGCGCTAACAGGTCACCCGGTAGTCCAGTGGCTACTGTCCGCAGACGTTAGCGCGCGCTACTCAACATCCTTAGCGTGCGCTAACTGGTGTCCTGCCAAAGTCCCGATTCATCGGCTTCGGCCGATAGCGTGCGTTAACACTGTGCACTAGCGCGCGCTATGCAACACATATAGCGTGCGCTAGCCGCTGCTTAGCGTGCGATACCTGCTAGTCCAGAAAGTCTGAAACCTCACTGCCTCTGCCGACTCAGTCCGTTAGCGCGCGCTAAGGCCCAAAACTAGCGTGCGCTACTCACGCAGAATTAGCGTGCGTTAGCATAGGCCTAGCGTGCGCTACCTCCCTGACCCAAAACACTTCTGAAAGGTCTAAACAGCACGATCATGATCTAAACAAGGCGTGAAACTCTAGATCAACGCCAACACCATCACAAAGAGTTTACAGAGCGACAAAACAGGAAGAACGGTAAGGTCAAACAGTCAATAAAAGGTACGGGTGTTACACCACCGGCTGCGCCACGTCCCCTACCGCGTCCGCGTCCTCTACCAGCAGGAATTCTGAAGAAGTAACGGGTGATTACAATTTAAACGCAACAAGATACCAAGAAAGGAATAGAATAGAACAACGTAACGAGGTAAGTTAGGAAAAACTTACGAGCACCGGCGTACTGAGATGATGGCATAGCAGTCATACTGTTCAAAAACGACACTCGACTATACCCAAATAACCGACAGCCTAGGTATCCATAAACCTAAGCTCTGATACCATATTCTGTAACACCCCCAAGATATTCAGGGCATATTACAGCGCCGTGGCCCCCACACTTTGGAACCCACCAGGCTAACAAACCGACCCGAAAAACAACAAAGACATACATAATCAATACACGGACAATTTCTCAATCCACGACATTTAAAATAAAAGACTGAAATCCAACAATACAATCTGACATCAAATCCACTCCCAAAACGGTTACACAAATTAATAAATTCAATAAGGAAGTACTCGAGTACTTAAATCCATGACATAGTAAAAAAATTCAAAACAGGACACCAACAGACAACCCCTGAACAGTATCATGCTTGCCCATCATCCTCATATGGCTCGTATGCTCGCTTGTCTCCAAGACCTGCACCTGAAATACAAAAAAGTATTTCCCCCATTTAAGGGGTTAGCGACAACTGCTAGTGCAAGTATAATCCATTTGAACTACATTCTAATCAGATGAATAAATGCGCCAAAAATCATTTTAGAAATCATTTATATTCCGGAATATTTGCGGTTCACAAGCACAAAACACATTTCTCCAACAAAACAATTCAAAGTTAACCATTGGTAAGAGACTCACGGCCACCGTACCCCGCAGAGCCCCGTCGGACATCCCTGGGTGGTCAACCACAGTTCGTGATACGCACACACACAGCAATATGTATCCCTAGAGGCCCCGTCGGACCGTCCCTAGGTGAACATACACATATCCATCCACAAAAACCACGAATATCCATAATTCAAATACTAGAACATGTAAACAAATGTAAAGTACTTGCCTTTGAGATATCTTTGAAGAATCGAGAATGAAAAATTACTACGAACGGTCCGGGTGGAAAACGACGGTTCCTAAACGAAGGATCGACATAACTCAGTCCTAACGGATAACAATAATCGAATTGAATACACCCATAACCCCGATTACAAACTATCACAATAAACGTTCAATCGATATGGGCAAGGTTTATGCAAAATCTCCCCGAATCGATAATTCATGAATTTAACTTGATGAAAACAGATGGGAATCACCCAACAACAACAATCAGTGAGGAATAATACAACATATATGGACAATTCGGAATTACTCAAGAAAAAACCCGAAAAACCCCCAAATTTGACAAGCTAGGGTTCCTGAAGAAAATACCTCGGATTCGGACGATGGAGGATGATTACGCTGATGATGATATGTTAGCACGAGCCTACGGTGATGGAATTTGAAGAAAACTCCGATCAAAAATGGTGGAATCGCCTCAGGTGTCGCCCAGATGAAGAAAACAAAGAGAAAGGAATGAAAACGGGGTTTCTGGCCTGCCCGCTGTTCTTAAAACAGTTGGCTGTTACGGCCGTAACAAGTGTTACATTACGGCCGTAACAAGGCCAATATTACGGCCATAACAAATAGGGTGTTACGGCCGTAACACCCTGCTGGACAGCAGTCTGGCAGCTGCTGTCCAAACCGTTCTGGACGACTCCGAAACTCGGACCTGCTATCGAACCGAAAATATGGCTACGAAGAATATTCGATGACGAGTCTAACCGTTACAAGAAAACATCATTCCGACTACCCGGGAATCCGAAATACGACAACGAATATGGATTTCCCTAAACTTATAGGAATTTACAAAAATGGCCCAAGTGCCCGAAAATCACGATACGACATCGGATTAACCAACCGAAAGTCACAACACGAACAACTCAACCATACAAACTTATGCAAACAAAGAAACTACGAAAATGAACGAGTTTTACGAGAATCGAACGTACATACGGCAAAACATGATATAAAATGGAATCACGTAAAAACATCACTAAAACTCGTCCAAATGGGAAAACTCCAAGAATAAAGTGGATTCAAATTGTCGAAACGGTTACAAGCGAGTCGATAAAAATAGACATACACCAAAATGGAAACAGCTAAAAACGAAAAGGTACGGATATTACAGAAACGTCGTATTTGGGAACCTCTGAGGGCATACGCTGCAATGTGCGGCTTCATATGGTTGGTGAACACCGGTGTTACCTAATGCGCGTGCAAGGGGCAGCTCTTGCGGGAGTGATCGCCGACGTGGTGACATGTCCAAGGGGCGGCCAACATAATGGAGTGAACGCCGGTGCACAGGTGTGCAAGGGAGGCGCCTGACAGGCTGATTGGTTATGGATATTCGAGTGACAGCTAAGACCCCGATACCGAACGATGTTCGTAAATCAAAATTCTTTCAACTCGCTTTAAAATGTCGGTCTCGATATAGACTGTGATTAACCAAGGATATTTCACGAGATCTCCGAGGGTTAATTAATCAGGGGTCTTGAACAGGATTTGTCGAATGGGAGGTTGTGTCCTTGATTGTATTGTGATGATATTCTGTGAATTGGGTCGACCCATGAAATATTGAGATGATTGGTCTCGTGATGATATTATTTGGATTGGGTCGAGAACCCCGTGAGATGTTGTGATGACTCGCTTGTGACAGTGTTTCATAAATTGGGTCGAGGACCCCGAATAACATTGCAATGGTTTTCTTGCAATTGTTTTCCACATGCTAGGTCGAGGACCCGAGAGCTTTTGAAGTTATTTTCTAAAAGTATTCCCATTCGATTTTCAAAACCCCAAGATGGCCCGAGTCAATAATAACATTTTCAAAATATCTTATCAAATTGCTTTTCCTTTTATAAAAGGTGTTTTTCAAGCTAGATCTTTTAACTCATTGGGCTTGTTTAAAGTTTCATTGGTGTTATGACCCGTAAAGAGAATATGGCTATGTGATTACCTTTCACCTTGTGTAAACGAATGCTTTGATGTGCTGTTTGTGTGAATGTGTGGTTTGTGCTAAGGCTTCGTGGATGTTGAGTTTGTGTTGATACTTTTCGTATATCTTGTATATTTGGGGTGTTTTCGGTTTTGGTCGGGGTAAAATTTTCGAAACCCAAAACCTCCCCAAACATTAAAATTCGGTTTCGGTTTCGGTCGGTTTCGGTTTTCAAAACTCAAAACCCAAACCCTCCCCAAATGTTTCGGTTTTGGATTAGTTCGGCCAAATTCGGTTTTGACCCAAACATATTTAATTTATATATATTTATTTAATAAAGTAACAAAAAATTAATTATATTAATAAAACTTGTTCTAAAATAACAGATAGATCTTTAATTGATGTATTTAATCATTGTTTTTAACAAAACTATAATATATGTGTAGATATATTATTTTATAAGTTTAAAAATTTTAGTCATATAAATAAAATTTTATATAATATAAATAATTCGGGTTAGTTCGGTCCAATTCGGGGTAATTCGGCTCGGTTCGGTTTTAAGTTATCTAAAACCGAATTAATTCGGTTTCAGTTTCAGTTTGTAAGTTTCAAGTTCGGGGTTACTTTCGGTCGGGAATTTTCGGTTCGATTCGGATTGGTTCGGATTGGTTGGTCGGTTTTCGGATTTCTATTAACACCCCTATTGTATATGATGTACTTGCACTAGCAAAATTCCAGTTTGATAACCCCGAGTTTTCGGGGGGTGGGTGCCTGTTATGCGCTCAGGTTTTGGCAGCTCAGGAGCAGGCACAGGATTGGCTTGGAAGGAGATGGAGGACAATGATGCTAATTGTAACACCCCCAAAATACGTCCGGTAATGTCACATGCCGTAGACCCTTCTCACAAGGATCTACCAGGCTAAACTCCAATAGTCTACTCAATAATTGACCGACCGGGGTCACTAAAATTACAAAACAGATCGAAAAGGTCATAAACCAATTCAAAAACCAACATAATACACAGCTCAACGACAATAATAAACTTGAACACGAAAAGGAATGACGACTCAATTTAATAAATGAAAACTTCACCCGTGCAAGGGTGAATACTCAACCGAATGAGAAAATACCGAGCAAGACGACACAAAAGAAAAAGACTCTAACTCTTGTATGACTAGCATCGTCGTATTCCATCTCCTTCAAAGCCAATCCCGTGACTGCTCCGGAGCTGCCAAAACCTGAGCGCATAACAGGCACCCACCCCCCGAAAACTCGGGGGTTAGCAAAATGGAGTTTTGCTAGTGCAAGTACATAATATACAAGATATACGAACAATAACAATACAAAACTCAACAGCCGCGAAGCCTTAACACAAACCACACATTCACATAGTCAACACAGAATAGCACTCGCATACACAAGGTGAAAGATAATCACATAGTCATATTCTCTTTATGGAACATAACACCATTGAAACTTTAAACGAGCCCAAGGAGTCCAAAGATCTAGTTTGAAAATCCCTTTTTATAAAAGGAAAATATTTTGATAAGATAGTTTGAAAACATTATTATTGACTCGGGCCGTCTTGGGGTTTTGAAAATAGAATGGGAATACTTTTAGAAAATATTTAAAAGCTCTCGGGTCCTCGACCCAACATGTGGAAAATAATTTGCAAGAAACTCTAAAAACCGTGCAAGCACCAAGCTACAAGAGATTGTCTAGTTGCTATGGTTACATCAACTTAGTTTAAGACTTTCTCTATGCATTACATGTAACACCCCCAGAATCCGACCGGGAATGTTACATGCCGTAGACCCTTATCACAAGGATCTACTAGGCTAACTCCAAAAGACTACTCAATGATTGACCGACCGGGGTCAAATTAATTACAAAGCAGACCGACAAGGTCATTAACCAATTCAGAAACTAACGACATTCACATTTCAATGACAATAATAAACTTGAACACATAAAAGAATGACAACTCAATTTAATAAATGAAAACTACACCCATGCAAGGGTGAATACTCGAACGACAGAGAAATACCGACCAAAATGAAATAAAAGAAAAGACTCTGACTCTGGTGTGATTAGTGTAATATCCGCAATTTCGATTTCTAGTAATTTTTTTTTGGTGGAAGTCCATCTTAGTGACTCTATTGTGACTATTTCGTCATTTAGAGAATGATTAATTCTATACTTTTTGTCATCCGAGTTCGTTTCGGTGTCGTTTTGTTGAGTTTAGTGTTCTTAAACGACTTTTCCACGTATGAGTTCGACTTTGTAGAATCACCATAAATTCTTGGAAACTCCAAAAATTCTGAATCTTTTTATTATTAGAGATCATCAAGTTAGCTTTCCAATGGTTCAAACGGTGAGTCAATCGGAGTCCGGAAGAAGGAGTTATGGTCGAAATAACTAAGACTGCACCGTGTGCCTTTTGATGTTGGAGCGGGCTGTACCGCGGGCCGTGGCCCTCTGCTGGCCAGGCCGTGGCACTAAGCCATTAGCTGGGCGTTTTTTTTGTTCTGGGCCGCGGCACGCTTGTTCTGGGCCGCGGCACGCGAGTCAGTTTGGCCCTTTTTCAACGGGTTTGTGAGGAGAGAATTGATTTTCATCATTCTCCTCATTCCTCTTCTCCTTGAGCGACTTACGGGTGATTTCTTGGGCGATTTAGCATCACCAATCTCAGATAATCCTTCCTCCACAAGTTCTTGGTGTGTATTAACAACACCAACAATTGTTCTTCATCCTTAATCCAAGGTAAATTCTTGAAACCCTACTTTTGGGTGATTTGGGGGATTTCGATGTTAGTGTTCGATTCATTACGTGTTGTTGATTAATTCATTATGGGTATGATCAATTTCAGTAGTATTAATGTATTTAACGTCATTTAATCCTTTGTTCTTCAATGGATCAAAGTATTTTTCTTAATTCCCTAGAATTGACCTTTTGGGAGTTTTTTTCTTGATTTCGTTTTCTATCCGATTTTGATAAATGGATTGGTGTTAGATGTTGTTATTAAACATGTTTTATGGAATGTATATCCATATCTTTGGTTCGTTTCAACCCGAAGGGTGATTTGAGTGTTCTTGAGGTGTAGTGAACATTTGATGTTCGATCAAATGTTCGAATGAACTTTCCTTCGATAGTTTGTTGCAATCTCCATTGTTTTTGGTCTTGATTCTTGTTATAATCGTATCTTAGTTCTTTTTGGCCGGGGGATTATAGGTGTTCGAGGGTTTCCGGCCGAGCTTTCCTGTTGCTTCGCGTGCTTTGGATTTGAGGCAAGTACCTTGATATACGAATTGTAACTACGTGAAATCATTGTTGTCGAAGTGTATGAATTTTACACACACACACACACACACACACATATATATATATATATATATATGTGTGTGTGTGTGTGTGTGTGTATATTTACATAGATATATATAATTATATGTTAAATATATGTAAGTATATACGTATATTGATATATGTGCCTATATCGGTGAATGCTGAGTGATGAATGCTAACACTAGTTGACGTACTCAACTTGGATTGATGGATGAACTATACTTATAGATATAATATAGTAAGGTTATATATATATATATATATATATATATATATATATTCGGTTGTGTTGCAATATAGGGATATATGTGCGACGTTGGTTGGTTATGCCTGAAGGCTTATTGTGATTGAGTTTTGATTGATAACATGCGTGATAGTGTTTAGATGTGTGGTTATGGACTGACGGATAAATTGTGTTAATTGGTGTATTGATTTGATAATTGTTGCAACGATTGACTGTGTGCTTGATATTTGTAACGATGTGAATACTTGTTGTGAGAGACATTGTATCCGGGAACCTCTGAGGGCGGGGCGTGTACTCCGGCCTGGTGTACGCTGCAATGTGTGTCTCCATATGATTTGTGAACACCGGTGTTACCTAATGCGCATGCAAGGGGCGGCTCTTGTGGGAGTGATCGCCGGCGCGGTGACATCTTCAAGGGGTGGCCAACATAGTGGAGTGAACGCCGGCGCACAGGTGTGCAAGGGAGGCGCCTGACAGGCTTATTGGTAACGGATATTTGAGTGATAGCTAAGACCCCGTTACCGAACGATTTTCGTAATTCAAAGTTCTTCCAACTCGCTTTAAAATGTTGGTCTTGATATAGACCGCGATTCGTGTTTATGAAAGTTTGTATCAACTTGTTTTAAATGCTGGTATCAGGGTTAATTAACCAAGGATATTTGGCGAGATCTCCGAGGATTAATTAATCAGGGGTCTTGAGCAGGATTTGTCGAATGAGAGGCTGTGCCTTTGATTGTACTGTGATGATTATTCTGTGTAATGGGTTGAGGACCATGTGGGATGTTGAGATTTGATCTCGTAATGATATTATTTGGGTTGGGACGAGAACCCCGTGAGATGTTGTAATGATTCGCTTGTGATAGTGTTTTATAAATTGGGTCGAGGACCCCGAATAACGTTGTAATGGTTTTCTTGCAAAAATTTTTCCACATGTTGGGTTGAGGACCCGAGAGGTTTTAAAGTTATTTTCGAAAAGTATTCCCATTCGATTTTCAAAACCCCAAGACGGCCCGAGTCAATAATAATGTTTTCAAACTATCTTATCAAAATATTTTCCTTTTATAAAAAGGGATTTTCAAACTAGATCTTTTGACTCCTTGTGCTCGTTTAAAGTTTCATTGGTGTTATGCTCCATAAAAAGAATATGACTATGTGATTATCTTTCACCTTGTGTATGCGAGTGCTATTCTGTGTTGACTATGTGAATGTGTGGTTTGTGTTAAGGCTTCGCGGCTGTTGAGTTTTGTGTTGTTATTGTTCGTATATCTTGTATATTATGTACTTGCACTAGCAAAATTCCAGTTTGCTAACCCCCGAGTTTTCGGGGGGTGGGTGCCTGTTATGCGCTCAGGTTTTGGCAGCTCGGGAGCAGTCACGGGATTGGCTTGGAGGAGATTGAAGACGACGATGCTAATCATACAAGAGTCAGAGTCTTTTTCTTTTGTGTCGTCTTGGTCGGTATTTTCTCATTCGGTTGAGTATTCACCCTTGCACGGGTGTAGTTTTCATTTATTAAATTGAGTCGTCATTCCTTTCTGTGTTCAAGTTTATTATTGTCGTTGAGCTGTGTATTATGTTAGTTTTTGAATTGTTTTATGACCTTGTCGGTCTGTTTTGTAATTTTATTGACCCCGGTCGGTCAATTATTGAGTAGACTATTGGAGTTTAGCCTGGTAGATCCTTGTGAGAAGGGTCTACGGCATGTGACATTCCCGGACGCATTTTGGGGGTGTTACATATATGGTATCGGAGCTTAGGTTTGCGAAAAACCTAGGCCGTTGGGTCAAGTCCATGTCCGGTGTAAGTCGCGCGCATCAGAGTTGTGATTAGTATCGTGGTTCCGACATCATCTTCAGGCAATCCGTGATGGTAAGTCTCCTGATCGTAAGTCCCCTTATATACGTATTTGATTATATCGTGCTAATGTGTTTAATGTGAACAAGGGGTTGGAACTTGTTAGTGATATTATTGTTTTAGGATATAGCATGATGTTGTGCGGCGATATATACGCCTCGATGGCGATCGGCATAATGGTCAGGAGCCAGCTAAAGAAGATAGATGTTGGGCAAGCGCCTAGCGGTCGACGTCCAAGGTGATCGTCTATCGGAATCTGGCGATCGCCTCTAATGGCCGACTGGAGACGATCACCCCGTGCCACATGTGAATCCGAAACCCGTCAAAGTCTTCGAAGACCGAATACCGGGTGAAGACCCACGTGCATATCCGCAAAAGGCGCCACAAGATAAGGCCCTTTGACCCCAGCCTGTCACCATCTTCTCACCTACCGACAGACCCGCCGAAAGGTGCAAAATGGGACCTCCCGAGAAAGCGACTCAGGACACATGCAGACCTCTCATTGGCTCGCGCATCTGGCTGCCAGCAGCATCCACAGACTTTAAGGAAACAGTCCCACTTGCTGGACAGGGAGAACCTAGCAACCTCTTCTCCTATAAATAGAAGGCCTCCATCAGTGGCCAAAGGGGATAGATTCACACGGTGAAAAACGTTAACACAAACTGAGTTTACAACATGAATGCATTGCGCTAAAAGCAAACAACACAGAGAACTCTCCATCTTTGTAACAAGAACTCACAGAGCTTATACTCTGGTTCTTCCGGCAATCTTCAGCACTCGATAGCTAAGATAACTTGAGTCTTTACACTCATTGTAATTGTACTCTAACATTAATATCTGTACTCACTAGTATTCATATTAATAACATCTCACGAGAGCATTCAAGCCCGGGACTAACAACCCCGGCAAATCTTGTGTTATTTATTTCCTCACGGACGTGCTCTCGCACTTTGTTTGTTACTCGTCCATTCCAGCATATCATCTCCGAATAATATTTTGGGTAACAACAATTGGCGCTAGAGGAAGGGCATCTTAACCTTCATTTTTTATTCCGACCGTCTCGAAGAACACTCACTGTTCTCCGGGGCATATACTTGAAGAAACACTCACTGTTCTTCAAAGAAAAACCTTCAGAATCATGACGTCCGCCACGACCTCGAAAAGAGCCGCTTTACGATCTGTCGGACATCTTATTCCGGGCCAGGCCGAACCCCAACCTACGGCGGAAGGCGACCGCAGCGACGTTAGGCTCTCACTCCCGCCCCCGAGGGACGGCCCCAGCCTCTCACTCGATCAGTTCCAAACTGCGGAACAGATCGAGGAGGCTATGGCCATCCTCAGGGAGCGACGGAGGGCATGCGACTCGCCCACCATTACTCCATCAGCCGCCGTGTGGGCAAGCGGAAGCTCAAGGGGCTATATGTCGAGAAATCATCAGAAAGCCCCGAGCCACAGGAAAAGGCGCTCGTAAGGCGGGACGATTCCGTCTTCAGCCGCCTAGGGAGTGATCCCTTATGGCGACTCGGGCATTCGGGCCCCAGCCAGGAGACATCGGAGTCCGAATCCATCACCAAGAGTTCGGCGTACCCAACTCCCAGGAGACAGGCCGGCTAACGAGCTCCCACTCGCCCAAGAATTGAGCTCGGTGGCGGAGAACTCGTCATCTACCACGGGGCCAGGAGATCGGTACATGATCGCCTCGTCTCCCGCTCCGAGAGCTAATCTGCGAGCAGTCAGGCTACGACGATGGCCGCCATGCAGCGCCAGCTCGACGAAATGAAGGCGCTCCTAGAAACTGGGGCAGGCGCCAAGAGAACGATCGCCAGACCGAGTGAGCCGCTCACGGCTCAGATCGAGCTCGCCCCTGTACAACCGAAGATCGCTCCTCCTCAAACACCTCTATATGAGGGGAGATCGGATCCTGAGACCCACTTGAGCAAGTTCCGGATTTACATGACCGGATTTGGGGCATCGGACGCGAGGAAGTGCCGAATGTTCCCATTATCATTGGGCGATCTTGCCCATAGGTGGTACATCTCACTGCAACCGCGCTCAATCAACTTTGTTGAGAAACTGGCGAACGACCTCACGTCGTATTTCGCCGCCAAAGTTGCTCGGCCAGAAGGCCCCCACCGCATGATGAAGATCAGGCAGGGGAAGGACGAGCCCGACGAAGACTACATCGACCGGGTAGACGAAATAGTCCTCACCGGCGAGCCCATTAGCGATGAACTCGCTCTCTACTCGGTCCTAGGGGGATTCTATGGCCATTCACCCATGTTCAGGCACCTCACGAATGACATCCCCCCGACCTACGCGATCTTCCGCGTCAGGGCCGCTGGTTTTCTGGCTAGGCAGATGATGCTCACCCTTCGCTTAGGCGAGGGATCTATCGGGGAAGGTAAGGCGCCATCTTCCATCCCGAGAAAGGCGGTCTCCAATCCCAGAAAGGCGATCGCAAAGCCGCCTGGTGAATTCAAAGCCTTCGAGGATGTGGAGGTTCACCTCCTCCGCAACCTCAATCTATCTCCGGCCCATATTTTCAACGCTATCAAGGGGCGCGAGTGGATTAGTAAACCAAAGTCGATGAGGGACAACGGTCATATAGACCGCAGCAAATTTTGTGCCCACCACAAGAGTCCCGGCCACAACAACAGCCAGTGCCGCGACCTCCTCAGACAACTCTGGAGACTGTTTGAGGAAGGCAAGTTGGATAACTTGGTTACCAAGCCAGAACCCCGGGCAGAAAGGACCGGGGGCCGCGAGCGCCGACAGAACGACGGAATCCCTCCCAATTCGGTCACCGGGATCGAGTAGAACGAGCCAGAGTACTCAGACGAATCAATCCCTCCGATCAACCCTGGCGGCCGAATCAATATGCTTCAGTCGGGAGGTGGAAATCTCGGAGGCCTTTACCCGGTTTCCACCATGTCGAATAGAAATCGGAAGGCCGAATTGAGGGCGTTCGCCGGGGTCCATGTCGTGGTACCCCCAAAGCCGACCATCTCCAAAGACGCGCTCATCACTTTCTCCAACAAGGATAGGGAGGGAGTGCAGTGCCCCAAAGAGGATGCATTGGTAATCTCTGCATGTATCCTTGGGAAAATGGTCGATCGCGTGATGGTTGACAATGGGAGCTTTTGCAATATCATATTCAAATCCGCTCTTGACCATCTCAGCAACCTGACCAAGTTCATCAAGCCATTTGATACCGTGCTTCAAGGGTTTGGCGACAGCACAGTCCAAGCCTATGGAAGGATCAAGCTCTCTGTCGAGCTAATATGTTATTACGATCCCAAGGTTAGGATTACTAGGAACCTCAATTTTGTAATCATAGATAGGCCCATCATCTATAATGAGTTCCTAGGTCGCCCATTTCTAGAAACCTTCGAGGCGGTCGCCTCTTCTTTCTTTTACTGTATCAAATTCCCCACTGCCGACGGGACGGTCAGTACTGTAAAAGGAGACCAGCTAATGGATAAGAAATGTTTGAATTACTCCTGTGTCGTAACTTCTTTCAACACTTCCCATACTATTTATAACATTGATACGATCGAGAATCAACCGATGGAGATCGACGAGCCAAGCACCTCGTACTAGCCCGACTCATAGGACAGCATCTCACATCGATTGACGGACGACATCGAGCCAAGGATCGGTTCGAGCCAAGCCTAGATATCGATCCAAGGATCGACTCCAGAAATCATTCCAAACGAGAAGCGACCATCCCCATTGAAGAGTTGGAAAGTATAACGATAGATCCGGCTCGCCGGGAGCGGGAAGTACAGATCGGCACAAGCGTCGGCCTCGATTTAAAGGATGATCTGATCAGTTTACTACGTAAGAACATCGGAGTCTTTGCCTGGTCGCATCAAGATATGGTCGGCATAAGTCCTGAACACGCTTGCCGTTATCTAAAGATCGACCCGGCAAGGAAGCCTGTTCACCAGAAACGTAGGAAATTCGGTCCTGAGAAGTACGCAGCGCTCGACATAGAAGTCAAAAAGCTACTCGACAACAAACTAATCGGAGTAGCTACAGACGAGCCACAGTGGGTAGCCAATGCGGTGCTCGTCAAAAAGCTGAGCAACTCCTGGAGGTTATGCATCGACTTCACCGACCTCAACGCGGCATGTCCAAAAGACCACTTTCCGATGCCTCATATTGACCACTTGGTCGATAACACGGCAGGTTGTGAAATGATGTCATTCATGGATGCCTTCGCTGGGTACCATTAGATCCCAATGGCGGAGAAAGACATAAAACATACGTCGTTCCACACGGAAAAAGACGTGTACTTTTGGGTCCGAATGCCATTCGGTCTGAAGAATGCGGGGGCGACCTACCAACGGCTAGTCAACGGGATGTTCGCCAACCAGATCGGCAAGACCATGGAGGTCTACATTGACGACATCGTAGTCAAGAGCCTCAAAAAGGAAGATCACCTCAATGACCTTGCCGAGACGTTCGCCATCCTCGAGAAGTTCAACATGAAGCTGAACCCCAAGAAATGCAACTTCGGGGTAAGCTCCGGAAAGTTCCTGGGGCACATCGTGAGCCAGAGGGGGATCGAGGCGAACCCCACCAAGATCCAGGCGATCCTCGACATGCAGGAGCCACGGAATGTCAAACAGGTGCAACGCTTCACAGGTTGTCTAGCTGACCTTAACCGTTTCATTTCTCGGCTCGGAGATAAAAGCAAGCCATTCTTAGCGACCATAAAGAACAAGAAGTTTGCATGGACAAAGGAGAGTCCAATAGCGTTCTCCAAAATCAAGAAGTATCTGTCTAATCCCCAAATCTTGGCGAAGCCGATCCCCGACGAAAAGCTATTCCTTTACGTGGCGGCCTCGGAGGTCGCGCTGAGTGCAGTTTTAGTGCGAGCAGAGGGGCAAACCCACTTTCCGATCTATTTCGTTAGTCAAGCGCTCCATGATGCGGAAACTCGTTACACGCCACTGGAGAAGATCGCCTATGCATTAGTCATGAGTGTTCGCAAGCTGAGGGCCTACTTCTTCGAACACCAAGTGGAGGTTCTGACGACTCTCCCCTTAAGGCAAGTTCTGCACCGGCCAGACACCAACGGGCGAGTCCTCAAGTGGTCACTGGAGATCGCACAATACGGTATCACGTACGCCCCTCGCACGGCGATCAAAGGCCAAGCTCTGGCGGACTTCGTGGTGGAATTAACGTTCCCACCCAGTCCGACCCAGGTTGGCCGCCCTGTGTGGAAATTGTACGTGGATGGCTCAGCGACCAACTCGCGAGCAGGGGCAGGGATTGTCCTAATCAGCCCCGACGGCCAAAGTTTCACAAATGCTATGCGTTTCGGGTTCCGTGCGACCAACAATGAAGCCGAGTACGAAGCCTTGGTAGGCGGGCTCGATCTAGCACTCGCCCTGGACGTACGTCGCCTCCACATCTTCATGGACTCCCTCTTGGTCGTGAACCAAGTCAAGGGGGAATATGAGGCGCGCGGCGAACAAATGATCAAATAACAAGAATTGGTCGCCGAAATGTGCACAAAGTTTGAAGAAGTGCTGATCGAACAAGTCCCGAGAGAGCACAACTCCCAGGCCGATGCCCTATCCAAACTAGCATCGTCAGATGGGGCGGCAAATTTCTCTAACATCCAAATCACGAAATCAACAAAGCCGGCGATCGACAGAAGCCTTATTACCACAGTTGCCATCACGGAAGAGAACTGGATGACTCCGTTCATTAAATACTTGAAGGACGGAACGGTCCCCGCCGACCGTATCAAAGCTCGCCAGCTTCAGCTCCGTGCAACCAGATACACACTATTGGACGACCGAATTTACAAATGAGCTTTCAGCCTTCCTCTCCTCAAGTGCATCACGCCGGAGGAAGGCCAACTCATTTTAGCCGAGATCCACGACGGGATATGTGGAAATCACGCTGGGAGGCGAGCTCTCATCCACAAAACGACCAGGCAAGGCTTTTTCTGGCCTACACTACAAAGATACGCGATCGCCTATGACCGATCGTGTCACATGTGTCAAGTGATGGGCCCGAACATCAAGCTCTCCCCCGAGCAGCTCACTTCTATGTACAGCCCATGGCCTTTCGCCCAATGGGGCATCGACCTCATCAGTCCTTTGTCGACGGCGCCAGGGGGATGTAAATTTGCCATCGTGGGGGTCGATTATTTCACGAAATGGGCTGAGGCCGAGCCACTCAACAAGATCGGCCAAGAACAAGTAATCAAGTTCATTTGGAAGAACATCATATGCCGGTTCGGTCTACCCCAGGCTATCATCTCCGACAATGGGAAGTAGTTCGACGGTTTGGAAGTCATGCAATTCTGCGAGAAATGGGGAATTAAAAAGTTTCTCTCGGCCACTTACCACCCTCAGACGAACGGGCAGGTAGAGGCTGTAAACAAGATCCTCAAACACACGATCAAAGCAAGACTCGAATCCAAACAAGGACGATGGGCGAGCGAGCTCCCGGATGTTTTGTGGTCCTACCGAACGACGACCCGAAACTCAACTGGCGAAACCCCATTCGCCCTCGCCTTCGGAACAGAAGCAGTGATCCCTTCGGAGATTACCGTCCTCAGCCACCGAACTGAACAGGAAATGACGACGGACAATGATGTAGCCCGACGAATAAACTTGGATATGCTCGAAGAACGATGACTGACCTAGGAAATGAAGAACACGATCAACAAAAGGAAATCCGATAAATTCTTCAAGTCGAAGGTCAAGGAAAGGCGATTCCAAGTGGGTGACCTAGTCCTCAAAAAGGTCCAGACTCACACGGGAGTATTCGGTCCAAATTGGGAAGGCCCCTTCAGGATATCTAAATGGCTAACCAGAGGAGCCTACGAACTCCAACACCCAGACGGCACTCCGGACCAATATCCCTAGAACGCCGTACATTTGAAGAAATACTACCAATAAAACTCTGTATTCAGTTACCAAATGTACAAAGAGTTTAATGAAATTCTCCGATCCCCTATATATAATTCGCCTCGACAAAACAAACAAATAAAAAAGAGGATGACTCGCTCGCCCTACAAGAGGTCATCATCTAACCTGATGGACCTATGCAAGCGATCGCCCCTCCAGGCACAATATATACCGTCGAGGATCGTCATCTAACATGGCGGTCCGAGGTAGAAAAGTGCAGCCATGGTTCTGGGAGTCGATGGAACCGATAGCCCGTCCATGCAAGGTTCCTTTGGGAAAAGATCGCCCGCCTTTTCGTTTAAATACAAGGCGGACGTAGTCGAAGGACCCTCCAAACAAATCTGCGGACACGCTCGCCCGCCCTCAAAGGTTCATCATCTAACATGATGGACCCGGACAAGGCAACGCGTCCCTACCCCCGTCACAACGTATACCGTCGAGGATTGCCATCTAACATGACGATCCGAGGTAGAAAAGTGCTAACAAGCCGCGGACGTGGAGTTGATTAATCCGACGACACCCCGTGCAAGGACTCCTCCAGACCAAGACCGCTCGCCCTTCGTTTAAATACGAGGCGGGCGCAGCCTAACGGAGGACCCTCACAATAAAGTGAGTCGCGAGACAGACCTACAGGTGGAATGTCCCTCGTGCACAAGACACGGTCATAGAGATCGGTCCATCTAACTCCGCAACCGTGCACGTTTCCTCAAGGTCGAAACAATCGGACTCCCTCGAGGAATCAACAAAATTGAAGATCGCAAGAAACAAACTAAAGATAGCTCACTAAACGAATTATTTTCGTTCCCTCACTTTCACCAACCAAACAAAAACAAGGGGCAAAGCGGAGCTATTCATACATGCGATCAAGAGGATGGAACCACACATGATCGGCTTTGTTCAAACACACATATGACGATAGGTTTTGTTCAAGAAATTTACAAGTAAGAATTTCAAGTGTACCAATACATTCAAATCTATTCATACAACGGCCGCTCTCCAAACAATTGTGCAAAGTCGAAAATGATACGAAACATTCAGATAAGACGATCATACAAGCAAGGCATCAGGCGCAATTATGTAAACAGTTATGTAAATTTGTATGCAAAACATTCAGAGAGGCACTTGTACAAAGAAAGACTCAGATGCAAAAAAACGTATTTTATTCCATTCAAATGGTTTATACATACACGCCCGAAGGCAAAACAAGAAGAAACTGAAAATTACAAGGAAAAAACATCATGACAGCGGTCTCACTCAGGCCTCCCCCGCCTGGCCTTCGCCTCCAGCGGATGGATCGATGCGCGCTTCCTCACCGGCTTCTGGATAAACAAGTTGGTCCGGCGACGGATACCAGCTCAGATCGATCCCAAGTTCGGTGAGGTCAAGAATCGACAGAGAGAAGTCCGGCTGCAAGGGATGCTCAAGCACGTAGGCTTTGAAGTTTTCGATCAGAGGGCCGACCTCGAGCCCTCCCTTCTTGGCAGCGCGGATGGCGTCGGCGTAAGCCATGTAATAAGCAAAGTCGCCGACGTACTCCACATTGAGGTAAGGATCGGTCTCGATCGCCTCCAACTTCTCCTTCAGCCCCGCGGCTGTTTTGTCCGCATCCTTGAGATCGGCTACCTTGGCGGCCAGTTACCCCTTCGACGACTCCAACTCGCCATTTAGCCGGTCCACCACCGCCTTCAACCGGGTCACCTCCTCCTGCAAGGCCGCATGCAACCGACTAGCCTTCGTCATCTGGTCGCGCATCCTATCGACCACCGCCCGGGACCGGTCGAGCTCCTGCCTCATCTGGTCAAGGTCTTGTTTAGCTCGCTTGGACGTCTCAGCATACTCCTCCATGGCCACGATCCTATCAGCGAACTCGACATTCTGGTTCCGAGCAGCCTCAAGATCCAAATGGAGGCGAGCAGTAGAGGGCCGCCCCTCATAATCTTTAACAGCTTGAGCGGCCATCGTCGCCGCTTGGAGGGTCAGGGCAAGGGTCGCCTGCATGGCATCTCCATACCTCCGGCGCGCAATCGCTTCCAGGTCGGTCGTCCAGGCCTTCGTAAGGGAGGAAATGGCCCGGCAGATGTAGGAAGGGACGTCGATAGGCTCGCGAGGGGACTTGCTCACGAAGAAATCCAGCACCATCGGCGAGGTGTTCGGATCGGCAAGGCGGACCCTGCAACAAAAAACGAAGGAGTTAGTATACACCCTATACAAGTAGCTTAACTCAGAAAGATCAAACCAGTCTTACCTTGTGACCTTCTCGGGGTCGCGCCCGAATTAGGTCTTGCCCTGCAGAGTCTCGGCTTCAGCGATCGCCGTAGCCTTTAGGAAGGCCGCTGAGGCCGAAGACCCCTACGCCATTGGAACAGCGGAGATAGGAGGCACGACAACCGGCGGCACCACAATGGACGTATCCACAGCAACAGTCGGAAGGGGCTCCTCCGGCCTCCGCCTCTTGCGGTTGCGCTGGAGCTGCTCCTCCTCCCGAGCCTCCGGCTCGACGACCGGCGCCGTGATAGGTCTCTCCTCGGGGATAGGACGGGTCGTCGTTGCAGGGGCACGGCCCGCCTTCTTCCCTTGGTGGAGATGACTCATAAGGCCGGGGTTCGACATTGTAATCTCTCTCGGGGGCTCGGAGTAGCGGGGGAAATGAATCTCTATCAAAGAAGAAATTCAGCCAAGTTAGACATCTCTTTCAATCAGACGATCGTCAAGCAGAAAAGAGATAGTAAACATTCATACCTGGAACCTTCAGGTGGCGAGGGAAGTGAAACAACCGAGTGCCCAACCAATGAGCTTCGTTTTTGACCGTGCGAACGTCTAGGTAGTTGTCCGGTAGACCGCGGATTCGCTCCCAGACGATCAAGAAGTCAAATGGAAGGTCGCCAATCGCTGGAATAGGGGAGCCTGCAAAAAGGAAACCAAATTAGATCAGTTAAAGGTATATCCGAACAAAGGGAGAGTTAAAACCCTTACTCGGATTCCTCTCCTGAAAGCTGGTAGAGATATCCAACTCATCCTCTGGTTTATCGCTCGCCGCCGACCTCCACGCTCCGCCGACCCAACACCACTTTGTCAGGTCTCCCCGAACCTTGTTCGGCACCCCAAGGACCACCCTGCCCATGCGACCCTGAATGTGGTAGCCGCCAACTTAACCCTTCTGCGCCGTCACCTTTAAGAGGTAGTTCATTTACAGCGCAGAAGGTAGACGGAACAGTCGGTGACCGCCAAAAAGAGTCAAGGTACTGATAATCTGCAGCCAGGCGTTCGGCGTCAATTGGAGCGGCGCCACATTCCAGGCGGACAGCAGGTATAACACGGCGAACGGCAATGGGAACCGCAATCCGGCCCCCAAGATCAGTTCGTTAACGGTGACCATACCCTTGGGAGGTTGGTCGGCGCATTCGTTCTCCGAGGGCACATACAATGAGACATCAGAAGGGATATGGAACTCTGCCCTCCAGCGACTCAAGTCCTTCCTGGTCACCGAACTTCGGATCTGACCGAGGGTCCACAGGGAGCATTCCGCGGCCCGAAATGATGTCCGTTTCACGGGTTCATAGGGGTAGGCGATCGAATATGCACCGAAATCAAACTGAGGACGTGTTCCGGCCAGCCTTTCCATAAGTCCGGCGAATTCCAGAAAGGCCCAGCCGAACACACTGTTCTGCTCCCAATATAGCCTCACCGCCTCATCCTCGTCTACCGGCGAGCCCTTCTGCCCCGCCGCCGACCTCGCCGCGTCAGCCTCGTTGAAAAGCTCTTCAACCTCTGCGGGTGCAATTCCCACACGAACGGCCTCGACGGCCGTCTCCATATGAAGAGCCGCGGAGGTTTCTTCCCGGACAGGTGAAGTCGCAGCAGCGGAAGAGCTACCCGCCTCATACACATTGGATCCTCCTCCAGACATGTTCGAAGAGAAAAGGGGGAAGAGAATTTTTGTTCTTACCTAGAGAGAATGTCGATCAGCGCAAGAAGCTTTAAGGAATTTCGGGCAGAGTCTTCATCTAAAGGCAAGGGCACATAAAGATCTAAACTCCAGTAGCCCTATCCCTTTTATAGGCGAGAGCAGGGACCTCTGTGCAAATAGGCGGAATCCCGGGGGCTGAAGTGCAACCGTCAGGGGGACACATTAAATGCAGCCCTCGAAACCCGCATACGCATCGTTTCGAGGGCACACCAAGCGACAAGTCTGACAAAAACCATCGGACTCCCCCAATAGGAGCGCGATGCGTGTCCCTGTGACGATTCGAAAGCCCGCCTCCACTTCCCGCTATTTCCAGCGCCTAAGGAGATCGTCCAAATTCGAATCCAGTTCGTCCAGGCGATGATCGTTCTTGTCATAAATAGATGAGTCGCTCGTCTAAAAACATGCGATCGCCAGCAATGCCACCTCATCCCACATCTTCAACATCGGAGCGAGCTGGGGGGCAATTGTTGTGCGGCGATTTATACGCCTCGATGGCGATCGGCATAATGGTTAGGAGCCAGCTAAAGAAGATAGATGCTGGGCAAGCGCCTAGCGGTCCACGTCCAAGGCGATCGTCTATTGTCATCTGGCGATTGCCTCAAATGGACGACTGGAGACGATCGCCCCGTGCCACATGTGAATCCGACACCCGTCAAAGTCTTCGAAGACCGAATCCCAGGTGAAGACCCACGTGCAGATCTGCAAAAGGCACCACAGGATAAGGCCCTTTGACTCCAGCCTGTCACCATCTTCTCACCTACCGACAGACCCACCGAAAGGTGCAAAGTGGGACCTCCCGAGACAGCGACTCAGGACGCGTGCAGACCTCTCATTGGCTCGCGCATCTGGCTGCCAGCAGCATCCACAGACTTTAAGGAAACAGTCCCACGTGCTGGGACGATCGCCTGCCTTATTTTAATATAGGAAACGGTGGTCGCCCGCGATGGACAGGGAGAACCTAGCAACCTCTTCTCCTATAAATAGAAGTCCTCCATCAGTGGTCAAAGGGGATAGATTCACACGGTGAAAAACGTTAACACAAACTGAGTTTACAACGTGAACACATTGCGCTAAAAGCAAACAATACAGAGAACTCTCCATCTTTGTAAAAAGAACTCACAGAGCTTCTACTCTGGTTCTTCCGGCAATCTTCAGCACTCGATATGTAAGATAACTAGAGTCTTTATACTCATTGTAATTGTACTCTAACATTAATATTTGTACTCACTGATATTCATATTAATAACATCTCGCGAGAGCATTCAAGCCCGGGACTAACAACCCCACCAAATCTTGTGTTATTTATTTCCTCACGGACGTGCTCTCGTACTTTGTTTGTTACTCGTCCATTCCAGCATATCATCTCCGGATAATATTTTGGGTAACAACACATGCGTATTCGGTCCAAGTAAAAATGGTTATGTAGTATGCTTCGGAAGTCGAGCATATTTATCGGTTTCTACATTTCATTAGAATAAATTTATGAGTGTTAATATTATTCGTTGCGTGAGTACATTGAAATGGCTTTTGGTATCTTGCAAACTGAGTTCTATTTCCTAAAACCGATTTCCTAAACCGAGTTTTGGCATTTTGGTCTTGCACGTTTTGACGGTATTTTTATGACGGTATTTGATATTTTATAAATGACTTTTGTGAGTATTTGAAAATATTACCGTCATCGGCCTTTTTAGCGTTTTGAACGTTTTTTTTAAATGGTTTTTAGCCTGTGGGTTCCGGCGCGGGGCCCACGGCGCTGTAATATTATGAATATTTTAAAGTGGTGTTTTGAAAATTTCTAACATTGTGAAAACCCATGATTTAATGTCGTCATGTCAAATGGTCATGTATCTCGGTGAAAAATCCTTTCGATTAAATATTTTGGTAGAAGAGGAAAGATTTTCAAAATTGTGGTATTTGGGACTCAACACTTTTGAAATATTTCAAATTAATTGCGATTCAATTTTCAATTTACCTTTTTGCATCACTCGAAAATAATTTTTAGAGTCGTTTTATAAACTTCCTCTTCCGACTCATAAATTAATATTGTTCAATGGTATTATCTGCATTAGTATGTCGAGCCTCGGCGGACATAGACGTGATGATGGAAATGGTAGCGGCGAGTGGTCCGTACGACAACGATTCATGCTACGGTGAAGGAGTATCAAGATCAAACGATATCATATGAAATTTCCTCAGTGGTCGAGCCCACGAGCGAAGCTAAGAGACCGAGGACATCTGGAAAATTTATGGGCAGTGAAGAGACTAGGCTCCCAAACCCTCACGTCGTTCGAACGTGTCGTCTTCTCGGTCGGGAGTGGGCACTGGAAATCCCAAACCGGCATCGGTGACTCTCGGTAAGAAGAGGAGGTGCTTCAACTGCAACCGTCAGGGACATGTTCGTGCAAATTGTCCCTTTCGACTCTTGACTTGTTACCGGTGCGGGTGTGAAGGTCATCGGAAGAAACACTGTGAGATAGTTTCCGAATTGGCAAAGAATGCTACCCTATTGGAGAATAGAGCAAGTGACCAGATAGTGTCCCGAAACCCTATGTTTCCTTCTGAAGATCATAGTATGGGAGAATGAAGATTTTGTACTGTGTCTTAATCGTTGCTGGTTCCAACAATCGTGACTTCGATCATTTTTCGTTTCCAACTCTTTGTAATACCCGGTTGCAATTCATTCATTATCATTCAGTAATTATCAGTCAGTAATTGTCACTCAGTAATTTTCACTTATTATTAATCACTCATCATTCATGATTCATTCATTTCTATTCATCGTTGACATATTGTAACCGTGTATCAGTTACCGATCGTCATTCATCTCCGTTTGAGGATCGAGACGAGAGTATTATCATAATCATCGTGAATGGTAGTCTTGTGTTGGAAGTATTATCTATCGCGTGTTATTGGACTTAATTACATTCATACAAGTATTGTATGTCGGATCATTCACCGTTTGTAGTGAGTAGATGAAGTTTTCGGATTTTCGGCACTTTCAGCAAGGAGTTACGGCCGTAACTAATCTTGCATTATGGTCGTAACATGCATTCGTTGGCTTAAGGTTGTTGTTTTGGCCGAAGGTGAGATACGACCGTAAGGATAGGTAGGCTACAGCTGTAACATGCGTTCGTGGTGTTCAGGAAATGTCGGACGAAGAGGGCTTACGGCCGTAAGGGTTGCGGCATACGGCCATAAGATGAGGCAGGTACGGCCGTAAGGCTTGGCCGGTTACGGCCGTACGATTCGAGCAGGATGCCCGGTCAGTTTTGGATGAAGGTTTCATACGCCCGTAAGTCTTGCCGAGTACGGCCGTATCAGTCTAGATATGCCCGTACGGCATGTGCGGGTACGACCGTATGTCTGTCGGCAGATTTTTCGACGAGGCCGAGTTACGCCCATAAGGAGGGCTTGTTACGGCCGTAAGGCCGTTGACCTTGGAAGGTTACGGCCGTAAGATAGGTGAGTTACGACCGTAACTCGGAGCTGTATTTAAGAACTTGGACGGGACTTTGAGCTCATTTTCTCATTTCTCCACTTGAGTTCCGAGAGAGAAGTCTTGAGGGAGAGATTTTGACATCATCAATCACTTGTGTGTTCAGATTTCATCATCTTCATTCGTTTGGGAATCTTAGATAGTTGATTTAACACGAATTCACCGGATCGAATTGTTTGGATCTTCAAAGGTAATATTCTTCAACATCTTGGATTTCGATTTTGTGTTGAGATATGATGTTTCGGACGTTATAATCATGTTATATGAAGAGATATACATATGATTATGAGTTTGTATGAATATTCATTGGATTATTGAAGGATTATTCAAGAACACTTTGAATATTGAGTTGGATTTGGGGGTTTTCAATTAGTTGTTGTTGAAATCACGATTCGGGATATTCATATTGGATTATTGATTGTATTGAAGATGTTTTGTTGGTTTGTATCACTCCCTGGGGATTTGATATTGGTATAATTAAGGATTGGTTGTAAACAATCGAAGATTGATTACAACGTGTTTGATATAATGCCCCAATGAACTTGGTTTAGTCGTATCGACGTTTTGAGTTAGTTATAATCGTGTTTGATTTGTATGTTGAACGGATTGTTGGTAATTGTATTATTCAAGGTTGTTCGAGCGACCGACACCTCATTTAGGACGTTTGTTCGTGGAAGGACATTCTTCACCGGTGTTGTGTAAGGGAATTCTTACTCGGTTAAAAGGATATTCATTCTTTTCGTTGTTGTTCAGTCATAATCATAATTTATTCATAATGTATTAACCGTATTGAGACTTGTAATTGTCGTATAATCATTTCATTCACGAGGAACGACGGTTCCAATCATTTCATTGAGTTATCATTCACTTCTCTATTATTTCATCTCGGTGAATCATTCTTGACTTTGTCGGATTATT
The DNA here is from genome assembly GCA_033398695.1 of Orobanche coerulescens. Classification (NCBI taxonomy): domain Eukaryota; kingdom Viridiplantae; phylum Streptophyta; class Magnoliopsida; order Lamiales; family Orobanchaceae; genus Orobanche; species Orobanche coerulescens. The sequence continues at coordinate 161,532 of JAWKAU010000065.1, forward strand.
ATTCATTAATATTCATCATGGTCATTCTCGTTCATATGACCTTCTGGGTTCGTATTGCGTGGCCGGTGGTGATGTGTGGGATTTTTAGTCGGGCATATGATGGTCATACGCCCGTAAGTCTTGCCGAGTACGGCCGTATCAGTCTAGATACGCCCGTAAGGCATGTGCGGGTACGACCGTATGTCTGTCGGCAGATTTTTCGATGAGGCCGACTTACGCCCGTAAAGAGGGCTTGTTACGGCCGTAAGGCCATTGACCTTGGAAGGTTACGGCCGTAAGATAGGTGAGTTATGACCGTAACTCGGAGCTGTATTTAAGAACTTGGACGGGACTTTGAGCTCATTTTCTCATTTCTCCACTTGAGTTCCGAGAGAAAAGTCTTGAGGGAGAGATTTTGTCATCATCAATCACTTGTGTGTTCGGATTTCATCATCTTCATTCGTTTGGGAAGCTTAGATAGTTGATTTAACACGAATTCACCAGATCGAATTGTATGGATCTTCAAAGGTAATATTCTTCAACATCTTGGATTTCAATTTTGTGTTGAGATATGATATTTTGGACGTTATAATCATGTTGTATGAAGAGATATACATATGATTATGAGTTTGTATGAATATTCATTGGATTATTGAAGGATTATTCAAGAACACTTTGAATATTGAGTTGGATTTGGGGGTTTTCGATTAGTTGTTGAAATCACGATTTGGGATATTCATATTGGATTATTGATTGTATTGAAGATGTTTTGTTGGTTTGTATCACTCCTTGGGGATTTTATATTGGTATAATTAAGGATTGGTTGTAAACAATCGAAGATTGGTTACAACGTGTTTGATATAATGCCCCAATGAACTTGGTTTAGTCGTATCGACGTTTTGAGTTAGTTATAATCGTGTTTGATTTGTATGTTGAACGGATTGTTGGTAATTGTGTTATTCAAGGTTGTTCGAGCGACCGACACCTCATTTAGGACGTTTGTTCGTGGAATGACATTCTTCACCGGTGTTGTGTAAGTTAATTCTTACTCGGTAAAAGGATATTCATTCCTTTCGTTGTTGTTCAGTCATAATCATAATTCATTCATAATGTATTAACTGTATTGAGACTTGTAATTGTCGTATAATCATTTCATTCACGAGGAACGACAGTTCCAATCATTTCATTGAGCTATCATTCACTTCACTATTATTTCATCTTTGTGAGTCATTCTTGACTTTGTCGGATTATTATTCATTAATATTCATCATGGTCATTCTCGTTCATATGACCTTATGGGTTCGTATTGCGTGGCTGGGTGGTGATGTGTGGGATTTTTAGTCGGGCATATGATGGTCATGTGTTCGGGTTCACCGACACAATGGACTGTGCACACGGTAACGTACCTCCGTGAGAGTAATTAGGTACAAGGATGGGTGTGTCCGGTCACTCATCTTGTGCACATGCACATACCATTACGGGCGTACTATGATGCCCCTCTTCAGCTTAATTTCAAAATTAAGATATATCATGATTGTGTATTTTCAACCCTTGAGGATTGTTGTTCTGTGTAACTGACCCCGTTGGGGGACTTTGTTTTCAGGTCTAGGCAAGGCAAAGGCACGGGAAGAGAACGTTGACGGCGAGGAGTCCCAGTGATACTAGTAGGGGGCCCCAGTCCTTTCAGTCATTCATGTTGTCTTCATTTTATTTCCGCTGCAGATTTCCGTTTGGATACTCATTTTCATTCAGTGTTATATATTTTATCTTCATATAAAATATCCATGTATTTTGTATTATCTTGGGTGTGTTGTACTTGAAACTCCTCATTGGAGTAATTAATGATATAATGTGGTCCGGTACTACAATTATATTATTTAAGTCATTAATTTTCATTCGCCTGGTGGGTCCCAGTTGGGGTCCACGACACTGTAATAGTCGCCTAGTTTGGGGTGTTACACTCTTGTTGTTCTAAGTTTCGGGGTCGTAATGTCTTTTTAGTATAGGGGAATGTATTACCCGTAGTTTTCTTAGTATTTTCAGTATGGTGTGACTTTTCATTGTTGGTAACTCATTTGTGATCCTCTCGACGATTTTAAACTACCTTGTTTTACTTAGCCTACGGTCCTCCGAACGAATTTCGGAACTGTTTTGTTAAATTCCGTGGATTATTGTAGCCTTTCCACATCCGAATTTGATTTTTACAAATTTTGTTTGAAACTATGGTTCCATCGCTCTCTATTTTAAGTTTCGGGACGGAACTTCTTTTAAGGAGGGTAGTATGTAATATCCGCAATTTCGATTTTTGGTAATTTTATTTTTTTGGTGGAAGTCCATCTTATAGACTCTATTGTGACCATTTCGTCACTTAGAGAATGATTAATTCTACACTTTTTGTCATCCGAGTTCGTTTCGGTGTCGTTTTGTTGAGTTCAGTATTCTTAAACGACTTTTCCACGTATGAGTTCGACTTTGTAGAATCACCATCAATTCTTGGAAACTCTAAAAATTCTGAATCTTTTAATTATTATAGAGCATCAAGTTAGCTTTCCAATGGTTCAAACGGTGAGTCAATCGGAGTCCGGACGAAGGAGTTATGGTCGAAATAGCTAAGACTGCACCGTGTGCCTTTTGATGCTGGAGCGGGCTGTACCGAGGGCCGCGGCCCTCTGCTGGCCGGGCCGCGGCACTAAGCCATTAGCTGGGCGTTTTTTTTGTTCTGGGCTGCGGCACGCTTGTTCTGGGCCGCGGCACGCGAGTCAGTTTGGCCCTTTTTCAACGGGTTTGTGAGGAGAGAATTCATTTTCATCATTCTCCTCATTCCTCTTCTCCTTGAGCGACTTACGGGCGATTTCTTGGGAGATTTAGCATCACCAATCTCAGATAATACTTCCTCCACAAGTTCTTGGTGTGGATTAACAACACCAACAATTGTTCTTCATCCTTAATCCAAGGTAAATTCTTGAAACCATATTTTTGGGTGATTTGGGGAATTTCGATGTTAGTGTTCGATTCATTCCGTGTCGTTGATTAATTCATTATGGGTATGATTAATCTTAGTATTATTCATGTATTTAACATCATTTAATCCTTTGTTCTTCACCGGATCAAAGTATTTTTCTTAATTCCCTAGAATTGACCTTTTGGGAGTTTTATTCTTGATTTTGTTTTCCATCCGATTTTGATAAATTGATTGGTGTTAGATGTTGTTATTAAACATGTTTTATGGAATGTATATCCATATCTTCGGTTCGTTTCAACCCGAAGGGTGATTTGAGTGTTCTTGAGGTGTAGTGAACATTTGATGTTCGATCAAATGTTCGAATGAACTTTCCTTCGATAGTTTGTTGCAATCTCCGTTGTTTTTGGTCTTGATTCTCATTGTAATCGTATCTTCGTTGTTTTTGGCCGGGGGATTATAGGTGTTCGAGGGTTTCCGACCGAGCTTTACCGTTGCTTCGCGTGCTTTGGATTTGAGGCAAGTACCTTGATATACGAATTGTAACTACGTGAAATCATTGTTGTCGAAGTGTATGAATATATACGGATGTATATATATATATATATATATATATATATTATAATTATATGTTAAATATATGTAAGTATATACATATATTGATATATATGCCTATATCGGTGAATGCTGAGTGATGAATGCTAACACTAGTTGACGTACTCAACTTGGATTGTTGGATGAACTATACGTATAGATATAATATAGTAAGGTTATATATATTCAGTTGAGTTGCAATATAGGGATATATGTGCAACGTTGGTTGGTTATGCATGAAGGCTTATTGTGATTGAGTTTTGATTGATAACATGCGTGATAGTGTTTAGATGTGTGGTTATGGACTAACGGATAAATTGTGTGAATTGGTGTATTGATTTGATAATTATTGCAACGATTGACTGTTTGCTTGATATTTGTAACAATGTGAATACTTGTTGTGAGAGACGTCGTATCCGGGAACCTCTGAGGGCGGGGCGTGTACTACGGCCTGGTGTATGCTGCAATGTGCGACTCCATATGATTGGTGAACACCAGTGTTACCCAATGCGCGTGCAAGGGGCGGCTCTTGTGGGAGTGATCGCCGGCGCGGTGACATGTTCAAGGGGCGACCAACATAATGGAGTGAACGCCGGTGCATAGGTGTGCAAGGGAGGCGCCTGACAGGCTTATTGGTAACGGATATTTGAGTGATAGATAAGACCCCATTACCGAACGATTTTCGTAATTCAAAGTTCTTCCAACTCGCTTTAAAATGTTGGTCTTGATATAGACCGCGATTCGTGTTTCTGAAAGTTTGTTTCAACTTATTTTAAATGTTGGTATCAGGGTTAATTAACCAAAGATATTTGACGAGATCTCCGAGGGTTAATTAATCAGGGGTCTTGAGCAGGATTTGTCGAATGAGAGGTTGTGCCTTTGATTGTACTGTGATGATTATTCTGTGTATTGGGTCGAGGACCCATGAAATGTTGAGATGATTGATCTCGTGATGATATTATTTGGATTGGGCCGAGAACCCCGTGAGATGTTGTAATGATTCGCTTGTGACAGTGTTTCATAAATTGGGACGAGGACCCCGAATAATATTGTAGATGTACGTAGCAACACGGAACTTTACTAAGTAAAAATTAGCCATTACTATTCCAAACGAATAGTATAGCGACTCAATTGATTTTGATAATACTGATTGGTGACGCTCATTCTGGATGAATAGCGACTTCGGACTTAGTTAGAATCCCCACCTAGTACGAAATAAATATTATTGGACAACAAGACCTTTACCAATAGGAATCTCTAGAACCTAAGTTAAGGTCTAATTCATGTTGTCCATTAGGATATATTTCAATCCCTCGTAGTCCTTTGATAATTTTATCTTGAAGTAAAAACTGAGCCAAGCTTTGCAAAGTTCTCGGGCAACAAAAACCGTTGTTCCTCTTCGTATACGGATAATAGTACGAATCCAGTTTGTTTAGGCTTGGTGAATGATTCAAAATCTAATAAATCGGGTATCTCTACATCACCACACGACAGATACAATTCTGCCCTTCCGTCTTTTAAGTACTATCATTATTATTTTTACTATAATTGTATGAATTTGGATAATTCGGTACGGATTGATTATACGTCCAAAAATTACGAGCTTTATTGCGAAAAGTCTGTTATGATGTGAGGACTGAAGGTCAGAAGTTGCATGAAAGTTTTACCTTTCGGAAATTATAATTCTGCCCTTCCGTCTTTTAAGTACAATCATTATTATTACTAAAATATTATAAATTTGATTAAGTCGGAACGGTTTGATTGTACGTCCGAAAATTATGAACTTTATGGCGAAAAGTCCGTTATAATATAAGGTTGTGAGATCATAAGTTGCATGAATATTTTTCCTTTCATAAATTATAATTCTGCCCTTCCGAAATTAGAGTACTATTATTATTATTATTATTTAGTTTTGGTTTATAATTTTGATTAATTTGTTTGGATTCATTTGAACTCTGAAATTATGAATCCAGTTGGGATTTGAACCTTATCACTTGTACTTTTAGATTACGTTCAGTTTTAATTTTTATTCTCTTAGAAATTATAATTTCACCCCTTCATTTTGGCTTAATTGGTATTTTAGTATTCTTGACATATCTTTTTCATTTCTTGTCGGATTGACCTAAAATTTTCGGTGTAAGTTCTTTATGTTATTACGAGTCTAGCGAGCTCAACTTTTCTGGAAATTTTATTTTCGAAACAGTAAGTTTCTATAAATTATAATTTTGGCCCCGAATTCTTGAAATTTATATTTTTGCCCCGATTTTCTATTTTAATAAATTTCGATTTAGGTGAAATTTTATACAGAACTTATTTTTGATATATTAAGACTTACTTTCAGGATATAAGACCGGAATTATGGATTTTAACAATTTTACCCCAGAATTTGTCTTAATTAAATTATTTTAGTTTCGAATTTAGGTTTGGATTATCAAATCTTTCGGTGACTAATTATCCTCTTAACATAGTCTAGTATATACTCATATAATTTTGGGGTTTTAATAATCAAATGTCAGATTTGCCATATTCAACCAAAATTTCCACCAATGAATTAATTTGCACAAGAAAGTCCCTCTAAAGTTGAAGGGTAAATTCTATAGAGCGGCAATCCGACCTGCAATGTTGTATGGCTCCGAATGTTGGGCGATGAAGAAGTAGCTTGAGAGCAAGTTGGAAGTGGCTGAAATGAGAATGTTACGTTGGTCGTGTGGTCGCACAATGTTAGATAGAATTGCGAACGGGGTTTTCAGGAACGCGCTGGAAGTGGCGCCCATTTCAGCGAAAGTTAGGGAAGGGAGATTGAGATGGTTTGGCCACGTCCGCAGGAGGCAGGCATCTGCTCCGGTGAGGAGGGTCGAGAGTTTAATGGTTGTCGGGGAGAGGAAGAGAGGCAGACCGAGGAGGACGTGGGAGGAGCAACTGAGATTAGATTTGAAGGCCTTAAACCTTTCCGAGACCATGACTGTTGTTAGGTGCGCTTGGAGGCGCCAGATCAGAGTTGTGGATTCTTTTGTAGGGAGCAGTGCTGTAGTTGAGAGCCTCAGGGTTGGGTTGTCTCGGTTAGCTTTGACCTAGAACATTGCATTTTTACTTTTATTGTATATTTTATCCTATTGTCTTTGCGTGTGGTGTATTTTTGATAGGGAGCTGTGCGCAGAGCCAACCTCTCTTTTGTTAGAGCAGCATTAATCGGGAGTGAAGTAGCCAAATTCCGCTTAGGTAAGTCCCATGTGGATTAAGCAATGGGCTCAGGTAAGGTCTCGAGCTTTTTCGAATCATATGTTTTCCTTTGTATTTATCACACAAGATTCTGATGTGCACTAAGCCGGGTCTTCACTTGAAATGCCTCCCTACCGTAATAAGTAGGGGCATGGTCTGCGTACATCTTACCCTCCCCAGACCCTGCTCTGAGCGGGATATACTGGGTATGTTTGATTTGGTTTGGTTTGGTTTAATCAAAATATGACAAACTAAAATTCAACAATTACAAAGATCATTACATGCATGGTAATGAATATCATTTTTCTTCAAGTATAGCTAACTAAAGTCATAATACTTGCATGCATTATATATATTTAACTTATAATAATTTTGAATAAGAGAAAAGAAGAAAACAATTTTACCCACTTTTGAATTCTTCAAAGAGAAAGATGATGGCTTAGACAAGATGATTCCCCCTCCTTAAATATATGTGGTTGATCAAAGGAAGAGTTCAAGGATGATTAGTTTATTTCTAAGTTTAGAATAATAGGAAAAAAAAAAGAAATACACCAAGTTCTAAGGTTGGCTCATTACCTTTCTTTTCCTCCTATTTCTTCTTCTTCTTCTTCCTCTCTATTTTTTTTTTGTTTCTTCTCTCCTCACTTTAGCCCTCTCTCTCTCTCTCTCTCTCTCTCTCTCTCTCTCTCTCTCTTAAGTGCAGATTTTTTTGTGTTGTGAAATGGGAGGAGTTTACAAGGAGAAAGTATTTATAGGTGAGGTGTTAAGGTGGATGTGTGATCAAGGCTTGCATGTAAGGGTACATGTGTCTTGGAACAAGCTTGAAATTATGACAACACAAGTCTCCTTTGTTTTAATTGTGTCGGCAGATTTTTTTCTTGTATTTATACATGTATGGTGTATTTTAGTTGTATTTGTTAAGTATTAGGTAGTAAGTTTAAGTTGGGTTGGGTCATGAGTGTTTTGGGCTAGGTGTAGTCAGGGCCGTCTTTTGCCCTGTGCAGCCTGTGCTGCTGCATAGGGTCCCCCAAAAAATAGGCCCAATTTTTTTTTTATATTATTTTTTTTTATTTTTTTAATCAATGGCCTATAATTTTTCTTAGTTAGTATAGTAATATGTAGTTATTTTATTTATGACAAGAAAATCAATATAATTTTTTGTGCTTCAATTTATAAGAACGAGGCCTTCGAAATGTTTAAGACGGCCCTGGGTGTAGTATTTTAGGTGATAGGTGGTTTATTATTTAGGTGGTCATAAGCCCATAATGCATCTAAATTCAAACTTTAATAATTAGTCCACTAATTAAGTTATATTATTAGATTAAATAGCCCATTTAGCTAATAAATTAAAATTTATTAAAAATTTAAGTTAATTAAACTTATATGATATTATTAGTTTTATTTATTAAATTGAAGTAATAAAAATAATTAGGTTGTTGAACTTATAGAATTTATTTAGCTAATGTGACTATGCATAAGGTAAGAACTAATTTTATTCGATAATAAAATATTGTAAACTTTATTTTATTTATTAAAAATTAATAATCTAATCTACATATAAAATAATGGGGTCTCACAATTATAAACAACTACACTGACCGATGAGGTCGCACAACTGATGCATAAACACAAAAATATGATTCTTGACAATAATTACCCATGCAGGGGTAAATATACAAAATAGCAGGAGGCGGGTTACAACTCTGACGATATGACCCAACTCAACTTAACTCCCAACTCTTGATTAGTATCATAGCTCGTCACTTCCTGTGCCGGTCTTTTGACTGCTCCCACGAACCGGCATGTACCTGGATGCAAAATAGACATCCACCCCCGATTACTCGGGGGTTAGCAAAATTCCACTATTTTGCTATTGCAAGTATAATACTATACAAAATGTAACAAGCAAATAGTAACCACGAATCAGATATCACAATCAACTATCAAAACATTCCCGAGAGGTTTTAGAATTTTGATTTCAAGCAAAGAAATATCTGAAAATAAACTCATCATCTCGAGGATTTTAGAAATAGAAAACTTTTTGGACCTCGCGTCCCAAGTTACAAAACCATTTTCAAAATCGATAGGGCCTTAGCCTGACTCTTGTTTCAAAACACAATAGCTAGGATATCATTACGGGTCCGTAACCCATCATCAAAACATTATCCAATCAATCAATGTTCGTACTTGTCAAGTAACGAACCCCGGAGGCCACGACGGTCGTACCCGGTTCCACACATTTACTGTTCGTAGACATCATGTACCGAATTCCAGAGGTCACGAAGGACCGTACCTGGTTCCATATATTCACTGCTCGTACACATCATGTACCGAACTCCAAAGGTCACGACGGACCGTACCTGGTTCCACACACTCAATTCACCACACGTAATGATCATCTCAAAACACTACCACGAAATGATACACCTTATTACAATTATATCCAAACTATCAACAAGACACCACAATATGTAACCAAGTATATAATCAGTCCGATCCAATTATCATAATCATCACGGTGCCTCATTCACGAACAACCACGCACAACACAACAACACGGTTAACATCATCAATACAATTTGACAACATCAACAAACAAATATATCAGCGATACAATCAATACTCGAAACAATCAATTCATACGAATCATATCCACAAAGTTAAACTAAATCATCATTACGTTAAGATTGTTATATGATTAACATAGCCTTGAGATGATTATTGTTGTTGTTTGTGTTCTTGGGAGATTCTAACCATTTTAGTATAGAATTATGATGAATTATATGATTATCATAATCTTGAAATGGTTGATTTAATCTTGTTGGTTAATCCGAATTCTTGAAGAATTGGTGATTGATATTGGTAGAGACATCATGTTTGTTGTGTTGATGATGTTCTTGAGGTATTGATGATGATATTGGTGATATTATCATTTTGAGATGATTAATTTGGTGTTGTTCTTGATAATCCTTGTTGAATTGTTTTTCACAAGTGTTAAGAACATTATGATCATGTTAATTGATCATTGGAGTGATTGGAGGATGTTAACATTCATAGTTGAGGACTATTATATTCGTTTGTGTGGCTTGATCAATTCGTGTTTGAATCGAGGTTTTTTTGTGTTGTTTTCTATTGATATTGCGTTATTGAATGAATTGTATTTCTTTCAAGGTTGTTCGAGTGCTTGTGATTGTCAGAGGACGCCGTTCGTTGTTCATAGGAGGATTTCATCGCCTTCGGTTTGAGGCTAGTTTTATACTTGTACTATTCAATGAGATTAATGTTATCTTATATGTGTATAAATTGTCATATCATTTCGAGACGTAGTCTCTTCACGATTTTGTTGATATCATGGAATTATTCCATGCAATACCCTTCAGCAATTATGCCAAATGTTATTGTTGTTCGTTAATGGCCGGTTCAAGGCATTGAGATACTTTGTGTTAATGTTGTTGTCGATAGCCGGTTCTCGGTATCGATGTATCGATTGTTGTTGTTGATCGATGTTTCATTGAGATATGGTTGTGATCGTTGTTATTGATATCAGCGTTTTTCCTATTGATACTGTATTAGCCGATTGAAGGCATTGACATATTCAATTGTCATTTCTATCTTCGGTGGCCAGTTAAGGCGCCGAGGCACCTGTTATCGTTGTTGTTATCGATTTTTTGTCCTAAGACAATCGAGGTATTGAATTGGGACTGTCGAGGACATTTTCCATCTGTTGAGTCGTTGTTATCGATTGGTCGTTCTAAGGTAATCGATGCATTTAATTGGGACTGTCGGGGACATTTTCCATCCATCGAGTCGTTGTTATCGATTGGCCGTTCTAAGGTAATAGATGTATTGAATTGGGACTGTTGAGGACATTTCCCATCCATTGAGTCGTTGTTATCGATTGCCCGTTCTAAGGTAATCGATGTATTGATTTGGGACAGTCGTGGACATTTCCCATCCGTTATATCATTGTTATCGATTAGTCGTTCTAAAGGTAGTCGAGGTATTGAATTGGGCCTGCCGAGGACGGTGCCCATCCATGAGTTATTGTTGTCGTGTTGGCCGACTCAAGGCAGCACACTATCATTCTTGTGAATTCGGTAATCTTGTGATCGTTACCGTGCGTGATTAATGGTTTTGGAGGCTAGTCTTGGCTAGTGCTCGGTGGGTAAGTTTGGGGCTTGAACCTTCGTGGTTGGTTTCCCAACACCTACAGTTCAGTAGGTCACAGTCATGTTGATGATCTCATTATGGTTAAGCTTGGGGCTTGAACCTTCACGATTGGTTTCCCAACACCTACAGTTCAGTAGGTCACGGTCATGTTGATGATCTCATTATGGGTAAGCTTTGGGCTTGAACCTTCACGGTTGGTTTCCCAACACCTACAGTTCAGTAGGTCACGGTCATGTTGATGATCTCATTATGGGTAAGATTGGGGCTTGAACCTTCACGGTTGTTTTCCCAACACCTACAATTCAGTAGGTCACGATCATGTTAATGATCTCAGTATGGGTAAGTTTGGGGTTTGAACCTTCGCGGTTGGTTTCCCAACACCTACAGTTCATTAGGTCACGGTCACTGGGTGATCTTATTATGGGTAAGTCTGGGTCTTGAACCTTTGCGGTTGGTTTCCCAGCACCTGCAATTCAGCAGGTCACGGTCATTGGATGATCTCATTGTGATACAGCTTCGTGCCGTGGCTTCGGCCCTCATGTGACACAGCTTCGAGCTGTTTGGCTTCGGGCCATTGTGATATTTTGGCAGCTTCGGCTGAGTGGCTTTTAGGCCATTGTGATATTTTGTAGCTTCGGCTGAGGGCTTTCAGACCATTTTGATGTTTTGGTATTTCCGTTGGAGCCTTTAGGCATTGTGATTCGTATCTATTGTAGCTCTGGTTTGGTTTACCTTCGGGTAATTCATTGTTGTGTTCAATATTGATGATTCATCGTTGGGCACTTGGGTTCGAAACTGTTGAGCAGGTATTGATCGTATGCCGTGGGCATAGTGTTTCACGAATGCTCGGTTCTTACCTTGGTTTGTGAGCATCTCATATTACCATTGTTGTACCGTTTATTCTGCTTTTGATGCATATCATGTTATACATATATTTGATATTCATTATCTGGATGATTGACCCAGTGGGGACGAAACATGTTTTCATGTTTTAGGTGCTCTCGAAAAGAGAGTTGAGACATAGGGACATGATGTTGGCGACGAGGTATTCGAGCGATACTAGTCCCGATTTGTTTCGGTGTCCATGTTTGATAGTCCGTTCGGAATGTTCTCCAATTTGTGAGTCGTTGTCATTATGTATTATCCGAGCAAGGCTCGTGGATGTTGTTGTATTTTTATTTTGGCCATGTAGGCCCATCATTGTCGTTGAATTCCACGTGGGAATATTGTGTCGGATATCATAGTAGGGACTATGATTTTTCCTTTTTAGTCAGACTGGTGGACCTCCTGGCGTGGGGTCCACGGCACTGTAATAGCCCAATGGGATTTTGGGGGTGTTACAAGTCATGCGGGTGGTACGACTTTCTGGCTGGTCTCTAGCGGAGAAGTCATGATTCGAGTGATCTCGCACTTGGTTGAGTGTTTTATCACTTGGTTTTCGCCGTTTTCAGGCAGAGGAGACGCGAGGACCCGATGGGTTGGCCCAGTTGCTCAGGTGAAGTGGTTCGCATTGAGGAATATTTCTGGAGATGTTGTTTTCAGATTCCGATGGATAGCTCATATCCCGAGTTGTATACCCTTAGTTTCGGGGACGAAACTCTTTTTAAGGGGGAAGTATGTAATATCCGGGGGTAATTTTTTTCGTTTCACTGTTGAGTTGTACGTATTCATTTGGAATTGTACAAGTGTTGTTATATTATATCATTTGTGATTGTTAAGGTGCTTGGATCGTATTCATTTATTCGGGTTGAACTTGTGGGAACTTCCTTGTGTTGTCATTGTGCTACCTACGTGTAACACCCCCGATATATTCAGGAATATTACAGCGCCGTAAATCCTTTACATAAGAATTTACAAGGCTGAAGAAATGAAAAGACAATGAGAGATACTAACATATATAACAGTAACTGAAATAAAAGATAACAGTTCTGGGCCAATACCGAGAATACAAAATCCGAAGGAAGAATATTAATACATCACCAAATCAATCAACACGAACGACATGTACTCGAGTACTTATTTTAAAACAACACAAACACCCGACAAATAAACCCGGCCGGAACATCACTCCGCACCCTCGTCTTCATGCAGCTCCAGTGGTTGTTTACCTGCTCTCCTGGATCCTGAACATAAACAAATGTTCACCCCCGAAGGGGTTAGCACAACGATGCTAGTACAAGTACCAACAAATTATTCAACATTACATGAAGAATAATAATAACATAAATGACAATATACCAACGAGTATCCTCCTACGAGAAACTCGGAACAATGTACACAAATGATAATCACAACATGATATCACAACATACACATGGTAATTCCTATGATCCAGCGTTCACTGTCTAGAACCCATGATGATCCCGTCAGACCAACCTGAGGTGGAAAAACCCGTCCGATGATCCAGCGCAAGCTAGCATAGATCCCCCGATGATCCCGTCTGACCAACATGAGGTGACATACAACAACGACATATATGCACAACAATATGTAAAACATCAATACATAGAACAAATAAAGTACTTGCCTCGATTCGATGACAAAAATAATACTCCCACGAATATCAAAACGTTTGAAGGTCGTCTCTTCGATTAATCACGTCGCAAAACTCGAACCTTAAGCAAAAGAAATAATATAGAATTCATCTCATGTCGAACGAACGTCTAACAATCCAAATTACGGTCGAAAGTTCATAAAACATAACCTGACTGACCTGCTTAACGTACGTTACGTGCCTTTGGTAACGTACGTTAAACCCACTCGTTAGCGTACGTAAGCCACTAAGTCTAGCGTACGCTAACCATGTATCAACATTCCCTCACTGATCAGTTGACTTGACTCGGCTGATGGTATACCGTACGTTACGTACCAAGGGTAGCATATGTTAACCTAGCCCGTTAGCATACGTTAACTACAAAGCTTAGTGTACGCTAAACGTGCATGGCAGTTTCTCACTGGGCAGACGACTGTTCTAACGGTGATGAAGCTTACGAAATCCTCAGTGATTAACGTACGTTACCCCCAAACATATCATGCTCATACGATTATGAATACTCTTACGAATTCAAACATTTCGAGATACAAGGATACATATAATCATCACAACGCTATAATCAATCCTTGATTACAATTCTCATGTGAAGTTCGATGTTCTTAAGGTTGATGCACTAGATTTCCAATATCATAGTTACAATCAGATTTCACCGTAAAGATAAACTAACAAAACCAACTTATAAGAAAGGATATAATCTTCGATGATTCTTTCTTAGGTCCGTTTATACCAAAGTGATAACAACTCCAAGTCTACGTTCAATATGGCAACGTTATTCAATACGGATAATCATTCTCAGAACAATACTCTCATCATTTGACGAAAAAGGATTCCAACTATGATGTTTTCCAACAATAATATCCTAAACATAATCATCCCAACTTATAAGCATGATGTTTGGTTGAATACTTCACCAACGGAACTTAAAATATTGCTAGTATGCTCATCATATCCTTAAGAACATGAATCCAAAGTTGGAGATAATATTAGCATACCTTAAGATGAAGAAAAAACCGAGACAATAAGTAGAATCCAACTCCGGTTGCTTGTGTGCCAATCCAAAATCATTATTCACTTCAATGATCAAGTAGATATGAATTATAAGTATTTAAGGAGACTGGGATCTCTCTGGGCACGAAGTATCATGAAGGCTAAGTGAAACAAACGAGTTGAAATGAAATGGGGTGATGTCCTATTTATAATTTTCTGACCTTAACGTACGTTAGCATTCAACCATAATGTACGTAAGTACCTTAGCGTACGCTACCCTTACGTCCTTAGCGTACGCTATCGTCCTGCTAGTTAACTGTACTCTTTCTCACCTTGCTTACGTACGTTATACCATTCAAGTTACGTATGTAAGTAACACCATTTAGCGTACGCTAGACATACTTCTTAGCGTACGTTAACAAACGTTGACTTGAAAGGTGTCCAGGTTCATCCGCGAGAATCTTATCCGGACCCATGTCCGGCTGGCGCACGTTCTATCCGCCCAGCTCAATTATTGGATATTTAGCGTACATTACGCTACATTCGTAGCGTATGCTAATCCTTACTGATAACGTACGTTAAGTTTCCTTCTTAACGTACGTTATCACGTATTTGCATGGAAAGATTTACACTTTGCCAAACTCATGTACATGGATACGAATACGAGAAATATCATACTTCCATTATCGATATTACAATTCCGAAAAATACAGGGTTCAAATACAGATGAAATACTCAATAAATAATCCGGATATTACATACTCCCCTACTAAAAAGGAGTTTCGTCCCGAAACTCAAGACAAAAATAATTCTGGATATCTGGACCTCATGCTATCTTTCATTTCCAAAGTGGCTTCCTCCACTCCGTGGCGCGACCACTGAACCTTAACCAAAGCGATGAGTTTGTTCCTCAATTGCTTAACTCGACTTTCGAGTATCTTGATTGGTCTCTCTTCAAACGTGCCATCCTGAGCGACTTCGATCTCACCGAAATCAATGACATGACTAGGATCTGGTATATACTTCCGTAATTGGGATACGTGGAACACGTTATGAACATGGCTCAATGACGGCGGTAAAGCCAACTTGTATGCCAATTCTCCAACTCTCTCAAGAATCTCAAACGGTCCAATATATCTCGAACTCAACTTCCCCTTCCTTCCGAAATGAAAAATTCCCCGAGTAGGAGAAACCTTTAAAAGCACGTGATCTCCAGTACTGAACTCCAATGGGCGACAGCGTATGTCTGCGTAAGATTTATGTCGACTCTGGGAGGTCAACAGCTTTTCGCCAATCAAGGCTATCTTCTCTCGTGTCTGTACAATCAATTCTGGTTCCGTTCCGATCAAGTCTGATGAATCATTCCAACATAGGGGCGACCTGCATCTCCTCCCGTATAATGCCTCAAATGGTGCCATCTTAATGGAAGCATGCCAACTGTTGTTGTAGGTGAATTCAATCAACGGTAGATGAACTTCCCAATCAGCTGACCAATCTAATGCACAAGCCCTCAGCATGTCTTCCACCATTTGAATAGTCCTCTCGGATTGTCCATCTGTCTGCGGGTGATAAGTTGTGCTGAAGTTCAATTTGGTCCCCAAGGCCTTATGAACTGCTTTCCAAAAATGAGACACAAAACGACCGTCTCGGTCAGAAATTATGGTCTTCGGCGTACCATGCAATCGAATTATCTATGAAATAAATATTCGTGCCAACCTCTCGGGTCCCCAAGTGTACTTAATGCCTAGGAAATGAGCTGATTTGTTTAAACGGTCAACTATCACCCAAATCATGTTCATTCCTGTCTTGGTTCTCGGCATATTAGTGATAAAGTCCATCGCTATGTCTTCCCACTTCCATTCAGGAATCGGGAGCGACTTCAGCATTCCGGCAGTTCGTTGATGCTCGATCTTAACGTTCTGACAAGTTAAACATTTCGAGACGTAATCGGCTACGTCTTTCTTCATATTGCCCCACCAGAAATTTTGCTTCAGGTCCTTATACATCTTACTGGTGCCCGGGTGGATAGAATAGGGCGCACTGTGAGCTTCCTTCAGAATTGTTTGCTTCAAAACATCGACATCGGGAACACAAAGTCGGATCTGGAATCTCAAAACTCCATCATCATGAATTACAAATCCTGGGGCTTTTCCCTTGCTTACTTCATCGTGTAACCGAATCATTAGAGGATCATCCAATTGCTTAGATTTGATTTCTTCGGTTAACGATGAAGTTATTTCCATCACACACAGTTGTCCTTGGACTCTTTGCAACCATACTTCAATTCCTTCGCGAATCAATTCTTGTTGAATGCTGGGCTGGGAGGTCAGAGTCTCCAGCATCTGAATAGAAACAGGCTTACGGCTAAGTGCATCGGCCACTACATTTGCTTTGCCTGGATGATAAAGAATCTCCAAGTCGTAGTCCTTAATCAGTTCCAGCCATCTCCTTTGCCGCATGTTCAGCTCTTTCTGACTGAAGATGTATTTGAGACTCTTGTGATCCGTAAAGATTTGACAGTGAGTCCCGTACATGTAATGTCTCCAGATTTTCAAAGCAAAAACTACTGCTGCCAGCTCCAAATCATGTGTTGGGTAATTCACTTCATAGGGTTTCAGCTGTCGTGACGCATAGGCGATCACCTTCTCATTCTGTATCAATACACATCCGAGTCCTTGGTTCGAAGCATCACTGTAAACCATGAATCCTCCAGTTCCCTGTGGGAGTGCTAAAATCGGTGCCGTCGTCAATCTCTTCTTCATTTCATCAAAGCTATTCTGGCACATCTCGTTCCACTCAAACTTTTGGGTTTTCTGCAATAGTCGAGTAAGTGGACGGGTAATTTTGGAAAACCCTTCCACGAATCGACGATAATACCCAGCAAGTCCTAAGAAACTCTGGACTTCCTTCACGTTTTTAGAAGGCTTCCAATCCATAACTGCTTCGATTTTCTGGGGGTCTACTCGGACTCCTTAATCTAATACCACATGGCCGAGGAACATCACTTACTTTAGCCAGAATCTACACTTAGAAAGCTTAGCGTACAATTGCTCGTTTCTCAGACTGTCTAGAACAATCCGCAAATGCTGCGCATGCTCTTCCGGGATCTTAGAATACACCAGAATGTCATCAATGAACACAACCACAAACTTGTCCAGATACTCTATGAACACTCGGTTTATCAATTGCATGAACACGACAGGTGCGTTAGTGAGACCAAATGGCATTACTACAAACTCATAGTGTCCGTAGCGAGTTCTGAACACTGATTTTGAAACATCAGAATCCTTAATCCTCAACTGGTGATATCCTGACCTCAGATCAATCTTAGAAAACACTGTTGCCCCTTGTAACTGATCAAACAGGTCGTCAATCTGTGGCAACGGATACTTGTTTTTGATCGCCATCTTGTTCAGCTCTCGATAGTCAATACACAATCGAAGCGATCCATCATTCTTACGAACGAAAAGAACTAGTGCACCCCAGGGCGAAACGCTTGGATGGATATAGCCTTTGTCCAGTAATTCTTCCAGTTGCTTCTTTAATTCATACATCTCAGTAGGTGCCATACTATACGGCGCCTTAGAAATTGGTGTAGCTCCTGGTTCCAGCTCGATGGTAAATTCTACATCCTGTCGTGGAGGTAGTCCAGGTAATTCGTCAGGAAGAACATCTGGAAACTCGTTCATAACTGGAATGGATTAGAGTTCTACTTTTCCATCTTATTTCTTCAATGCGTAACACCAGTATCCGGTACAGCCTTGTTTCAACAATTTGACAGCTTTCATCGCCTTGATCATCTTTCCTGAGCTTCCTGGTTTCCATCCTTCAAACAATATCTCGGAACCATCACCAGCTATCACTGAGATATTCCTCTTCCGGTAGTTTACAACAGCTCCATATCGGTTAAGCCAATCATCTCCGAGTATCAGGTCGTCTCCTTGCATTTCTATCACAATTAGATTTGAGGGCCACTCTCTGCCTCCAAATGATACAGGGAAATCTCTAGTTTCTAAGTTTCCCATAATCCTCTCTCCAGTCGGTAATCCCACAACATATGGCTCACAATAATGAAAACCAGTAATGTTCAAACGATTTACACAAGACAAGGATAATAATGAATGCGTAGCTCCTGTATCGAATAAAACGCTAACTAGCTGTGAGAGCATCTGAACAATACCTGATGCGATAGCAGCATCCTGATCCTCTGCCCTCCTCATCTCGTATAGGCGCGGGGGAACAGATCCTGCACTCGATGTCCCCTTTCGGTCCCACTGTCCTATGCCTCGTCCGCGACCAAAATTTTGGGGCAGCTGCACACTCTGCTGCGTCTGCTGAATACTTGACTCCTTCTACACTGGCTGGGGGGTACGAGCTCTAAAAGATTTTGCAGCATCCTCACAGAACACCGCACGATGTCCCTCTCGACCACAATCAAAACAATTCACGACAGGAAGGGGGCAATTTCGTCGATAGTGCCCCGTCTGGGCACAGTTAAAGCACTTCCTGGTTACGTCCATCGTGGCTGATGGTGCTCCGAAGTTCTTTCCGCTCTTAGATGCGTGCGGAGGTTTCTTGAAATAATGCAAGGATGACTGGGCCTTGCGGGGCCCGCTGCTCTTGTGCTCTGTAAAACTACCAGAGACTTTCTGCTTCTTGGATTCTGCAAACTTCTCCATTGCTACTTTCTTGATTTCATACGCCAATGCTTTATCCTGATATTGGCGGAGAGTGGTACATTCAAAACCGGATATGTACCTCTGGATATCTGGTTTCATTCTCATATCAAAATGGATCATCATTTCTGCATCTGTTCTGACCAGATGTCGAACAAATGCCAGCTGCTGGTTAAACGTCTTAATTGTCTGAGATACTGGCACATCTGAAGGCTGAGCGGAGAAAAACTCTCGAACTTTGGCTTCCCTCACAGGACGAGGGCAGTACTGAGCATCCATCATGAGTTTAAACTCTCCCCAGTCGGCAATATGATCTACAGGCCGGACGGCCTCCCACCACTCGGACGCTTCTCCTATCAGAAAGTACTGAGCAATAGGAGTTCTCCAGTCGTCTGGGCAATTTATCGCGGCAAAAATTTTCTCTAATTATTTTAACCAATGATCCCATGTGGGAGTCTCAGTTGCATCTTTGCCACCTCCTGCAGCCATCGGTCGCCTCGATTTCCCATGTATGGGATACCTTGCTGTCCACCTCCCTATTGTAGTCCTACCGCCACCTGCATTCGGTCCACGACTTGGGCAAACTGAGTCATCTGGTTCACCACCTGGCGAAGGATTTCGGGCACAGCAGGTTCTAGTTCATTATTAATAGATCTTTGTGGCTCGCCTGAGCTGTGACTGGCCTGATTAGAAGGCGGCGCTTCCCTTTCGCATTCCTTCTGCCACATCCGCAGCCGTGACCACGTCCACGTCCACCTCTCAACATACTGTAAGCACAAATACTCAATATACTGGAAACATTTTCGTTCAAATGTTCAAGTATAAAGAAGTATAATAGGTAAAAGACGAGATTAGAGTTTAGGAACTTACAACCACCATTTGAACGAAGACGTAGGCAGTACAGTGATGTTATTCATGGCCAGTTACCTCAAAAGACATATATGACCCCTATTTTAACCCAACGGCCAAGATATCCAAAACCTTTCTCTGATACCATATTCTGTAACACCCCCGATATATTCAGGAATATTACAGCGCCGTAAATCCTTTACATAAGAATTTACAAGGCTGAAGAAATGAAAAGACAATGACAGATACTAACATATATAACAGTAACTGAAATAAAACACAACAGTTCTGGGCCAATACCGAGAATACAAAATCCGAAGGAAGAATACTAATACATCACCAAATCAATCAACACGAACGACATATACTCGAGAACTTATTTGAAAACAACACAAACACCCGACAAATAAACCCGGACGGAACATCACTCCGCACCCTCGTCTTCATGCAACTCCAGTGGTTGTTTACCTACTCTCCTGGATCCTGAACATAAACAAATGTTCACCCCCGAAGGGGTTAGCACAACGATGCTAGTACAAGTACCAACAAATTATTCAACATTACATGAAGAATAATAACAACATAAATGACAATATACCAACGAGTCTCCTCCTACGAGAAACTCAAAACAATGTACACAAATGATAATCACAACATGATAGCACAACATACACATGGTAATTCCGATGATCCAGCATTCACTGCCTAGAACCCACGATGATCCCGTCAGACTAACCCGTGGTGGAAAAACCCATCCGATGATCCATCGCACGCTACCATAGATCCCCCGATGATCCCTTCGGACCAACACGAGGTGGACATACAACAACAACACATATGCACAACAATATGTATAACATCAATACATAGAACAAATAAAGTACTTGCCTCGATCCGATGACAAAAATAGTACTCCCACGAATATCAAAACGTTTGAAGGTCGTCCCTTCGATTAATCACGTCGCAAAACTCGAACCTAAAACAAAAGAAATAATATAGAATTCATCTCATGTCGAACGAACGTCTAACAATCCAAATTACGGTCGAAAGTTCATAAAACATAACCGACTGACCTGCTTAACGTACGTTACGTACCTTTGGCAACGTCCGTTAAACCTACTCATTAGCATACGTAAGCTACTAAGTCTAGCGTACGCTAACCATGTATCAACAGTCCCTCACTGATCAGTCGACTTGACTCGGCTGATGGTATAACATACGTTACGTACCAAGTGTAGTGTACGTTAACCTAGCCCGTTAGCGTACGTTAACTACAAAGCTTAGCGTACGCTAAACGTGCATGGCAGTTTCTCACTGGGCAGACGACTGTTCTAACGGTGATAAAGCTTACGAAATCCTTAGTGATTAACGTACATTACCCCCAAACATATCATGCTCATATGATTATGAATACTCTTACGAATTCAAACATTTCGAGATACAAGGATACATATAATCATCACAACGCTATAATCAATCCTTGATTACAATTCTCATGTGAAGTTCGATGTTCTTAAGGTTGATGCACTAGATTTTCAATATCATTGTTACAATCAGATTTCACCGTAAAGATGAACTAACAAAACCAACTTATAAGAAAGGATATAATCTTTGATGATTCTTTCTTAGGTCCGTTTATACCAAAGTGATAACAACTCCAAGTCTACGTTCAATATGGCAACGTTATTCAATACGGATAATCATTATCAGAACAATACTCTCATCATTTGACGAAAAAATATTCCAACTATGATGTTTTCCAACAATAATATCCTTAACATAATCATCCCAACTTATAAGCATGATGTTTGGTTGAATACTTCACCAACGGAACTTAAAATATTGCTAGTATGCTCATCATATCCTTAAGAACATGAATCCAAGGTTGGAGATAGTATTAGCATACCTTAAGACGAAGAAAACACTGAGACAATAAGTAGAATCCAACTCCGGTTGCTTGTGTGCCAATCCAAAATGATTCTTCACTTCAATGATCAAGTAGATATGAATTATAAGTGTTTAAGGAGGCTGGGATCTCTCAGGGCACGAAGTATCATGAAGGCTAAGTGAAACAAACGAGTTGAAATGAAATGAGGTGATGTCCTATTTATAATTTTCTGACCTAAACGTACGTTAGCATTCAACCATAACGTACGTAAGTCCCTTAGCGTATGCTACCCTTACGTCCTTAGCGTACGCTATCATCCTGATAGTTAACTGTACTGTTTCTGACCTTGCTTACGTACGTTATACCATTCAAGTTACGTACGTAAGTAACACCATTTAGCGTACGCTATACATACTTCTTATCGTACGTTAACAAACGTTGACTTGAAAGGTGTCCAGGTTCATCCGCGGGAATCTTATCCGGACCCATGTCCGGCTGGCGCACGTTCTAGCCGCCCAGCTCAATTATTGGATATTTAGCATACGTTACGCTACATTCGTAGCGTACGCTAATCCTTACTGATAACGTACGTTAAGTTTCCTTCTTAACGTACGTTATCACGTATTTGCATGGAAAGATTTACACTTTGCCAAACTCATGTACATGGATACGAATACGAGAAATATCATACTTCCATTATCGATATTACAATTCCGAAAAATACAGGGTTCAAATACAGATGAAATACTCAATAAATAATCCGGATATTAAATGCTCTCCTACTAAAAAGGAGTTTCATCCCGAAAATCAAGACAAAAATAATTCTGGATATCTGGACCTCATGCTATCTTCCGTTTCCCAAGTGGCTTCCTCCACTCCGTGGCGCGACCATTGAACCTTAACCAAAGCGATCAGTTTGTTCCTCAATTGCTTAACTCGACTTTCGAGTATCTTGATTGGTCTCTCTTCAAACGTGCCATCCTGAGCGACTTCGATCTCGCCGAAATCAATGACATGACTAGGATCTGGTATATACTTCCGTAACTGGGATACGTGGAACACGTTATGAACATGGCTCAATGACGGCGGTAAAGCCAACCTGTATGCCAATTCTCCAACTCTCTCAAGAATCTCAAACGGTCCAATATATCTCGGACTCAACTTCCCTTTCCTTTCGAAATGAAAAATTCCCCGAGTAGGAGAAACCTTTAAAAGTACGTGATCTCTAGTACTGAACTCCAATGGTCGATGGTGTATGTCTGCGTAAGATTTCTGTCGACTCTGGGCGGTCAACAGCCTTTCGTGAATCAAGGCTATCTTCTCTCGTGTCTGTACAATCAATGCTGGTTCTGTTCCGATCAAGTCTGATGAATCGTTCCAACATAGGGGCGACCTGCATCTCCTCCCGTATAATGCCTCAAACGGTGCCATCTTAATGGAAGCATGCCAACTGTTGTTGTAGGTGAATTCAATCAACGGTAGATGAACCTCCCAATCAGTTGACCAATCTAATTCACAAGCCCTCAGCATGTCTTCCACCGTTTGAATAGTCCTCTCGGATTGTCCGTCTGTCTGCGGGTGATAAGTTGTGCTGAAGTTCAATTCGGTACCCAAGGCCTTATGAACTGCTTTCCAAAAATGAGAAACAAAACGACCGTATCGGTCAGAAATTATGGTCTTCGGCATACCATGCAATCGAATTATCTCTGAAATAAATACTCGTGCCAACCTCTCGGGTCCCCAAGTGTCCTTAATGCCTAGGAAATGAGCTGATTTGGTTAAACGGTCAACTATCACCCAAATCATGTTCATTCCTATCTTGGTTCTCAGCATATTAGTGATAAAGTCCATCGCCATGTCTTCCCACTTCCATTCAGGAATCGGGAGCGGCTTCAGCATTCCGGCAGGTCGTTGATGCTCGATCTTGACATGCTGATAAGTTAAATATTTCGAGACGTAATCGGATACGTCTTTCTTCATATTGCACCACCAGAAATTTTGCTTCAGGTCCTTATACATCTTACTGGTGCCCGGGTGGATAGAATAGGGCGCACTGTGAGCTTCTTTCAGAATTGTTTGCTTCAAAACATCAACATCGGGAACACAAAGTCGGCTCTGGAATCTCAAAACTCCATCATCATGAATTACAAATCCTGGGGCTTTTCCCTTGCTCACTTCATCGTGTAACTGAATCATCAGAGGATCATCCAATTGCTTAGATTTGATTTCTTCGGTTAGCGATGAAGTTATTTTCATCATACACAATTGTCCTTGGACTCTTTGTTGTTGCCCAAAATATCTATCCGAAGATTAAATACTGCTGGAGACGGACAACAAACAAATGCGGGAGCACTTCCGAGAGATGGTTAATAAAACAAGATTTGCCGGGTTTGTTAGGCCCGGGCTTGAATGCTCTCGCGAGATGTTATTAATACAAATATTCGTGGATACAAGTATTAATGAGAGAAATCTAAATACAATGAGTGTAAAAAGACTCTGTTGATCCGGCTCTTGAGCGAAGCTAGGTGCTCTTCGTCCCGCCGGTGATCTGCTCGAGGAGAAAAGGCCGGGAGAAGTAAGACCGAAAGAAAGCTGTTGCCAAGAGTTGGATGTTTGCCAAGTGCAAGTAATTTGCTTCTGTATTGATTGCTTGAATCGTGAGGTTGCAGAAGGAAACTGAAGGGAAGATACAAGTGCAGGCTGCCTTGCTTAAATAGGGACAGCCGGGTCCTGTCCTTTTGCTGCCGATCGCCTGCCGGCCATTTTAATATTCCGCCGATCGTCTGCCGACCAATACTTTAATGGGGCGATCTCCTGGGCTGTCAGGCTAAAGTCCAAATAAGATGCTGGCTTTCGGGCTAACGTCCAAGGAAGAGGCTGGCCCAGCTTGGGCGGTCCAATAAGGAGCCATCACGTGTCCGGAGCCAGTCAACATGTGGCCCTACCGACAAGCTTTCGGCGGCCTGTCGGCTGGTGGAGGGAATCTGTCAGGCTTTGGTCAATGGCCCGGGATTCGCGGATCTTGTCCCGGCCTTCGCACATGGTGCCGATCTTGAGGCTCGGCCTTTGCCGACTTGGATGGCCATCGGTGGTGATCGACATGAGGTGGTCGTCCCTGGATGGTCTTCGGAGGTCGTCATCGGCCAGTGGATGGAGGTCGCCAAGGGTAGGTCGTCAGGGGTAGGTCGTCAGGTGCCGAGAGACGGTCGATCGCCAAGGGTCGGTCACCGAGTACTGAGAGGCGATCGCCTTGATGTCGATCGCTCGGCACCGGGATTCGCCCTGGGCCCTTCGGTTGGCCAGTCTAGCATGTCCATCAGGCTAAGGCTCGGTCGCACAGTCGCCGATCGCGAGCTTGCCTTGGTCGTTCGCGGTGACTGGCCGCTCGGCCTGTAAGTCGGTCGCTCGGCCTCGGAGGCGATCGCCGGTCGGAAGGTGTTAAATCTTGACACAACAATTGCCCCCCAGCTTGCTCCTATGTTGAAGACATGGGGCGAGGTGGTTCTTGCTGGTGATCGCGTCTGCATGAGGACGGGCGACCTTGCTGAGCTGACTTGGGACTCGGACTTGGGCTATCATGGTCGATTGGCTTAGCTATCTTTCGGTCTTGTACCTGCAAAAAACAACATTGGCCGATCCCCCACGGAAACTTGGTGGTTTCGCTTGCTTGAGGAATCGTGCACAGTCGCGGAGATCGATGGACCGACCCCATGACCGTGTCTTAGTGCACAAAGACAATGAGTGCCTCGTGACTCACTTTATTATGAGGGTCCTCTGTTAGGCTGCGCCTCGCCTTGTTTTTCAACGAAAGGCGTGCGGTCTCGGTCTAGAGGAGTCCTTGCGCGGGGCAGCGTCGGATGAATCAACTCCACGCCCGCGGCTTGTTAGCTCTGCTTCCACCTCGGCCAGCCATGGAGATGGCCGACCTCGACGGTGTACGTTGAGACGGGGTTGTGGAATGAGTCCACTGATTAATGTTGGAGGGCCCTCCGACTACGCCGGCCTCGTATTTAAATGAAGGGCGGGCGATCTCGGCCGAAAGGGACCTTGCATGACCGAAGCAGCCGGTTCCATCGACTGCCAGGGCCATGGCTTTATGATGTGCGGTGGAGGCGATCTTATGCCTTAGTCCGTCATGTTATATCTTTGGATCTGATGGCGATCGTGTCCACCGGGCTGCTGATGATGTTGCGATCTGGCCGGAAGACTGGCGATCGTCGCTCGGCGGCCGATCGCTTTATTCGTAGGTCGAACTTGGCGATCGGGCGGCGGCTAGTCACTCATGTTAGAATGGACTGTAGGCGGGGATCGAGTCCTCCGGCTCTGCTGGGTAGTAGCGATCGGGCTGGTAGACTGGAGGTCGTCGCGCGGGTGCCGATCGTTCTACTCCTAGGCCAAGAAGAAGCCTTTGCCTGGACAGGAAGTCTGCGGCTCTAGCCCGGAAGGCTGCGTAGGTCGTCGGCAGGGTCTTCGTGAGATGCCTGAACATAGGCGAGAGGCCCTGAAAACCTCCTAGGACAGCGTAGAGGGCGGTCTCATCGCTTACGGGCTCGCCGTTGAGGATGATCATGTCAACCCGGTCGATGTAGTCCGAGTCGGACTCCTGTTCTCCTTGCCTGACCCGCCACATGCGATGGGGACCTTCTGGCCGAGCGGCCCTGGTGGCGAAGTATTCCGTGAAGACGTGCGCCAGCTCGTTAAAGGAGCCTATGGACCGAGGTGGCAATGAGGTGTACCACCGGTGGGCGAGGTCGTCTAGTGTCAGAGGGAACATTCGGCACCTGGTCGCGTCCGATGCCCCACACCCGGTCATGTAGATGTTGAACTTGTGCAGGTGTGCACAGGGTCCGATCGCCCTTGGTACACGGGTGTCTTAGGAGGGGCGATCGTGTGCTGCACCGGGGCGAGCTCGATGTCGATCGCGAGCGGCTCGCTCGGTGGGGTGATCGTCCTCACGGCGCCTGCCCCGGATTGCAGGAGCGCCTTCATGTCGTCGATCTGACGTTGCATTGCGGCGATCGCCGCGGCTCGGCTGCTTGCGGATCGGCTTTGGGAGTGGGGGCCGAGGCGATCGTGTACCGATCTCCGGACCCCGCCGCCGCGACTCGGGAATTTTGCGGCGGAGCCAGCGGCTGGATCGCCTCGTGGGAGCCGGGTAGGCCGAGCTCGGTGACGGACACCAACTCCGCTGCCTCGTAGCCGGGGCCGCCCGGCCGCTGTGTCGGGTCGCCGCCAGCGATCGAAGACAGACGCGCCCCGGCTGCCGAGCGCCTCTTCTTGCGGGCGAGAGCTTCCTGGCACTTGTTCGGCCAGTAGTGCCTTAAGCTTCCGCTTGAACTTCCGGCGAGAGACCGGGGGGGCGGTAGCTGGAGGCGCGTCGAGAGCGATCGTCGCTCTGTAGACGGCCAGGCCCTTCGATCTGTTCCTTGGTTCGAACCGATCGAGCGAGAGGCTCGGGCCGCCTTCCCGGACGTGGTCGAGCGCCTCCGGCCGCGGCGGCTACCTTCCACCATCGGCCGCGCTCGACGGGACGGAACAGGGGTCCGCCATTGCCGGGCCGGCTTTCTTCGACGCGGAGGCGGAAGACATGTTTTCTGAAGGATTTCTTTTGAAGCGCAGTGAGTGTCACTTCAAATATCTGCCCCGAGAACAGTGAGTGTTCTTCGGGACGGTAAGTGTAAAAAATCGAGGGTTGGATCCCCTTCCTCTAGCGCCAATTGTTGTTGCCCAAAATATCTATCCGAAGATTAAATACTGCTGGAGACGGACAACAAACAAATGCGGGAGCACTTCCGAGAGATGGTTAATAAAACAAGATTTGCCGGGTTTGTTAGGTCCGGGCTTGAATGCTCTCGCGAGATGTTATTAATACAAATATTCGTGGATACAAGTATTAATGAGAGAAATCTAAATACAATGAGTGTAAAAAGACTCTGTTGATCCGGCTCTTGAGCGAAGCTAGGTGCTCTTCGTCCCGCCGGTGATCTGCTCGAGGAGAAAAGGCCGGGAGAAGTAAGACCGAAAGAAAGTCATTGCCAAGAGTTGGATGTTTGCCAAGTGCAAGTAATTTGCTTCTGTATTGATTGCTTGAATCGTGAGGTTGCAGAAGGAAACTGAAGGGAAGATACAAGTGCAGGCTGCCTTGCTTAAATAGGGACAGCCGGGTCCTGTCCTTTTCTTTGCCGACGCTCACGGCCATTTTAATATTCCGCCGATCGTCTGCGACCAATACTTTAATGGGGCGATCTCTCGGGTCACAAAGCTAAAGTCCAAATAAGATGGCTTTCGCTAACGTCCAAGGAAGAGGCCGCCCACTTGGGCGGTCCAATAAGGAGCCATCACGTGTCCGGAGCCAGTCAACATGTGGCCCTACCGACAAGCTTTCGGCGGCCTGTCGGCTGGTGGAGGGAATCTGTCAGGCTTTGGTCAATGGCCCGGGATTCGCGGATCTTGTCCCGGCCTTCGCACATGGTGCCGCTTGAGGCTCGGCCTTTGCCGACTTGGATGGCCATCGGTGGTGATCGACATGAGGTGGTCGTCCCTGGATGGTCTTCGGAGGTCGTCATCGGCCAGTGGATGGAGGTCGCCAAGGGTAGGTCGTCAGGGGTAGGTCGTCAGGTGCCGAGAGACGGTCGATCGCCAAGGGTCGGTCGCCGAGTACTGAGAGGCGATCGCCTTGATGTCGATCGCTCGGCACCGGATTCGCCCAGGCCCTTCTTGGCCGCCTAGCATGTCCACTGGGCTAAGGCTCGGTCGCCTGGTCGCCGATCGGCAGGCTTGCCTTGGTCGTTCGGCAGTGACTCGGTCGCTCGGCCTGTAAGTCGGTCGCTCGGCCTCGGAGGCGATCGCCGGTCGGAAGGTGTTAGATCTTGACACAACACTCTTTGCAACCATACTTCAATTCCTTCGCGAATCAATTCTTGTTGAATGCTGGGCTGGGAGGTCAGAGTCTCCAGCATCTGAATAGAAATAGGCTTACGGCTAAGTGCATCGGCCACTACATTTCTTTACCTGGATGATAAAGAAGCTCCAAGTCGTAGTCCTTAATCAGTTCTAGCCATCTCATTTGCCGCATGTTCAGCTCTTTCTGACTGAAGATGTATTTGAGACTCTTGTGATCCGTAAAGATTTGACAGTGAGTCCCGTACAGGTAATGTTTCCAGATTTTCAAAGCAAAAACTACTGCTGCTAGCTCCAAATCATGTGTTGGGTAATTCACTTCATAGGGTTTCAGCTGTCGTGACGCATAGGCGATCACCTTCTCATTCTGCATCAATACACATCCGAGTCCTTGGTTCGAAGCATCACTGTAAACCATGAATCCTCCAGTTCCCTGTGGGAGTGCAAAAATCGGTGCCGTCGTCAATCTCTTCTTCAACTCATCAAAGATATTCTGACACATCTCATTCCACTCAAACTTTTGGGTTTTCTGCAATAGTCGAGTAAGTGGGCGGGTAATTTTGGAAAACCCTTCCACAAATCGACGATAATACCCAGCAAGTCCTAAGAAACTCCGGACTTCCTTCACGTTTTTAGGAGGCTTCCAATCCATAACTGCTTCGATTTTTTGGGGGTCTACTCGGACTCCTTCAGCTGATACCATATGGCCAAGGAACATCACTTCCTTTAGCCAGAATTCACACTTAGAAAGCTTAGCGTACAATAGCTCGTTTCTCAAACGGTCTAGAACAATCCGCAAATGCTGTGCATGCTCTTCCGGGCTCTTAGAATACACCAGGATGTCATCAATGAACACAACCACAAACTTGTCCAGATACTCTATGAACACTCGGTTCATCAATTGCATGAACACGATAGGTGCGTTAGTGATACCAAACGGCATTACTACAAACTCATAGTGTCCATAGCGAGTTCTGAACGCTGATTTTGAAACATCAGATTCCTTAATCCTCAACTGGTGATATCCTGACCTCAGATCAATCTTAGAAAACACTATTTCCCCTTGTAACTGATCAAACAGGTCGTCAATCTGTGGCAACGGATACTTGTTTTTGATCGTCATCTTGTTCAGCTCTCGATAGTCAATACACAATCAAAGCGATCCATCATTGTTACGAACGAAAAGAACTGGTGCACCCCAGGGCGAAACGCTTGGCTGGATATAGCCTTTGTACATTAATTCTTCCAGTTGCTTCTTTAATTCATACATTTCAGTAGGTGCCATACGATACGGCGCCTTAGAAATTGGTGTAGCTCCTGGTTCCAGCTCGATGGTAAATTCTACATCCCGTCGTGGAGGTAGTCCAGGTAATTTGTTAGGAAACACATCTGGAAACTCGTTCACAATAGGAATGGATGAGAGTTCTACTTTTCCGTCTTCTTTCTTCATTGCGTAACACCAGTATCCGGTACAGCCTTGTTTCAACAATTTGACAGCTTTCATCGCCTTGATCATCTTTCCTGAGCTTCCTAGTTTCCATCCTTCAAACAATATCTCGGAACCATCACCAGCTATCACTGAGATATTCCTCTTCCGGTAGTTTACAACAGCTCCATATCGGTTAAGCCAATCATCTCCAAGTATCAGGTCGTCTCCTTGCATTTCTATCACAATTAGATTTGAGGGCCACTCCCTGCCCCCAAATGATACAGGGAAATCTCTAGTTTCTAAGTTTCTCACAATCCTCTCTCCACTTGGTAATCCCACAACATATGGCTCACAATAATGAAAACTAGTAATGTTCAAACGATTTGCACAAGACAAGGATATAAATGAATGCGTAGCTCCTGTATCGAATAAAACGCTAACTAGCTGTGAGAGGATCTGAACAGTACCTGATGCGATAGCAGCATCCTGATCGTCTGCCTTCCTCATCTCGTATAGGCGCGGTGGAACAGATCCTGCACTCGATGTCCCCTTTCGGTTCCACTGTCCTCTACCTCGTCCGCGACCAAAATTTTGGGGCAGCTGCACTCTCTGCTGCATCTACTGAATACTTGACACCTTCTACGCTGGCTGGGGTGTACGAGCTCTAAAAGATTTTGCAGCTTCCTCACAGAACACTGCACGATGTCTCTCTTGACCACAATCAAAACAAGTCACGACAGGAAGGAGGCAATCTCGTCGATAGTGCCCCATCTGGGCACAGTTGAAGCACTTCCTGGTTACATCCGTCGTGGCTGATGGTGCTCCGAAGTTCTTTCCGCTCTTAGATGGGTGCGGAGGTTTCTTGAAAGAATAAAAGGATGACTGGGCCTTGCGGGGCCCACTGCTCTTGTGCTCTGTAAAACTACCAGAGACTTTCTGCTTCTTGGATTCTGCAAACTTCTCCATTTCTGCTTCCTTGATTTCATACGCCAATGCTTTATCCTGATATTGGCGGAGAGTGGTACATTCAAAACCGGACATGTACCTCTGGATTTCTGGTTTCATTCTCATATCAAAATGGATCATCATTTCTGCATCTGTTCTGACCAGATGTCGAACAAATGCCAGCTGCTGGTTAAACGTCTTAATTGTCTGAGATACTGGCACATCTGAAGGCTGAGCGTAGAAAAACACTCGAACTTTGGCTTCCCTCATAGGACGAGGGCAGTACTGAGCTTCCATCACTAATTTAAACTCTCCCCAGTCAGCAATATGATCTACAGGCCGGATGGCCTCCCACCACTCGTACGCTTCTCCTATCAGAAAGTACTGAGCAATAGGAGTTCTCCGGTCGTCTGGGCAATTTATCCCGGCAAAAATTTTCTCTAGTTCTTTTAACCAATGATCCCATGTGGGAGTCTCAGAAAAGCCATCGAATTTAGGTGGTTGCATCTTTGCCACCTCCTGCAGCCATCGGTCGCCTCGATTTCCCATGTCTAGGATACCTTGCTGTCCACCTCCCTGTTGTAGTCCTACCGCCACCTGCATTAGGTCCACAACTTGGGCAAACTGAGTCATCTGGTTCACCACCTGACGAAGGATTTCGGGCACAGCAGGTTCTGATACATTATTAATAGATCTTTGTGGCTCGCCTGAGCTGTGACTGGCCTGATTAGAAGGCGACGCTTCCTTTTCAGCATTCCTTTTGCCACGTCCGCGGCCGCGACCACGTCCACGTCCACCTCTCAATATACTGTAAGCACAAATACTCAATATACAGGAAACAATCTCATTCAAATGTTCAAGTATAAAGAAGTATAATAGGTAAAAGACGAGATTAGAGTTTAGGAACTTACAACCACCGTTTGCACGAAGACGTAGGCAGTACATTGATGTTATTCACGTCGAGTTACCTCAAAAGACATATATGACCCCTATTTTAACCCAACGGCCAAGATATCCAAAACCTGTCTCTGATATCAAATTCTGTAACACCCCCGATATATTCAGGAATATTACAGCGTCGTAAATCCTCATAAGAATTTACAAGGCTGAAGAAATGAAAAGACAATGACAGATACTAACATATATAACAGTAACTGAAATAAAAGACAACAGTTCTGGGCCAATACCGAGAATACAAAATCCGTAGAAAGAATATTAATACATCACCAAATCAATCAACATGAATGACATGTACTCGAGTACCTATTTGAAAACAACACAAACACCCGACAAATAAACCCGGCCGAAACATCACTATGCACCCTCGTCTTCATGCAGCTCCAGTGGTTATTTATCTGCTCTCCTGGATCCTGAACATAGACAAATGTTCACCCCCGAAGGGGTTAGCACAACGATGCTAGTACAAGTACCAACAAATTATTCAACATTACATGAAGAATAATAATAACATAAATGACAATATACCAACGAGTCTCCTACTACGAGAAACTCAGAACAATCTACACAAATGATAATCACAACATGATATCACAACATACACATGGTAATTCCGATGATCCAGCGTTCACTGCCTAGAACCCACGATGATCCCGTCAGACCAACCCGTGGTGGAAAAACTCGTCCGATGATCCAGCGCATGCTAGCATAGATCCCCCGATGATCCCGTTGGACAAACACGAGGTGGACATACAACAACGACATATATGCACAACGATATGTATAACATCAATACATAGAACAAATAAAGTACTTGCCTCGATTCGATGACAAAAATAATACTCCCACGAATATCAAAACGTTTGAAGGCCGTCCCTTCGATTAATCATGTCGCAAAACTCGAACCTTAAACAAAAGAAATAATATAGAATTCATCTCATGTCGAACGAACGTCTAACAATCCAAATTACGGTCGAAAGTTCATAAAACATAACCTGACTGACCTGCTTAACGTACGTTACGTACCTTTGGTAACGTACGTTAAACCTACTCGTTAGCGTACGTAAGCTACTAAGTCTAGCGTACGCTAACCATGTATCAACAGTCCCTCACTGATCAGTCGACTTGACTCGGCTGATAGTATAACGTACGTTACGTACCAAGCGTAGCGTACGTTAACCTAGCCCGTTAGCGTACGTTAACTACAAAGCTTAGCGTATGCTAAACGTGCATGGCAGATTCTCACTGGGCAGACGACTGTTCTAACGGTGATGAAGCTTACGAAATCCTCAGTGATTAACGTACGTTACCCACAAACATATCATGCTCATACGATTATGAATACTCTTACGAATTCAAACATTTCGAGATACAAGGATACGTATAATCATCACAATGCTATAATCAATCTTTTATTACAATTCTCATGTGAAGTTCGATGTTCTTAAGGTTGATGCACTAGATTTCCAATATCATCGTTACAATCAGATTTCACCGTAAAGATGAACTAACAAAACCAACTTATAAGAAAGGATATAATCTCTGATGATTCTTTCTTAGGTCTGTTTATACCAAAGTGATAAAAACTCCAAGTCTACGTTCAATATGGCAACATTATTCAATACGGATAATCATTCTCTGAACAATACTCTCATCATTTGACGAAAAAGGATTCCAACTATGATGTTTTCCAACAATAATATCATAAACATAATCATCCCAACTTATAAGCATGATGTTTGGTTGAATACTTCACCAACGGAACTTAAAATATTGCTAGTATGCTCATCATATCCTTAAAAACATGAATCTAAGGTTGGAGATAGTATTAGCAGACCTTAAGACGAAAAAAACACCGAGACAATAAGTAGAATCCAACTCCGGTTGCTTGTGTGCCAATCAAAAATGATTCTTCACTTCAATGATCAAGTAGATATGAATTATAAGTGTTTAAGGAGGCTGAGATCTCTTTGGGCACGAAGTATCATGAAGGCTAAGTGAAACAAACGAGTTGAAATGAAATGGGGTGATGTCCTATTTATAATTTTCTGACCTTAACATACGTTAGCATTCAACCATAACGTACGTAAGTACCTTAGAGTACGCTACCCTTACGTCCTTAGCATACGATATCATCCTGATAGTTAACTGTACTGTTTCTGACCTTGCTTACGTACGTTATACCATTCAACTTACGTACGTAAGTAACACCATTTAGCGTACGCCAGACATACTTCTTAGCGTACGTTAACAAACGTTGACTTGAAAGGTGTCCAGGTTCATCCGTGGGAATCTTATCTGGACCCATGTCCGGCTGGCGCACGTTCTAGCCGCCCAGCTCAATTATTGGATATTTAGCATACGTTACGCTACATTCGTAGCATACGCTAATCCTTACTGATAACGTACGTTAAGTTTCCTTCTTAACGTACGTTATCACGTATTTGCATGGAAAGATTTACACTTTGCCAAACTCATGTACATGGATACGAATACGAGAAATATCATACTTCCATTATCGATATTACAATTCAAAAAAATACAGGGTTCAAATACAGATGAAATACTCAATAAATAATTCGGATATTACACTATGTACGTTACGAGTATATCTCAATGTACGTTAAGCTTCTAAGCTTACGTACATTATGGTTGTCATGTTACCTACATAAAGGGGTACAGACAGGGGAACCTTTCTCGTGGTCGACTTTCGGCTGGTAGGACCGGGTGTCTTTGGTTGGATCTCACTATTGCAGTCAACGGGGGCCTACGTACACTATGGAGGGGGATCTACGTACGTTAGGGCTGTGGCTAGTTAACGTACGTTAGTGGTTCATGATTACGTACGTAACACCTTTCATAGAATGAGGCAGAGAGCTCTGGACAAGGTTTACGTACGTTAAGTCGATGTCGTAATGTACGTAATAGGACCTTACGTACTTTAAACTTGGGTGGTATCGTACATTATGAGATTATCAGATTATATATCTTGGTTTCGTATTTCATTTCTTCACGAACCAAAACCAATTTTCTCTCCTTAGAATCGTCCCTCTGGACTTGTTCATGATACTTAGACTCTTCCAATGTGATTTTGATCATCCTATCTTGGATTGAGACTTGAGGTTGGAAGCTTTTCATACTCCTTTGGTGTTTGGAGAGTTCATCTTGTTCTTCTTGGGTAAGTTCTCTTAATCTATTGTTCTTCAAGTGATTTTCGAGTATGATGATGTTGTTGTTGTTATTTACCTCGTGTAGTTAGTGATTGTTGGAGGATATCATGATTCTTGATGAGTTTTTAAAACTTATATTAAGAACATGATGATTATGTCGTGAGGAGGAGTTGTTCTTGATATTTTAGAATACTTGGAGGTTATAATCATGTCTAGGAAGGGTTACGTTAAGATTGTTATATGATTAACATAGCCTTGAGATGATTATTGTTGTTGTTTGTGTTCTTGGGAGATTCTAACCATTTTAGTATAGAATTATGATGAATTATATAATGATTATCATAATCTTGAAATGGTTGATTTAATCTTGTTGGTTAATCTGAATTCTTGAAGAATTGGTGATTGATATTGGTAGAGACATCATGTTTGTTATGTTGATGATGTTCTTGAGGTATTGATGATGATATTGGTGATATTATCATTTTGAGATGATTAATTTGGTGTTGTTCTTGATAATCCTTGTTGAATTATTTTTCACAAGTGTTAAGAATATTATGATCATGTTAATTGATCATTGGAGTGATTGGAGGATGTTAGAATTCATAATTGAGGAATATGATATTCTTTTATGTGGCTTGATCAATTCGTGTTTGAATCGAGTTTTTTTTGGTGTTGTTTTCTATTGATATTGCGCTATTGAATGAATTGTATTTCATTCAAGGTTGTTCGAGTGCTTGTGATTGTCGGAGGACGCCGTTCGTCGTTCGTAGGAGGATTTCATCGCCTTCGGTTTGAGGCAAGTTTTATACTTGTACTAGTCAATGGGATTAATGTTATCGTGTATGTGTATGAATGTGTCGTATCATTTCGAGACGTA
Organism: Orobanche coerulescens; assembly: GCA_033398695.1. Taxonomy (NCBI): domain Eukaryota; kingdom Viridiplantae; phylum Streptophyta; class Magnoliopsida; order Lamiales; family Orobanchaceae; genus Orobanche; species Orobanche coerulescens. Next base: position 197,685 of record JAWKAU010000065.1, read on the forward strand.
GTCTCTTCACGATTTTGTTGATATCAGGGAATTATTCCATACAATACCCTTCAACAATTATGCCAAATGTTATTGTTGTTCGTTAATGGCCGTTTCAAGGCCTTGAGATACTTGTTGTTAATGTTGTTTTCGATAGCCGGTTCTCGGTATCGATGTATCGATTGTTGTTGTTGATCGATGTTTCATTGAGATATGGTTGTGATCGTTGTTATTGATATCGATGTTTTTCCTATTGATACTCTATTGGCCAATTGAAGGCACTGACATATTCAATTGTCATTTCTATCTTCGGTGGCCGGTTAAGACACCGAGGCACCTATTATCGTTGTTGTTATCGATTTGTCATCATAAGACAATTGAGGTATTAAATTGGGACTTTCGAGGACATTTCCTATCCGTTGAGTCTTTTGTTATCGTTTGGCCGTTCTAAGGAATCGATGTATTGAATTGGGACTGTCGAGGATATTTCTCATCCATTGAGTCGTTGTTATCGATTGGCCGTTCTAAGTTAATCTATGTATTCAATTGGGACTGTCGAGGACATTTCCCATCCGTTGAGTCATTGTTATCGATTGGCCGTTCTAAGGTAATCAATGTATTAAATTAGGACAATCGAGGACATTTCCCATCCATGATATCATTGTTATCGATTAGCTGTTCTAAAGGTAGTCGAGGTATTGAATTGGGGCCGCCGAGGACAGTGCCCATCCATGAGTTATTGTTGTCGTGTTGGCCGACTCAAGGCAGCACACTATCATTCTTGTGAATTCGGTAATCTTATGATCGTTACCGTGCGTGATTAATGGTTTTGGAGGCTAGTCTTGGCTAGTGCTCGGTGGGTAAGTTTGGGGCTTGAACCTTCGCGGTTGGTTTCCCAACACCTACAGTTCAGTAGGTCACGGTCATGTTGATGATCTCATTATGGGTAAGCTTGGGGCTTGAACCTTCACGGTTGGTTTCCCAACACCTACAGTTCAGTAGGTCACGGTCATGTTGATGATCTCATTATGAGTAAGCTTGGGGATTGAACCTTCACGGTTGTTTTTCCAACACCTATAGTTCAGTAGGTCAGGGTCATGTTGATGATCTCATTATGGGTAAGCTTGGGGCTTGAACCTTCACGGTTGGTTTCCCAACACCTATAGTTCAGTAGGTCATGGTCATGTTAATGATCTCATTATGGGTAAGCTTGGGGGTTGAACCTTCACGGTTGGTTTCCCAACACCTACAGTTCAGTAGGTCACGGTCACTGGGTGGTATCATTATAGGTAAGTCTGGGGCTTGAACCTTGGCGGTTGGTTTTCCAGCACCTGCAATTTATCAGGTCACGGTCATTGGATGATCTCATTGTGATACGGCTTCGTGTCGTAGCTTCGGCCCTCATGTGATACAGCTTCGGGCTATTTGGCTTTGGGCCATTATCATATTTTGGCAGCTTCGGCTGAGTGGCTTTTAGGCCATTGTGATATTTTGTAGCTTCGGTTGAGGGCTTTCAGACCATTTTGATGTTTTGGTATTTCCGTTGGAGCCTTCGGGCATTGTGATTCGTATCTATTTCAGCTCTGATTTGGTTTACCTTCGGGTAATTCATTGTTGTGTTTTATATTGATGATTCGCCATTGGGCACTTGGGTTCGAAACTGTTGAGCAGGTATCGATCGTATGCCGTGGGCATAGTGTTTCACGAATGCTCGGTTCTTTCTTGGTTTGTGAGCATCTCGTATTACCATTATTATACCGTTTATTCTGCCTTTGGATGCATATCATGTTGTACATGTATTTGATATTCATTATCTGGGTGACTGACCCCGTGGGGACGGAACATGTTTTCATGTTTTAGGTGCTCGCGAGGAGAGAGTTGAGACAGAGGGGCATGACGTTGGCGACGAGGCATTCTAGCGATACTAGTCCCGAGTTGTTTTGGTGTTCATGTTAGATAGTCCGTTTGGAGTGTTCTCCAGTTTGTCAGTCGTTGTCATTATGTATTATCCGAGCAAGGCTCGTGGATGTTGTTGTATTTTTATTTTGTCCATGTAGGCCCATCATTGTCGTTGAAATTCCACGTCGGAATATTATGTTGGATATCATAGAAGGGACTGTGATTTTTCCTTTTTGGTCAGATTGATGTATGTTAGTCGTGTTCGCCTGGTGGATCTCGTGGCATAGGGTCCACGGCACTGTAATAACCCAATGGGATTTTGGTGGTGTTACAATTAGTTGCATGATAATTTTGGCAGAATTGTCGTAACTAATACACACTTGCCATAAAGACACCTTCCCAGCTAGGAATGCCAAAGGAATCATCCCCATGGACTCGAGCACGTCATTGTCCTCCTCAAATAACAACTTTTCAACATCTTCGGCATGAGGGGCAAATTTAGAGTGAGTAGAAGCGGAAGAAGGAAATGGCAAAGTGATGGAATCGGACAAGTCTGTCACATTAGATGCACCACCATGCTTCTTTTTCTTTGGAAAACGAGCCGGGGGAGGAGTAGAAAGAGCAATAACTTCCCCAACCTCCTTATGGCCTTCATCACTCGTGCGAGCAACCATTTTTTTTATGGCGCTCGCGATATAGTTCCATGACATTCTTGCCTCCAAGTGGAGGAAGAAAACTATTAGACATATTCTCACATATCAATAAGACAATCAAAATATGTTAGCCTAGATGTATCCAAAACAACTTAAGGAACTACACAAACTTGTAGACCGATAATACGTGTAAGCAAAGAACTAGTGGGAACATTCTCCACAAAGAGAATGTTAAGATAGTGTAACACCCCCAAGAAATTCAGGGTATATTACAGTATCATGGAACCTTACGTGGGACCCACCAGGCTAACTAATTTATATCGCTCGTCTAACCATCTCGGTTAGCGAGAAAACACACATCACCAAGACGCAATTTAAATAGAACACCCGGTACAATCGGTAAACCAAACATCATCGAAAATCACACATAAAATTTAGTATACAAACCATTTTCCAAATCAAAACGCCTAAGTACTCGCGAGTACGGTCTATCAGTTTACAAGTTGAAAACAAACGTTTAAAATGGGCAACTCAAATAAAAGACTTATTTGCACACGTCAACAACCTTCGCCAGCATCCTCGTACTGCTCCAGTGCACGCTCGACCGGCTGAACGCAACCTGAAATTCATAACATGAATTTCCCCAAAATAGGTTCCCCAGAGGGGTTAGCAATTACGCTAGTACAAGTAATCAAGGGAAACCATTCGCTTACACATTTCATAGTACATGAATCAAATCGTTTCAAAATCAAAAACAAGACATGTCTTTTCCCGGAAAATAAACAGTCAATAATCACAGTTGAAAATCGCCTAGGACCGGGGCTAAACCACTGGTTCCATCCGAGGCCTCTATGGACCCTCTCGCACCCAAGACCCTGACCCGAAGCATCGCTATAAACAGCAAAACCCTCGTTGCCACATGGCAACGCTAGAATCGGGGCTGAAGTCAAACGTCTCTTCAGCTCCTCAAAACTCGACTGACTTTCGTCATTCCAGACGAATTTCTGAGATTTCTGAAGCACTTGTGTAAGTGGCTGAGCTAGTTCCGAAAATCCCTCGACGAACCTACGATAGTAGCCAGCCAAACCCAAGAAACTATGAACCTCTTTCACATTCTTAGACGGTGTCCAATCCAGCACTGCCTTAATCTTCTGTGGATCCACAGAGACCCCCTCGGCTGAAATCACGTGACCCAGAAACATCACTTCCTTCAGCCAGAACTCACATTTTGAGAACTTCGCATATAGTCGCTCGGTCCTCAAAACGTCCAACACCACACACAGATGATGCGCGTGCTCCTCCTCATTTTTCGAGTAGATAAGGATGTCATCAATGAAGATGACGACACACTTATCCAAATACTCGATGAAAACCTTGTTCATCAACTGCATGAACACTGTCGGCGTGTTAGTTAGCCCGAAGGGCATAACCAAACACTCATAATGTCCGTATCTCGTCCGAAAAGCTGTTTTCGGGACATCGGACTCCTTTACCCGAAGCTGATAGTATCCCGATCTCAAGTCGATCTTCGAGAATACCGCAGCTCCCTGCAACTGATCAAACAAGTCATCAATCCTAGGCAAGGGATACTTGTTCTTGATGGTTACTTTGTTTAGCTCGCAATAGTTGACACATAAACGCAGTGAACCATTCTTATTCTGCACAAATAGGACCGGTGCGCCCCAAGGCGAAGTACTCGGTCAAATATACCCCGAATCAAGAAGCTCACTCAACTGCTTCTTCAACTCAGCCATCTCGGAAGGTGCCATGCGATACGGTGCCTTCGAAACCGGAGGCGCATTAGGCTCTAACTCGATAGTGAACTTGACCTCACGGTCTGGTGGTAACCCTGGCAATTCGTCAGGAAAGACATTTGGGAACTCACTAACGATTGGGATCGATGAAGACTCAACCCCACCATCCTCCGCCTTCAAGGCGTAACACCAATAACCAGTACACCCCTTCCGCGGGAGTCTCATCGCCTTCAAGGCGTTAATTATGAACTTCTGGTTTCCCCCCTTTTTGCCCCGCGAAAGAGTACTCGGTGCCGTCCTGGGATAATATGGTGATAATACTCGTGTGGTAGTTCATGATCGCACCATGCCGCTCGAGCCAATCATCCCCGAGAATCAAATCCTCACCCTCAATACTCACAATAATAAGATTAGAGAGCCAAGACTCTTCACAAATAACCACGGAACAATCCCGGATCTCCCGATCACCAACGATCCTATCACCGCTAGGAAGTTTAATGATGAAAGGCTCACAAGACGACAAATAGTCACGACTCAAACGGTGCACACACTCTAAAGAGATGAACAAATGCGTAACACCATAATCGAAAAGCACACTGACAGGATGAGAATGAATATGAACAGTACCTGTAGCCACGGTAGCCGCTGCATCATTGGCCCTCCTCATCTCATATACATGCGGATGAGCGGAGCCGATGATAAGTACGAGAGAAAAGCAATCATAGTTCAAGAAACGGAAGTACGATACGAGAAAATAAAAGAATCGAGTAAGGAAAACTTATGAATACTGGAAGTACCGAGATTATGGCAGCGTGATGACGATGTGCAAAATAAAATACAACTAGACCCAATTAACCGACAAGCCTAGGTATCCATAAACCTAGTGCTCCGATACCATTTTCTATAACACTCCAAAATATTCACGGTATATTACAGCGCTGTGGACCCCTACGTAGGACCCACCATGCTAACTAATTTATACCGCTCGTCTAACCATCCCGGTTAGCGAGAAAACACACATCACCAAGGACTCATTTGCACACGTCAACAATCTTGGCCAGCATCCTCGTACTGCTCCAGTACCTACTCGACCAGCAAAATGCAACCTGAAATTCATAACATGAATTTCCCCAAAAAGGGTCCCCCAAAGGGATTAGCAATTACGCTAGTACAAGTAATCAAGCAAACCATTCGCTTACACATTTCACAGTACATGCATCAAATCGTTTCAAAATCAATAACAAGACATGTCTTTTCCCCAAAAATAAACATTCAATAATCACAGTTGAAAATCGTCTAGGACCAGGGCTAAACCACTGATCCCATCCAAGGCCTTTATGGACCCTCTCTAACTGGCTATCCAAACAAGCTCGTGAATCAGGAGCGAAATCACAGATTCCTCCGAGGCCCCGTCGGACCCTCCTGGAGTGAGCAAAGCACACACATATTCATTAACATTTCATGTTAAGCATAAGGGTTTCACAAGAATACTTGCCTTGAGAAGTTGACGATGGAATGAACAGAAAATCAATTACGCTAGCTAGAAACCGACAACTACGAACCTAACGATTCGAAGAATACAATCACAACCAATTCTACATGAATACGAAAATGGAAGACACCCGAAAACCCACCTACGATTCATGTAAACCTGTACAAAAACAACAACGAGGGCGGGTCGCAACCGAACCCTCTTGATTTCACAAATACCACAAAATTTACTATGAACTCGTAGGGAAAACATGAATACCACTAAGATTAATCGCATACATCATGTATTAATCAACAATACGTAACAAATAGGTCATTAAATCGAAAACCCTCAATTTCCCAAAAATAGGGTTCTAAGAGGTTACCTCGGATCGAAGACGAAGAACACGCGTAGGTGTTGTTAATCTACACCAGGAACTCAAGAAAGATGATCACTTGAAGTTACAAGACTTCGAATCGCCTGGAATTGGCCCAAGAATCGCCTAGATCGCCTACAGCCACAAAGAAGTAGATGAAATGAGAAATAGACGCGTGCGCTACCTGTTCGTCTCCAGAGTCCAGAAACATTCTGCCCCAACTGAAATACCGGACTAGCACGCGCTGCCACACACATAGCATGCGCTAAGTCTCAACCACAGCGTGTGCTAATCTACAGACTTAGCGTGCGCTAAACTGCTCGTCTGGAGAGCAGAAACAACCTATTGCCACTGCTGTACTCGAATCATTAGCGCGCGCTACTGGAGAAGTTAGCGCGCGTTACTCAAAGTAATTAGCGTGCGCTACACAACAAAGTTAGCGTGCGCTAACGAGTGCAGTCAGTAGTACAGACAACACTCAAAGATGGAAAACGGTGAATTCCTCCCCAGATGAAAACAACGCACACCCGACACAAAACATCAGACTGGAGAAGGCACACACATGACGCTTCCGAGTCAGAAACTAAAGTACTAAAAGAAAATACAATTCCGACTACCCAAAGGTTTGGAAGATGGCAACGATAGTAATTACCCCATAACTTTGAGAAATTACAAAACGGCCCAATACGTCCAAAATACACGATACAAGATCGAAACACCAAACAAAAGCTCACAACATGCATAATAACATAAGATGGTTTTACGGCAACCCCGAAACGGCAGTTCCGAACAACGATTACGATAATCGAACCAAATAGCGACGGAAATGACATTAAACACGGAATTGAGTAAAACAAGTCTGAAACAAGTTCGGATGACAAAAAGTCCAGTATTAAATATTTTCTAAATATAAATACGGTTATAAGCGAGTCACTGAAAACAAAAAATACACCAAAATGAAAAATACCTAGAAAAAGGAAAAATGCGTATATTACAGATAGTCATGACTCTCTTCAGAAAATCTAAGTAACCACGCGATCTTGTCTTGAGTAGCCTTGGAAAGAATATGATTCCTTCGAGTTAAGCACTTTGCAAAAGAATAAAAGGAATGAATGGGTCAAACGAATGAGAAGCATATAAGGAAACTAAATAATCAAACTAGTGAAAGACAGACACTTACAGGCAACACACCATGTGTGCGGGATGTCGTGATTAGTCGACCCTCCCAACACATCAAAAGGAACAAGAAAGTAATATTCCATACACATCTTATCACCTTAAGGCCAAAGATCAAAATCGTCTCTGAACAACTAAAAAACCAGTATCGGCCATAGTCGCTTTTGTGCTCCTTTAGAATGTAGGCAATGGGGACGTCCATAAAGAAAAGCCAACTTTTCTTGCCTTAGTGAATGCGTGGATGGACATCAAAACATGCGAGACATTCGCATTAGCTGACTTGGCGCGATGGCATGAAACTTACAAGCCTCTAACACCAGTCGAGGAAGCAGAAATCAAGCATCGAGCGTATGTGGAAGCTCGTACATCACCGTCCAACGTGGATAAATCCAATCACCCCTCTCTAGTTAAAAAGAAGTAACGATACAAACATGCCTCGTGATGTCATAACTCTGCCGAAACCTCTTGAGGTGCTCTAAGGTGATCTCGGACTCTGGGTTCCTCCCCAATAGCAATTTTTTAGGTAGACTATCTCTAATCGGCCTAACGCAATCTACACCGATACCGGAGGTATATGTATATATACCATGACTATCCTTCCAATCCTCTAAATCGTAACTCAGTACGCTCGTTAACACATCACCTCGACTACCTCCATCATCGGGCTCCCTGACCCTCTCACTAGTCGACCCACTAGACCGAGTTCAGTTAGAGGAAGACATTATGACTAGATGTTTAGTTAAGAGTTTACCAAAGGCTAAAATAAGGGGGAGGACCAGATGTTGATAAAACTACTTAGCTAAACGAGCCACACATATAATTAGTTAAAGTCGTCACAATTATAAATTGTGAGCAAATGAATCATACATAACAAATCAACAAGAAAGCAACCGAAAAACATCTAATAGGTCGGCGAGACATAACAAGACTATACTACCTACGTGGAAGTGGCGATCTCTTAAAATATCAAGACACTAACACCTTGAACAAGAGAAACCAACCTCATATGTAATTAAGAGCGATCGAACACAAACACACAATTTGGTAAATAAAAAACTACCCTTATACAACTTCGACGCAGAACAATCAAATAATACAAAGAACATATGAAGAACACTTGAAGAAAATACTAAGAACATTCAAATAATATGAAAAACACTCAAAGAAAAAAAAGAACATTTGAATTAAATACGAAGAACAATCAACAATGTGAAGAACACTCAAAGAAAATGAAGAACATTCATATGAAGAACACTCAAAGAACTAAGCCGTGCGCCTTGCCCTTTTCCTTCCAACTCCTCCTCGCTTCCAAGATCCCAACTCTCAAAGTATAGAATGAAGTATCAAGTGAGAAATGAAGACATGTATCATCCACTCTTATAGGAGGGCCTTCTTGAAGTACGTACATGGCCTTCTAGAAATGCATGCCAAGCCTATCGTGTCCTCTCGAATCGTGTGCCAGGACATATTGAGTTGTGAATCATTTGGATAGATAGTCTAACCAACACGTAAACGGCTAAACTCAAAGCGAGAAACCACTAGTTCGAGCTTGGAAACAACCTGCCCTAACATTCGAACCTATCTGATCGGACCCAACCCATCAAACACAAATGAGAAAATTAGCTTAAATACGACAGACATGATTCGACTCTAATGATACAGTCGATTCAGATGGATCCAGCCATTCTCACACCGACCAAGTGGGTCGCCGAACAACCAAACAATTAAACTAGTAGCACGACCAACTTTTAATTAATCGGACGGAGTGGCTCATGTACATTCTTCAATGAGAGAGCCATCCCCTAGATCCATTGGTCAATTAGACACCCCGACGAGGTTGCTTCCACATTAGTCGCCTTCCGATCGGATAGCACGGCCCAAGTGCACCTGCACCGCGGGCCAATCGGACATTCGCCTGGCCATTCGGGTTCAGCGCAGGTCATTTGGATTTAGGACGAACAAGTCGGATCAATTAGACACCTCGGTTGCAGAGCGGGTCAATCGGATAGCCCGCGAGTCAATAAGACAATCCCAAGGAAGAATAATTTTGGTGAAAGCGGGGATCGATCTCGCGTGGCATGTACTCGCGGCTCGCGTCCGCACCACTCAGTGAGATCGACGATTATGGTGAATATCGGATGCAGTTTTATATATATATATATGTGTGTGTGTGTGTTTTCTTTTTGAATTCAAAACGTATTTATTTGAGGAACCGAATGGCAAACCCTACTCATAAAATTATCTTAGACGCTACTCCACGACAAGAACAACTTTCTCCATTTTTCTTTCTTTTTTCGGTTTATTATTTGAATAAAATGAAAATTTACCACACATGATGCCACAAGGGTCTGAGCAAGCAAACTCCAACGGACAAACGTATTGGACCAGAACATTTTGGCACTGACTCAGACATAAGAGTAATAATCTCGACGACTTCAACTCATTAATTCTCCAATTAGAAAAATTCTAATTAGAGAGTGGGGGACAAACTATAGTGGATAAAATCTCTCTACCTAATTCGGGCCCAAAATAATTGGACAACTCAACTAGACATTTAAGTCACGCCGCACCCTATATGTTAGTAAGGTTACTTAGGCCCATACTCGGATTCGAGGACCTACTAAACGGGTTAAACACTTTGTCTAAGCGTGTTTAAATTTCGATAAAACCAAATCATTAGCTCAATGGGTTAGTTGGACTCGACACCTCGACGAGATATATGATAATGATGCCCAAACATATTAGCGGGCCCTACATGCCCACTTCATGGCCTAGGGGTGTAAAATACACAAACTCACTAGTCACCTACAACATCCACCATGTGCTTCTTAAGCATGTCGACTTAGTCAAACACCAGTCACCCATAACGTCCTCCACATGCTTCTTAAGCATGTCGACTAAGTTAAATAACGAGTGAGCCATAACGTCCATCTCATGAAAGCTACAAACGATCACGGCCACAGGTCAAGAGGAGATATTATGAGATAGTTGGAGATAAGAGAGTAGGATGAAACCCTAAACACTCGGGATCGCCCTCTAATTAGACATACACGATGATTAGTCAACCTCATTCAAAATTCGGCATTCTCTTTCTATCTCTCTTACTCTAAAAACGTAACTCTACTCTTGCACTCTAATTTTTTCTCTATCTCCCTCTCTAAAATCCTAAGTTACCACAAAAAATCCTAGCTGCCGTACTAGTAAGACAAACTATCCCACACAAACCGTCCACCTTCGTATGCTCCATACTATACAATGGTCCACCACTATCTCCCAAAAATCATAGGTACCAAGAAGTACCACGATCAATTATTTACATTATTCATTTAAATATTTAGCTTTATTATTTCTTTAGTATCATTTACTAACTTGAGCGTCGGAGGCCATTCGCCGAACATCCCTACGGGTACTCTTTCATTGGGCTCTAACGTGTATTGTTGTGATTGGTAGGTTTCGAGCGCCCACCTACCCAGACATCCGAATTTATGTAATTGTAGATTTCACCCTCTACATGGTCGGAGGTCTGCCGTTCTTAAAAAAAATAAATCCCGCCGCCAATGGTGGATCGCTGGAAAGAAGTCCGGCGGCCTCACGTTAAAAAAATGGTCGGGTGTCGGAGGTCCGTCGTGCCATAATGGCACACTCACGATGATATTGAATTAAAATAATTACATTACCAAATTACTTGCTAGAAAAAAATGTTGGTTCTCAAAATTTTATTGGCGGCCAACGGTCCTGCCATAAAAAAAAATAAGGACCGTCAAAAAGTAAGCTAGCGAGCCTCGCCTTAAAAAAATTGGCACGCCGCCCAAGGTGGCCCTTCGAAAAGCAGGCACGCGGGTATGGCGTAAAAAAATAAAGAAAAGAAAAACTTGGCAAGCATCCTATTAAAAAAAATGGCGGCTCTCGAAGGTCCGTCGATCGCCCGTGTGGGCCCGATGGAAAATAGGTCGGCTCCCTCGCGTTGAAAAAAGATCTGGCTGGGTGGAGGTCCGCCAGCCACCAACGGTGGCCTGCTGGAAAGTGCGCACTCGGCCTCGCGTTCAAAAAAAAGAAAAAAAATGGCCGACCGTGGGAGGTCCGCATGTCACCGGTCCGTTGAAAACTAGGCTCGCGACGTGGTGTTAAAAAAAATATTCGGTCGCCAGCGGTGGCACGCCGAAAAGGAGGGATGACGACATGGCGTAAAATACTAAAAAAATGGTCAGCGGAGGTCTACGCCGAAAACTCATTGGCCTGAGGTCCGTCGCCCGTAAAAAAGATTTTTTTTTTTTGTTTTGAAAATTAATTATCCATTTAACTTGTAAAGGTGTTTTTTAACATTTATTATTTGTGAACACTTGATATTATTGTTATTATTAAATTGAACACAAAACAAAGGAAAGGAGAGGGGAGGGATAGAAGTCTTTTCACGTGCACACTACGATAAAAAAACACGAGTATTCTTTATATTATAGACTAGAGATAACTTGTGCCACAATGACACAGTGACGCTAATATAATTGGTTAAAATAATTATATTCCGAGATTACTTGCTAGAAAAATATGTTAGTTCCCAAACTTCTATCGGCGGCACATAAAAAAAGAAAGAAAAAATTAAGAACAGCTCGAAAGTAGGCTCGCGGGCCTCGCCTTAAAATAACCGCCGGTGGCTGCTCGAAAGTAGGCCAGTAAGCGTGGCGTAAAAAAAAAGAGAAAAAAAAAAAGTTAGCAAGCGGTCTCGCGTTAAAAAAATAGATGGTTGTCGGAGGTTTGCCGACCCGCAGGAAAATAGGTCGGCGGCGTGGCGTTAATAAAAAAAGAAAAAAAGATGGCCGACTGCATGAAAAGAGGCCGACGCCCTCACGTTAAAAAAAATTGACCGGCCGATGGAGGCCGGCTACGTGGAGTAAAAAAACAAAAAAAGAAAAAAATAGGCCGAGGCCTCGCGAACAAAAAATAATTGGCCACCAGGACGGTGGTGGCCTTGCTGGAAAACTGGCCTGCGAGAGGTCCGTCGAAGATCTCCATATTTTTTTTACTTTTGAAAATTAATTGTCCATTTAATTTAATTTAATATTCTAAGAGTATTCTTTAAAGTTTATTGTTGTTGAATATTTCTTAATATTATTATTATTATTAAATTCAATATAAAAAGAGGAAAAGGAAAGGTGAGGGGTACAGTAGTCTTTTCAGGTGCACACATCGTAGAAAAAATATTGTTGTCCTTTATATATAAACAAAGATAACCCATATTATAATAGAATGGTGGCGATGATATAACTAAATTAAAATAATTTAATTACTAAATTAGGTGCTAGAAAACAAAATATACTGGTTTTTAGAGTTCCATCGACTACGATGCCTGTCGTAAAAAAAGAAGTTAAAGGACCATCGAAAGTGACCTTAAAAAAAGTTCTCGACCGCGAAACTCGTTAAGAAAAATATTTTTTGGCACAGCTACATACTATCAGCTCCGTGCTCAACCTCCCCAAACCTAGGGATAAAAAAATACTCTTAAATGTCACAGGGGTATGGACTGATGGTAAGTTGCAACGTGATTGAGGCGGAAACACTCCGACATCGCGAGTTCGAATCCGTATGGTAACAATACTTTGCTAAAATATTGCAAGGTTTGTTGCTGGGTTCGTGTCTCGTTGGTACTCTCCCTTACAGGGCTGCCATTACTGCACATTCCTCGATTGAATACTGCCCTGGCAAGCCGACTTCGATACAGGTGGGAGGAGTTTCTCGTCTCTCCCTCCACAAAAAAATACTCTTAAATACTCCAATCAATTAATTTATCAAATAATCATTTTTTAATCAGCTTTTAGCTATCTGCTACAGACTATCAGCTCCGTGCTCAACTAAATGAAAGTGGAGGGCATTTCTTTCGCAGCTTTCGCCCTCAAACCTTCACTTGCGCTCCTGTCTGGCTGTCTCCTCCTAGCAGCGGTTGTCGTTCGTCCTCATTCTCCGTAGTGAAAACGTCTTCACTACCATTTGTTGAAAACCTCAGCTGCTGTGTTAAGTACCTATCGATGCATTTCCTCTCGGTTTCCTCCTTTTTTTTTCTCCATTTCTCATCGTTTTTTTTTTTTGCAAGTTTGTTTTTTCGTTCACACGACTTTAGTTCGTTTGGTAGCGTGATGAAATTTCTCGAAGTACTTTTTGGTATCATTTGTTTGATTTAGCAGTACACGGTTCTATATTTTTCTATTTTTTGTTTCCACTTGCATGCTTGATTTTTCCTGATATCTGTGCCTGATTTTTTGACTGCGTGTTTCGTTATATTCATGGATTATTTGTTTGATGTGAAATGTTGACGACGAAGTGTTTTTTGCTATCAGTACAACCTCTGAGGCACATAGTACAACATGATGCGATGAATATTTTGGTTTCAGGGTTTAAATGCTCAATTCCTTTTTCAATGTTTTGGAAAGGGGACCAGAGTGTTAATTTGAATGTCAGAGATATTATTTAGCCTACTGTCAATGTAACTTTTCTTCCTCATATTTTTACTGCTTTATTCGTCCTTGAAATTTTCTATTTTCTGTTTATTTGGCATTTGCTGAAGCGTGTGAGCATGTATTTGTTTCTTAATTGATTTCATATTTGGCATTTGCTGAAGCGGGTGTGAAGAATGAAGAAAATGAGATGATGCAAGTGTAAGTCGCAGAATTAGAAAAGGATTTTTGTGAGAAGTACTGAAAAAATCCATCTATTTCTCCAATCAGTTTAGGAAGTCTTAAAATAATGTAAATGAATCTTTAGCAGTTTTACATTGCGATTTTCCAAGGTATCCATTTTGATAATTTAAGGAATGGACACAATAAAGGAAGTTTGTATTAATGTCTTGATCTGTGACATCAATATTTCGAAGGAATTTAGGATTGACACATGAGAGTTGCCATCATATTTGCAGAACCACCTTCTCACAGTTTATTGCTAATGGATTTTTTTTGTTTTATTCAGACTGTTTTTTTGGAAGTAATGGATTTGTCTCTTTCGGAGCCGTCAGATGGTAAAGATGACCATATGTTCTGTAAGTGTATCATTTTTATCTATCCTCAGCGATTGTATAAATAACGATCGCTTATAGTACGCGATCAAATTGGAATTAATTTGTTAGATCTATATTACACTTCAACTTTAGTCCATTTTAACATTTCAATTAATGTCGATTTGCAGTTGAAAGCAACTATCATGTTGGAGGTGTTGGGAGTTTTGGCCACAGTACAGTACATAGTCCCGGTATGTGTTGTTTGTTTAAGCCTTTCATTTCGCGTGCCTCTTGTGTTGGTAATTTGTTAATTCAAGAAAAATACTTGCTGGGTCTGGTGGCTACGATATTGATATTGAGGATCATCGCGTGTCCGGTTTGTCTAATTCTAGCCTTTTATTGTCTGTGACTGTCATCTAAAAGAGTTGTACAATCTGGTCATTGTGATTTTTTATTTATGCAATTTTTTTTTGGGATAGAAGAAGATTCGTTGAATGAGAAATCTCGTGTACAAGAGTTGAGGATATTGATAGACAAAGCAGATGAAGAAATTATGAAATTGGAAGAAGATATACTGATGCTTAATTGTCAAATTGCGTGGGATGACGAGGACTGGTCGAAACAATGTTTTATTGCTCTAAGTGCACAGATCAATCATTTTGATTCATTCATTTTTCATTCATCAACAACACCTTAATCCCAACTATGTTGGGGTCGGTGGCATGAAGATTATAGTGTCGTTTAATTGTCTAAAATTAGTTAACACCATAACTCATGCAAATAACAAAGTGGCAAAGTTTTACGCCGGATGCCCTTCCTGTCGCAACCTTCATATGAAGGAGAAATAGAATGAAATCCAAAACCGTCAACATCATAGGTTTTTCCATTTATGTGGAAAATATCATGAGACGGCGATGAGACGGCGATGAGTTTGAGATTGTTGCTATTGTCATGTCACAATACGTGATTGATATTGTAAAATCAACACATACATTATGGAACATGACTCAGATCAATCATTTTGATATATTGATAAAAAGCATAAAGAAAACGGAAATTGCAGAAGATTTGCATTATTTGGTCGAACAACCTGAGAAACTTGCTCCAAGGTTACCTGATATATTGAAGCCTTTACTGGAAAATTACCTCAAGAGGAAAAGTAAGCAGGTAGGCTGGTTAGTATATCAAGTTATTCTTTTTCTTTCAAAACGTTATTTCATCATGAATTCGCCACTTAGAACTGCCAAAGTTTGTTCTCTCTCTCTCTCTCTCTCTCTCTCTCTCTCTCTCTCTCTCTCTCTCTCTGTGAATGCTCTTTTGCAGGTTTGCTAAATTGTGCTTCTTTTTTGAGTGAATAATTTCATACTGTATGCTTCTCTGCTATTTGGCTACCTTGCATTTTCATAGATTTACTGGAAATTCATTTATTTTATTTTTTGGTTAAACAATCAATAGTTCACTTGTAATTCTAAGAGTTTGTAAATGGCAGTTGGATTGTTAATAGCCATCTCTTGGATTGTTACTAGCAATTGGTTCAGATAACTCATTTTTTCTTTCCCATACATGTGCAACTAACAAAAGGACACTAGCAAGTTAAATAAACTACAGGAAGCTCCTGTGAAGTGGAGGGAAAGAATTTCCATTAAGCTAGGGGTAAATAAATAGCAAAATATTTTGATTGATCCTACGGTAAAAGCTTTGATTGCAAGTACTTCCATTGAGAAAACTGGTTCAAGAGAAAAGGATGAGAGAAAAAAGAACACTGATAAGGAGGTTATCACTAGGTCAAAAGTCACTCAACTCAAGCATGAACACAAAACATAGTTCAACCTGAAATTGAGGGTTCAAGTTTCTTTTTTTATTCTTGTAATCATGGTTTCGGACCGACAATACGGTGACCCGTGAGGGAGAGGGAAAAGGACAGCTATTATGTTTTCCGGCTACTTACGTTTTGGGGCTCCGATGAATAAAGAGTATTATGGGGTGGTCTGTTGTATTTGATAAGAAAATGGAGTTGTGTTGTTGTTTGTGTTATCCAGGCTGTATTACTTGTGTTGAATAACAATTCACTTAGTTGAGAATCTTATCTGTAGTTTGATTGGGATGAGAGAAAATATAGTACTACTATATAGTCCTTATTGCTGACAATAAGATTTCCGTGATATGCTCCGAACATAATCAATTTGTGTTGTATAATTAAGCATATGAAAATCTTAAACAATGAATAAGAAGACAAGAGTAGGTAGATAACTAAAGACGGATGTGAAATGCAGAGATGTGGACAAGACGTTAAAGCAGCCTTATATGATTAATTCTTATCATTAAGATTTACTATAACTCTATCATGTAGATTAATCAAAACAACTCTCATGTAATTAGATTCCCTTAAGATTAGTTAAATGATTATGAATAAAATAAACGGAGCTTGGATTTTAGCAATAATTAATTATTTTTATCACTTAATAGAATAACTATGGTAGGAATAATAGTAGAAGATAGAAATAATAATAGAAGAATTACTACCGTGAAATAATATTCAGATATTGCGATTGAGATTAGACAAGGATCAAAACTTAAACCAATGATCAAATGTGCAGGTAAAATTTTAATATAATATTAAAAGGAATATATTCTGCAGTGAAGACATGTATGGTAGTCTTTTAATTAAAAT
The DNA here is from genome assembly GCA_033398695.1 of Orobanche coerulescens. Classification (NCBI taxonomy): domain Eukaryota; kingdom Viridiplantae; phylum Streptophyta; class Magnoliopsida; order Lamiales; family Orobanchaceae; genus Orobanche; species Orobanche coerulescens. Next base: position 214,646 of record JAWKAU010000065.1, read on the forward strand.
ATACCAAGCGATAGGTAATTTATTCTAATAGTAGTCTGATTTTATTACGAAAAAAATTACGAATTTGGTATTTAATAAAAATACGAATCCAAATATATATAAAATATGAAATAAATACTAGTGGTATTACACATTTTAATTTGGATAGTTAAACTGTATGCATAGACAGCGGTATCTCGTGACTATCTAATTTGAGAAGCTACCTTTTGAAGTCATATCTCAAGTGGTTTCTAAAAATAAAGGGCTAATACAAAAACTACCACTGTGGTTTGGGTTATTTATAGAAAAACCCAACTACCTTGAAAATTACAAATAGTTGAAATGGAATTTTCGGAAGGCATCATTTTACCATTACACCCTCCACTTCTCAGAACATGACAAATAGCCCCAACTGTTCGTCACACTATTTCTAATATTTGAAACAATGTAGGATGTAAATCTAAAATCCAAGCGTACTAAACTATGAAATGCTCATACAGTAGTAGTGTAGAGATTGTCCTTTTCAAACCCCGACATTCATTATTTGCTCTCTTAATAGTCAATACACGTCATTAACTTTTTCTGTCATGCATTTCCTTCATGCATATATATTTTCTCCCACTTATTGGATGACAACAAAAAATAAGACACAAATTTTTTCCACGCAAGGTGACTGATCCCAGCTGGATACATGGGTCAACTGTGACCACCTTGTTTTTCAAGGTAATATCGCAATTCCCGTCTTATAAGCATGAGGTTGTGGCTGTTAGTCCCAAATATCCTGGGTGAAAGACCTAGGGGGAGCCAGTAGACTTGTACACATTATATTTTGGATTTGGTCCACATGGCACTTTCAGTTGTGATTTTATTATCTACATTGTTTTGTCTTAGTACAGAATCTCGATGTTAATGCCACAGCTGAACTTCTTTCAGCTTACTTCAGCTGTAACTAAGTTCAGTTGTAACTTCACTCAGCTGAGTTTAGTACTCGGGCAAACTTTCAGATTCCATTACCTCAACTGTAAGTTTCTCGACTGAACCCAACTCCTGCAATCTTCGGACTAATCCAACAATCGCGTGCTGCCTATTTTCAGCTATACACTTTTCCTTTTGTCAGCCTAAACCTCAAAACACGGGAAATGTTTATTTGGTTCCTGTTTACAGTATCAAACTTAATATTCTGACTTGATGTATTACTAGCTATGTCAGAGTCCATATCTACAAAACTTCTCTAATAATGGTATTTTAGTCCTATAATTTTTACGATTTGCTAAAAAGTCAAGTAAGTTATAAAAATTGATGATTTTAGTCTTCAAGTCCTCGAAAGGTGAATTTGTCGTTGGAAATCTGGTTATGTGACCGTCATGCTACCTTTCGATGACTTGAGGGTCAAAATTATGAATTTTTCTATATCATTCAAAGACATGTTTGCAAATGCCTATACTTACAGGATTCTTTTGCCAAGCTGTCAAATTTACAGGGCTAAAGTTACGAGTTTCCCAAACAACACGAGTAGATAGTTTTTTTTTGTTAGATTAAACCCAACATTTTATGTTGATGCTATATGAGGTTATAATTAATCACACATATTGCTTGTAATTCTTAGTTAATTAATATGATTTATTTGGTCTATTATTTGTAATATTAATATTAGACATCAGTAACTAAACAATCAATGATTGAGAAATTCAATACATTCACATTATGATACAGATTTTGCGAGGAACTTGAAGAATAATGTATATATATGCTTGGTAGATGATACATAAACATGTTTACAAAAGTTACATTTTACATAGGAGACATAAAAGCAATAATATACACATAAATTGCTGATTGCATATACATAAATGTGATAGTTAAATGTTTATGCATACAAGTATGCATAGGTAATATCTTTTGACACACAAAAATGAATAGGTAAATTGTATCAAACTAAAATAAAAGGGGCATTCAGTCTACAAATGTAAATCACTATTTATTATGTATGAAGTTATTGGTTAAAAAATATTTTTATATATGAATATAATAAAACTATAGATATGGGTATTAGGTAGAGTTTTTTTTCTAAAAAATATGTGTTTTAGTTGAAGTCTAGTCACCACTGTTCCCCCAAAAAAAATCAAGAAAAAAAGACAGGTTGTTAATGATAAAGTTTTAATTTTATGACTGTATGTCTGACTTTCTATTTTTTTTGTACATGCTTGTTTTATTTCGATTGAACATATCTAATGACTATTTTATATTCACTTATTACAGTTAGAGATGACACTCAGAAGATCAAAATTTTCGAAAATAAATTGATTGGGGCATATGTCGGATCTGTAGGTCCTTGGGAAATAGCAACCAAGCATGTGGAGAATTATCTTGTACGTATTTTTGTTGGCCATAGAAATAATTTTTTTTTTATTAAGAAAATGTTGGTTCTGCATGTACTAAGTCTCGTTTTTTTTTTTTTTTTGTATAGGTCAAAATGAAAAAAAATGCACAATTAGATATTCGGAAATTGGTAGACGATCTCTACAGCCGCATAGAAAAGATTGAACTTCCGAGAACTAATCAGGGAATTGATATTATACTCGGCGACTATTATACTGGCGACTACGACATACACGGTCTAAAAGCCACGAAAAACAATCACGACTCAAACGAAGTATATGAACTCCGTGATGGTGTGAGAGAGATCCAACGTAAAGAAGTAGTCGTATTAGGCCCGGAAATGGTAGCAGTACGAGATCATATTAAAAAATCACGAAGGTACTCCATCTCGCTCTCCATCCCGTTCAAAGCTTATGTTTATCCTTTAGAAGCTTTACATTTATCACTTTTACACACTCATATCAAACAATACAATCACATCACTTAATGTCTACCACACACTTACCATCAATACTTTTTACCTTTTAATCTCCACCTTACATTTACCATCACTACTTACATATTACCTAAAATACACCAAATACACACCTTCTTTCAAGCTTTCAATTGAACAGAGGAAGTAATATATATACCTAATTGTTAGATTTACTTCTTTACTTGTATATTTTCTTGTACATTTCTTTGAGTGATGTATCGTTTCTTTTCCTACGGGGTTCATTTATGTCATATGGTAATATGGTGTCAGCCTAACTTGTGGTTTTTCTTCATACCACCGTTCCTCCTGCCCACCGTCGACCCCGGGCATAGAAATTTTCCTTCACTGTACAGCCTTCACCCCGGACTGGATCACACTCGGCCATCTCCGATCTCCTATCGCCATCGACCTTTCGCCTCTCATTCTCTAAGGTTTTCATGTCTTCCTCCTCTTCTTCTCACCTTATTTACTCCCTTAATACTGTAGTTCACCTCTTTAATTCTAAGCTTTCCAAAGATGATTCTCGTTTTAAACTATGGAAACAAATTTTCACGGATATTTATCGAAGTTATCGAGTCGTAGATCATATTAACAGAAAATCTCTCCCATCCAACATAAGTGATGAAGATTGGTATGCCCTAGATTCAAAAATCAAAACTTGGCTCTATAACTCCATCGATGCCGCTCTTCTCGGTAGTGTAAGTATTTATAATTGCTATTTGGAACAAATTTGGGACAACCTGAATCTTTTTTCAATAATAACAAACTGTCCTGCTCTCTTTAGTTACAAGATAAGTATTGTAATCTTAGGAAAGAAACTCTCTCAATTTTTGATTTCTGTCGCGAAGTGAAATGCATCTCCGCTAGTCTTAAAGAAGTTGATTTTGACGTATCCGATCAAGAACTTGATTCTTTAAATCCTCAATAATTTGCCTGACTCCTATAGTAGCATAATCTATGTCATTACGAACAAAACACCAATTCCCACCTTCTCCCAAGCCAAACATATGCTCATTATACATGAATCTCGAGAAACCCAAGTCACCTCCACTCCTTCATTTGATGTTCTCTTTACTAATTCTAATAGGTCAAGGACGAGCTCGTGGCACAGGATTCGGTCACAGTTATGGACGTGGTTTTGGTTCAGGTCCTTGTCCTCGTTTCAATAACATATTCCGACCCACATATGGACCCTTCCGGCAGCAACCACACCCTTTTCCAGCAGCAGTCCCCACAACCTACCATCCAACATCAGCGTTCCTCAGGCGTTTTCTTGAGCCAGCTCCCCAGGCCCACTTCTCTTGTCCAGTCCAACAACAGCAGCACACCCTGCCCTCCTCCGGCTTTTCCTTCCAGCAGCAACCTGCCCAACACATGTTTGCCCAACAACTATCCTACAACACGACCCAACAACCACCTACTTTGGCCCAATCGTACTCCAGCCCAGATCGTCAACTTCGGCAGTGCACAATCAGTCTCCTGCTCCAAGCTATCAACCGACCTCACATGACTCTTATCTGCCATTCCAATGAACATCCTGATGAAAGTGCACACATGACACCTAATAAAGATATTTTTTCTTCTCTCCTAACTTGTGAATTATCATAATCAGTTATGACTGTAATGGTGCTCTTTCTCCTGTTTCTCATACTGGACAATCTTCTTCTCCTGTTCCTTCTTCCCCCCTCCAGCTTCGTAATGTTTTAGCCTCTTCTGTTTAATTAAAAATCTTATCTCTGTTCGTGAATTTACTCGTGACAATTTGCTCTATTGAATTTGACCCGTTTGGTTTTCTGTGAAGGTTCTTAAGTCTAGTCTACCACTTTTTTCGTAGTAACAGTTGATGATCTCTACCATGTTCTCCCTTCCAATTCAATTCTCTCCCTGTTGCCGCACTCTCTTTTGTCTCTTCCGACATTTGCCATTGTCGTCTTGGTCATCCATGCTCCTTGTCTTCAAGTTTTTAGTATCTGGGAAATTTATTCCTTGTCAAATTAATTCAACTATTTGTCCTACTTGCCAGCTTGGAAAACAAAAGCGTTTACCTTTTGTTCAGTCCAGTAATAATTCAGATCTATGGACTTCTCCTGTAGTTAGTGCAAATGGTTATCACTATTATGTTTTGTTTCTTGATGATTACTCACTTCTTATAGGCATTTCCTATCTGCAATAAAACGATGTCTTTCAATTTTTCTGTCAATTTTGTACTCAGTCCAAACTCAATTTAATAAACAAATTAAGTGCCTCCAATGTGTCCATGGACATGAGTACACAGTCATGCTTTTTCAGAATTTCTATAATATAAAAGGCATTATCTTTCGTTTTTCTTACCTCCCCCCAAAATGGTAGAGGAGAAAGTACTATTCAATCTATAAATAATAAAATTTGTTCTTTGCTTTTTCAAGCGCACTCCTAATTTCTTGGCTGAGGCCCTTTATATGGCAGTCCATCTTTTAAATATTTTGCCCATTACTACTCTCTCCTTTAAAACTCCTTTTAACTTCTCTTTTCATGGTTTCCCCACTTACGATCATTTCAAAAAAATTGGTTGTTTATGCTACCCTAATCTTTCTTCCTCTGCCCGTAATAAACTATCTTCTCGATCTTTCCCGTGTATCTTCCTAGGTTACCCTCCTAATCACCGTGGCTTCCGATGTCTTGACAAGAACTTTAAAAAAATTATCATTTCTACACACGTAATCTTCCACGAAACTTCTTCCCATACTCTTATTGTAACTCATCTATGCCATCCTTGGATTATTCCTTTCTCAATTTCCGTCCTCCGTCCGTTCGGCCCAATACGGATACCACTTCACCTCCTACTCAACCTACTTATCCACCAGGCTTCCCTCCGCCCAAGCCCACTACTTTTGGTCGGCCCTTGCTTACTCTTCCTCCCAATACCAACATCAACGAACGGAGCCTGACCCTATACATTATCCACCCCACTTCGGCGCTCCAACTTCTCATGCTTTTCCAGAACCGCCGGATATCTCACCTCCGTCCACAACCCAACCCACCAATTAACCTGCCAACCATATGACTTATCTGGCCAAGTTTGGAATTTTCGCCTGCGCCACATCATGGATCTTTCGGTTTCCCATCTTACACCCATTTCTCCTATTCCTCGCTCTTACTCTCAGGCTATTTGTGATCCCACCTAGAAAACAGCTATGGATGCTGAACTCTCTGCTCCACAAAAAATTGCACCTTGGATCTTGTTCCATGTCCAACCTCTGTCAATGTTGTTGGTTTCGGATGGATCTTCCGTCACAAGTTTAAATATGCCGGTTCTCTTGAAGGATATAAGTGTGTCTTGTATCCTAAGGATTCACTCAGGAACCGGGTCTTGACTATGATGAGATTTTTAGTCCTGTTTTCAAACCTGCCACCATTCGTACTATCCTTAGTCTTTCCCTCTCTCTCGTAATTGGTCTATCCATCAATTGAGTGTCAAGGATGCTTTCTTACACAGTCATCTTTCCGAAGTCGTTTAAATGAAGCAAACCCCCAGATTCACTGATTCTCGCTTTTCCTCTCATGTCCGTCTCCTTCGCAAAATCTCCACCTTTTAAAACAGGCTCCTTGAGTCTGGTACCATCACTTTGCCACTTATCTCATATCTCTTGGCTTTGTCGGTAGTAAAGCCGATTCCTCTCTTTATCTATCACCGTGGTGGTCAGACTACCTATCTTCTTCTTTATGTGGATGATATAGTTCTGATTGCCTCTTCTCCCACTCTCCTTTCTCATATCACCAAAATCATATCCTCCGAATTTGCTACGACTGACCTTGGATCTCTCTGTTATTTCCCAGGCATCTTTCTGTCTCCCTCTCCTCCTTGACTATTTCTTTCGCAATCTAAATTTTCCCATGAAATTCTCGAACGTGCTTCCATGTCTTCGTGCAATTCTTGCTTAATGCCGGTCGGCACACATGCCATGATTTCTCTCTCTCGTCCACTTGTCGAAGACCCCACCTTATACCGTATTTTAGCTGGATGGATCTCTTCAATATCATCACTCGTCCCGATATCTCGTATTCTGTCCACAAATTTGTCTCTTTGCACGATCCTCGTAAACCTCATTTCTATGCTGTTAAACGTATTCCTGGTTACGTCAAAGGTACTACCTCTCATGGTCTTCATCTTTATCCATGAGTTGCTAATCAAATCATTGCCTGTTCTGATGTTGACTCGGCCGGGTTGCCCCAACACTTGCCGCTCCACCTTTGAGTATTGTGTTTTTCTTGGTCAAAATTTAATTTCATGGTCCGCCAAATGTCAGTCTGTTGTATGTCATTTTAGTGCCGAAACCGAGTGTCGTGATGTCGCCATGTCATTTTAGTGCCAAAGTCGAGTTTCATAACGTCGCCAATGCAGTTGCTGAAGCTTCCTGGCTCTGCAATCTTTTCCTTAAATTACATTGTGGAGTCTCTTCTGCTACCATTGTCTATTGTGACAACATCAATTGTGTTTACTTATCCTTAAATTCTATAGAGCACCAACACACCAAACATGTTGAATTAGATATTCACTTTGGATGTGAGAAGGTTGCCTTAGGACATGTGGACATGTTCGTGTACTCCATATCCCATCATCATACCATTTTGCCGAGATTTTCACAAAGAGCTTCTTTCCCATCCTTCGTGAACCTCCCCTCCGACTGCGGGGTGGTGGGGGTGGTAATTAGAATCATTTACCTGTATATTTCTTTCCTTTTGTATATATTTCCTTTAGGGTTTTGTTCGTTGGGCATTACTCCTTGTACTCCTATATATATGTCGGGATCTATTGTACTTTCGCTACTGAGTTTATTTTATCTTATGCTGACATTATTGCAATTGAAGTTAACATTGATTCATTGCCTGAAAAATTAAAGTAATTCAATCGTGAATTTTACAGAGATGATCAGTAGCGGGATGGAGTCGTTGACATGATTCGATGTGGAACCTTGCTATCCGCATTGGAAAACGAATGCACTGGTGGAGAAGTGAAGGGTAAAAATCCATCATCCTTGTCTTTCACAAAAACAATATTTTTTTCTATTGGTCTTAATTTTATATTACTGGGTGTATATTTGTTTTTTTTTTGATATCTTGCTAATTTAGATTAATTGACAAAAATTAAGAGTTAATTGCATTAATATTGAGTATTTGGAATAATTCCCAAAAAAAAGAACTAAAATTCACGGACTATATACCAAATCACATTAACATATTGTTCAACTCATATCTATTGATTAGTTATATTATGTTTGTTATATGATATATTTACTCAGGATTGATTAATAATTATGGGTTTGGGTATTGGATAATTATTCATATATTAACGTATTTGACTATCTAGGTTACAATTTTGTCCAGTTCTATTGATTTGCTTTTTCTCTCGACACTTTGTCACCCAGTATTTCATTTGAGCAAATCAAATATCGGTGAGTTGGAGCCTGCTCAATCAGTACTGCAGTTATACATGATATACTTTGATATACTTTGTGGAGAGGATCGAGTTCTCCTCGTACTCAAAGAAAAGCATCTCACCCTTCTCTCCTGCTCGGACATAAGAGCACACTTCGGGTACGATGCTCTCTAGTATATTAGACAATATAACTAGGTGTTAGACATCAAATTGGCCATTCTCTTTCTAAAAGAGCATCGTACGAGCATCGTACGAGAAATTGGCAATTCTCTTAGAGAATGGCCAATTTCTCGTACGATGCTCGTACGATGCTCTTTTAGAAAGAGAATGGCCAATGGCCAATTCTCTTAGAGACCAATTCTCTTAGAGAATGGCCAATTCTCTTAGAGAATGGCCAATTTCTCGTACGATGCTCTTTTAGAAAGAGAATGGCCAATTCTCTTAGAGAATGGCCAATTTCTCATACGATGCTCGTTATGCTCTTTTAGAAAGAGAATGGACAATGGCCAATTCTCTTAGAGAATGGCCAATTTCTCGTACGATGCTCGTACGATGCTCTTTTAGAAAGAGAATGGCTAATTTGATGTCTAACACCTAGTTATATTGTCTAATATACTAGAGAGCATCGTACCCGAAGTGTGCTCTTATGTCCGAGCAGGAGAGAAGGGTGAGATGCTTTTCTTTGAGTACGAGGAGAACTCGATCCTCTCCACAAAGTATATCAAAGTATATCATGTATAACTGCAGTACTGATTGAGCAGGCTCCAAGTCACCGATATTTGATTTGCTCAAATGAAATACTGGGTGACAAAGTGTCGAGAGAAAAAGCAAATCAATAGAAGTGGACAAAATTGTAACCTAGATAGTCAAATACGTTAATATATGAATAATTATCCAATACCCAAACCCATAATTATTAATCAAAATCCTGAGTAAATATATCATATAACAAACATAATATAACTAATCAATAGATATGAGTTGAACAATATATTAATGTGATTTGGTATATAGTCCGTGAATTTTAGTTCTTTTTTTTGGGAATTATTCCAAATACTCAATATTAATGCAATTAACTCTTAATTTTTGTCAATTAATCTAAATTAGCAAGATATCAAAAAAAAACAAATATACACCCAGTAATCTAAAATTAAGACCAATAGAAAAAATATTGTTTTTGTGAAAGACAAGGATGATGGATTTTTACCCTTCACTTCTCCACCAGTGCATTCGTTTTCCAATGCGGAGAGCAAGGTTCCACATCGAATCATGTCAACGACTCCATCCCGCTGCTGATCATCTCTGTAAAATTCACGATTGAATTACTTTAATTTTTCAGGCAATGAATCAATGTTAACTTCAATTGCAATAATGTCAGCATAAGATAAAATAAACTCAGTAGCGAAAGTACAATAGATCCCGACATATATATAGGAGTACAAGGAGTAATGCCCAACGAAAAAAACCCTAAAGGAACGCTGATGTTGGAAGGTAGGTTGTGGGGACTGCTGCTGGAAAAGGGTGTGGTTGCTGCCGGAAGGGTCCATATGTGGGTCGGAATATGTTATTGAAACGAGGACGAGGACCTGAACCAAAACCACGTCCATAACTGTGACCGAATCCTGTGCCACGAGCTCGTCCTTGACCTATTAGAATTAGTAAAGAGAACATCAAATGAAGGAGTGGAGGTGACTTGGGTTTCTCGAGATTCATGTATAATGAGCATATGTTTGGCTTGGGAGAAGGTGGGAATTGGTGTTTTGTTCGTAATGACATAGATTATGCTACTATAGGAGTCAGACAAATTATTGAGGATTTAAAGAATCAAGTTCTTGATCGGATACGTCAAAATCAACTTCTTTAAGACTAGCGGAGATGCATTTCACTTCGCGACAGAAATCAAAAATTGAGAGTTTCTTTCCTAAGATTACAATACTTATCTTGTAACTAAAGAGAGCAGGACAGTTTGTTATTATTGAAAAAAGATTCAGGTTGTCCCAAATTTGTTCCAAATAGCAATTATAAATACTTACACTACCGAGAAGAGCGGCATCGATGGAGTTATAGAGCCAAGTTTTGATTTTTGAATCTAGGGCATACCAATCTTCATCACTTATGTTGGATGGGAGAGATTTTCTGTTAATATGATCTACGACTCGATAACTTCGATAAATATCCGTGAAAATTTGTTTCCATAGTTTAAAACGAGAATCCTCTTTGGAAAGCTTAGAATTAAAGAGGTGAACTACAGTATTAAGGGAGTAAATAAGGTGAGAAGAAGAGGAGGAAGACATGAAAACCTTAGAGAACGAGAGGCGAGAGGTCGATGGCGATAGGAGATCGGAGATGGCCGAGTGTGATCCAGTCCGGGGTGAAGGCTGTACAGTGAAGGAAAATTTCTATGCCCGGGGTCGACGGTGGGCAGGAGGAACGGTGGTATGAAGAAAAACCACAAGTTAGGCTGACACCATATTACCATATGACATAAATGAACCCCGTAGGAAAAGAAACGATACATCACTCAAAGAAATGTACAAGAAAATATACAAGTAAAGAAGTAATTCTAACAATTAGGTATATATATTACTTCCTCTGTCCAATTGAAAGCTTGAAAGAAGGTGTGTATTTGGTGTATTTTAGGTAATATGTAAGTAGTGATGGTAAATGTAAGGTGGAGATTAAAAGGTAAAAAGTATTGATGGTAAGTGTGTGGTAGACATTAAGTGATGTGATTGTATTGTTTGATATGAGTGTGTAAAAGTGATAAATGTAAAGCTTCTAAAGGATAAACATAAGCTTTGAACGGGATGGAGAGCGAGATGGAGTACCTTCTTGATTTTTTAATATGATCTCGTACTGCTACCATTTCCGGGCCTAATACGACTACTTCTTAACGTTGGATCTCTCTCACACCATCACGGAGTTCATATACTTCGTTTGAGTCGTGATTGTTTTTCGTGGCTTTTAGACCGTGTATGTCGTAGTCGCCGAGTATAATATCAATTCCCTGATTAGTTCTCGAAAGTTCAATCTTTTCTATGCGGCTGTAGAGATCGTCTACCGAATATCTAATTGTGCATTTTTTTTCATTTTGACCTATACAAAAAAAAAAAAAAAAACGAGACTTAGTACATGCAGAACCAACATTTTATTATTAAAAAAAAAGTATTTCTATTGCCAACAAAAATACGTACAAGATAATTCTCCACATGCTTGGTTGCTATTTCCCGAAGACCTACGGATCCGACATATGCCCCAATCAATTTATTTTCGAAAATTTTGATCTTCTGAGTGTCATCTCTAACTGTAGTAAGTGAATATAAAATAGTCATTAGATATGTTCAATCGAAATAAAACAAACATGTACAAAAAAAATAGAAAGTCAGTCATAAAATTAAAACTTTATCATTAACAACCTGTCTTTTTTTCTTGTTTTTTTTTGGGGGAACAGCTGGTGACTAGACTTCAACTAAAACACATATTTTTTAGAAAAAAAACTCTACCTAATACCCATATCTATAGTTTTATTATATTCATATATAAAAATATTTTTTAACCAATAACTTCATACATAATAAATAGTGATTTACATTTGTAGACTGAATGCCCCTTTTATTTTAGTTTGATAAAATTTACCTATTCATTTTTGTGTGTCAAAAGATATTACCTATCCATACTTGCATACATAAACATTTAACTATCACATTTATGTATCTGCAATCAGCAATTTATGTGTATATTATTGCTTTTATGTCTCCTATGTAAAATGTAACTTTTGTAAACATGTTTATGTATCATCTACCAAGCATATATATACATTATTCTTCAAGTTCCTCGCAAAATCTGTATCATAATGTGAATGTATTGAATTTCTCAGTCATTGATTGTTTAGTTGCTGATGTCTAATATTAATATTACAAATAATATACCAAATAAATCATATTAATTAACTAAGAATTACAAGCAATATGTGTGATTAATTATAACCTCATATAGCATCAACATAAAATGTTGGGTTTAATCTAACAAAAAAAAACTATCTACTCGTGTTGTTTGGAAAACTCGTAACTTTAGCCCTGTAAATTTGACAGCTTGGCAAAAGAATCCTGTAAGTATAGGCATTTGCAAACATGTCTTTGAATGATATAGAAAAATTCATAATTTTGACCCTCAATTCGTCGAAAGGTAGCATGAAGGTCACATAACCGCTTGGCCAAAGAGTCCTGCAAGTATAGACATCTGCAAATATGTCTTTGAAAAATATTAAAAAAATTCATAATTTTGGCCCTCAAGTCATCGAAAGGTAGCATGACGGTCACATAACCAGATTTCCAACGACAAATTCACCTTCCGAGGACTTGAAGACTAAAATCATCAATTTTTATAACTTGACTTTTTAGCAAATCGTAAAAATTATAGGACTAAAATACCATTATTAGAGAAGTTTTGTAGATATGGACTCTGACATAGCTAGTAATACATCAAGTTAGAATATTAAGTTTGATACTGTAAACAGGAACCAAATGAACATTTCCCGTGTTTTGAGGTTTAGGCTGACAAAAGGAAAAGTGTATAGCTGAAAATAGGCAGCACGCGATTGTTGGATTAGTCCGAAGATTGCAGGAGTTGGGTTCAGTCGAGAAACTTACAGTTGAGGTTATGGAATCTGAAAGTTTGCCCGAGTACTAAACTCAGCTGAGTGAAGTTACAACTAGGGGTGTATTTCGAACCGAACGAACCGAGCAGTGACTTTAACGAACGTTCGTTCGTGCGATATATAGTATGTTCGGTTCGTGTTCGTGTTCGACGAACATAGCAATCACTTGCTCGTGTTCGGTTCGTTAAAATTTCAGAAATTTCGCGTTCGTTCGTTAGTATTCGTTTGTTCGGTTCGATTGTGTTCGAATAGTCCGGTTCGTTTGTTCGTTTGTTCGTTTGTATTAGAAAATACAAGGAAAAGTCCAGATTCATACAAAACAAGCAATAATAATACAGAGAGTTTTTTAACTTCACGAGTCCATGAAAGAGTTTCATAACATCCAATCTTCTCGAGCTCTATCAATTCCCTAAACAAAAACAAAAACAAAAACAGAAACTATTAATTTTAAAGAAAAATTAATCCCGTTAACTGATGTCTATTTCATTCACGTTCACTCAAAGGAACAAAAAAAATAATAACATAATTTTACTCACCGTTGGATGCTTAAATCTAAATCGTTCATAGACTCATTCAAGGATTGGGAAGTACAACCTCCAATGGATTATGTGATTTCTGTGCATAGAGAACGATAAATAAACATATAAGAAAACTACATTATTAGAACTTTACAATAATATTCAATAATACCATTAATAGAAACTTTAGACTTATACCTTATCCTTCTTCTTTATACCATGAAGCTTACGGAACCAATCTCCGGTGCACATCAACATTTCAACAGTCTTTGGCGCCAAAGAAGCACGATAAGTGTCAAGATCCACTTTAAAGAAAAGAACAGGATGAATAGGCTTAATAATCTCAATACCATAACTTCTATAAATTGGTGTTATGCAGAATGTTGGGCCATAAAACTTCTGTACATAAAGAGAATTAGATAGCACAATGCTAAACAAGAAAATGCATGATTTTCACACTACATGAGCTTTAGAACGTCTTGCATTCTTGCATATACATATATGCTCTAAATTACATAGACATAACGGTAAATCATATAGGATTTATGGATATTAATGAATAGAAAAGGCAAACAAAAAATACAAGGGACACATTCCATTCGTAATAGATTCGAATAAGATTAGTTGTGTTAAATTTTCTTTTACTTCTGCCACATATCACAATTGAAGAGAGAATCAGAGACCCTTTTTTAATTTTACCATATATCTACAATTAATTAATATCTACTGAAGTCATACATACCTGTAGAGCGTGATGGTGCTACTGAAGTGGCCCTTCTGTCCTGCTCAGATGCATTTGAATGAACATCGACATATTCCCAGATCTCATATCACACTATAAATCAAATAAGACAGGAACAAAAAAAAATCACGAAACACATGGAAAGATAAACAAACAAATATTTATAATGGACAAAGATAGAAGATAAATACCTGAAGTGAATACTCTGGCTATCAAGAAAAAACGAACTAAGAAAGTGGTAGACCGAGAGAGCTGGTGTCACTCTTTACTCCTGCACAATTCTTCTATTCAATCAATGTAAGATTTATCATGAAAATCCCTCTCCTCATTTATCAAGAAAAAACGAACTAAGAAAGATTCACGGATTGATGGGGATGGAGGGCGGCGGGGAATAGTGAAATTTGATACCTATTTATCTGATCTGTTTTGGGTTCGGTTGACTGCAGCGGAAGGATATTCATGAGGGTTGGTGGTGGAGGACCGGAGGCGTGAGAGGTGAGGGACTGAGGGTTGTGAGAGGTGAGGGCGGCGTTGTGAGAGCCGAGAGGTGAATGTGTAGAAAGTGAGGAGGGTAGAAATTGAGAAGTGAATAATGAGAGTGAAATGTGTGCGGCGTGTGTAGGTTAGGTTTAGATATGAATAGAATAATATAATATAATATATATTAATATTTATTATTTGTTCGCGAACTGTTCGCGAACTACCCAACATTAATATATATGTTCGTGTTCAGTTCGTGTATGTAACGAACATGTTCGCGAACTGTTCGGTTCGGTCAAACTCGAAGACGAACTGAGCGTTGACTGAATTTTTCCGTGAAATTTTCGCGAACGTTCATTTCATTTACACCCCTAGTTACAACTGAACTTAGTTGCAGCTGAAGTAAGCTGAAAGAAGTTCAGCTGTGGCATTAACATCGAGATTCTGTACTAAGACAAAACAACGTAGATAATAAAATCACAACTGAAAGTGCCATGTGGACCAAATCCAAAATATAATGTGTACAAGTCTACTGGCTCCCCTAGGACTTTCACCCAGGATATTTGGGACTAACAGCCACAACCTCATGCTTATAAGACGGGAATTGCGATATTACCCCTATAGTTTCGGAAATAATATTCTACACAATTAATTTATCATGTTTTCTATATATGAGGAAACTTATAGAGATTATCACAACTAGTGAACAAAGTTCTTAAGACCGAATCGGCCGATTCGATCGGTTGGACTAAGAACCAATCCAGTTCTCTCAGAAAATCGATTGTCCAAAAGCTAGTCAAGAACCGATCAAACCAATCAAGAATACGATCAGAACCGACCCAATATCGGTGTAAAGAACAGATTTCAACCAATCAATTTTAAATTTTTTCACTTTTCTACTTTTTATTTTTAAATGTAATATGAAACATATTTAGCATACAGAAATACATATTTATCAATTATTTGTCAAATAATTTAATCTTTTATATTGGTTTTATTTTCTAAACATTAAATTTTCATTATTTTATATTAATTTATTAATTAAAATGTTATATAATAATGTTGCAAGAAGGAGTAAACGTAACACCCATATTAATTCATATGTATAAGTTAATTATTGTGGTCCGACCTGTTGACCACTGAACTCGTAATGTCAGCAGTTCGGCAACGAGTTCGGTTCTCAGAACCTTGTTAGTCCACGCATGTAATAAACATTATAGTTCCTACTGCAAATATTATTTACATGAGAATTAAATTATTTTATTTTAGTGATAATATACATATGTGATAAATTAAAACACAAATATATATTTAAATGTATATGTTTAATTATAAACATAAATAACAAAATCACGTCATTCATATTCCTGTTCAACGTATGATTATCAATTTTACTATTCTATCATCTGTCACATATTTTGTATATGTATAAAGAATTATATCTATATATATAGTTTCTTAAACATGTTTTTGATATTGAAATTCAATTGTCAAAAAAATGGATATTTCGCATTGTAAATCAAGTCAAATGTTTTCTTAAAATAAATGTAATAGTAAATCTATAAAGTTCTCATATGATTATCAAGGTCATGTTCCATGATGTATGTGTTGATTTTACAATATCAATCACGTATTGTGACATGACAATAGCAATTATCTCAAACTCATCGCCGTCTCATGATATTTTCCATATAAATGGAAAAACCTATGATGTTGACGGTTTTGAAATTTCGTTCTATTTCTCCTTCATATGAAGGTTGCGACAGGAAGGGCATCCGGCGTAAAACTTTGCCACTTTGTTATTTGCATGAGTTATGGTGTTAACTAATTTTAGACAATTAAACGACACTATAATCTTCATGCCACCGACCCCAACATAGTTGGGATTAAGGTGCTGATGATGATGATGATGATGATGAAATTCTATTACTGAAAACACATAACTTCAAAAAAAATCTTGTACACAACATCGTAACAAACCACAGTTTCATCCTGTAAGTATGGGGTTGTGGCATTTTAGTCATGTAATTCTGGCGATCTTTACGAAAATCCTCTAAGTTATAAAAAATTACATTTTGGTCCTCGAAGGGTGAATTGGTCACCGGAAATATTTCCATTTATGTGATCGCTACGTGCTACTTTTCAACGACTCGAAGACCAAGATTTCAGAATTTATATGACTTAGAGGACATTGCAAACGTCTATACTTATAGGACTTGTTTGCCAAGTGGTTATAGTTACATTATGAAAATTGCAATTTTTCTTTATAATCATGTAGATTTATAACTGGTAACTTGTAAGGGAAACAATGGTTTACCAATCTCAATATCTCCATTTCCACCATATCTAGTCTCCCTTCAGTCCGCGCCGATGAGGATGCCTTCCTTGAAAAACAAGGTGGTCACAGTTGACCCATGTATCCAGCTGGGATCAGTCACCTTGCACAGTGGAAAAAATTTGTGTCTTATTTTTTGTTGTCATCCAATAAGTGGGAGAAAATATATATGCATGAAGGAAATGCATGACAGAAAAAGTTAATGACGTGTATTGACTATTAAGAGAGCAAATAATGAATGTCGGGGTTTGAAAAGGACAATCTCTACACTACTACTGTATGAGCATTTCATAGTTTAGTACGCTTGGATTTTAGATTTACATCCTACATTGTTTCAAATATTAGAAATAGTGTGACGAACAGTTGGGGCTATTTGTCATGTTCTGAGAAGTGGAGGGTGTAATGGTAAAATGATGCCTTCCGAAAATTCCATTTCAACTATTTGTAATTTTCAAGGTAGTTGGGTTTTTCTATAAATAACCCAAACCACAGGGGTAGTTTTTGTATTAGCCCTTTATTTTTAGAAACCACTTGAGATATGACTTCAAACGGTAGCTTCTCAAATTAGATAGTCACGAGATACCGCTGTCTATGCATACAGTTTAACTATCCAAATTAAAATGTGTAATACCACTAGTATTTATTTCATATTTTATATATATTTGGATTCGTATTTTTATTAAATACCAAATTCGTAATTTTTTTCGTAATAAAATCAGACTACTATTAGAATAAATTATCTATCGCTTGGTATATTTTAATTAAAAGACTACCATACATGTCTTCACTTCAGAATATATTCCTTTTAATATTATATTAAAATTTTACCTGCACATTTGATCATTGGTTTAAGTTTTGATCCTTGTCTAATCTCAATCGCAATATCTGAATATTATTTCACGGTAGTAATTCTTCTATTATTATTTCTATCTTCTACTATTATTCCTACCATAGTTATTCTATTAAGTGATAAAAATAATTAATTATTGCTAAAATCCAAGCTCCGTTTATTTTATTCATAATCATTTAACTAATCTTAAGGGAATCTAATTACATGAGAGTTGTTTTGATTAATCTACATGATAGAGTTATAGTAAATCTTAATGATAAGAATTAATCAGCTTTAACGTCTTGTCCACATCTCTGCATTTCACATCCGTCTTTAGTTATCTACCTACTCGTGTCTTCTTATTCATTGTTTAAGATTTTCATATGCTTAATTATACAAAACAAATTGATTATGTTCGGAGCATATCACGGAAATCTTATTGTCAACAATAAGGACTATATAGTAGTACTATATTTTCTCTCATCCCAATCAAACTCCATATAAGATTCTCCACTAAGTGAATTGTTATTCAACACAAGTAATACAGCCTGGATAACACAAACAACAACACAACTCCATTTTCTTATCAAATACAGCAGACCACCCCATAATACTCTTTATTCATCGGAGCCCCAAAACGTAAGTAGCCGGAAAACATAATAGCTGTCCTTTTCCCTCTCCCTCACGGGTCACCGTATTGTCGGTCCGAAACCATGATTACAAGAATAAAAAAAGAAACTTGAACCCTCAATTTCAGGTTGAACTATGTTTTGTGTTCATGCTTGAGTTGAGTGACTTTTGACCTAGTGATAACCTCCTTATCAGTGTTCTTTTTTCTCTCATCCTTTTCTCTTGAACCAGTTTTCTCAATGGAAGTACTTGCAATCAAAGCTTTTACCGTAGGATCAATCAAAATATTTTGCTATTTATTTACCCCTAGCTTAATGGAAATTCTTTCCCTCCACTTCACAGGAGCTTCCTGTAGTTTATTTAACTTGCTAGTGTCCTTTTGTTAGTTGCACATGTATGGGAAAGAAAAAATGAGTTATCTGAACCAATTACTAGTAACAATCCAAGAGATGGCTATTAACAATCCAACTGCCATTTACAAACTCTTAGAATTACAAGTGAACTATTGATTGTTTAACCAAAAAATAAAATAAATGAATTTCCAGTAAATCTATGAAAATGCAAGGTAGCCAAATAGCAGAGAAGCATACAGTATGAAATTATTCACTCAAAAAAGAAGCACAATTTAGCAAACCTGCAAAAGAGCATTCAGAGAGAGAGAGAGAGAGAGAGAGAGAGAGAGAACAAACTTTGGCAGTTCTAAGTGGCGAATTCATGATGAAATAACGTTTTGAAAGAAAAAGAATAACTTGATATACTAACCAGCCTACCTGCTTACTTTTCCTCTTGAGGTAATTTTCCAGTAAAGGCTTCAATATATCAGGTAACCTTGGAGCAAGTTTCTCAGGTTGTTCGACCAAATAATGCAAATCTTCTGCAATTTCCGTTTTCTTTATGCTTTTTATCAATATATCAAAATGATTGATCTGTGCACTTAGAGCAATAAAACATTGTTTCGACCAGTCCTCGTCATCCCACGCAATTTGACAATTAAGCATCAGTATATCTTCTTCCAATTTCATAATTTCTTCATCTGCTTTGTCTATCAATATCCTCAACTCTTGTACATGAGATTTCTCATTCAACGAATCTTCTTCTATCCAAAAAAAAAATTGCATAAATAAAAAATCACAATGACCAGATTGTACAACTCTTTTAGATGACAGTCACAGACAATAAAAGGCTAGAATTAGACAAACCGGACACGCGATGATCCTCAATATCAATATCGTAGCCACCAGACCCAGCAAGTATTTTTCTTGAATTAACAAATTACCAACACAAGAGGCACGCGAAATGAAAGGCTTAAACAAACAACAGATACCGGGACTATGTACTGTACTGTGGCCAAAACTCCCAACACCTCCAACATGATAGTTGCTTTCAACTGCAAATCGACATTAATTGAAATGTTAAAATGGACTAAAGTTGAAGTGTAATATAGATCTAACAAATTAATTCCAATTTGATCGCGTACTATAAGCGATCGTTATTTATACAATCGCTGAGGATAGATAAAAATGATACACTTACAGAACATATGGTCATCTTTACCATCTGACGGCTCCGAAAGAGACAAATCCATTACTTCCAAAAAAACAGTCTGAATAAAACAAAAAAAATCCATTAGCAATAAACTGTGAGAAGGTGGTTCTGCAAATATGATGGCAACTCTCATGTGTCAATCCTAAATTCCTTCGAAATATTGATGTCACAGATCAAGACATTAATACAAACTTCCTTTATTGTGTCCATTCCTTAAATTATCAAAATGGATACCTTGGAAAATCGCAATGTAAAACTGCTAAAGATTCATTTACATTATTTTAAGACTTCCTAAACTGATTGGAGAAATAGATGGATTTTTTCAGTACTTCTCACAAAAATCCTTTTCTAATTCTGCGACTTACACTTGCATCATCTCATTTTCTTCATTCTTCACACCCGCTTCAGCAAATGCCAAATATGAAATCAATTAAGAAACAAATACATGCTCACACGCTTCAGCAAATGCCAAATAAACAGAAAATAGAAAATTTCAAGGACGAATAAAGCAGTAAAAATATGAGGAAGAAAAGTTACATTGACAGTAGGCTAAATAATATCTCTGACATTCAAATTAACACTCTGGTCCCCTTTCCAAAACATTGAAAAAGGAATTGAGCATTTAAACCCTGAAACCAAAATATTCATCGCATCATGTTGTACTATGTGCCTCAGAGGTTGTACTGATAGCAAAAAACACTTCGTCGTCAACATTTCACATCAAACAAATAATCCATGAATATAACGAAACACGCAGTCAAAAAATCAGGCACAGATATCAGGAAAAATCAAGCATGCAAGTGGAAACAAAAAATAGAAAAATATAGAACCGTGTACTGCTAAATCAAACAAATGATACCAAAAAGTACTTCGAGAAATTTCATCACGCTACCAAACGAACTAAAGTCGTGTGAACGAAAAAACAAACTTGCAAAAAAAAAAAAAGATGAGAAATGGAGAAAAAAAAAGGAGGAAACCGAGAGGAAATGCATCGATAGGTACTTAACACAGCAGCTGAGGTTTTCAACAAATGGTAGTGAAGACGTTTTCACTACGGAGAATGAGGACGAACGACAACCGCTGCTAGGAGGAGACAGCCAGACAGGAGCGCAAGTGAAGGTTTGAGGGCGAAAGCTGCGAAAGAAATGCCCTCCACTTTCATTTAGTTGAGCACGGAGCTGATAGTCTGTAGCAGATAGCTAAAAGCTGATTAAAAAATGATTATTTGATAAATTAATTGATTGGAGTATTTAAGAGTATTTTTTTGTGGAGGGAGAGACGAGAAACTCCTCCCACCTGTATCAGAGGTCGCTTGACCAGACGAGTATTCAATCGAGGAATGTGCAGTAATGGCAGCCCTGTAAGGGAGAGTACCAACGAGACACGAACCCAGCAACAAACCTTGCAATATTTTAGCAAAGTATTGTTACCATACGGATTCGAACTCGCGATGTCGGAGTGTTTCCGCCTCAATCACGTTGCAACTTACCATCAGTCCATACCCCTGTGACATTTAAGAGTATTTTTTTATCCCTAGGTTTGGGGAGGTTGAGCACGGAGCTGATAGTATGTAGCTGTGCCAAAAAATATTTTTCTTAACGAGTTCCGCGGTCGACAACTTTTTTTAAGGTCACTTTCGATGGTCCTTTAACTTCTTTTTTTACGACAGGCATCGATAGTCGATGGAACTCTAAAAACCAGTATATTTTGTTTTCTAGCACCTAATTTAGTAATTAAATTATTTTAATTTAGTTATATCATCGCCACCATTCTATTATAATATGGGTTATCTTTGTTTATATATAAAGAACAACAATATTTTTTCTACGATGTGTGCACCTGAAAAGACTATTGTACCCCTCACCTTTCCTTTTCCTCTTTTTATATTGAATTTAATAATAATAATAATATTAAGAAATGAATAATTAATTTTCAAAACATAATTGAATAATTAATTTTCAAAACATAATTAAAAAACACCTTTACAAGTTAAATGAATAATTAATTTTCAAAACAAAAAAAAAAATCTTTTTTACGGGCGACGGACCTCAGGCCAATGAGTTTTCGGCGTAGACCTCCGCCGACCAATTTTTTTAGTATTTTACGCCATGTCGTCATCCCTCCTTTTCGGCGTGCCACCGCTGGCGACCGAATATTTTTTTTTAACGCCACGTCGCGAGCCTAGTTTTCAACGGACCGGTGACATGCGGACCTCCCACGGTCGGCCATTTTTTTTCTTTTTTTTTGAACGCGAGGCCGAGTGCGCACTTTCCAGCAGGCCACCGTCGGCGGCTGGCGGATCTCCACCCAGCCAGATTTTTTTTTAACGCGAGGGAGCCGACTTATTTTCCATCGGGCCCACACGGGCGATCGACGGACCTTCGAGAGCCGCCATTTTTTTTAATGTAAGGATGCTCGCCAAGTTTTTCTTTTCTTTATTTTTTTACGCCATACCCGCGTGCCTGCTTTTCGAAGGGCCACCTTGGGCGGCGTGCCAATTTTTTTAAGGCGAGGCTCGCTAGCTTACTTTTTGACGGTCCTTAATTTTTTTTATGGCAGGACCGTTGGCCGCCAATAAAATTTTGAGAACCAACATTTTTTTCTAGCAAGTAATTTGGTAATGTAATTATTTTAATTCAATATCATCGTGAGTGTGCCATTATGGCACGGCGGACCTCCGACACCCGACCATTTTTTTAACGTGAGGCCGCCGGACTTCTTTCCAGCGATCCACCATTGGCGGCGGGATTTATTTTTTTTAAGAACGGCGGACCTCCGACCATGTAGAGGGTGAAATCTACAATTACATAAATTCGGATGTCTGGGTAGGTGGGCGCTCGAAACCTACCAATCACAACAATACACGTTAGAGCCCAATGAAAGAGTACCCGTAGGGATGTTCGGCGAATGGCCTCCGACGCTCAAGTTAGTAAATGATACTTAAGAAATAATAAAGCTAAATATTTAAATGAATAATGTAAATAATTGATCGTGGTACTTCTTGGTACCTATGATTTTTGGGAGATAGTGGTGGACCATTGTATAGTATGGAGCATACGGAGGTGGACGGTTTGTGTGGGATAGTTTGTCTTACTAGTACGGCAGCTAGGATTTTTTGTGGTAACTTAGGATTTTAGAGAGGGAGATAGAGAAAAAATTAGAGTGCAAGAGTAGAGTTACGTTTTTAGAGTAAGAGAGATAGAAAGAGAATGCCGGATTTTGAATGAGGTTGACTAATCATCGTGTATGTCTAATTAGAGGGCGATCTCGAGTGTTTAGGGTTTCATCCTACTCTCTTATCTCCAACTATCTCATAATATCTCCTCTTGACCCGTGGCCGTGATCGTTTGTAGCTTTCATGAGATGGACGTTATGGCTCACTCGTTGTTTAACTTAGTCGACATGCTTAAGAAGCATGTGGAGGACGTTATGGGTGACTGGTGTTTGACTAAGTCGACATGCTTAAGAAGCACATGGTGGATGTTGTAGGTGACTAGTGAGTTTGTGTATTTTACACCCCTAGGCCATGAAGTGGGCATGTAGGGCCCGATAATATGTTTGGGCATCATTATCATATATCTCGTCGAGGTGTCGAGTCCAACTAACCCATTGAGCTAATGATTTGGTTTTATCGAAATTTAAACACGCTTAGACAAAGTGTTTAACCCGTTTAGTAGGTCCTCGAATCCGAGTATGGGCCTAAGTAACCTTACTAACATATAGGGTGCGGCGTGACTTAAATGTCTAGTTGGGTTGTCCAATTATTTTGGGCCCGAATTAGGTAGAGAGATTTTATCCACTATAGTTTGTCCCCCACTCTCTAATTAGAATTTTTCTAATTGGAGAATTAATGAGTTGAAGTCGTCGAGATTATTACTCTTATGTCTGAGTCAGCGCCAAAATGTTCTGGTCCAATACGTCTGTCCGTTGGAGTTCGCTTGCTCAGACCCTTGTGGCATCATGTGTGGTAAATTTTCATTTTATTCAAATAATAAACCGAAAAAAGAAAGAAAAATGGAGAAAGTTGTTCTTGTCGGGGAGTAGCGTCTAAGATAATTTTATGAGTAGGGTTTGCCATTCGGTTCCTCAAATAAATACGTTTTGAATTCAAAAAGAAAACACACACATACACATATATATATAAAACTGCATCCGATATTCACCATAATCGTCGATCTCACTGAGTGGTGCGGACGCGAGCCGCGAGTACATGCCACGCGAGATCGATACCCGCTTTCACCAAAATTATTCTACCTTGGGATTGTCTTATTGACTCGCGGGCTATCCGATTGACCCGCTCCGCAACCGAGGTGTCTAATTGATCCGACTTGTTCGTCCTAAATCCAAATGACCTGCGCTGAACCCGAATGGCCAAGCGAATGTCCGATTGGCCCGTGGTGCAGGTGCACTCGGGCCGTGCTATCCGATTGGAAGGCGACTAATGTGGAAGCAACCTCGTCGGGGTGTCTAATTGACCAATGGATCTAGGGGATGGCTCTCTCATTGAAGAATGTACATGAGCCACTCCGTCCGATTAATTAAAAGTTGGTCCTGCTACTAGTTTAATTGTTTGGTTGTTCGGCGACCCACTTGGTCGGTGTGAGAATGGCTGGATCCATCTGAGTCGACTAATATGTGGATGGAATATTACTTTCTTATTCCTTTCGATGTGTTGGGAGGGTCGACTAATCACGACATCCCGCACACATGGTGTGTTGCCTGTAAGTGTCTGTCTTTCACTAGTTCGATTATTTAGTTTCCTTATATGCTTCTCATTCGTTTGACCCATTCATTCCTTTTATTCTTTTGCAAAGTGCTTAAAGAGAAGGAATCATATTCTTTCCAAGGCTACTCAAGACAAGATCGCGTGGTTACTTTAGATTTTCTGAAGAGAGTCATGACTATCTGTAATATACACATTTTTCTTTTTTCTAGGTATTTTTCATTTTGGTGTATTTTTTGTTTTCAGTGACTCGCTTATAACCGTATTAATATTTAGAGAATATTTAATACTGGAATTTTTGTCATCCGAACTTGTTTCGGACTTGTTTTACTCAATTCCGTGTTTAATGTCATTTCCGTCGCTATTTGGTTCGATTATGGTAATCGTTGTTCGGAACCGCCGTTTCGGGGTTGTCGTAAAACCATTTTATGTTATTATGCATGTTGTGAGCTTTTGTTTGGTGTTTCGATCTTGTATCGTGTATTTTGGACGTATTGGGCCGTTTTGTAATTTCTCAAAGTTATGGGGTAATTACTATCGTTGTCATCTTCCAAACCTTTGGTTAGTCGGAATTGTATTTTCTTTTAGTACTTTAGTTTCTGACTCGGAAGCGTCATGTGTGTGTCTTCTCCAGTCTGATGTTTTGTGTCGGGTGTGCGTTGTTTTCATCCGGGGAGGAATTCACCGTTTTCCATCTTTGAGTGTTGTATGTACTACTGTCTGCACTCGTTAGCGCACGCTAACTTTGTTGTGTAGCGCACGCTAATTTTGTTGAGTAACGCACGCTAACTTCGCCAGTAGCGCGCGCTAATGATTCGAGTACAGCAGTGGCAATAGGTTGTTTCTGCTCTCCGGACGAGCAGTTTAGCGCACGCTAAGTCTGTAGATTAGCACACGCTATGGTTGAGACTTAGCGCATGCTATGTGTGTGGCAGCGCGTGCTAATCCGGTATTTCAGTTGGGGCAGAATGTTTCTGGACTCTGGAGACGAACAGGTAGCGCACGCTATAGGTCGATAGTGCGCGCTAACGGGGGTGCTTATAGTGCACGTTAACTATCGGGTAGCGCATGCTAACGGGCCAGAACTGAAGGTTCTGGACCAGGGTTGGCTGGTTAGCGCACGCTAACCATAAGACGTTAGCGCACGCTAAACCATCTGGTTATATATACCCAAGAGTTGACCTCAAACGCGTCTATTTCTCATTTCATCTACTTCTTTGCGGCTGTAGGCGATCTAGGCGATTCTTGGGCCAATTCCAGGCGATTCGAAGCCTTGTAACTTCAAGTGATCATCTTTCTTGAGTTCCTGGTGTAGATTAACAACACCTACGCGTGTTCTTCGTCTTCGATCCGAGGTAACCTCTTAGAACCCTATTTTTGGGAAATTGGGGGTTTTCGATTTAATGACCTATTTGTTACGTATTATTGATTAATACATGATGTATGCGATTAATCTTAGTGGTATTCATGTTTTCCCTACGAGTTCATAGTAAATTTTGTGGTATTTGTGAAATCAAGAGGGTTCGGTTGCGACCCGCCCTCGTTGTTGTTTTTGTACAGGTTTATATGAATCGTAGGTGGGTTTTCGGGTGTTTTCCATTTTCGTATTCATGTAGAATTGGTTGTGATTGTATTCTTCGAATCGTTAGGTTCGTAGTTGTCGGTTTCTAGCTAGCGTAATTGATTTTCTGTTCATTCCGTCGTCAACTTCTCAAGGCAAGTATTCTTGTGAAACCCTTATGCTTAACATGAAATGGTAATGAATATGTGTGTGCTTTGCTCACTCCGGGAGGGTCCGACGGGGCCTCGGAGGAATCTGTGATTTCACTCCTAATTCACGAGCTTGTTTGGATAGCCAGTTCGAGAGGGTCCATAAAGGCCTCGGATGGGATCAGTGGTTTAGCCCCGGTCCTAGACGATTTTCAACTGTGATTATTGACTGTTTGTTTTTGGGGAAAAGACATGTCTTGTTATTGATTTTGAAACGATTTGATGCATGTACTGTGAAATGTGTAAGCGAATGGTTTGCTTGATTACTTGTACTAGCGTAATTGCTAATCCCTTTGGGGGACCCTTTTTGGGGAAATTCATGTTATGAATTTCAGGTTGCGTTCTGATGGTCGAGTAGGCACTGGAGCAGTACGAGGATGCTGGCCAAGATTGTTGACGTGTGCAAATGAGTCCTTTATTTGAGTTGCCCATTTTAAACGTTTGTTTTCAATTTGCAAACTGATAGACCGTACTCGTGAGTACTTAGGCGTTTTGATTTGGAAAATGTTTTTTATACTAAATTTTATGTGTGATTTTCGATGATGTCTGGTTTACCGATTGTACCGGGTGTTTTATTGCGTCTTGGTGATGTGTGTTTTCTCGCTAACCGGGATGGTTAGACGAGCGGTATAAATTAGTTAGCATGGTGGGTCCTACGTATGGGTCCACAGCGCTGTAATATACCCTGAATATTTTGGAGTGTTATAGAAAATGGTATCGGAGCACTAGGTTTATGGATACCTAGGCTTGTCGGTTAATTGGGTCTAGTTGTATTTTATTTTGCACATTGTCATCACGCTGCCATAATCTCGGTACTTCCAGTATTCATAAGTTTTCCTTACTCGATTCTTTTATTTTCTCGTATCGTACTTCCGTTTCTTGAACTGTGATTGTTTTTCTCTCGTACTTATCATCGGCTCCGCTCATCCGCATGTATATGAGATGGGGAGGGCCAATGATCCAGCGGCTACCGTGGCTACAGGTACCGTTCATATTCATTCTCATCCTGTCAGTGTGCTTTTCGATTATGGTGTTACGCATTCGTTCATCTCTCTGGAGTGTGTGCACCGTTTGAGTCGTGACTATTTGTCGTCTTGTGAGCCTTTCATCATTAAACTTCCTAGCGGTGATAGGATTGTTGGTGATTGGGAGATCCGGGATTGTTCCGTGGTTATTTGTGAAGAGGCTTGGCTCTCTAATCTTATTATTGTGAGTATTGAGGGTGAGGATTTGATTCTCGAGGATGATTGGCTCGAGCGGCATGGTGCGATCATGAACTACCACACGAGTATCATCACCATATTATCCCAGGACGGCACCGAGTACTCTTTCGCGGGGCAAAAAGGGGGGAAACCAGAAGTTCATACTTAACGCCTTGAAGGCAATGAGACTCCCGCGGAAGGGGTGTACTGGTTATTGGTGTTACGCCTTGAAGGCGGAGGATGGTGGGGTTGAGTCTTCATCGATCCCAATCGTTAGTGAGTTCCCAAATGTCTTTCCTAACGAATTGCCAGGGTTACCACCAGACCGTGAGGTCAAGTTCACTATCGAGTTAGAGCCTAATGCGCCTCCGGTTTCGAAGGCACCGTATCGCATGGCACCTTCCGAGATGGCTGAGTTGAAGAAGCAGTTGAGTGAGCTTCTTGATTCGGGGTATATTTGACCGAGTACTTCGCCTTGGGGCGCACCGGTCCTATTTGTGCAGAAGAAGAATGGTTCACTGCGTTTATGTATCAACTATTGCGAGCTAAACAAAGTAACCATCAAGAACAAGTATCCCTTGCCTAGGATTGATGACTTGTTTGATCAGTTGCAGGGAGCTGCGGTATTCTCAAAGATCGACTTGAGATCGGGATACTATCAGCTTCGGGTAAAGGAGTGCGATGTCCCGAAAACAGCTTTTCGGACGAGATACGGACATTATGAGTTTTTGGTTATGCCCTTAGGGCTAACTAACATGCCGACAGTGTTCATGCAGTTGATGAACAAGGTTTTCATTGAGTATTTGGATAAGTGTGTCGTCGTCTTCATTGATGACATCCTTATCTACTCGAAAAATGAGGAGGAGCACGCGCATCATCTGTGTGTGGTGTTGGACGTTTTGAGGACCGAGCGACTATATGTGAAGTTCTCAAAATGTGAGTTCTGGCTGAAGGAAGTGATGTTTCTGGGTCACGTGATTTCAGCCGAGGGGGTCTGTGTGGATCCACAGAAGATTAAGGCAGTGCTGGATTGGACACCGCCTAAGAATGTGAAAGAGGTTCATAGTTTCTTGGGTTTGGCTGGCTACTATCGTAGGTTCGTCGAGGGATTTTCGGAACTGGCTCAGCCACTTACACAGGTGCTTCAGAAATCTGAGAAATTCGTCTGGAATGACGAAAGGCAGTCGAGTTTTGAGGAGCTGAAGAGACGTTTGACTTCAGCCCCGATTCTAGCGTTGCCATGTGGCAACGAAGGTTTTGCTATTTATAGCGATGCTTCGGGTCAGGGTCTTGGGTGCGGGAGGGTCCATAGAGGCCTTGGATGGGACCAGTGGTTTATCCCCGGTCCTAGGCGATTTTCAACTGTGATTATTGACTATTTATTTTCCGGGAAAAGACATGTCTTGTTTTTGATTTTGAAACGATTTGATGCATGTACTATGAAATGTGTAAGCGAATGGTTTCCCTTGATTACTTGTACTAGCGTAATTGCTAACCCCTCTGGGGGACCTATTTTGGGGAAATTCATGTTATGAATTTCAGGTTGCGTTCAGCCAGTCGAGCGGGCAGTGGAGCAGTATGAGGATGCTGGCGAAGGTTGTTGACGTGTGCAAATAAGTCTTTTATTTGAGTTGCCCATTTTAAACGTTTGTTTTCAACTTGTAAACTGATAGACCGTACTCGCGAGTACTTAGGCGTTTTGATTTGGAAAATGGTTTGTATACTAAATTTTATGTGTGATTTTCGATGATGTTTGGTTTACCGATTGTACCGGGTGTTCTATTTAAATTGCGTCTTGGTGATGTGTGTTTTCTCGCTAACCGAGATGGTTAGACGAGCGATATAAATTAGTTAGCCTGGTGGGTCCCACGTAAGGTTCCATGACGCTGTAATATACCCTGAATTTCTTGGGGGTGTTACACTATCTTAACATTCTCTTTGTGGAGAATGTTCCCACTAGTTCTTTGCTTACACGTATTATCGGTCTACAAGTTTGTGTAGTTCCTTAAGTTGTTTTGGATACATCTAGGCTAACATATTTTGATTGTCTTATTGATATGTGAGAATATGTCTAATAGTTTTCTTCCTCCACTTGGAGGCAAGAATGTCATGGAACTATATCGCGAGCGCCATAAAAAAGATGGTTGCTCGCACGAGTGATGAAGGTCATAAGGAGGTTGGGGAAGTTATTGCTCTTTCTACTCCTCCCCCGGCTCGTTTTCCAAAGAAAAAGAAGCATGGTGGTGCACCTAATGTGACAGACTTGTCCGATTCCATCACTTTGCCATTTCCTTCTTCCGCTTTTACTCACTCTGAATTTGCCCCTCATGCCGAAGATGTTGAAAAGTTGTTATTTGAGGAGGACAATGACGTGCTTGAGTCCATGGGGATGATTCCTTTGGCATTCCTAGCTGGGAAGGTGTCTTTATGGCAAGTGTGTATTAGTTACGACAATTCTGCCAAAATTATCATGCAACTAATTGTAACACCCCCAAAATCCCATTGGGTTATTATAGTGCCGTGGACCCTATGCCACGAGATCCACCAGGCGAACACGACTAACATACATCAATCTGACCAAAAAGGAAAAATCACAGTCCCTACTATGATATCCAACATAATATTCCGACGTGGAATTTCAACGACAATGATGGGCCTACATGGACAAAATAAAAATACAACAGCATCCACGAGCCTTGCTCGGATAATACATAATGACAACGACTGACAAACTGGAGAACACTCCAAACGGACTATCTAACATGAACACCAAAACAACTCGGGACTAGTATCGCTAGAATGCCTCGTCGCCAACGTCATGCCCCTCTGTCTCAACTCTCTCCTCGCGAGCACCTAAAACATGAAAACATGTTCCGTCCCCACGGGGTCAGTCACCCAGATAATGAATATCAAATACATGTACAACATGATATGCATCCAAAGGCAGAATAAACGGTATAATAATGGTAATACGAGATGCTCACAAACCAAGAAAGAACCGAGCATTCGTGAAACACTATGCCCACGGCATACGATCAATACCTGCTCAACAGTTTCAAACCCAAGTGCCCAATGGCGAATCATCAATATAAAACACAACAATGAATTACCCGAAGGTAAACCAAATCAGAGCTAAAATAGATACGAATCACAATGCCCGAAGGCTCCAACGGAAATACCAGAACATCAAAATGGCCTGAAAGCCCTCAACCGAAGCTACAAAATATCACAATGGCCTAAAAGCTACTCAGCCGAAGCTGCCAAAATATCATAATGGCCCAAAGCCAAATAGCCCGAAGCTGTATCACATGAGGGCCGAAGCTACGACACGAAGCCGTATCACAATGAGATCATCCAATGACCGTGACCTGATAAATTGCAGGTGCTGGGAAACCAACCGCCAAGGTTCAAGCCCCAGACTTACCTATAATGATATCACCTAGTGACCGTGACCTACTGAACTGTAGGTGTTGGGAAACCAACCGTGAAGGTTCAACCCCCAAGCTTACCCATAATGAGATCATTAACATGACCATGACCTACTGAACTATAGGTGTTGGGAAACCAACCGTGAAGGTTCAAGCCCCAAGCTTACCCATAATGAGATCATCAACATGACCGTGACCTACTGAACTATAGGTGTTGGAAAACCAACCGTGAAGGTTCAATCCCCAAGCTTACTCATAATGAGATCATCAACATGACCGTGACCTACTGAACTGTAGGTGTTGGGAAACCAACCGTGAAGGTTCAAGCCCCAAGCTTACCCATAATGAGATCATCAACATGACCGTGACCTACTGAACTGTAGGTGTTGGGAAACGAACCGCGAAGGTTCAAGCCCCAAACTTACCCACCGAGCACTAGCCAAGACTAGCCTCCAAAACCATTAATCACGCACGGTAACGATCACAAGATTACCGAATTCACAAGAATGATAGTGTGCTGCCTTGAGTCGGCCAACACGACAACAATAACTCACGGATGGGCACTGTCCTCGGCGGCCCCAATTCAATACCTCGACTACCTTTAGAACAGCTAATCGATAACAATGATATCATGGATGGGAAATGTCCTCGACTGTCCTAATTTAATACATTGATTACCTTAGAACGGCCAATCGATAACAACGACTCAACGGATGGGAAATGTCCTCGACAGTCCCAATTGAATACATAGATTAACTTAGAACGGCCAATCGATAACAACGACTCAATGGATGAGAAATTTCCTCGACAGTCCCAATTCAATACATCGATTACCTTAGAACGGCCAAACGATAACAAAAGACTCAACGGATGGGAAATGTCCTCGAAAGTCCCAATTTAATACCTCAATTGTCTTATGATGACAAATCAATAACAACAACGATAATAGGTGCCTCGGTGTCTTAACCGGCCACCGAAGATAGAAATGACAATTGAATATGTCAGTGCCTTCAATTGGCCAATAGAGTATCAATAGGAAAAACATTGATATCAATAACAACGATCACAACCATATCTCAATGAAACATCGATCAACAACAACAATCGATATATCGATACCGAGAACCGGCTATCGACAACAACATTAACAACAAGTATCTCAAGGCCTTGAACCGGCCATTAACGAACAACAATAACATTTGGCATAATTGTTGAAGGGTATTGTATGGAATAATTCCCTGATATCAACAAAATCGTGAAGAGACTACGTCTCGAAATGATACGACACATTCATACACATACACGATAACATTAATCCCATTGACTAGTACAAGTATAAAACTTGCCTCAAACCGAAGGCGATGAAATCCTCCTACGAACGACGAACGGCGTCCTCCGACAATCACAAGCACTCGAACAACCTTGAATGAAATACAATTCATTCAATAGCGCAATATCAATAGAAAATAACACCAAAAAAAACTCGATTCAAACACGAATTGATCAAGCCACATAAACGAATATCATAGTCCTCAATTATGAATTCTAACATCCTCCAATCACTCCAATGATCAATTAACATGATCATAATATTCTTAACACTTGTGAAAAATAATTCAACAAGGATTATCAAGAACAACACCAAATTAATCATCTCAAAATGATAATATCACCAATATCATCATCAATACCTCAAGAACATCATCAACATAACAAACATGATGTCTCTACCAATATCAATCACCAATTCTTCAAGAATTCGGATTAACCAACAAGATTAAATCAACCATTTCAAGATTATGATAATCATTATATAATTCATCATAATTCTATACTAAAATGGTTAGAATCTCCCAAGAACACAAACAACAACAATAATCATCTCAAGGCTATGTTAATCATATAACAATCTTAACGTAACCCTTCCTAGACATGATTATAACCTCCAAGTATTCTAAAACATCAACAACAACTCCTCCTCAAGACATAATCATCATGTTCTTACTATAAGTTTTAAAAACTCATCAAGAATAATGATATCCTCCAACAATCACTAACTACACGAGGTAAATAACAACAACAACATCATCATACTCGAAAATCACTTGAAGAACAAGAGATTAAGAGAACTTACCCAAGAAGAACAAGATGAACTCTCCAAACACCAAAGGAGTATGAAAAGCTTCCAACCTCAAGTCTCAATCCAAGATAGGATGATCAAAATCACATTGGAAGAGTCTAAGTATCATGAACAAGTCCAGAGGGACGATTCTAGGGAGAGAAAATTGGTTTTGGTTCGTGAAGAAATGAAATACGAAACCAAGATATATAATCTGATAATCTCATAATGTACGATACCACCCAAGTTTAAAGTACGTAAGGTCCTATTACGTACATTACGACATCGACTTAACGTACGTAAACCTTGTCCAGAGCTCTCTGCCTCATTCTACGAAAGGTGTTACGTATGTAATCATGAACCACTAACGTACGTTAACTAGCCACAACCCTAACGTACGTAGATCCCCCTCCATAGTGTACGTAGGCCCCCGTTGACTGCAATAGTGAGATCCAATCAAAGACACCCGGCCCTACCAGCCGAAAGTCGACCACGAGGAAGGTTCCCCTGTCTGTACCCCTTTATGTAGGTAACATGACAACCATAATGTACGTAAGCTTAGAAGCTTAACTTACGTTGAGATATACTCGTAACGTACGTAGTGTAATATCCGGATATTTATTGAGTATTTCATCTGTATTTGAACCCTGTATTTTTCGAAATTGTAATATCGATAATGGAAGTATGATATTTCTCGTATTCGTATCCATGTACATGAGTTTGGCAAAGTGTAAATCTTTCCATGCAAATACGTGATAACGTACGTTAAGAAGGAAACTTAACGTACGTTATCAGTAAGGATTAGCGTACGCTACGAATGTAGCGTAACGTATGCTAAATATCCAATAATTGAGCTGGGTGGCTAGAACGTGCGCCAGTCGGACATGGGTCCAGATAAGATTCCCGCGGATGAACCTGGACACCTTTCAAGTCAACGCTTGTTAACATACGCTAAGAAGTATGTCTGGCGTACGCTAAATGGTGTTACTTACGTACGTAACTTGAATGGTATAACGTACGTAAGCAAGGTCAGAAACAGTTCAGTTAACTATCAGGACGATATCGTATGCTAAGGATGTAAGGGTAGCGTACTCTAAGGTACTTACATACGTTATGGTTGAATGCTAACGTACGTTAAGGTCAGAAAATTTTAAATAGGACATCACCCTATTTCATTTCAACTCGTTTGTTTCACTTAGCCTTCATGATACTTCATGCCCAAAGAGATCCCAGCCTCCTTAAACACTTATAATTCATATCTACTTGATCATTGAAGTGAAGAATCATTTTGGATTGGCACACAAGCAACCAGAGTTGGATTCTACTTATTGTCTCGGTGTTTTCTTCGTCCTAAGGTCTGCTAATACTATCTCCAACCTTAGATTCATGTTCTTAAGGATATGATGAGCATACTAGCAATATTTTAAGTTCCGTTGGTGAAGTATTCAACCAAACATCATGCTTATAAGTTGGGATGATTATATTTAGGATATTATTGTTGGAAAAAATCATAGTTGGAATCCTTTTTCGTCAAATGATGAGAGTATTGTTCTGAGAATGATTATCCGTATTGAATAATGTTGCCATATTGAACGTAGACTTGAAGTTGTTATCACTTTGGTATAAACGGACCTAAGAAAAAATCATCGAAGATTATATCCTTTCTTATAAGTTGGTTTTGTTAGTTCATCTTTACGGTGAAATCTGATTGTAATGATGATATTGGAAATCTAGTGCATCAACCTTACGAACATCGAACTTCACATGAGAATTGTAATAAAAGATTTATTATAGCGTTGTGATGATTATACGTATCCTTGTATCTCGAAATGTTTGAATTCGTAAGAGTATTCATAATCGTATGAGCATGATATGTTTGTGGGTAACGTACGTTAATCACTGAGGATTTCGTAAGCTTCATCACCGTTAGAACAGTCGTCTGCCCAGTGAGAATCTGCCATGCACGTTTAGCATACGCTAAGCTTTGTAGTTAACGTACGCTAACAGGCTAGGTTAACGTACGCTACGCTTGGTATGTAACGTACGTTATACCATCAGCCGAGTCAAGTCGACTGATCAGTGAGGGACTGTTGATACATGGTTAGCGTACGCTAGACTTAGTAGCTTACGTACGCTAACGAGTAGGTTTAACGTACGTTACTAAAGGTACGTAACGTACGTTAAGCATGTCAGTTAGGTTATGTTTTATGAACTTTCGACCGTAATTTGGATTGTTAGATGTTCGTTCGACATGAGATGAATTCTATATTATTTCTTTTGTTTAAGGTTCGAGTTTTGCGACATGATTAATCGAAGGGACGGCCTTCAAACGTTTTGATATTCGTGGGAGTATTATTTTTGTCATCGAATCGAGGCAAGTACTTTATTTGTTCTATTTATTGATGTTATACATATCGTTGTGCATATATGTCGTTGTTGTATGTCCACCTCGTGTTGGTCCAACGGGATCATCGGGGGATCTATGCTAGCGTGCGCTGGATCATCGGACGAGTTTTTCCACCACGGGTTGGTCTGATGGGATCATCGTGGGTTCTAGGCAGTGAACGCTGGATCATCGGAATTACCATGTGTATGTTGTGATATCATGTTGTGATTATCATTTGTGTACATTGTTCTGAGTTTCTCGTAGTAGGAGACTCGTTGGTATATTGTCATTTATGTTATTATTATTCTTCATGTAATGTTGAATAATTTGTTGGTACTTGTACTAGCATCGTTGTGCTAACCCCTTCGGGGGTGAACATTTGTTTATGTTCAGGATCCAGGAGAGCAGGTAAATAACCACTGGAGATGCATGAAGACGAGGGTGCATAGTGATGTTCCGGCCGGGTTTATTTGTCGGGTGTTTGTGTTGTTTTCAAATAGGTACTCGAGTACATGTCGTTCGTGTTGATTGATTTGGTGATGTATTAATATTCTTTCTTCGGATTTTGTATTCTCGGTATTGGCCCAGAACTGTTGTCTTTTATTTCAGTTACTGTTATATATGTTAGTATCTGTCATTGTCTTTTCATTTCTTCAGCCTTGTAAATTCTTATGTAAAGGATTTACGACGCTGTAATATTCCTGAATATATCGGGGTTGTTACAGAATATGATATCAGAGACAGGTTTTGGATATCTTAGCCGTTGGGTTAAAATAGGGGTCATATATGTCTTTTGAGGTAACTGGACGTGAATAACATCACTGTACTGCCTACGTCTTCGTGCAAACGGTGGTTGTAAGTTCCTAAACTCTAATCTCGTCTTTTACCTATTATACTTCTTTATACTTGAACATTTGAATGAGATTGTTTCCTGTATATTGAGTATTTGTGCTTACAGTATATTGAGAGGTGGACGTGGACGTGGTCGCGGCCGCGGACGTGGCAAAAGGAATGTTGAAAGGGAAGCGTCGCCTTCTAATCAGGCCAGTCACAGCTCAGACGAGCCACAAAGATCTATTAATAATGAATCAGAACCTGCTGTGCCCGAAATCCTTCGTCAGGTGGTGAACCAGATGACTCAGTTTGCCCAAGTCGTGGACCGAATGCAGGTGGCGGTAGGACTACAACAGGGAGGTGGACAGCAAGGTATCCCAGACATGGGAAATCGAGGCGATCGATGGCTACAGGAGGTGGCAAAGATGCAACCACCTAAATTCGACGGCTTTTCTGAGACTCCCACATGGGATCATTGGTTAAAATAACTAGAGAAAATTTTTGCCGGGATAAATTGCCCAGACGACAGGAGAACTCCTATTGCTCAGTACTTTCTGATAGGAGAAGCGTACGAGTGGTGGGAGGCCATCCGGCCTGTAGATCTTATTGCCGACTGGGGAGAGTTTAAACTGATGATGGAAGCTCAGTACTGCCCTCGTCCTGTGAGGGAAGCCAAAGTTCGAGAGTTTTTCTCTGCTCAGCCTTCAGATGTGCCAGTATCTCAGACAATTAAGACGTTTAACCAGCAGTTGGCATTTGTTCGACATCTGGTCAGAACAGATGCAGAAACGATGATCCATTTTGATATGAGAATGAAACCAGAAATCCAAAGGTACATGTCGGGTTTTGAATGTACCACTCTCCGCCAATATCAGGATAAAGCATTGGCGTATGAAATCAAGGAAGCAGCAATGGAGAAGTTTGCAGAATCCAAGAAGCAGAAAGTCTCTGGTAGTTTTACAGAGCACAAGAGCAGTGGGCCCCGCAAGGCCCAGTCATCCTTGCATTCTTTCAAGAAACCTCCGCACCCATCTAAGAGCGGAAAGAACTTCGGAGCACCATCAGCCACGACGGATGTAACCAGGAAGTGCTTTAACTGTGCCCAGATGGGGCACTATCGACGAGATTGCCTCCTTCCTGTCGTGACTTGTTTTGATTGTGGTCAAGAGAGACATCGTGCAGTGTTCTGTGAGGAAGCTGCAAAATCGTTTAGAGCTCGTACACCCCAGCCAGCGTAGAAGGTGTCAAGTATTCAGTAGATGCAGCAGAGTGTGCAGCTGCCCTAAAATTTTGGTTTCGAACGAGGCAGAGGACAGTGGAACCGAAAGGGGACATCGAGTGCAGGATCTGTTCCCCCGCGCCTATACAAGATGAGGAAGGCAGACGATCAGGATGCTGCTATCGCATCAGGTACTGTTCAGATCCTCTCACAGCTAGTTAGCGTTTGATTCGATACAGGAGCTACGCATTCATTTATATCCTTGTCTTGTGTAAATCGTTTGAATATTACTAGTTTTCATTATTGTGAGCCATATGTTGTGGGATTACCGAGTGGAGATAGGATTGTGGGAAACTTAGAAACTAGAGATTTCCCTGTATCATTTGGAGGCAGGGAGTGGCCCTCAAATCTAATTGTGATAGAAATGCAAGGAGACGACCTGATACTTTTTTTTTTTTTTTTTTTAAAAAAAAAACAACCACCACATATATTAGACGGACCAAAACGAATGTGGGGGGACGAACCCCACTACACGCCCAACAAAAATTGAGGGAGGACGAATCCCTCTACACGTCCAAAATTAAATCAAAGAGCGATGGCCACGAAGAAGCCAACTAACAAGAAAATTTTTTTTTGCATCTTAAATAAGGATAACACATTTTATCTAACCGAATAAGACCAAGGATCCTCCCCTTGAGATCATGACCATCCGAACAAAAATAATCTCGATGGTGGCATCCTTGGTTTGCAAAAAAATTGGCAACCGCGTTCCCTTCCCTATAGATATGAGAAAGGCGAACATTAATGCAAGTAAAAAGTTTGTGAATTTTGCAAATTAAGCTTTGAACATTCCAAGGAGATGATGAGTTCTCCTTGATTAATTTGAGAGATATGGAGGAATCCACTTCAACCCAAACATTAGTAAAACCTTTCTCCACATAAAGGTGAAGCCCTCTCCAAATGGCATGAAGCTCCGCGAATGTGTTAGTTTACGAACCAACAAATTCCCAAAAATAAAAAAGAGCCGACCCATTTTGATCCCTAAGAACCCCGCCGGCGGCCGCGGGACCCGGGTTCCCCTTGGCCGCCCCGTCCGTGTTGAGTTTAACCCACCCGGGAGTCGGTTTCATCCAACGGACACTAACCACTTTGCGAGTGAAATTGATATTAGCATTGCGGCCGAGAAGCGTCGCCAAATTGTCGGCCCCTTTCCAAAAATAGATCCGATTCTTCCCCTTGACTTTGATGGATTTTAAGTACGTCCAAATCCGGGAACACACACGATCAACCGTAAATGGAACTTGCTTCATTCTTTTATCATTCCTACAACACCATAAAAACCAACATATAAGCACGGGAATGATATGAAATATATGAGTCTTACCAAAAGTCTTGTTGAACCAAGAAGGGAAGATAAGATTGAGATCCTTGGTGATGAGTTTCGGCCATCCCACCAAAGAATGGAAATAGTCCCACACTTTGCTAGCCACGGGCCCATCCCAAAACAAGTGGATGAGAGTTTCGTCTCCGTTACAACAATAACAACGAGAGTCGGCCACCATCCCCCTACGAATTAAACAATCGAGCGTGGGGATCCAATTATTAAGCACCCGGACCATAAACACCGAGATGGTTGGAGTGATAGCAAAATTCCAACACCTCTTAAGAATCAAATGGGAGGGTTTTTTTTGGCGGACTTTCTCCCAAGTACTATTAAACGAAAAATCCCCGTTAGAGGAAAGCTTCCAACTCGGTTTGCAATTGGCTACATTACATGGAAGAGAGCAAATATAATCACAATAGCCTTGAGGAAGGATCTCCTTAAGCTTGGAGTAGTTCCACTCCCCGTTATTCCAAAATTTATTAAGACAATCTTTAGATTTCGTGGGAAACAAATTCGAAAGGGGACTAAAGTCGCACCAATTATCATGCCAAAAAGATGAATTAGCATTGCCACTATTCCAAAAAATGAATTTATCAACCTCCCCACGAATGGCACATAACCTTTTCCAATTGGGAGAATCAAAAGGATTAGGTTTGACCACCATGGGATGGAGCCTTTTACAATATTTAGCCATAAGAAAGTTAGACCAAATATTCTTATTGGTCCTAAATCTCCACCACATTTTAAACTCCGCCACTTGGATTAAATCATTTAAATCACGGCACCCTATCCCACCTTCATGAGTAGGGTAACAAAGTCTTTTCCAAGCGGCCCAATGCATTTTTTTCTTACGCTCGTTAGAGCCCCAAAGGAATTTATTAAAAAGCCTTTCAAAGAATAAGATAACATTAGCCGGGGGTTTGATAACTTGAAGATTATAAAAAAGGATGGAATTGAGAACCGACTTGATAAGCTCGATCCTCCCTCCTAAAGAAAGGAGGTGATGATTCCAAGTGCAAATTTTGTTTTGGATTTTAAGGATGGCGTTACTAAACATATTGAAAGTGGGGTTGCCTTTCCAAATAGGGACACCAAGGTA
Organism: Orobanche coerulescens; assembly: GCA_033398695.1. Classification (NCBI taxonomy): domain Eukaryota; kingdom Viridiplantae; phylum Streptophyta; class Magnoliopsida; order Lamiales; family Orobanchaceae; genus Orobanche; species Orobanche coerulescens. The sequence goes on from JAWKAU010000065.1 coordinate 254,795, forward strand.
GTTCATGGGGAGTTCCGAAAAAGAAAAGCCCATGATATCCTTAACACGAGCGACATCGCCGGCGGTCGGGTTATGCATAAGAAAAGTACTTTTAGCATTATTAATTTTTTGCCCCGAAACCGCTTCAAAATGATGGAGGCACCGTCTTAGCAAAATTAGGTTATTTTGAGACGCATTAACAAAAAGGAGCATGTCATCGGAAAACGCAAGATGAGTAATGTGAACGTTTTTGCGAATAGTGAAAAACATGGCCGGTTTTTTTTTGAAAGTATGATCAATGTTCCTCGAAAGGTAATCCTCGGCCAAAATAAAAAGAAGAGGGGATAAGGGATCCCCTTGTCTAAGACCCCTCTCACTTTTAAAAAAACCCACGGATGAGCCATTAATAATAATAGAAAACCAAGCATTGCAAACACATTGTTGAAATAATTTAATAAGATTAGGGGAAAAACCAAAACTAGTAAGCACTTTAAAGAGAAAACCCCAATTAATCATATCATAAGCTTTTTCCATATCAAGTTTAATAACCGAGTTGTCCTTAGAACGAGATATGTCATGGATGACTTCTAAGGCCGTGAGAATATTATCCGTGATTAACCGGTCCTTGATGAAACCCGATTGAGCGGGATTGATGATTCTCAGAAGGATAGAGCTCAACCGTTTGCTAAGAATTTTCGAAATGATTTTATAAGTAGTATTGCACAAACTAATCGGTCTAAAATCTTTCCAAGAGTTGGGGGAGGGGATTTTGGGAATGAGCGTTATAGACGTAGAGCAAAACGCTTGCGAGAGAACGGCCCCCCCCAAAAAAATCTAACACCGCCTCCAAAACATCACCTTTAATAATATCCCAACAAGATTGAAAAAATTTCGCATTAAAGCTATCGGGCCCGGCAACACTATCCCCCTCCATATCAAAAACAATTTTCTTAATCTCATCAAGGGTAGGGGGACAACACATAAAAATATTGTCACAATCAAGTATATTGTTAGTAATAAGATCCTTGTCAAATTGGTCAATGTCAACCGGTTCATTTTTTAATAAATTCGAAAAAAAACCCAACAGCCGATTGATGAATACCAATCTCATCCGTGATGATGGACCCATTATCATGAATGCTATGAATGTGATTGTTGTGTCTTTTTTTCTTAACCAAGTCATGGAAGAATTTGCTATTTCTTTCCCCTTCCATTGTCCATTTCATACGGGCCTTTTGTTTCCAAAAGAACTCTTCCATAGACAATGTGCGAATAAGGGAAGCATTGAGTTTTTTAAGATTAACCATGTTGTCAATGGTTGGAACCGAGTCAAAAATCCGTTCGGCCTCGGCAACCTCCATTTGAATTTTTTCAACGTTTTTAAAAATGTTGCCGAAAGTGAACTTGTTCCACTCTTTAAGAGTGAGTTTGAGACGTAAAAGCTTGTTCGACAATTTAAGAAGGCCCGAGAAGGGCGAGGGAATATCCCAAGAATCTTTAACGGTTTGAAAAAAAAGATGGTGTTGAACCCACATGTTTTGAAAACGAAAAGACGCTTTGGGCCGATTAGAATCAGGGCTAAAATTGCACAAAAGTGAATTATGATCAGAGGTATGCCTCGGGATATGTCTAACACAACAATGGGGAAATTTGTTAACCCATTCCGAAGAAAAGAAAATCTGATCCAGTCTTTGCCACACCGAATTACTATACCAAGTGAACGGGGATCCCACATATCCTCCGTCCATGAGATCGCATTCAAGGACCGCGTCCCTAAATTCCTCCATTTCGGAAAGGATAGGAGGGTTGTCCCCTTTTTTTTCCTGTGGATATAGGACGATATTAAAATCACCGCCTACCATCCAAGGAGTATGGTTTTGACTAACCAAGATAAGATCCTCCAAAAGGGAACGTCTCTCAATTTTGGTATTTTTACCATAGACAACAGTGAGTAAAAAAGGTTGAATCAAATCCTTATAATTAATTTGAGTATGAAGCATTTGATCCGCATTATGTAAAACACTAACGTTAGTGGCATGGTCCGAAAACACCCAAATATGATTATTAGAATTCGCCACGACATTATTAAAACCAAACAACCTGCAAAAAAAGGACGCATTCAACGCAACTTTAGGCTCAATAAGGGCCAAGATATTAGGACGATGATCCTTCTTAAGCAATTTAACAATTTTTTGGGCCGATTCATTACCAATGCCCCTCACATTCCAAATAATGACACTAATCATTGATTACGAGATCGTCTAGTTTCCCTTTTAGATGAGACGGCCGATTGTTTATTGGTATTATTTTTCTTATTGTTTTTTTTGGTTTTTTTACTGGGAGATTCCGATTTAGATTCCAAAACATTAGAAAAAGGAAGAGCAAGAACTAAATGTTTCTTTTTCCGCCCTTTCTCCTCTCCTTTACTATCCGAGAGAGATTTAGAAAAACCATCATCTTTCGGTTCAAAAGATGGTTCGGATCCAGCATCCTCAAGATCGTCCTTCGAATCTCTATGTACGGAGTCATTATCCGAGGATAATAACTCCTGTTCATTCGTGATTCGAAGTGGTTCTTGGGATGAGCCACTGTGGGTATTTGATCCCCCACTAGTGGTCGAGGGACCCGCACCAGAAATCGGACCACCCGATTTAAAAACACCACCAGAATCAAAAACAAAAGAAGCAGATTTAACATCATTAGCTTTTATAACCGGCCCTTTGTTAGGACTGTCAGACTGCCCTGAGCCATTATGCTCATTGAGGTTTTCCTTTTTGTTACCTGACTTCGGAGGAGACAATTTATTTTTCTTACTGGAGGAGTGGCTCTCCCGGATTTGTTGTTCCATTTGTTCCAAATCTTCGGCGTTCTGGAGGGCAGCAAACATGTTGTCTACCGGAATATCGTCATCCTCTTTGGATTTCCCTGTGTCATCCTCAACAATACACACGTTAGAAGGGGGGGACGGGGAGGTCTGGGAGAACTCCAGACACTTGCCCCTTCACTGTTACGGTCGTTATATTTTTGTGATTTCCAGCACGAACTTGCACCCATTCTTCCTTGTTCTTATTTTTTTTGGCATTGGTCGTGTTTTCAAACTTATTAACAAACAATTTAGGTTTTAGTTCCGGATTTTTAACATAGCACATATCAATATCGTGACCAATGTGGTGACAATGGTGACAAAATTTAGGTAATTTTTCATATTCAACCTCGAGTTTAGTAAAAACATCACCACACCGAATAGCAATGGTTTCTGGGGGCCTATTTTTCAGATTAATTTCCACACATACCCTAGCAAAATTCAGACGGGAACGGTTTAGAGTAAGGTTATCCGCCTTAATAAAGTTGCCGACAAGAGAACCCACGGTTTGTAAAGCCCTCGGATCAAACCATTGAATGGGAAGAGCGAAAATTTTTATCCAAATTGGGGCAGAGGCAGGTTCATGTTTGAAGTTGAAAAATGGATCCCATTTATAAAGCCTCATCGGGTAGCCGAGCAGATTAAATTCCCGTTTCAGCCACAATTTGGCATACAAATCTTCATTTTGCATAGATATCAAAACATGTTTAAAATTCAAGAATTGAACTTTACACAAGCCAAAACCGGAATTTTGTAAAAATTTAGCAATAGAAATATTATCCGGTTTGCCGAAAGAAAATTTTCCAATGAGTGCGTTTTTATAACGTCCGATACCTGAGCACATTCTTTCGGCGAGAATACGGCCGTTGGCATGTCCCCAGAAAGATCTATAGTGCCCAATTTGTCCGCCCTATCTGAGTTTTTGTGCAGTATGTTCGCGAACGAAAGGGGAGGTTCCACCACGAAGCCACTACCGATGCCGGACACCGGGGGGGGGGAAGATTTTTACCTTGGTCGCCCTTAGGAGTTTCAGGGATGTATTCCTCCAGATCCGGGATCTCCCCGTCTTCCAGAATCGAGGCATCTATTTTAGCATTAGTTTCTTCCGACAAAAACCCTTCCTCAGACCGAGCCCGCGGCGGGTCTGAAACCTTTTGTGAAGTATGATGTTCATTTGTGTTGTATAAATCCCGATTCGTTTGCATCGAGGTTGTTTGGGTGTTAAGCTTCTCCTTCCTTCCGTCAATCGCCGTCGATTTGGTTGAGAAGGAGGGGGATTTGTAGTTAAGGAAATTTGTGGTCAGATTTTTTGGGAGATTAAAGGAGGAGAAGTGCGGAATCTCCTCCGCACCTAGTTTGTTGGTCGATTCCATGGTGGAAAACGGCCTGAGCGCGAAGAAACGAGAAGAACCGCCGCTCAGAGGCGGCGGTGGAAGGTTGAGAGGAAGACGTTATCAGTGTAAATGCTGATAACGTGTCGCTAGGGTAAGAAAAAAGGAGACAGCCGGTGGAAAATTCTAGAGAGAAGGCAGAGCGAAAAAATCTAGAGAGAGAGAGTGCCCACCGAGTGAATTGTGAATGAGACGACCTGATACTTGGGGATGATTGGCTTAACCGATATGGAGCTGTTGTAAACTACCGGAAGAGGAATATCTCAGTGATAGCTGGTGATGGTTCCGAGATATTGTTTGAAGGATGGAAACTAGGAAGCTCAGGAAAGATGATCAAGGCGATGAAAGCTGTCAAATTGTTGAAACAAGGCTGTACCGGATACTGGTGTAACGCAATGAAGAAAGAAGACGGAAAAGTAGAACTCTCATCCATTCCTATTGTGAACGAGTTTCCATATGTGTTTCCTAACAAATTACCTGGACTACCTCCACGACGGGATGTAGAATTTACCATCGAGCTGGAACGAAGAGCTACACCAATTTCTAAGGCGCCGTATCGTATGGCACCTACTGAGATGTATGAATTAAAGAAGCAACTGGAAAAATTAATGGACAAAGGCTATATCCAGCCAAGCGTTTCGCCCTGGGGTGCACCAGTTCTTTTCGTTCGTAACAATGATGGATCGCTTCGATTGTGTATTGATTATCGAGAGCTGAACAAGATGACGATCAAAAACAAGTATCCTTTGCCACGGATTGACGACCTGTTTGAGCAGTTACAAGGGGAAATAGTGTTTTCTAAGATTGATCTGAGGTCAGGATATCACCAGTTGAGGATTAAGGAATCTGATGTTTCAAAATCAGCGTTCAGAACTCGCTACGGACACTATGAGTTTGTAGTAATGCCGTTTGGTATCACTAACGCACCTGTCGTGTTCATGCAATTGATGAACCGAGTGTTCATAGAGTATCTGGACAAGTTTGTGGTTGTGTTCATTGATGACATTCTGGTGTATTCTACAAGCCCGGAAGAGCATGCGCAGAATTTACGGATTGTTCTAGACCGTTTGAGAAACGAGCAATTGTACGCTAAGCTTTCTAAGTGTGAATTCTGGCTAAAGGAAGTGATGTTCCTCGGCCATGTGGTATCAGCTGAAGGAGTCCGAGTAGACCCCCAGAAAATCAAAGCAGATATGGATTGGAAGCCTCCTAAAAATGTGAAGGAAGTCCAGAGTTTCTTAGGACTTGCTGGGTATTATCGTCGATTCGTGGAAGGGTTTTCCAAAATTACCCGCCCACTTACTCGACTATTGCAGAAAACCCAAAAGTTTGAGTGGAACGAGATGTGTTAGAATATCTTTGATGAATTGAAGAAGAGATTGACGACGGCACCGATTTTAGCACTCCCACAGGGAACTGGAGGATTCATGGTTTACAGTGATGCTTCGAACCAAGGACTCAGAAGTGTATTGATGCAGAATGAGAAGGTGATCGCCTATGCGTCACGACAGCTGAAACCCTATGAAGTGAATTACCCAACACATGATTTGGAGCTGGCAGCAGTAGTTTTTGCTTTGAAAATATGGAAATATTACCTGTACGGGACTCACTGTCAAATCTTTACGGATCACAAGAGTCTCAAATACATCTTCAGTTAGAAAGTGCTGAACATGCGGCAAATGAGATGGCTGGAACTGATTAAGGACTACGACTTGGAGCTTCTTTATCATCCAGGTAAAGAAAATGTAGTGGCCGATGCACTTAGCCGTAAGCCTGTTTCTATTCAGATGCTGGAGACTCTGACCTCCCAGCCCAGCATTAAACAAGAATTGATTCGCGAAGGAATTAAAGTATGGTTGAAAAGAGTCCAAGGACAATTGTGTGTGATGGAAACAACTTCATCGCTAACCGAAGAAATCAAATCTAAGCAATTGGATGATCCTCTGATGATTCGGTTACACGATGAAGTGAGCAATGGAAAAGCCCCAGGATTTGTAATTCATGATGATGGAGTTTTGAGATTCCATAGCTGACTTTGTGTTCCCGATGTTGATGTTTTGAAGCAAACAATTCTGAAAGAAGCTCACAGTGCGCCCTATTCTATCCACACGGGCACCAGTAAGATGTATAAGGACCTGAAGCAAAATTTCTGGTGGGGCAATATGAAGAAAGACGTAGCCGATTACGTCTCGAAATGTTTAACTAGTCAGCAGGTTAAGATCGAGCATCAACGACCTGCCGGAATGCTGAAGCCGCTCCCGATTCCTGAATGGAAGTGGGAAGACATGGCGATGGACTTTATCACTAATATGCCGAGAACCAAGACAGGAATGAACATGATTTGGGTGATAGTTGACCGTTTAACCAAATCAGCTCATTTCCTAGGCATTAAGGACACTTGGGGACCCGAGAGGTTGGCACGAGTATTTATTTCAGAGATAATTCGATTGCATGGTATGCCGAAGACCATAATTTCTGACCGATACGGTCGCTTTGTTTCTCATTTTTGGAAAGCAGTTCATAAGGCCTTGGGGACCGAATTGAACTTCAGCACAACTTATCACCCGCAGAGAGACGGACAATCCGAGAGGACTATTCAAACGGTGGAAGACATGCTGAGGGCTTGTGCATTAGATTGGTCAGCTGATTGGGAATTTCATCTACCGTTGATTGAATTCACCTACAACAACAGTTGGCATGCTTCCATTAAGATGGCACCGTTTGAGGCATTATACGGGAGGAGATGCAGGTCGCCCCTATGTTGGAACGATTCATCACACTTGATCGGAACAGAACCAGCATTGATTGTACAGACACGAGAGAAGATAGCCTTGATTCACGAAAGGCTGTTGACCGCCCAGAGTCGACAGAAATCTTACGCAGACATACACCGTCGCCCATTGGAGTTCAGTACTAGAGATCACGTACATTTAAAGGTTTCTCCTACTCGGGGAATTTTTCATTTCGAAAGGAAAGGTAAGTTGAGTCTGAGATATATTGGACCGTTTGAGATTCTTGAGAGAGTTGGAGAATTGGCATACAGGTTGGCTTTACCGCCGTCATTTAGCCATGTTCATAACGTGTTCCACGTATCCCAGTTACAGAAGTATATACCAGATCCTAGTCATGTCATTGATTTCGGCAAGATCGAAGTCGCTCAGGATGGCACGTTTGAAGAGAGACCAATCAAGATACTCGAAAGTCGAGTTAAGCAATTGAGGAACAAACTGATCGCTTTGGTTAAGGTTCAGTGGTCGCGCCACGGAGTGGAGGAAGCCACTTGGGAAACGGAAGATAGCATGAGGTCCAGATATCCAGAATTATTTTCGTCTTGATTTTCGGGATGAAACTCCTTTTTAGTAGGAGAGTATGTAATATCCGGATTATTTATTGAGTATTTCATCTGTATTTGAACCCTGTATTTTTCGGAATTGTAATATCGATAATGGAAGTATGATATTTTTCGTACTCGTATCCATGTACATGAGTTTGGCAAAGTGTAAATCTTTCCATGCAAATACGTGATAACGTACGTTAAGAAGGAAACTTAACGTACGTTATCAGTAAGGATTAGCGTACGCTACGAATGTAGCGTAACTTATGCTAAATATCCAATAATTGAGCTGGGCGGCTAGAACGTGCGCCAGCCGGACATGGGTCCAGATAAGATTCCCGCGGATGAACCTGGACACCTTTCAAGTCAACGTTTGTTAACGTACGATAAGAAGTATGTATAGCGTACGCTAAATGGTGTTACTTACGTACGTAACTTGAATGGTATAACGTACGTAAGCAAGGTCACAAACAGTACAGTTAACTATCAGGATGATAGCGTACGCTAAGGACATAAGGGTAGCGTACGCTAAGGTACTTACGTACGTTATGGTTGAATGCTAATGTACGTTAAGGTCAGAAAATTATAAATAGGACATCACCTGATTTCATTTCAACTCGTTTGTTTCACTTAGCCTTCATGATACTTCGTGCCCTGAGAGATCCCAGCCTCCTTAAACACTTATAATTCATATCTACTTGATCACTGAAGTGAAGAATCATTTTGGATTGGCACACAAGCAACCAGAGTTAGATTCTACTTATTGTCTCGGTGTTTTCTTCGTCTTAAGGTATGCTAATACTATCTCCAACCTTGGATTCATGTTCTTAAGGATATGATGAGCATACTAGCAATATTTTAAGTTTCATTGGTGAAGTATTCAACCAAACATCATGCTTATAAGTTGGGATGATTATGTTTAGGATATTATTGTTGGAAAATATCATAGTTGGAATATTTTTTCGTCAAATGATGAGAGTATTGTTCTGATAATGATTATCCGTATTGAATAACGTTGCCATATTGAACGTAGACTTGGAGTTGTTATCACTTTGGTATAAACGGACCTAAGAAAGAATCATCAAAGATTATATCCTTTCTTATAAGTTGGTTTTGTTAGTTCATCTTTACGGTGAAATCTGATTGTAAGGATGATATTGAAAATCTAGTGCATCAACCTTAAGAACATCGAACTTCACATGAGAATTGTAATCAAAGATTGATTATAGCGTTGTGATGATTATATGTATCCTTGTATCTCGAAATGTTTGAATTCGTAAGAGTATTCATAATCATATGAGCATGATATGTTTGGGGGTAATGTACGTTAATCACTGAGGATTTCGTAAGCTTTATCACCGTTAGAACAGTCGTCTGCCCAGTGAGAAACTGCCATGCACGTTTAGCGTACACTAAGCTTTGTAGTTAACGTACGCTAACGGGCTAGGTTAACGTACACTACGCTTGGTACGTAACGTATCTTATACCATCAGCCGAGTCAAGTCGACTGATGAGTGAGGGACTGTTGATACATGGTTAGCGTACGCTAGACTTAGTAGCTTACGTACGCTAATGAGTAGGTTTAACGGACGTTACCAAAGGTACGTAACATACGTTAAGCAGGTCAGTCGGTTATGTTTTATGAACTTTCGACCGTAATTTGGATTGTTAGACGTTCGTTCGACATGAGATGAATTCTATATTATTTCTTTTGTTTAAGGTTCGAGTTTTGCGACGTGATTAATCGAAGGGACGACCTTCAAACGTTTTGATATTCGTGGGAGTACTATTTTTTTCATCGGATCGAGGCAAGTACTTTATTTGTTCTATGTATTGATGTTATACATATTGTTGTGCATATATGTTGTTGTTGTATGTCCACCTCGTGTTGGTCCGACGGGATCATCGGGGGATCTATGCTAGCGTGCGCTTGATCATCGGACGGGTTTTTCCACCACGGGTTGGTCTGACGGGATCATCGTGGGTTCTAGGCAGTGAATGCTGGATCACCGGAATTACCATGTGTATGTTGTGATATCATGTTGTGATTATCATTTGTGTACATTGTTCTGAGTTTTTCATAGGAGGAGACTCGTTGGTATATTGTCATTTATGTTGTTATTATTCTTCATGTAATGTTGAATAATTTGTTGGTACTTGTACTAGCATCGTTGTGCTAACCCCTTCAAGGGTGAACATTTGTTTATGTTCAGGATCCAGGAGAGTAGGTAAACAACCACTGGAGCTGCATGAAGACGAGGGTGCGGAGTGATGTTCCGGCCGGGCTTACAGTATGTTGAGAGGTGGACGTGGACGTGGTCACGGCTGCGGACGTGGCAGAAGGAATGCTGAAAGGGAAGTGTTACCTTCTAATCAGGCCAGTCACAGCTCAGGCGAGCCACAAAGATCTATTAATAATGAACCAGAACCTGCTGTGCCCGAAATCCTTCGCGAGGTGGTGAACCAGATGACTCAGTTTGCCCAAGTCGTGGACCGAATGCAGGTGGCGGTAGGACTACAACAGGGAGGTGGACAAGATGCAACTGAGACTCCCACATGGGATCATTGGTTAAAAGAATTAGAGAAAATTTTTGCCGCGATAAATTGTCCAGACGACCGGAGAACTCCTATTGCTCAATACTTTCTGATAGGAGAAGCGTCCGAGTGGTGGGAGGCCATCCGGCCTGTAGATCATATTGCCGACTGGGGAGAGTTTAAACTGATGATGGATGCTCAGTACTACCCTCGTCCTGTGAGGGAAGCCAAAGTTCGAGAGTTTTTCTCCGCTCAGCCTTCAGATGTGCCAGTATCTCAGACAATTAAGACGTTTAACCAGCAGCTGGCATTTGTTCGACATCTGGTCAGAACTGATGCAGAAATGATGATCCATTTTGATATGAGAATGAAACCAGATATCCATAGGTACATGTCCGGTTTTGAATGTACCACTCTCCGCCAATATCAGGATAAAGCATTGGCGTATGAAATCAAGAAAGCAGCAATGGAGAAGTTTGCAGAATCCAAGAAGCAGAAAGTCTCTGGTAGTTTTACAGAGCACAAGAGCAGCGGGCCCCGCAAGGCCCAGTCATCCTTTCATTCTTTCAAGAAACCTCCGCACCCATCTAAGAGCGGAAAGAACTTCGGAGCACCATCATCCACGACGGATGTAACCAGGAAGTGCTTTAATTGTGCCCAGACGGGGCACTATCGACGAAATTGCCCCCTTCCTGTCGTGACTTGTTTTGATTGTGGTCTAGAGAGACATCGTGCGGTGTTCGGTGAGGATGCTGCAAAATCTTTTAGAGCTCGTACCCCCCAGCCAGCGCAGAAGGAGTCAAGTATTCAGCAGATGCAGCAGAGTGTGCAGCTGCCAAAAAATTTTGGTCGCGGACGAGGCAGAGGACAGTGGGACCGAAAGGGGACATCGAGTGCAGGATCTGTTCCCCCGCGCCTATACGAGATGAGGAGGGCAGACGATCAGGATGCTGCTATCGCATCAGGTACTGTTCAGATCCTCTCACAGCCAGTTAGCGTTTTATTCGATACAGGAGCTACGCATTCATTTATATCCTTGTCTTGTGTAAGTCGTTTGAACATTACTGGTTTTCATTATTGTGAGCCATATGTTGTGGGATTACCGAGTGGAGAGAGGATTGTGGGAAACTTAGAAACTAGAGATTTCCCTGTATCATTTGGAGGCAGAGAGTGGCCCTCAAATCTAATTGTGATAGAAATGCAAGGACACGACCTGATACTTGGAGATGATTGGCTTAACCGATATGTAGCTGTTGTAAACTACCAGAAGAGGAATATCTCAGTGATAGCTGGTGATGGTTCCGAGATATTGTTTGAAGGATGGAAACCAGGAAGCTCAGGAAAGATGATCAAGGCGATGAAAGCTGTCAAATTGTTGAAACAAGGCTGTACCGGATACTGGTGTTACGCATTGAAGAAATAAGACGGAAAAGTAGAACTCTAATCCATTCCAGTTATGAACGAGTTTCCAGATGTTCTTCCTGACGAATTACCTCGACTACCTCTATGACGGGATGTAGAATTTACCATCGAGCTGGAACCAGGAGCTACACCAATTTCTAAGGCGCCGTATAGTATGGCACCTACTGAGATGTATGAATTAAAGAAGCAACTGGAAGAATTACTGGACAAATGCTATATCCAGCCAAGCATTTCGCCCTGGGGTGCACTAGTTCTTTTCGTTCGTAAGAATGATGGATCGCTTTGATTGTGTATTAACTATCGAGAGCTGAACAAGATGACGATCAAAAACAAGTATCCGTTGCCACGGATTGACGACCTGTTTGATCAGTTACAAGGGGCAACAGTGTTTTCTAAGATTGATCTGTGGTCAGGATATCACCAGTTGAGGATTAAGGAATCTGATGTTTCAAAATCAGCGTTCAGAACTCGCTACGGACACTATGAGTTTGTAGTAATGCCATTTGGTCTCACTAACGCACCTGTCGTGTTCATGCAATTGATAAACCGAGTGTTCATAGAATATCTGGACAAGTTTGTGGTTGTGTTCATTGATGACATTCTGGTGTATTCTAAGATCCCGGAAGAGCATGCGCAACATTTGTGGATTGTTCTAGACTGTCTGAGAAACGAGCAATTGTACGCTAAGCTTTCTAAGTGTAGATTCTGGCTAAAGTAAGTGATGTTCCTCGGCCATGTGGTATCAGCTGAAGGAGTCCGAGTAGACCCCCAGAAAATCGAAGCAGTTATGGATTGGAAGCCTTCTAAAAACTTGAAGGAAGTCCGGAGTTTCTTAGGACTTGCTGGGTATTATCGTCGATTCGTGGAAGGGTTTTCCAAAATTACCCGCCCACTTACTCGACTATTGCAGAAAACCCAAAAGTTTGAGTGGAACGAGATGTGCCAGAATATCTTTGATAAATTGAAGAAGAGATTGACGACGGCACCGATTTTAGCACTCCCACAGGGAACTGGAGGATTCATGGTTTACAGTGATGCTTCGAACCAAGGACTCGGATGTGTATTGATACAGAATAAGAAGGTGATCGCCTATGCGTCACGATAGCTGAAACCCTATGAAGTGAATTACCCAACACATGACTTGGAGCTGGCAGCAGTAGTTTTTGCTTTGAAAATCTGGAGACATTACATCTACGGGACTCACTGTCAAATCTTTACGAATCACAAGAGTCTCAAATACATCTTCAGTCAGAAAGAGCTGAACATGCAGCAAAGGAGATGGCTGGAACTGATTAAGGACTACGACTTGGAGATTCTTTATCATCCAGGCAAAGCAAATGTAGTGGCCGATACACTTAGCTGTAAGCCTGTTTCTATTCAGATGCTGGAGACTCTGACCTCCCAGCCCAGCATTCAACAAGAATTGATTCGCGAAGGAATTGAAGTATGGTTGCAAAGAGTCCAAGGACAACTGTGTGTGATGGAAATAACTTCATCGTTAACCGAAGAAATCAAATCTAAGCAATTGGATGATCCTCTGATGATTCGGTTACACGATGAAGTAAGCAAAGAAAAAGCCCCAGGATTTGTAATTCATGATGATGGAGTTTTGAGATTCTAGATCCGACTTTGTGTTCCTGATGTCGATGTTTTGAAGCAAACAATTCTGAAGAAAGCTCACAGTACACCCTATTCTATCCACCCGGGCACCAGTAAGATGTATAAGGACCTGAAGCAAAATTTCTGGTGGGGCAATATGAAGAAAGACGTAGCCGATTACGTCTCGAAATGTTTAACTTGTCAGAAGGTTAAGATCGAGCATCAATGACCTGCCGGAATGCTGAAGTCGCTCCCGATTCCTGAATGGAAGTGGGAAGACATAGCGATGGACTTTATCACTAATATGCCGAGAACCAAGACAGGAATGAACATGATTTGGGTGATAGTTGACCGTTTAACCAAATCAGCTCATTTCCTAGGCATTAAGGACACTTGGGGACCCGAGAGGTTGGCACGAATATTTATTTCAGAGATAATTCGATTGCATGGTACGCCGAAGACCATAATTTCTGACCGAGACGGTCGTTTTGTGTCTCATTTTTGGAAAGCAGTTCATAAGGCCTTGGGGACCAAATTGAACTTCAGCACAACTTATCACCCGCAGACAGACGGACAATCCGAGAGGACTATTCAAACGGTGGAAGACATGCTGAGGGCTTGTGCATTAGATTGGTCAGCTGATTGGGAAGTTCATCTACCGTTGATTGAATTCACCTACAACAACAGTTGGCATGCTTCCATTACGATGGCACCATTTGAGGCATTATACGGGAGGAGATGCAGGTCGCCCCTATGTTGGAATGATTCATCTGACTTGATCGGAACGGAACCAGAATTGATTGTACAGACACGAGAGAAGATAGCCTTGATTGGCGAAAAGCTGTTGACCGCCCAGAGTCGACATAAATCTTACGGAGACATACGCCGTCGCCCATTGGAGTTCAGTACTGGAGATCACGTACTTTTAAAGGTTTCTCCTACTCAGGGAATTTTTCATTTCGGAAGGAAGGGGAAGTTGAGTTCGAGATATGTTGGACCGTTTGAGATTCTTGAGAGAGTTGGAGAATTGGCATATAGGTTGGCTTTACCGCCGTCATTGAGCCATGTTCATAACGTGTTCCACGTATTCCAATTACGGAAGTATATACCAGATCCTAGTCATGTCATTGATTTCGGCGAGATCGAAGTCGCTCAGGATGGCACGTTTGAAGAGAGACCAATCAAGATACTCGAAAGTCGAGTTAAGCAATTGAGGAACAAAGTCATCGCTTTGGTTAAGGTTCAGTGGTCGCGCCACGGAGTGGAGGAAGCCACTTGGGAAACGAAAGATAGCATGAGGTCCAGATATCCAGAATTATTTTCGTCTTGAGTTTCGGGACGAAACTCCTTTTTAGTAGGAGAGTATGTAATATCCGGATTATTTATTGAGTATTTCATCTGTATTTGAACCCTGTATTTTTCGGAATTGTAATATCGATAATGGAAGTATGATATTTCTCGTATTCGTATCCATGTACATGAGTTTGGCAAAGTGTAAATCTTTCCATGCAAATACGTGATAACGTACGTTAAGAAGGAAACTTAACATACGTTATCAGTAAGGATTAGCGTACGCTACGAATGTAGCGTAACGTACGCTAAATATCTAATAATTGAGCTGGGCGGCTAGAACGTGCGCCAGCCGGACATGGGTCCGGATAAGATTCTCACGGATGAACCTGGACACCTTTCAAGTCAACGTTTGTTAACGTACGCTAAGAAGTATGTCTAGCGTACGCTAAATGGTGTTACTTACGTACGTAACTTGAATGGTATAACGTACGTAAGCAAGGTGAGAAACAGTACAGTTAACTAGCAGGACGATAGCGTACGCTAAGGACGTAAGGGTAGCGTACGCTAAGGTACTTACGTACGTTATGGTTGAATGCTAACGTACGTTAAGGTCAGAAAATTATAAATAGGACATCACCCCATTTCATTTCAACTCATTTGTTTCACTTAGCCTTCATGATACTTCGTGCCCAGAGAGATCCCAGTCTCCTTAAACACTTATAATTCATATCTACTTGATCATTGAAGTGAAGAATGATTTTGGATTGGCACACAAGCAACCGGAGTTGGATTCTACTTATTGTCTCGGTATTTTCTTCATCTTAAGGTATGCTAATATTATCTCCAACCTTGGATTCATGTTCTTAAGGATATGATGAGCATACTAGCAATATTTTAAGTTCCGTTGGTGAAGTATTCAACCAAACATCATGCTTATAAGTTGGGATGATTATGTTTAGGATATTATTGTTGGAAAACATCATAGTTGGAATCCTTTTTCGTCAAATGATGAGAGTATTGTTCTGAGAATGATTATCCGTATTGAATAACATTGCGATATTGAACGTAGACTTGGAGTTGTTATCACTTTGTTATAAACGGACCTAAGAAAGAATCATCGAAGATTATATCCTTTCTTATAAGTTGGTTTTGTTAGTTCATCTTTACGGTGAAATCTGATTGTAACTATGATATTGGAAATCTAGTGCATCAACCTTAAGAACATCGAACTTCAGATGAGAATTGTAATCAAAGATTGATTATAGCGTTGCGATGATTATATGTATCCTTGTATCTCGAAATGTTTGAATTCGTAAGAGTATTCATAATCGTATGAGCATGATATGTTTGGGGGTAACGTACGTTAATCACTGAGGATTTCGTAAGCTTCATCACCGTTAGAACAGTCGCCTGCCCAGTGAGAAACTGCCATGCACGTTTAGCGTACGCTAAGCTTTGTAGTTAACGTACTCTAACGGGCTAGGTTAACGTACGCTTCCCTTGGTACGTAACGTACGGTATACCATCAGCCGAGTCAAGTCAACTGATCAGTGAGGGACTGTTGATACATGGTTAGCGTACGCTAGACTTAGTGGCTTACGTACGCTAACGAGTAGGTTTAACGTACGTTACCAAAGGCTAGTAACGTACGTTAAGCAGGTCAGTCAGGTTATGTTTTATGAACTTTCGACCGTAATTTGGATTGTTAGACGTTCGTTCGACATGAGATGAATTCTATATTATTTCTTTTGTTTAAGGTTCGAGTTTTGCGACGTGATTAATCGAAGGGACGACCTTCAAACGTTTTGATATTCGTGGGAGTATTATTTTTGTCATCGAATCGAGGCAAGTACTTTATTTGTTCTATGTATTGATGTTTTACATATTGTTGTGCATATATGTCGTTGTTGTATGTCACCTCGTGTTGGTCCGACGGGATCATCGAGGGATCTATGCTAGCTTGCGCTGGATCATCGGACGGGTTTTTCCACCTCGGGTTGGTCTGACAGGATCATCGTGGGTTCTAGACAGTGAACGCTGGATCATCGGAATTACCATGTGTATGTTGTGATATCATGTTGTGATTATCATTTGTGTACATTGTTCCGAGTTTCTCGTAGGAGGAGACTCGTTGGTATATTGTCATTTATGTTATTATTATTCTTCATGTAATGTTGAATAATTTGTTGGTACTTGTACTAGCATCGTTGTGCTAACCCCTTCGGGGGTGTACATTTGTTTATGTTCAGGATCCAGGAGAGCAGGTAAACAACCACTGGAGCTGCATGAAGACGAGGGTGCGGAGTGATGTTCCGGTCGGGTTTATTTGTCGGGTGTTTGTGTTGTCGAGTCCATGTCGTTCGTGTTGATTGATTTGGTGATGTATTAATATTCTTCCTTCGGATTTTGTATTCTCGGTATTGGCCCAGAACTGTTATCTTTTATTTCAGTTATTGTTATATATGTTAGTATCTGTCATTGTCTTTTCATTTCTTCAGCCTTGTAAATTCTTATGTAAAGGATTTACGGCGCTGTAATATTCCTGAATATATCGGGGGTGTTACACGTAGGTAGCACAATGACAACACAAGGAAGTTCCCACAAGTTCAACCCGAATGAACGAATACGATCCAAGCACCTTAACAATCACAAATGATATAATATAACAATACTTGTATAATTCCAAATGAATACGTACAATTCAACAGTGAAACGAAAAAAAAATTACCCCCGGATATTACATACTTCCCCCTTAAAAAGAGCTTCGTCCCCGAAACTAAGGGTATACAACTCGGGATATGAGCTATCTATCAGAATCTGAAAACAACATTTCGAGGAATATTCCTCAATGCGAACCACTTCGCCTGAGAAACTGGGCCAACCCATCGGGTCCTGACGTCTCCTCTGCCTGAACACGGCGAAAACCAAGTGATAAAACACTCAACCAAGTGCGAGATCAGTCGAATCATGACTTCTCCGCTAGAGACCAGCCAGAAAGTCGTACCACCCGCATGACTTGTAACACCCCCAAAATCCCATTGGGCTATTACAGTGCCGTGGACCCCACGCCAGGAGGTCCACCAGGGGAACACGACTAACATACATCAATCTGACTAAAAAGGAAAAATCACAGTCCCTACTATGATATCCGACACAATATTCCCACGTGGAATTCAACGACAATGATCTCGGATAATACATAATGACAATGACTCATAAATTGGAGAACATTCCGAACGGACTATCAAACATGGACACCGAAACAAATCGGGACCAGTATCGCTCGAATGCCTCGTCGCCAACATCATCTCCCTGTGTCTCAACTCTCTTTTCGCGAGCACCTAAAACATGAAAACATGTTCCGTCCCCACGGGGTCAGTCATCCAGATAATGAATATCAAATATATGTACAACATGATATGCATCAAAGGCAGAATAAACGGTACAACAATGGTAATATGAGATGCTCACAAACCAAGGTAAGAACCGAGCATTCGTGAAACACTATGCCCACGGCATACGATCAATACCTGCTCAACAGTTTCAAACCCAAGTGCCCAACGATGAATCATCAATATTAAACACAACAATGAATTACCCGAAGGTAAACCAAACCAGAGCTACAATAGATACGAATCACAATGCCTAAAGGCTCCAACGGAAATACCAAAACATCACAATGGCCTGAAAGCCCTCAGCCGAAGCTGCAAAATATCACAATGGCCTGAAATCCACTCAACCGAAGCTGCCAAAATATCACAATGGCCCGAAGCCAAACAGCTCGAAGCTGTGTCACATGAGGGCCGAAGCCACGGCACGAAGCTGTATCACAATGAGATCATCCAATGACCGTGACCTGCTGAATTGCAGGTGCTGGGAAACCAACCGCAAAGGTTCAAGACCCAGACTTACCCATAATAAGATCACCCAGTGACCGTGACCTAATGAACTGTAGGTGTTGGGAAACCAACCGCGAAGGTTCAAACCCCAAAACTTACCCATACTGAGATCATTAACATGATCGTGACCTACTGAATTGTAGGTGTTGGGAAAACAACCGTGAAGGTTCAAGCCCCAATCTTACCCATAATGAGATCATCAACATGACCGTGACCTACTGAACTGTAGGTGTTGGGAAACCAACCGTGAAGGTTCAAGCCCCAAGCTTACCCATAATGAGATCATCAACATGACCTTGACCTACTGAACTATAGGTGTTGGAAAACCAACCGTGAAGGTTCAATCCCCAAGCTTAATCATAATGAGATCATCAACATGACCGTGACCTACTGAACTGTAGGTGTTGGGAAACCAATCGTGAAGGTTCAAGCCCCAAGCTTAACCATAATGAGATCATCAACATGACTGTGACCTACTGAACTGTAGGTGTTGGGAAACCAACCACGAAGGTTCAAGCCCCAAACTTACCTACCGAGCACTAGCCAAGACTAGCCTCCAAAACCATTAATCACGCACGGTAACGATCACAAGATTACCGAATTCACAAGAATGATAGTGTGCTGCCTTGAGTCGGCCAACGCGACAACAATAACTCATGGATGGGCACTGTCCTCGGCAGGCCCAATTCAATACCTCGACTACCTTTAGAACGACTAATCGATAACAATGATATAACGGATGGGAAATGTCCACGACTGTCCCAAATCAATACATCGATTACCTTAGAACGGGCAATCGATAACAACGACTCAATGGATGGGAAATGTCCTCAACAGTCCCAATTCAATACATCTATTACCTTAGAACAGCCAATCGATAACAACGACTCGATGGATGGAAAATGTCCCCGACAGTCCCAATTCAATGCATCGATTACCTTAGAACGGCCAATCGATAACAACGACTCAACAGATGGAAAATGTCCTCGACAGTCCCAATTCAATACCTCGATTGTCTTAGGACAAAAAATCAATAACAACAACGATAACAGGTGCCTCGGCGCCTTAACTGGCCACCGAAGATAGAAATGACAATTGAATATGTCAATGCCTTCAATCGGCTAATACAGTATCAATAGGAAAAACGCTGATATCAATAACAACGATCACAACCATATCTCAATGAAACATCGATCAACAACAACAATTGATACATCGATACCGAGAACCGGCTATCGATAACAACATTAACAAAAAGTATCTCAATGCCTTGAACCGGCCATTAACGAACAACAATAACATTTGGCATAATTGCTGAAGGGTATTGCATGGAATAATTCCCTGATATCAACAAAATCGTGAAGAGACTACGTCTCGAAATGATATGACAATTTATACACATATAAGATAACATTAATCTCATTGACTAGTACAAGTATAAAACTTGCCTCAAACCAAAGGCGATGAAATCCTCCTATGAACAATGAACGGCGTCCTCTGACAATCACAAGCACTCGAACAACCTTGAAAGAAATACAATTCATTCAATAACGCAATATCAATAGAAAACAACACAAAAAAACCTCGATTCAAACACGAATTGATCAAGCCACACAAACGAATATCATAGTCCTCAACTATGAATTTTAACATCCTCCAATCACTCCAATGATCAATTAACATGATCATAATGTTCTTAACACTTGTGAAAAACAATTCAACAAGGATTATCAAGAACAACACCAAATTAATCATCTCAAAATGATAATATCACCAATATCATCATCAATACCTCAAGAACATCATCAACACAACAAACATGATGTCTCTACCAATATCAATCACCAATTCTTCAAGAATTCGGATTAACCAACAAGATTAAATCAACCATTTCAAGATTATGATAATCATATAATTCATCATAATTCTATACTAAAATGGTTAGAATCTCCCAAGAATACAAATAACAACAATAATCATCTCAAGGCTATGTTAATCATATAACAATCTTAACGTAATGATGATTTAGTTTGACTTTGTGGATATGATTCATGTGAATTGATTGTTTCGAGTATTGATTGTATCGCTGATATATTTGTTTGTTGATGTTGTGAAATTGTATTGATGATATTAACCGTGTTGTTGTGTTGTGCGTGGTTGTTCGTGAATGAGGCACCGTGATGATTATGATAATTGGATTGGACTGATTATATACTTGGTTACATATGTGGTGTCTTGTTGATAGTTTGGATATAATTGTAATAAGGTGTATCATTTCGTGGTAGTGTTTTGAGATGATCATTGCGTGTGGTGAATTGAGTGTGTGGAACCAGGTACGGTCCGTCGTGACCTTTGGAGTTCGGTACATGATGTGTACGAGCAGTGAATATATGGAACTAGGTACGGTCCATCGTGACCTCTGGAATTCGGTACATGATGTCTACGAACAGTAAATGTGTGGAACCGGGTACGACCGTCGTGGCCTCCGGGGTTCGTTACTTGACGAGTACGAACATTGATTGATTAGATAATGTTTTGATGATGGGTTACGGACCCGTAATGATATCCTAGCTATTGTGTTTTGAAACAAGAGTCAGGCTAAGGCCCTATCGATTTTGAAAATGGTTTTGTAACTTGGGACGCGAGGTCCAAAAAGTTTTCTATTTCTAAAATCCTCGAGATGATGAGTTTATTTTCAGATATTTCTTTGCTTGAAATCAAAATTCTAAAACCTCTCGGGAATGTTTTGATAGTTGATTGCGATATCTGATTCGTGGTTACTATTTGCTTGTTACATTTTGTATAGTATTATACTTGCAATAGCAAAATAGTGGAATTTTGCTAACCCCCGAGTAATCGGGGGGTGGATGTCTAGTTTGCATCCAGGTACATGCCGGTTCGTGGGAGCAGTCAAAGGACCGGCACAGGAAGTGACGAGCTATGATACTAATCAAGAGTTGGGAGTTAAGTTGAGTTGGGTCATATCGTCAGAGTTGTAACCCGCCTCCTGCTATTTTGTATATTTACCCCTGCATGGGTAATTATTGTCAAGAATCATATTTTTGTGTTTATGCATCAGTTGTGCGACCTCATCGGTCAGTGTAGTTGTTTATAATTGTGAGACCCCATTATTTTATATGTAGATTAGATTATTAATTTTTAATAAATAAAATAAAGTTTACAATATTTTATTATCGAATAAAATTAGTTCTTACCTTATGCATAGTCACATTAGCTAAATAAATTCTATAAGTTCAACAACCTAATTATTTTTATTACTTCAATTTAATAAATAAAAATAATAATATCATATAAGTTTAATTAACTTAAATTTTTAATAAATTTTAATTTATTAGCTAAATGGGCTATTTAATCTAATAATATAACTTAATTAGTGGGTTTATTATTAAAGTTTGACTTTAGATGCATTATGGGCTTATGACCACCTAAATAATAAACCACCTATCACCTAAAATACTACACCCAGGGCCGTCTTAAACATTTCGAAGGCCTCGTTCTTATAAATTGAAGCACAAAAAATTATATTGATTTTTTTCTCATAAATAAAATAACTACATATTACTATACTAACTAAGAAAAAATATAGGCCATTGATTAAAAAAATAAAAAAAATAATATAAAAAAAATTTGGGCCTATTTGTTGGGGGACCTGTCAGGCAAGAAGACAGTGCCTGAGGTAAAGACGGCCCTGACTACACCTAGCCCAAAACACTCATGACCCAACCCAACTTAAACTTACTACCTAATACTTAACAAATACAACTAAAATACACCATACATGTATAAATACAAGAAAAAATCTGCCGACACAATTAAAACAAAGGAGACTTGTGTCGTCATAATTTCAAGCTTGTTCCAAGACACATGTACCCTTACATGCAAGCCTTGATCACACATCCACCTTAACACCTCACCTATAAATACTTTCTCCTTGTAAACTCCTCCCATTTCACAACACAAAAAAATCTGCACTTAAGAGAGAGAGAGAGGGCTAAAGTGAGGAGAGAAGAAACAAAAAAAAAAATAGAGAGGAAGAAGAAGAAGAAGAAATAGGAGGAAAAGAAAGGTAATGAGCCAACCTTAGAACTTGATGTATTTCTTTTTTTTTTTTTCCTATTATTCTAAACTTAGAAATAAATTAATCATCCTTGAACTCTTCCTTTGATCAACCACATATATTCAAGGAGGGGGGAATCATCTTGTCTAAGCCATCATTTTTCTCTTTGAAGAATTTAAAAGTGGGTAAAATTGTTTTCTTCTTTTCTCTTATTCAAAATTATTATAAGTTAAATATATATAATGCATGCAAGTATTATGACTTTAGTTAGCTATACTTGAAGAAAAATGATATTCATTACCATGCATGTAATGATCTTTGTAATTGTTGAATTTTAGTTTGTCATATTTTGATTAAACCAAACCAAACCAAACCAAACATACCCAGTATATCCCGCTCAGAGCAGGGTCTGGGGAGGGTAAGATGTACGCAGACCATGCCCCTACTTATTACGGTAGGGAGGCTGTTTCCGTGAAGACCCCCAGCTTAGTGCACATCAGAATCTTGTGTGATAAATACAAAGAAAACATATGATTCGAAAAAGCTCGAGACCTTACCTGAGCCCATTGCTTGATCCACATGGGACTTACCTAAGCGGAATTTGGCTACTTCACTCCCGATGAACGCTGATCTAACAAAAGAGAGGTTGGCTCTGCGCACAGCTCCCTGTCAAAAATACACCACACGCAAAGACAATAGGATAAAATATACAATAAAGGTAAAAATGCAATGTTCTAGGTCAAAGCTAACCGAGACAACCCAACCTTGAGGCTCTGAACTACAGCACTGCTCCCTACAAAATAATCCACAACTCTGATCTGGCGCCTCCAAGTGCACCTAACAACAGTCATGGTCTCGGAAAGGTTTAAGGCCTTCAAATCTAATCTCAGTTGCTCCTCCCACGTCCTCCTCGGTCTGCCTCTCCTCCTCTCCCCGACAACCATTAAACTCTCGACCCTCCTCACCGGAGCAGATGCCTGCCTCCTGCGGACGTAGCCAAACCATCTCAATCTCCCTTCCCTAACTTTCGCTGAAATGGGCGCCACTTCCAGCGCGTTCCTGAAAACCCCGTTCGCAATTCTATCTAACATTGTGCGACCACACGACCAACGTAACATTCTCATTTCAGCCACTTCCAACTTGCTCTCAAGCGACTTCTTCATCGCCCAACATTCGGAGCCATACAACATTGCAGGTCGGACTGCCGCTCTATAGAATTTACCCTTCAACTTTAGAGGGACTTTCTTGTGCAAATTAATTCATTGGTGGAAATTTTGGTTGAATATGGTAAATTTGACCTTTTATTATTAAAATCTCAAAATTATATGAGTATATACTGGACTATGTTAAGAGGATAATTAGTCACCGAAAGATTTGATAATTCAAACCTAAATTCGAAGGATAACTAAAATAATTTAATTAAGACAAATTCTGGGGTAAAATTGTTAAAATCCATAATTCTGGTCTTATATCCTGAAAGTAAGTCTTAATATATCAAAAATAAGTTCTGTATAAAATTTCACCTAAATCGGAATTATTAAAATTGAAAATCGGGGCAAAAATATAAATTTCAAGAATTCGGGGCTAAAATTGTAATTTACAGAAACTTACTGTTTCGAAAATAAAATTTCCAGAAAAGTTGAGCTCACTAGACTCGTAATAACATAAAGAACTTACACCGAAAGTTTGAGGTCAATCCGACAAGAAATGAAAAAGATATGTCAAGAATACTAAAATACCAATTAAGGCAAAATGAAGGGGTGAAATTATAATTTCTAAGAGAATAAAAATTAAAACTGAACGTAATCTAAAAGTACAAGTGATAAGGTTCAAATCACAACTGGATTCATAATTTTAGAGTTCAAATAAATCCAAACAAATTAATCAAAATTATAAAACAAAACTAAATAAAAATAATAATAATGTACTCTAATTTCGGAAGGGCAGAATTGTAATTTATGGAAGGAAAAATATTCATGCAACTTATGATCTCACAACCTTATATTATAAAGGACTTTTTGCCATAAAGTTCATAATTTTCGGACGTACAATCAAACCGTTCCGACTTAATCAAATTTATAATATTTTAGTAATAATAATGATTGTACTTAAAAGACGGAAGGGCGGAATTATAATTTCCGAAAGGTAAAACTTTCATGCAACTTCTGACCTTCAGTCCTCACATCATAACAGACTTTTCGCAATAAAGCTCGTAATTTTTGGACGTATAATCAATCCGTACCGAATTATCCAAATTCATACAATTATAGTAAAAATAATAATGATAGTACTTAAAAGACGGAAGGGCAGAATTGTATCCGTCGTGTGGTGATGTAGAGATACCCGATTTATTAGATTTTGAATCATTCACCAAGCCTAAACAAAATGGATTCGTACTATTATCCGTATACGAAGAGGAACAACTGTTTTTGTTGCCCGAGAACTTTGCAAAGCTTGGCTCAGTTTTTACTTCAAGATAAAATTATCAAAGGACTACGAGGGATTGAAATATATCCTAATGGACAACATGAATTAGACCTTAACTTAGGTTCCAGAGATTCCTATTGGTAAAGGTCTTGTTGTCCAATAATATTTATTTCGTACTAGGTGGGGATTCTAACTAAGTCCGAAGTCGCTATTCATCCAGAATGAGCGTCACCAATCAGTATTATCAAAATCAATTGAGTCGCTATACTATTCGTTTGGAATAGTAATGGCTAATTTTTACTTATTAAAGTTCCGTGTTGCTACGTACATCGTAGTCAACTTAGCAACGTTATTCGTTTGGAAGGCGTAACGCTAATATTGCAAGGGATTATTCAAAATATTCGACCCATCCGAATGGGGCGAAGTCCAAACCTTGCAAAAAACTTACAGTTTGATTTGAATTATTAAGACATATTTCCTTAATAATTATCTGTGTATTTTCGTCCTATGAGCTGTCTCTTTGAGATGTTACCTACTATCGATAGTTGGTAAGGAAAACCTACTTTTCCTTATCCAATGCTGTATTTTTTTCATGAAACAGCATTGCGAATGTAATAATAATGTTAAATAATGATAACATTTCTTGATACTCAACAACGGAATGCAAGCATCTTAATTAACACTCACTTCAATAATCACTACCCGTAAGCTTAGAAGTATCCACACCTATGGGTACGAGCCGAGAAACAGATTCGGTATTTAAGGATTGTGAAGTAATAGTTGAGGGTCATTGTTTTCCTGCCGACCTAATTCTTCTTCCCATACTTGAGTATGACCTCATACTTGGGGTGGATTGGCTATCTAAAAACTATCCGCAACTCGAATGCCATTCTAAGATAGTTCGATTCTACAAATCCAACCACCCAGTAGTTGAACTACACAGGAATGCTAGAATTAACTTGGCCCCAATCATATCAGCCACGAAGGCGAGAAGGGCCATCTCGAAGGGAGCAACGGGATATTTAGCTTTTGCCATCAACAAACCCAAGAGCAAAATGGAGATTGAAGCTATACCAGTAGTATCAGAATACCCTGATGTATTTCCCGCGGAACTTACTTCTCTACCTCCAGATGGGGAAGTTGAATTTAGCATTGATCTCTTGCAAGGAAAGGCACCTGTGCTAGAACGCCGTATCGAATGGCCCCACTGGAACTACAAGAACTGAAGATTAAGTTGCATAAATTGCTAGAGGTTAGATTTATCCGACCGAGCGTATCCCCTTGGGGAGCACCAGTGCTATTCGTAAAGAAGAAAGATGGCACACTAAGATTGTGTATCGATTACCGAGAACTTAACAACATTACTATCAAGAACAAGTATCCACTTCCTAGGATCGACGAGCTATTCGATCAACTACAAGGAGCAACAGTTTACTCAAAGTTCGATCTTCAACAGGGATATTACCAATTGAGTATCAAAGAGAATGACATACATAAGACTGCCTTTCAAACTAGGTATATGGTCATTATGAATTCATGGTAATGCCTTTTGGATTGACCAATGCGCCAGCTGCATTTATGGATTTAATGCACCGCGTATTCCAACAATGGATCAATTCGTAGTGATATTTATTGACGACATACTCGTATATTTCAAGTCGGATTAGGATCACGAAACTCACCTAAGATTGGTGCTAGAAACGATAAGCAGTCATAAGTTGTATGCCAAATTCAGTAAGTGTGAATTCTGGTTAAGAGAAGTAGCATTTTTGGGACACGTAATATCTGGAGATGGAGTCGCAGTAGATCCATCAAAGATGGAGACTATTTTGGACTCGAAGAAGCCAGAGACAGTCACGGAGATACGGAGCTTTCTTGGACTTGCGGGTTACTACCGCAAATTCATTAAAGATTTTTCCAAAGTCACAGGACCACTCACAAGACTGACGCAGAAGCACGTCAAATTTTAGTGGAACGATAAGTGTGAGTTGAGCTTCCAAGAAATCAAGAGAAAACTCACCACCACACCTGTACTAACGCTTCCCGAAGGAAGTGAAGGATTTGTGGTATACAGCGATGCATCAAAGGAAGGATTAGGAGCTGTGCTGATGCAAAACGGCAAGGTTGTGGCTTATGCATCATGAAAGCTAAAAACCTACGAGATGAATTATCCGACTCATGACCTTGAACTCACAGCAATAGTGTTTGCTTTGAATAAATGGAGACACTACCTGTATGGAGCTATATGTAACACCCCAAACTAGGCGGATATTACAGTGCCGTGAATCCCCGACTGGGACCCACCAGGCGAATGAAAAGGATGAATTACACAAGATAAATGTAGTACCGAACCACATTACAACAGTAATTACTCCGATGAGGAGTTTAATTACAACACACCAGGACAATACCGAATACTAGTGTATTTTATATGAAGATAAAATACACAACACTGAATGAACCGGAGTATCCAAATGAAAATATGCAGCGGAAAATAAAGGACAATAATATGAATGACTGAAAGATCGGGGCCCCCTACTAGTATCACTAGGACTCCTCGACATCAACATGCTATTCCCGTGCGTTTGCCTTGCCATGACCTGAAAAACAAAATCCCCAAACGGGTCGATTACAAAGAACAACAATCCTCAAGAGTTGAAAATACACAATCATGATTATATCTCAAGTTATGAAATATCCTCGTCGAAACATACGCAATCAAACATGCTATATGAACCAACTAACAAGCGGCTCAAAGGAAATGGCACCACACTACGCCCGGATGGAAATGTGTCCGTGCACAAGCCACCAACGAGTATCGATCGAATACACGTGTGGTCTTGTACCTAATCGCCTCACGAGACAATATGAATCGTGTGCACACCCAATGTGAGGTCACCAACCAACACACGACTATAATGTGCCCGACATGAAAATCCAACACATACCAACCGGCACGCCAAGATGACCCTAATGCCACGCTATAACAAAAGTGACATCGAAAATGAATAATGACTCACCGAGATAGAATGGTAATGAAATAAATGACATTAATGAAAAGATTGGAACCGCTGCTCTTATGATCGAAATGATTAATTGATAACAACAAGTTTTGATACGGTTAATATAATGATGAATGAGTTATGATTATGAATGAACAACAACAAAAGGGATGAATATCCTTTTAACCGAGTAAGAATTAACTTACAAAATACCGATGAAGAAAGTCCTTCCACGAACAAATGTCCTAAATGAAGTGTCGGTCGCACGAACAACCTTAATTCAATACAATTACCGACAATCCGATCAATATACGAATCAAACACGAATATAACGAACTCAAAACGTCGATACGATAAGACTAAGTCCATTGAGGCATTAAATCAAACACGTTGTATCCAAACTCCGATTGTTTACAATCAAACCTCGATATATCAATATCAAAGTCCCCAAGAAGTGTTTCAAACCAACAAAACATCTCCCATACGATCAATAATCCGTTATGAATATCCAAAAATGTGATTATAACAACAATTAGTCGAAAATCTCCAATTCCAACTCGATATTCAAGGTGTTCTTGAATAATCCCTCAATAATCCAATGAATCCTTATACAAACTCATAATCATATACATATCCCTTCATATAACATGATTATAACGTCCAAAACATCATATCTCAACACAAAATCGAAGTCCAAAGTGTTGAAGAAATTACCTCTTGAATATCCAACCAATTCGATCCGAAGAACACGAGTTTAATCGAGTATCCAAGCTTCCCGAAAGATTGAAGGTGATGAAAATATACTCTCAAATGATAATTGATGAAGAAATCTCTCCCTCAAGTATTTCTCTCGGTTGCGGTGAAGAAGATGGAAAAATGGGAGAAATGAGCTCAAAATGCTCAAAAAGAATTTATAGGGGTTGACTCGGCCAAAGCTCGACCGTGCCCGCTCGACACGGCCGTGGCGCGCACTGGCCGGGCAGGACTCGACCGTGTCCCGCTTGACACGGCCGAGGCGCGAAGGGGCCTACCGACAGTGACCCGCCCGCGGCGCCGACAATGACTCGACCGTGTCCCGAACACTCGGCCTGCCTCCGGGCAGCGCCACAGCTAATCCGAAGAGCTCGACTCGGCCGTGCTGCATTTACACGGCCGGGTCCTCGAGGCGACGCCCGCACTATCCGGACGAGTACGGCACGGCCGCGGTCGGACGACACGGCCGAGTTCGTTCGGCGATGATCGCCAAAATCAAAATGAGCGGTTGAGCTAAACGACCATAACTCTCTCGTCCGACCGATCTGACTCACCGTTTGAACCATTGGAAATCTAACTCGATGCTCTATAATATTGCAAAGATTTAGAATTTTTGGAGTTACCAAAAATTAATGGTGATCTAACAAAGTCGAACTCATATGAGGAAAGTTGAAACGATGAGCAATAACGATACTCAACTCGAAGTTTATACGAACGGTGAACACAGTGAATGAACATGATTGATGAATGATTATAATTGAGTGAAAATACACTGAGTGACAATTACAGGCTGATAATTACTGAATGAAAATGAATGAATTACAACCGGTATTACATACTCCCCTTAAAAAGAGTTTCGTCTAAACTAAGGGTCAAACAACTCGGGATAACTCTCCCGCATAATCTCCTCGGTTTCCCAAGTGGCCTCTTCGACTCCATGTCCTGACCACCGAATCTTGACCAAAGGAATCGACTTATTTCTCAACTGTTTGATTCGCCGCTCTAAAACTCGTATAGGACGCTCCTCATATGAATGATCGTCGGCGATCTCGATTTCGTCGAACTGCAGTATGTGACTCGGGTCGGCAACATACTTCCGCAACTGAGAGACATGAAACACATTATGAATTCGGCTCAACGCCGGAGGTAAAGCCAATCGATAAGCTAACTCGCCTGCTCGATCCAAAATCTCGAACGGTCCAATGAATCTCGGACTCAACTTTCCCCTCTTCCCAAAACGGAAGATACCACGACTCGGGGATACCTTGACCAACACATGGTTACCAGCCTCGAACTCTAATGGTCGACGACGGTTATCTGCATATGATTTCTGTCGACTATGAGCTGTCAACAAATGACTCCTAATCAAAGCTACCTTCTCACGGGCGGCTATAAGCATATCGGGCTCGGTGCCGATTGATTCTGATAAGTCGTCCCAACACAACGGAGATCGACAACGACGACCATACAAGGCCTCGTAAGGTGCCATCTTAATCGAAGCATGCCAACTATTATTATACGTGAACTCGATCAATGGTAGTTGGGCTTCCCAATCGTCCTTCCAATCGAGGACGCATGCCCTCAACATGTCCTCTAATGTCTGTATAGTCCTCTTTGATTGTCCGTCGGACTGAGGATGAAAGGCGGTACTGAGATTGAGCTGAGTTCCCATAGCACGGTGAACTGATTTCCAAAAATGAAATACAAATCGTCCGTCACGATCGGAAACGATACTCTTAGGAGTACCATGCAGTCTTACTATCTCCTTGATGAATAATCGGCGATCTCTCGGGACCCCACGTATCCTTGATCTCAAGAAAATGAGTTGATTTAGTTAAGCGGTCCACAATCACCCATTGTATTCATGCCACGACGACTCATCGGCAAACTCGTGATGAAATCCATAGAAATGTCTTCCCACTTCCACTGGAATAGGAGAGGTTTCACATACCCACGGCCGCCGATGTTCAATCTTGACTTATTGGCAAGTTAAGCATCTCGAAACAAATTTTGCGACTTCTCGCTTCATATTACTCCACCAGAAATTTTGTTTCAAGTTCTTGTACATCTTGCTGGACCCCGGATGAACAGAATAAGGGGTAGCATGAGCTTCTCTCAAAATAGAATTTTTCAACTCGTCATTCGCCGGTACGCACAACCGGTTCTTAAACCTCAAAAGTCCATCCCTGTGGACCACGAATCCAGGGGCTTTCCCCCGAGCCACATCTTCACGGATGCGCAACAATGAAGGGTCTGAACTCTGATTCTCTCTGATTACCTCCTCAAGTGACGATGAAATCTCTAACACACAAAGATGTCCCTGAACTCGCTGGCTGCACTCGATCTCGGGTCTAAGGAATTCTCGCCAAGCTCCTTCTGAACTGTTAAACGAGCAAGCATCTGCTCCTGAACGGACTTACGACTCAAGGCGTCGGTGACAACGTTCGCCTTGCCCAGGTGGTAAAGGATCTCGATATCAAAATCTTTGATTATTTCCAACCACCGCCTCTGTCGCATATTTAACTCCTTGTGAGTAAATATATCCTTCAACTCTTGTGATTGGTGAATAACTGAAAGGTGACGCCATAAAGGTAACGACGCCAAATACCCAACGCGAAAACCACTGCTGCTAGCTTGTGTCGTGGGTTGGATAATTGACCAACTATTCCGAGGAAACATCGGATTTACTTAATAACTGGAGGTTGCCAATCTCGGATAGTCTCCGTCTTCTCGAGGATCGACACGAACTCGCGGATGAAATTACATGCCCGAGAAAGTCACTTCGACCTCCGTAACTCACATTTGGAAAACTTCCATAAAAATTGCTCACGCCTCAACACGTCGAGGACTGAAGAAGATGAACCTCGTGTTCCTCTCGGCTAAGGGAATAAATCAAAATGTCTTCGATGAAGACAACAACAAACCGATCTAAAAAGTCGATGAAAACCCGATTCATTAACCCCGAATACCGCAGTGCAATAGTTAGCCCGAACGGCATAACTACGAACTCATAATGACCATAGCGTGTACGAAACGCCGTCCTCGCGATATCGACTCTCGAATCCAATCGGTGATATCCAGATCTTAAGTCGATCTTGGAAAATACCGAAGCTCCCTGAAGTTGATCTAAAAGATCATCAATACGGGTAAGGAATACTACTCTTGATCATCACCCCGATCAACTCCAGTAATTAATACACACATAAGACGAGCCATCCTTCTCCTTGACAGATCACACCGGTGCTCCTCACGGAACGCAATCGGTCGGAGATAACCTTTCTCGAACTACTCCTCAAGTTGAGTCTTCAACTCCCGCATTCTCGGGGGCCATCCGATACGGTGCCTTCGATAAATGGGACGACTGCTCCAACTCACTCCCGAATTCCCCTACTCTATGTGAAGGCAACCAGATAACTCGCGGAAATACATCGTCAATCGATGACAATGATACCACGAATGATTGAACATTTTGAACATTTCGATTGCCCTAGAATGGTCAATCGATAAAAAGAGATACCAATAATGATTGAAAAACTCGATTGTCTTAGAAAGACCAATCGATGAAGATGATACAAGGAATGTTTGAAAACTCGATTGCCTTTGAAAGGCCAATCGATGAAAATGATACAATGAATGATTGAATGACTCGATTGTCTTAGAAAAGCCAATCGATGGAAATGATACAAGGAATGATTGAATAACTCGATTGCCTTAGAAAGGTCAATCGCTGAAAATGATACAATGAATGATTGGATAGCTCGATTGCGGAATTTCTTCGCTTCGCCATAATAGAATTTCTATTGGAACAACGGGATTACTTCCTGAAGCACACATTCGACAACTAACGACGGAAAGATAGTGACCAAACGCTATGAGACATCGAGGATAGTATTAAGGCGGTTAAACCACTAATACCGAAATTACATCGTCTAAGATAAATTCACCACGATTAGGTCCACCAACCAATCGCGGTTACTAAGCTTACTTAGGTATGATTCGAAAATTCTTCCATCGTCAGTAGACCGATGGTATGATGTCCACAAGCAATAGGACTATCCCGAAATAAGTCTATTCAAGCATGATTCGAAAATGAATGAATGCGGTGTACCGGATCAAAAGGTACACACAAGTTGAAATAAAATTACGAGTATACCCGAAATCGTTCGGACCACCGGATCGTCGATCCTCCTCATCATATGAATCAGGACTTGCTGGTCCCCGAACCGGACGCTCCCGTCGATAAATACGAGCTCCAACTCTATTTGCTTCCATTGCCTTAAACGACGATGACAAAGCGATCGATTCAAACGCTTGGTTGCTTGTGGCACGAGATGCCGCCGGAGCCGACTTGGAGTCCTTTCGGCAAAAACGGGCCTTATGCCCAAAATTCCCACAATTATAGCACGTGATAGACGGTTTCAGACACTCAGTGCTGAAATGACCCAGCGTTCCACAATTGAAACAGGTGATGGCCGAACTGGCCGCTCGGGACTGAGATCCCGCACGATTATGCGCCGTAGGAGGTCGCTCAGAAACGATAGGACTCACACGAGGCTTCTTGAAGGTTGACTGACCGCCTTCGGATTGATTACGCTTCGTTGATTTCTTGCTGACAAATGAAGGTTGTTGTTCATCACTTTCTTTAGCAGCTGGCTCATACGGGAGAGTTCTCTCGATTAATCCGGTCAGAGTGGCGCAATGATGATTGAGCAACTGCACATGGGTCATCATGGCCTGCATAAAAGTGAGTGGATCAACCCGAATATCTTCTGATCGAGCCGAGTCCTGGGCACGATTTCTCGGCAGCGAGTGATTATTTCTCGGGTTTCGGTCCGCACCGCGGCCTCTCCCCGTGCATCCCCTGACAGCTCTCTCCATACTGAAGTAGGAAGGTCGCATAATGATTATATTTCCCGCATGATTAACACGTTATGATTATATCATGAGATGATGAAAATGAGTATATATGCTCTAACTTAGTGATTATATGAATGATTTACTGAAGTTACATGATTATCTGATGAAATTCTTAAAATGATTATCTCGAATAACTTAACAAGATTGATAATATGATCTTCCAGATTGACAACTGAGTAATGAAATGAATTGAGTAATTAATGAGTTAACGTGATCGTCCTGATTATTAACTGAGTAATGAAATGGATTGAGTGATTAATGAGTTAACATGATCGTCTTAATCACAATGAATGATGATGTTTGAGGATTGTTAATTGATGAATTATGAATGAATGATAATTGCCAGAAATTATACCATGGCGTTAGAAATCTTACAGTTCTTCCTATTCGATTGGCTCGGCATTTGCACAGTCACACGTGACGCGAAAGTCCAATGATACTAGTCGATGACGATGATTTCAAATAAGACATGACTCGGAAGGTAGTATTCAAAACCACGCTCCGATACCAACTCGTAACACCCCAAACTAGGCGGATATTACGGTCCGTGAATCCCCGATCGGGACCCACCAAAGCGAATGAAAAGGATGAATTACACAAGATAAATGTAGTACCGAACCACATTACAACAGTAATTACTCCGATGAGGAGTTTAATTACAACACACCAGGACAATACCGAATACTAGTGTATTTTATATGAAGATAAAATACACAACACTGAATGAACCGGAGTATCCAAATGAAAATATGCAGCGGAAAATAAAGGACAATAATATGAATGACTGAAAGATCGGGCCCCCCTACTAGTATCACTAGGACTCCTCGACATCAACATGCTATTCCCGTGCGTTTGCCTTGCCATGACCTGAAAAACAAAATCCCCAAACGGGGTCAGTTACAAAGAACAACAATCCTCAAGAGTTGAAAATACACAATCATGATTATATCTGAAGTTATGAAATATCCTGTCGAAACATACGCAATCAAACATGCTATATGAACCAACTAACAGTACGGCTCAAAGGAAATGGCACCACACTACGCCCGGGATGGAAATGTGTCCGTGCACAAGCCACCAACGAGTATCGATCGAATACACGTGTGGTCTTGTACCTAATCAGTCTCACGAGACAATATGAATCGTGTGCACAGTCCAATGTGAGGTCACCAACCAACAAACGACTATAATGTGCCCGACATGAAAATCCAACACATACCAACCGGCACGCCAGTATGACCCGGAATGCCACGCTATAACAAAAGTGACATCGAAAATGAATAATGACTCACCGAGATAGAATGGTAATGAAATAAATGACAGCTCAATGAAAAGATTGGAACCGTCGTTCCTTATGACTGAAATGATTAATTGATAACAACAAGTTTTGATACGGTTAATATAATGATGAATGAGTTATGATTATGAATGAACAACAACAAAAGGGATGAATATCCTTTTAACCGAGTAAGAATTAACTTACAAAATACCGATGAAGAAAGTCCTTCCACGAACAAATGTCCTAAATGAAGTGTCGGTCGCACGAACAACCTTAATTCAATACAATTACCGACAATCCGATCAATATACGAATCAAACACGAATATAACGAACTCAAAACGTCGATACGATAAAACTAAGTCCATTGAGGCATTAAATCAAACACGTTGTATCCAAACTCCGATTGTTTACAATCAAACCTCGATATATCAATATCAAAGTCCCCAAGAAGTGTTTCAAACCAACAAAACATCTCCCATACGATCAATAATCCATTATGAATATCCAAAAATGTGATTATAACAACAATTAGTCGAAAATCTCCAATTCCAACTCGATATTCAAGGTGTTCTTGAATAATCCCTCAATAATCCAATGAATCCTTATACAAACTCATAATCATATACATATCCCTTCATATAACATGATTATAACGTCAAAACATCATATCTCAACACAAAATCGAAGTCAAAGTGTTGAAGAAATTACCTCTTGAATATCCAACCAATTCGATCCGAAGAACACGAGTTTAATCGAGTATCCAAGCTTCCCGAAAGATTGAAGGTGATGAAAAATATACTCTCAAATGATAATTGATGAAGAAATCTCTCCCTCAAGTATTTCTCTCTCGGTTGCAGTGAAGAAGATGGAAAAAATGGGAGAAATGAGCTCAAAATGCTCAAAAAAAGAATTTATAGGGGTTGACTCGGCCAGCTCGGCCGTGCCCGCTCGACACGGTCGTGGCGCGCAGCGGCCGCGAGGGACTCGGACCGTGTCACCTTGACACGGTCGAGGCGCGAAGGGCCTACCGACGATGACCCGTCGCGGCGCTCGACAATGACTCGGCCGTGTCCCGAACACGGTCGGGCCTCGGGCGGCGCTGAGCTAATCCGGAAGAGCTCGACTCGGCCGTGCGACACGGTCGGGTCACGAGGCGAACGCTCGGCACTATCCGGACGAAATGCACGGCACGGGCCGTGTCGGACGACACGGCCGAGTTCGTTCGGCAGTGATCGGCCAAAACTGAAAAATGAGCGGTTGAGCTAAAACGACCATAACTCTCTCGTCCGGACTCCGATTGACTCACCGTTTGAACCATTGGAAAGCTAACTCGATGCTCTATAATATTGCAAAGATTTAGAATTTTTGGAGTTACCAAAAATTAATGGTGATCTAACAAAGTCGAACTCATATGAGGAAAGTTGAAACGATGAGCAATAACGATACTCAACTCGAAGTTTATACGAACGGTGAACACAGTGAATGAACATGATTGATGAATGATTATAATTGAGTGAAAATACACTGAGTGACAATTACAGGCTGATAATTACTGAATGAAAATGAATGAATTACAACCGGGTATTACACTATATTCACCATATTCACCGACCACAAGAGTCTCAAATATCTGTTCTCTCAGAAGGAGTTGAATCTAAGACAGAGACGGTGGATAGAACTTCTTGAAGATTATAACTTCACCATTCAACATCATCCGGGCAAGGCCAATGTCGTAGCAGACGCCTTGAGTAGGAAAGCGAGTGTGGCTAGACTCATGATAAGAGAATGGAATGCCCTGAGAGAAATAATCCAATGGAACCCAAGGCAGGCTAAGACACACTTTTTATGCGCTAATTTGTCAATGAAGCCGGACTTACTTAAGGAAACCCAAGAAGCACAGACACAAGACGGGAAATTGTGTAAACTTGAGGAAAGGGTCACACAAGGCGAGAAATCTGAGTTTAACATGTCGGAAGATGGAACACTAAAATTCAAACACCGAATATGTGTTCCCAACAATGACGAACTCAAGAAGAAAATTTTAGCAGAGGCTCACTGCTCTCGATATACAATTTATCCAGGCGGTAACAAGATGTATAAAGATTTGAAGAAACAGTACTGGTGGGTGAATATGAAGAACCAAGTTGCAGAATTCGTAGCAAGGTGTTTAACCTGTCAAAGAGTGAAGGATGAACACCAGAGACCATCAGGATTGCTACAACCACTCAAGATTCCCGAATGGAATGGGAACTAATTACGATGGACTTCATGACGGATATACCAACAATCAGTGGAGGATATAACACAATCTGGGTAGTCGTGGATAGACTTACAAAGTCAGCTCACTTCCCACCCGTACGAAAGAATGATAATCTGCAGAAGCTAGCAAGGATGTATATCCAAGAAATCGTTAGACTGCATGGAGTACCTGTAGACATCATGTCAGATCGTGACCCCAGATTTATCTCCAGATTTTGGAAGGGCCTTCATCAAGAACTTGGGACGACATTGAGTTTCAGCACTACAGCTCACCCAAAGACAGACGGACAATCCGAGAGAACGCTACAAGTCCTTGAAGATTTGTTACGGGCATGTGCACTGGATTTTCAAAAGAGTTGGTGTCACCACCTATCCTTAGCTGAGTTTGCTTACAACAACAGCTATCAGGCATCTATCGGGATAGATTCATATGAAGCATTATACGGAAGAAAGTGTAGATCACCATTACACTGGGAGATTGACGACCGATGGACACCAATGGGTAAGCAGAACTGAAACCCGATAACGAGAGTTAATATACTAGAAGATGCCATGGATAAGGTTCGAATAATTCAGGATCGAATTTGCACTTCTCAGAGCCGACAGAAGAGTTATGCAGACCGGAGAAGGAAGGATTTGGAATTCGACACCGGAGACAAAGTATTCCTTCATTTATCACCACGTAAGGGATTGATCAACCCGAAGAAAGGAGGGAGGCTTAGCCTTAGACATGTCGGACCTTTCACAATCCTATAACGAATTGGGAAATTAGCATATCGTCTCGAACTACCAACCAATCTTTCTGGAATGCACGATGTATTTCATATCTCGAGATTGAAGAAATATCATCCGGATCCTGAGCATATCATCATGTATGACGTACCACCGATCAAAGAGGATTTAACTTATGTCGAGAAGCCGACCAGAATCGTGGATTAGCAAGTACGCGAACTAAGAGACAAGAAGATACCGTTGGTTAAAGTTGTATGGCAGAACCACGACCGAGAAGAAGACGCCATGTGGGAAGCAGAGGATGAGATGAAGAAGGCTTTTCCAGAACTATTCAGATAGGAATTTGGGGACCAAATTCTCCCAAGGTGGGGAGGGTGTGAGACCCCATTATTTTGTATGTAGGTTAGATTATTAATTTTTAATAAATAAAATAAAGTTTACAATATTTCATTATCGAATAAAATTAGTTCTTACCTTATGCATAGTTACATTAGCTAAATAAATTCTATAAGTTCAGCAACCTAATTATTTTTATTACTTCAATTTAATAAATAAAAATAATAATATCATATAAGTTTAATTAACTTAAATTTTTAATAAATTTTAATTTATTAGCTAAATGAGCTATTTAATCTAATAGTATAACTTAATTAGTGGGCTTATTATTAAAATTTGAACTTAGATACATTATGGGCTTATGACCACCTAAATAATAAACCACCTATCACCTAAAATAATACACCTAGCCAAAACACTCATGACGCAATTCAACTTAAACTTACTACCTAATACTTAACAAATACAACTAAAATACACCATACATGTATAAATATAAGAAAAAAATCCGCCTACACAATTAAAACAAAGGAGACTTGTGTTGTCATAATTTCAAGCTTGTTCCAAGACACTTGTACCCTTACATGCAAGCCTTGATCACACCTCCACCTTAACACCTCACCTATAAATATTTTCTCCTTGTAAACTCCTCCCATTTCGCAACACACAAAAACAATCTGCACCTAAGAGAGAGAGAGAGAGAGAGAGGGGGCTGAAGTGAGGAGAGAAAAAACAAAAAAAATAGAGAGGAAGAAGAAGAAGAAAGAGGAGGAAAAGAAAGGTAATGAGTCAACCTTAGAACTTGGTGTATTTCTTTTTCTTCTTCTATTATTCTAAACTTAGAAATAAACTAATCATCCTTGAACTCTTTGTCTAAGCCATCAACTTTAACATCTCTTTGAAGAATTCAAAAGTGGGTAAAATTGTTTTCTTCTTTTCTCTTATTCAAAATTATTACAAGTTAAATATATATGATGCATGCAAGTATTATGACTTTAGTTAGCTATACTTGATTAAAAATGACATTCATTACCATGCATGTAATGATTTTTGTAATTATTGAATTTTAGTTTGTCATATTTTGATTATATGTGCAAATTAATTCATTGGTGGAAATTTTGGTTGAATATGGCAAATCTGACCTTTGATTATTAAAACTCCAAAAATATATGAATATATACTGGACTATGGTAAGAGTATAATTAGTCACCGGAAGATTTGATAATTCGAACCTAAATTCGAAGGATAACTAAAATAATTTAATTAAGACAAATTTTGGGGTAAAATTATTAAAATCTAGAATTCTGGTCTTATATCCTGAAAGTAAGTCTTAATATATAAAAAATAAGTTCTCTATAAAATTTCACATAAATCGGAATTTATTAAAATAGAAAATCGGGGCAAAAATATAAATTTCAAGAATTCGGGGCTAAAACTGTAATTTACAGAAACTTACTGTTTCGAAAATAAAATTTCCAGAAAAATTGATCTTGATGGACTCGTAATAACATAAAGAACTTAGCCCAAAAATTTGAGGTCAATCCGACAAGAAATGAAAAAGATATGTCAAGAATACTAAAATACCGATTAAGGCAAAATGACGGGGTGAAATTATAATTTCTAAGAGAATAAAAATTAAAACAGAACGTAATCTAAAAGTACAAGTGATAAGGTTCAAATCGCAACTGGATTCATAATTTCGGAGTTCGAATGAATCCAAACAAATTAATCAAAATTATAAAACAAAACTAAATAAAAATAATAATAATAGTACTCTAACTTCAGAAGGGCAGAATTGTAATTTATGGAAGGAAAAACATTCATGCAACTTATGATCTCAAAACCTTATATTATAACGAACTTTTCGCCATAAAGTTCATAATTTTCGGACGTACAATCAAACCGTTCCGACTTAATCAAATTTATAATATTTTAGTAATAATAATGATTGTACTTAAAAGATGGAAGGGCAGAATTATAATTTCCGAAAGGTAAAACTTTAATGCAACTTCTGACCTTCAATCCTCACATCATAACGGACTTTTCGCAATAAAGCTCGTAATTTTTGGACGTATAATCAATCCGTACCGAATTATCCAAATTCATACAATTATAGTAAAAATAATAATGATAGTACTTAAAAAGGCGGAAGGGCAGAATTGTAATTTCTGAAAGGTAAAACTTTGATGCAACTTCTGACCTTCAATCCTCACATCACAATGGACTTTTCGCAATAAAGTTCGTAATTTTCGGACGTATAATCAATCCGCACCGAATTATCCAAATTCATACAATTATAGTAAAAAGAATAATGATAGTACTTAAAAGACGGAAGGACAAAATTGTAATTTTCGAGAGGTAAAACTTTCATGCAACTTCTGACCTTCAATCCTCACATCATAACGTACTTTTCGCAATAAAGTACAAATTTCCGGACATATAAATATTTCGTACCGAACTATTCAAGTTTATGAGTTTATTATAAGATTATGCTAAGACTCGCACAATAGCAATCTAATCATCAACCGGTTGAAATAATTCCTCTAGTTTACCCAAGTCCATTTATTATTAAATAATCATATTGATAACTTATAATATGCATAATCGTCGTTAAACACGACAATAATTGTTATTCAATAGAGTGTAAGTGTTGTGCGGAGCTAAGTGCTACGACCTTCGGGCGGGAGCCCACCACTAGAGTCCGTACGAGTACCTCTAGAGTCCCTTTTTCTATCTATATGCATGAGGGGTGGTTAGTCTAAGTCATGAATCGAGCAGCGTGGCTGCGGTTCTAGGCAAAGCTACCGTCGTATCCTATTCCTTTGAAGCCGAAGGACTGAGTGATCCTAAGGTGACTGGGTCGTAGAATTCGGGTATAGTCGCGATTATGATATGATCTGGGCATAGACCCAAGCTAAGGACATATCGAGCCCAGATAAGAGATAAGGCAGCACGTCACCAAGCGTGAGAGCGATAAAGCTCAAAGGCCAATGTTATAGTGACGGTCCGACGAACGCCCAAGGCTACGGTTATCAAACCAAAGGTCGTGGCGATAGTCAAAGGCCAAACACTGATAACGGTCTAAGATGTTATAAGGAGGCTAAGGGAATAGTCATGTAGACGACCTCCCGAAGCTAAATACTCATTGGGCGCTCGACGCTGTATATTCTTCATACTCAACAGCAATCTACGGAGATTGACTGTACATTCATGTCATAATTCATAATATTCTTCTTGAAAACTTGCACCAATTTTTAAACAATACCATTTTTCAAAAGTGGGAGAAATATATTATGTTTATTAGATAATAAACTCATTAAATACCAAACCCCATCTCGTTGAGAATCCTTTATTCTCACCCCACTTTGATTTTTCTAAACCCCACTAGATGAAGAAGACGAAGCGGAAGAAGTGGCAAATGCTGGTATGGAGTGAAGACTTACCTTGGACACTACCAAGACATAGGACTCATGATGCTGCGTTTAGTATTCCTTTATATCCTGTGTCAAAACTGTATTATAATTTCCGCTGTACTCTTTTGTTGATATAATAATACTGTTGCACTCTTGGATATTTCTTTTCTATGGAATAACCAGTCTTAGTTCACCGGGCTAAGATCTGGCATGTGTATGCTTTACTGGAATGTATGATCACAAATGTTATTTATTACGTTAACTTTCGTGTTCTCGTTCAACCCCGGTGTGGGGGCGTGACAATAATTAACCTTAACAGTCCGTATTATTGTATTGTTTGCCCCGGATGGGCAAACACTTGGTCATTTTGTGATGTTTAGCCTGGTTGATCCTCGTGGGAGGATCTACGGCGTGTAATATTCCCATACGGTTTTGGGGTGTTACATTGATAGCAAATTAACTTTGAATGTAATATCAAGCCTGATAGAGCATAATGCTCTTAAACACTCAAATAAAGAACTCCGGTCCTTAAATTTAATCGTTATCTTTTTATGTTTAGTCTATATTCACATTATGTGAAGAGACAATTAGTGGGCTAACTGGATGTAGTTTATTCAAAACAAATCCATCTACAATATATTCTCAAGTAGGTTGACTAGTGTAAAAATAATACGCTCCATCAGGGCGATACTCAATCTTTCAAGTCGAGATTTACCTAAGTTTACTTAAGCATTTTATTTTAAACTCTGTATTTATGCATGAGTTGACTATTTCGTCAATATAACTTTTTAATGACGTACATATATTATTATCACATATCCTTACTTGAGGATATATTCACACTTGTTGTGAATCTATTTATCTTCATTAGAAGTTTTGAGTGTATTAGAGACTTTCGTATAAATATTCACGCTTACTGACCCAACAAATTTCTAGTATCATGGTGGAAAATTCGACTCAAATGACTTTGAAGAATGGCGTGACAAGTATATTATTGGTCATAATTTTTCGGCACTCCTGACACCTCAACAAAATGGAGTTGTTGAATGGAAAAATCGTTCCCTTGAAGAAATGAGCCGAACAATGCTTAATGAATACGACCTTCCAAAACATTTATGGGCCGAAGCCGCCAACACCACTTGATATGTCATAAATCGAGTCTACATCCGTAGAAATAAGATGTTGACACCATATGAGATATTCAAAGGTAAAAAGCCTAATTATTCAATTTTTCACCCATTTGATTGTAAAGTTTTCATCCATAATAATGGTAAAGATAATTTGGGTAAATTCAATTCTTAATCTGATATTGGCATATTTCTTGGATATTTTCTAAACAGCAAAGCTTATTGAGATTTTAACTATAGAATAGGTTCAGTAGAAGAATATATTCATGTAAAATTTAATGATACAGTTTTACCCCCGAGAAAGGTTGTGTTTGATGATGATGCAGGTATGATTTCAGCAAACGAGGTCTCCAAAGCATCAAAAGAGTTGAGAAGCTTGACATAAATTCCGAAAGACTTGAAGAAAATCCATACAATCTTCCCAAAGAGTGGAAAATGTGAAAGATCGTCCTATGGAACAAGTTCTCAGTGAAATCAGTGAATGTGTACGAACTAGGAAAAATATAAATAATTTTGCCTTTATTTCTCTTATAGAACCAAAGAATCTTGGCGATGTAATATCCGGATTATTTTTGAGTATCTCATCTGTATTTGAACCCTGTATTATTCGGAATTGTGATATCGATAATCGAAGTATGGTATTTCTCGTATTATATCATCATACATGAGTATGGCTACATGTAATTTTTCTCATGCAAATATG
Organism: Orobanche coerulescens; assembly: GCA_033398695.1. NCBI lineage: Eukaryota > Viridiplantae > Streptophyta > Magnoliopsida > Lamiales > Orobanchaceae > Orobanche > Orobanche coerulescens. The sequence continues at coordinate 298,138 of JAWKAU010000065.1, forward strand.
TGATAACGTACGCTAAGGATGTAACTTAACGTATGTTATCGTCCAGCATTAGTGTACACTGCGAATGAAGCATAGCGTACGTTAAGAAGTCAATAATGGAGCTCGGCGGATAGCACATGCGCCAGCCGGACATGGGTCCGGATAAGATTTTCGCAGATGAACCTGGACACCTTTCAAGTCAACGTATGTTAACGTACGCTAAGGAGTATGTATAGCGTACGCTAAAATGTGTTGCTTACGTACGTAACTTGAATGGTGTAACGTACGTAAGCGAGGTCAGAATCAGTACAGTTATCTATCAGGACGATAGCATACGCTAATGACATCAGGGTAGCGTACGCTAAGGGACTTACGTACGTTATGCATGAAGGCTAACGTACGTTAAGGTCAGAAAATAATAAATAAGACATCACCCCATTTCATTTCAACTCGTTGATATCACTTTGCCTTCATTATACTTCATACCCAGAGAGATACCAACCTCCTTAAACACTTTTAAATCATATCTACTTGATCATTGAGGATTGGAGAATACTTGTATTGATCATTGAAGAGGAGAATCATTTTGGATTGTCACACAAGCAACCGGAGTGGACTCTACCTATTGTTTCAGTGTTTTCTTCATCTTAAGGTATGTTATGCTATCCCCAACCTTGGATTCATGTTCTTAGGAATGTTATGAGCATACTACCGAAAATGATAGATCACCTAGACGACTTATGCAACCTAATATCATGTTTAGATGTTGGGATGATTATGATTGAACTATCATTGTTGGGAATATAGTAGTTGGAATCTTATTATGTCAATGATGAGAATAGTGTTCTGAGATTGATAATCCACATTGAATGTTATCGTCATAATGATCATGGACTTAGTGTTGATACCAACTTTGCTAAAATTGGACTTGTGATAGGATCATCAAGTTGTATCCTTTCTTATGAGTTGGATTGATTAATTCATCTTTAAGATAAAGTTTGAATGTAATGATGTTGTTGGAAACAAACACATTAACCGTAGATCATCTGAACTTCACATGAGAACGGTAATCGAGATTGTATAGAAGTGTTGTGATGATATAAATTTCCTTGAATTCGAAGATGTTTGAATCCGTAAGATCATTCACAATGGTATGAGCATGATGTGTAGAAGAGTACCGTACGTTAATCACTAAGGATTTCGTACGCTTCATCATAAATCAGAACAGTCGTCTGTTCAGTGAACTGTCAGATGCTTGTTTAACGTACGCTATGCTCTAAAGCTTACGTATGCTAACGGGCAATGTTAACGTACGATACGTTTGGTACGTAACGTACGTTATATGATCAGACAAGTCAAGTCGACTGATCAGAGACGAACTGTCAATACACGGTTAGCGTACGCTAGACTTTATAGCTTACATACGCTAACGAGTAGACTTAACGTACGTTACCGAAGGTACGTAACGTACATTAAGCAGGTCGGTCAGGTTACGTTTTATGAACTTTCGACCGTATTTTTGGATTGTTAGATGTTCGTTCGACATGAGATGAATTCTATATCATTTCTTTTGTTTAAGGTTCGAGTTTTGCGATGTGATTAATCGAAGAGACGACCTTCAAACATTTTGATATTTATGGGAGTATTATTCTTGTCATCGAATCGAGGCAAGTACTTTAATTGTTCTATGTATTGATGTTATACATATTATTGTGCATATATGTCGTTGTTGTATGTCCAACTCGTGTTGGTCCGACGGGATCATCGGGGGATCTATGCTAGCGTGCGCTGGATCATCGGACGGGTTTTTCCACCACAGGTTGGTCTGACGGGATCATCGTGGGTTCTAGGCAGTGAACGCTGGATCGTCGAAATTACCATGTGTATGTTGTGATATCATGTTGTGATTATCATTTGTGTATATTGTTATGAGTTTCTCGTAGGAGGAGACTCGTTGGTATACTGTCATTTATGTTTTTAATATTTTTCATGTAATGTTGAATAATTGTTGGTACTTGTACTAGAATCGTTGTGCTAACCCCTTCGGGGGTGAACATTTGTTTATGTTTAGGATCCAGGAGAGCAGGTAAACAACCACTGGAGTTGCATGAAGACGAGGGTGCGGAGTGATGTTCCGGCCGGGTTTATTTGTCGGGTGTTTGTGTTGTTTTCAAATAAGTACTCGAGTACATGTCGTTTTTGTTGATTGATTTGGTGATGTATTAATATTCTTCCTTCGGATATTGTATTCTCGGTATTGGCCCAGAACTGTTGTCTTTTATTTCAGTTACTGTTATATATGTTAGTATCTGTCATTGTATTTTCATTTATTCAGCCTTGTAAATTCTTATGTAAAGGATTTACGGCGCTGTAATATTGCTGAATATATCAGGGGTGTTACAGAATATGGTATCGGAGCTAAGATTTTGGATATCTTGGACGTTGGGTTAGAATAGGGGTCATATATGTCTTTTTAGGTAACTAGCCGTGAATAACATCACTGTACTGCCTACGTCTTCGTGCAAAAGGTGGTTGTAAGTTCCTAAACTCTATCTCGTCTTTTACCTGTTATACTTCTTTATACTTGAACATTTGAACAAAATTATTTCCTGTATATTGAGTATTTATACTTACAGTATGTTGAGAGATGGACGTGGACGTGGTCGCGGTCGCGGACGCGGAAGAAGGAATGCTGAGAGAGAAACTTCGCCTTCTAATCAGGCCAGACATAGCTCGTGGACCGAATGCAGGTGGCAGTAGGGTTACAACAGGGTGGTGGACATCAAGGTATCCCAGATTTGGGAAATCGAGGCAATCGATGGCTGCAAGAGGTGGCGAGGATGCAACCACCCAAATTCGATGGCTTTTCTGAAACGCCGGCGTGGGATCATTGGTTAAAAGAACTGGAGAAGATTTTTGCCGGAATAAATTGCCCAGCCGACCGGAGAACTTCTATTGCTCAGTACTTTCTGATAGGGGAAGCGTCCGAGTGGTGGGAAGCCATCCGGTCTGTAGATCATGTTGCCGACTGGGTATAGTTTAAACTAGTTATGGAAGCTCAGTACTGCCCTCTTCCGGTGAGGAAAGCCAAAGTTCGAGAGTTTTTCTCCGCTCAGCCTTCGGATGTGCCAGTATCCTAGGCGATTAAGATGTTTAACCAGCAGCTGGCATTTGTTTGACACCTGGTCAGAACAGATGCAGAGATGATGATCCATTTTGATATGAGAATGAAACCAGAAATTCAGAGGTACATGTCCTGTTTTGAATGTACCACTCTCCGTCAATATCAGGATAAAGCATTGGCGTATGAGATCAAGGAAGCAGCAATGGAGAAGTTTGCATAATCTAAGAAGCAGAAAGTCTCCGGTAATTTCATGGAGCACAAGAGTAGTGGACCCCACAAGGCCCAGTCATCCTTTCATTCTTTCAAGAGACCTCCGCAATCATCTAAGAGCGGAAAGAATTTCGGAGCACCATCAGCCACGACGGATGTAACCAGGAAGTGCTTTAACTGTGCCCAGACGGGGCACTATCGACGAAATTGCCCCCTTCCTGTCATGACTTGTTTTGATTGTGGTCGAGAGGGACATCGTGCAGTGTTCTGTGAGGAAGCTGCAAAATCTTTTAGAGCTCGTACACCCCAGCCAACACAGAAGGAGTCAAGTGTTCAGTAGACACAGCAGAGTGTGCAGCTGCCCCAAAATTTTGGTCGCGGACGAGACAGAGGATAGTGGGACCGAAAGGGAACATCGAGTGCGGGATCTGTTCCCCCAAGCCTATACGAGATGAGGAGGGCAGACGATTAGGATGCTGCTGTCGCATCAGGTACTGTTCAGATCCTCTCACAGCCAGTTAGTGTTTTATTCGATACAGGAGCTATGCATTCATTTATATCTTTGTCGTGTGTAAATCATTTAAACATTTATGGTTTTCATAATTGTGAGCCTTATGTTGTGGGTTTACCGAGTGGAGAGAGGATTGTTGGAAACTTAGAAACTAGAGATTTTCCTGTATCATTTGGAGGCAGAGAGTGGCCCTCGAATCTGATTGTGATAGAAATGCAAGGAGACGACCTGATACTCAGAGATGATTGGCTTAATCGATATGGAGCTGTTGTGAACTACCGAAACAGGAATATCTCAGTGATAGCTGAGGATGGTTCCGAAATACTGTTTGAAGTATGGAAATCGGGAAGCTCAGGAAAGATGATCAAGGCGATGAAAGCTGTCAAATTGTTGAAACAGGGCTGTACCAGATACTGGTGCTATGCAATGAAGAAAGAAGACGGAAGAGTAGAACTCTCATCCATCCCTGTTGTGAACGAATTTCCGGATGTGTTTCCTGACGAATTACCTGCACTACCTCCACGACGGGATGTAGAATTTACCATCGACCTGGAACCAGGAGCTACACCAATTTCTAAGGCGCCATATCGTATGGCACCTACTGAGATGTATGAATTAAAGAAGTAACTGGAAGAGTTACTGGACAAAGGCTATATCCAGCCAAGCATTTCGCCCTGGGGTGCACCAGTCCTTTTCATTCGGAAGAAGGATAGATCGCTTCGATTGTGTATTGACTATCGAGAGCTGAACAAGATGACGATTAATAACAAGTATCCGTTGCCACGGATTGATGATTTATTTGACTAGTTACAGGGAGCAATAGTGTTTTCTAAAATCGATCTGAGATCAGGATATCATCAGCTGAGGATTAAGGAATCTGACATTTCAAAATCAGCATTCAGAACTCGTTACGGACATTATAAGTTTGTAGTGAGGCCGTTTGGTCTCACTAATGCACCTGCCGCGTTTATGCAATTGATGAACCGAGTATTCATAAAATATTTGGACAAGTTTGTGGTTGTATTCATTGATGACATTCTGGTGTATTCTAGGAGTCCGGAAGAGCATGCGCAGCATTTGTGGATTGTTCTAGACCTTTTGAGAAATGAACAATTGTACGCTAAGCTTTCTAAAAGTAAATTCTGGCTAAAGGAAGTAATGTTCCTCGGCCATGTGGTATCAGCCGAAGGAGTCTGAGTGGATCCTCAGAAAATCGAAGCAGTTATGGATTGGAAGCCTCCTAAGAACGTGAAGGAAGTCCGGAGTTTCTTAGGACTTGCTGGATATTATCGTCGATTCGTGGAAGGGTTTTCCAAAATTTCCCGCCCACTCACTCTACTAATACAGAAAACTCAAAAGTTTGAGTGGAACGAGATGTGCCAGACTAGCTTTGATGAATTGAAGAAGAGATTGACGACGACACCGATTTTAGCGCTCCCACAGGGAACTGGAGGATTCATGGTTTATAGTGGTGCTTCGAACCAAGGACTCGGATGTGTATTGATACAGAATGAGAAGGTGATCGCCTACGCGTCAAGACAGCTGAAACCTTATGAAGTGAATTACCCAACTCATGATTTGGAGCTGGCAGCAGTAGTTTTTGCTTTGAAAATCTAGAGACATTACCTGTACGGGACTCACTGTCAAATCTTTACGGATCACAAGAGTCTCAAATACATCTTCAGTCAGAAAGAGTTGAACATGCGGCAAAGGAGATGTCTGGAACTGATTAATAACTATGACTTGGAGATTCTTTATCATCCAGGCAAAGCAAATGTAGTGGACGATGCACTTAGCCGCAAGCCTGTTTCTATTCAGATGTTGGAGACTCTGACCTCCCAACCCAGCATTCAACAAGAATTGATTCGCGAAGGAATTGAAGTATGGTTACAAAGAGTCCAAGGACAACTGTGTGTGATGGAAATAACTTCATCTTTAACCGAAGAAATCAAATCTAAGCAATTAGATGATCCTTTGATGATTCGGTTACACGATGAAGTGAGCAAGGGAAAAGCTCCAGGATTTGTAATTCATGATGATGGAGTAGATTCCAGAGCCGACTTTGTGTTCCAGATGTTGATATTTTGAAGCAAACAATTCTGAAGGAAGCTCACAGTGCGCCCTATTCTATTCACCCGGGCACCAAGGACCTGAAGCAAAATTTTTGGTAGGGAAACATGAAAAAAGATGTAGCAGATTATGTTTCGAAATGTTTGACTTGTCAGCAGGTTAAGATCGAGCATCAACGACCTGCCGGAATGCTGAAGCCACACCCGGTTCCTGAATGGAAGTGGGAGGACATATCGATGGACTTTATCACTAATATGCCGAGAACTAAGACAGGAATGAACATGATTTGGGTGATAGTTGATCGTCTAACCAAATCGGCTCATTTTCTAGGCATTAAGGACACTTGGGGACCTGAGAGGTTGGCACGAGTATTTATTTCGGAGATAGTCCGATTGCATGGTACGCCGAAGGCCATTATTTCTGACCAATACGGTCGCTTTGTGTCCCATTTTTGGAAAGCAGTTCATAAGGCCTTGGGGACCGAATTGAACTTTAGCACAGCTTATCACCCGCAGACAGACGGATAATCCGAGAGGACTATCCAAACGGTGGAAGACATGCTGAGAGCTTGTGCCTTAGATTGGTCAGCTAACTGGGAAGTTCATCTACCGTTGATTGAATTCACCTACAACAACTGTTGGGATAACAACCTTTATCTGAAATTGTTGGGATAACAATACCCGGTATCTAAACAGTTAGGATTAACAATCCCTGTATTGAATAAGTGGTGATAAGATGTTTTGACAAATATGCCAATCCAGCATACAGTAAGCAAACTGTATCGATAAGCTGATCAAAAGTGTCAACCTGTATCGAAGACCTCTCGCAGATCCAGCATACAGTGGAACCTATCATACAGCAAAGAAGTCTCATAAAGACTAAGTATGGAAGCTGTCTCGAATCGACAATATAGCTATCATTCCATACAGTTTCAAATATGACAAGAAGGAATCTTTGTTATTCGCGAAAGTCAATCTCCTGTTGAAGAAGATATATTTAAATACTAAAGGATATAGTATTTAAATATCAAAGTCGTCAGAGATCTTCAAACAAGGGCAAAATCCGGATCGTGTTTTATTCAAACACATCATCCCGTTGGAACGGAATCTTGCTCAACGGATTTATCTCAACGGATATATTTTCAGAAGACTATATATATCCCCTCAAGGCTTTGAAGATCAGTTACCAAAAACTTACGAAGTTATTATCATATACATCAGAGCAAAACATATCTCCAAAGCTCACAGCTATTCAGATATAAAGAGATATACAGTGCTCAAAACCTTGAACAACACATCATCATCTTATAGCCCAAAAAGTCATAGCTGTTGTTCAACCCTGTTCTATCTTTGAACAAACTCATATCAGCCCTGTGTGGACTGAGGAATCTTTGCTTCTCCCGAACTGTGTGTGAAGGATTTGCATCGAAGAAGATGAAGGTTCAGAACTGTGTGTGAAGAAGCCAGTCAAAGTGTTAGCTCAAACCAATCAGTGTGAACGGTTGAAAGCTAAGATCTTTATATCAATCTGTGTGAACGATATATTGATTAAGTGTTGTTATAATTACGTAGTTGTGTATGCAGTAATTATAATAAACTTTTTACTCCTGTGTGGAGGACCAGTGGACGTAGAGGGGTTTACCTCAAACCACTTAAATACTGTGTTATTTACCTTCTGCCTTTATTGTTTTATTTAACTGTGATTATTTAAGTATACAATGCACATCGAGTTGCTGTATCCACAGCAACTTACTGTATTTAAGACTTCCGCTACGCACTCAGATTTAAAACAGTACAGCTTGTTGTTTAAAACACTTTCCAAGTTGTATCCAGTATACTTAGTGGCCAACAAGTGGTATCGGAGCGGTTGATTCTAAAAAGAATCAGTCGTATTTTTAATCGAATCAGATCCAAAATCACTTATTTTATAAAACAGTCTTTTTCATTCCTACATTCTCATATGGATACATCAATGATCAACAAAGTTCCTATGTTCTCTATTAATGAATTTGATGATTGGAGAATCAGGATGGAGGCTCATCTTGCAGCAATGCACGAAGAGATGATTTTTGTTATATAGGATGGCCCCATTAAGATCATGAAGGTAAACACGGCTGCAAGGATTGAAGGCCAAGCCCATGCTGAGATGCTCGAGAAAGAGCGCAAACAATGGACCACAGATGAAAGAAAGCGCGTCAACCTCGACAATGTTGCGAAGAATGCGTTGTTTGTCACTCTCGACAAAGGCACATTCTCGAAGGTAAAGAGCTGTAAAACAGTCAAGGAAATCTGGGATAAACTCAAGTTGATTTGTGAGGGAACTGAGCTCTCTAAAGAAAATAAAATTTCAAAACTTACTCAGCAATTTGAATCTTTTGAAATGAAACCAACTGAAACACTTGAGGAACTTGACCTCAGATTCACTGGAATTGTTGGTGAACTTGAAGCTTTGGGCAAAATTTATACTCAAAGGGAGAAAAACTTAAAGATTTTCAGATCTCTCCCTGCCCGATGGGATATTAAGACCACAACTATGCGTGTGTCGTGTAACCTTAGTGAAATATCTACCTTTGATCTCTTTTCTGACCTCAAAACTTTCGAGTATGATATATACAGGAGAGAGAAAGCTGAAGAATCTCCAGCTAGGACTACAGCCTTAGCCGCTGTATCTAACCGTCGACACAGCATGCCCATCCCATCAAAGCCAAATTACAAAAATGCTGACAGTGACGACGACATCCTGTCATAAGATGAAATGGCGCTCCTCATGCACAAATTCAAAAAGTTCATCAAGCAGTCTGGAAAGACTCCCTACAGGCCCAAGCCTGTTCACAAGGTAAGTACTGAAACTTCCTCTGGTGACGCTAACCTATGCTATAATTGCAGAAAACCCGGACATTATGCAAACAAATGTCCTCATCCCAAAGTTCAAAGGTTGCCGGAAGCCGAGCAACAAGAGAGGGATGAACGAAGACGTGCTTGGAAAAACAAGCTCAAGGCACTGATAGGAGAATCAGAAGCCTCCCCCACACCATCCAAATCCGAAGAATGTCTTCAGGTGGTCACTGAAAGTGACTCATCTGACGATGAGTTCGAAGATAAGGCATACATGTGCTTTATGGCAAAAGACATTCCGGATGAAGAAGATAGCGATGATGAGGTAAGCTCAACCTCAATTATTCCATTAAATGCATCACATACTTTCGAAAACATGATGAATGAAATTAAAAATATTCAAAAAGCCCACGAGACTTTGAAAAATGAAAACATTCAGCTTCAACTTTCCAACATAGAGCTGAAAGAAGAAAACAACTTGCTAAAAATAAATTATGAAAATATGTCTATTGATTGTGAAAACAGCAAGGTCGAACATGAAAAACTCGTGGAGAGCAATCATCAACTTGCTCATGAACTAAGTGAGACTAAGTCTCAAAATGGAAGCAAGACAAATAATTTTGTTCTACTTCAAGCTAAATTTAATACTCTCGAGAAATGAGAAAGCGAACTTGAGACCATTCTGAAATCTTTCGAGAAATCCTCTAAAAGAATGGAAGAAATTCTAAGCACTTGGCAACATGCTCACAATAAAAGTGGCTTAGGATACAACTCATTTTCCAACAAAGGGAAAACTAGTACTGTGTTCGTCAAGAGTGTGGAACACATTCCTGTATCGAAAGATACTCATAGTCCTTTGAAGGAACCTGCTGCATCGCGAAAAGCAAAGGCTGCCATTCCGCCCCCGCAATCCTATTCAAGACAGTGGAATCATAAGCCATTCCAACCTATAAGGCGCACGCAACAGCATGCTCCCCGAGCATATCAACAACGCCAACAGCCGTTCAGAAAGAAGGCTGTATCCAAATACCAAAGGCCCGCACGGCAGTACTTTCAGTACAGCACGCCTAGGTATTGGATACAGGAGCCTCATTATCCATCGAGATAGCAAGTGTCTGCACAGTATCAACAACAGCGTTGGGAATCCAACTGGAGACCCAGAAGGCAAGCTGTAAGGCCAAAGAAAATGGCTCCACCTCCGAGACGGCATACGTACTGGACTAATAATAATAACCCTGATTTTTACATGCATAATGATTATCATGGATACAGTAACTACGAACATACCCCACGTAGATACCGCAAGTCTGTACCAAATGTTACCTACAATAAACCAATTGTTGTCAGGAAAATATGGGAACCAAAAGACACTAACATTCACGGACCCAACAATCAAAGGGGACCTAAATCTACATAATTTATGTGCTACAGGACATTTTGGAGAAAGACATATGGTACTTCGACAACGGATGCTCCCGGCACATGACAGGAGATAGAAGCAAGCTATCAGATTTCGTAGAAGGTCGCGGTCCAAAAGTGCGCTTAGGTGATAAATCTAAAGGAAGAACAAGAGGAAAAGGAAACCTGCTGTTAGGCGTATTTTTATGCGCTTTTATATCATTATTTTATATCCATCTTGAGCCTAAATCAGCATAAATGAGCTTTTAATGCATTATTTTTGTATGTTTTGCAGGAAATCGGAGTTCGGAAGCCAAAACGATGAAAAACGGGCGAAAATAGCAGTTTTTGGTCATGAGCCGCGGCACACACCAAGTGAACCGCGGCACACGAAGACAACCAGCGAATAATGTGCACATCAGCGTGTGCGCGGCACACACAAAGTGAGCCGCGTACGTAAGCGCAAAAAAGACGCCACCGCCAGGTCAAATGTTGTTGGTGTATGCTGAATTTGAATTGGGCCGCGGATTTAATCAGCTTTGGGCCGCTGACCATTACCTTTGGGTGTTGTGCCGAGAGGAGAATTACTTGAGGGAGGAATATATTTCCTAAGAAGGATATAAAAAGGCAATTATTATGAGACCAGCAGGGAGAGGATGAAGGGCAGGAGGTTTTTCGGCGGAAGAAATAAAGGAGAAAACAAGGTGTAGATTTGTGGGGCAACGACAACACCACGGATCCCTACGGTTTTTCTGCATCTTAGTTTTTAGATTTATTCGAGTAGGATTTTGATTGTAGCCAATTTCATGACGGTTTGATTATTTATTATTATTTCGATTTACTCGTTATTCTATTGAATTGGATTCTTCTTACTGTTCTTAATGCTTTTTAATTGTCTGGCCAACAATTAATTTGTCTTGAATGTCTTTATGGATTCGGGAGATGAAATTTAGGCATAGTTCTTGTTAGACGAATCATAATTTTCGTGAAATAGGGATATACTCATGCGAATTGTGAAGCCTGTTATTGTGGGAATTCTTGAACTGTTTTAGCTATTAATTATCTGATTCGAATAGGGATATATCGAGTTAGTAATTCGTAGTATTTTCTATCGACCTTGGGAAAGGCTTTAGAATAATTTAGGAATTCCTGGCTTACAATCAATTGAATAACAGTGAATTGAATCGAATAAATATCATTCCCGATTGTTTGAGGTGAAAATCATAATCCTACCCCTTATTAGTATTATTATTATTAGTACTATTATTTATTTTCTGCAATTAGTTTAGATATAAACTCTATTTAATTGTTCTTCAAATAAAATTGTGAGTTGACTATATTTTGGTACTTAGTGAAATCAGTCCTCGAGGGAACGATACTTTACTTATCACTTTATTACTTGTTGACACCGTGCACTTGCGGCATATTGTGAGGGATTTTCCCACAACACCTGCTTGTCGGGAAATTCAAAGTCACCGACGTAGCTTATGTTGAAGGCTTACAGTACAATCTACTTAGTATTAGCCAGTTCTGTGACAAACAGTTCTCGGTGAAATTCTATATAGATCACTGTAGAGTCAAGAACATCCTGGCCAAAGAAGTTGTGCTCACAGGAAGCAGATCAGGTAATATGTATATTGCTGACTGGATGCCTACGAGCTCCACTATTCCTTGTTTTGTTGCCAAAGGCACTGCAGATCTAAGCTGGCTATGGCACAAGAGGATGTCACACGTCAACTTCAAGACAATCAACAAGCTCTCAAGACAGGGACTGGTTATAGGATTGCCGAATGTATCATTCCCAAAAGACAGTGTCTGTGGACCATGTCAAAAAGGAAAGCAAATCAAGTCGACCCTGAAGAGAAAATCCTACCTTTCAACCCACAGAGTGTTGGAGATGCTACACATGGATCTCTATGGTCCTGTAGACCCGGTAAGTTTGGGAGGTAAGAAATACTGTCTAGTCGTTGTTGATGATTACTCCAGGTATGCTTGGATAATTTTCCTAAGCAAGAAGAAGGAAACAACATCAAAGCTGCCCGAGGTCCTGAGAAAGCTTCAAAATGAAAAAGGATCGAGTATCGTGTCCATTCGTTCCGACAGAGGTACAGAATTCACTAACCGCTTTATAGAGCAATTGTAACACCCCCAATCCGCTCAGGGATATTACACGCCGTAGAACCTTTCCTCAAGGATCTACCAGGCTGGTAACAACAAACGAACAACTCGACAATGCCTTTAAGGCTAAAAAGACTCAGTAGACCGATTTGGCCTTTCAATAAATACATACAACTCAATTACAATACATGCCCACGCAGGGGTCGAATACAACACACTCCTGTACAACGGGGAAAGAATACTGCAGCGGAAATAAAATGCAACTAAACCAATAACATCATACGGATCCTCTTGTGATTAGTATCGTTCATCTTTCATCATCCTTCGTGCCGACCCTGTGCTATGCTCCAAAACCTGAATGCAAAAACAGACATCCACCCCCCGAATACTCGGGGGTTAACAAAACTCCACTGTTTTGCTAGTGCAAATACAAAGTGCAAATACGAGCCATATAATTCAAGTTCCACGAATAACAATAACCAGAAATCCTTAAAGATTAAAATACCACGAAACGAATACTTCCCGAGGCAAGAATTTGAGTAAAACTTTCCAAATCCGAAAGATCACAAATAACGAGAATGGTTTGAAAAATGGTTTAAAATACCCTCGGGAGTTTTAATAGAAAACAAATTAGGATTATCAAATCCTTCTCTTTCCAAAGTCAACAGGGTCACAGCCCAAAGGTTTTATTTTCGCAAATAGAAAACCGACAACAATTCACAGGGCCAGAGCCCAACATCACGTGTCCTCAACGGACATAAAATCAACGAAACGTAATCACGCACGCGCATCGCCTAGGACCGGGACGCTACCACAGACATCCCACCCGAGGCCTCGAAGGACCCTCCCGAGCTGGCTAGCGAAACAATTCACAACATATCAAAGCATAAGTTATCTTGACATCGTACTCGCAAGTACCGATTCTCGGAGCCCTCTCCAGACCTACCCGATTAGATAACCTTATGGTCAAATCATATCAAATGGCCGTACTCGCAAGTAACGCGCCGCCGGAGGCCTCACGGGTCCCTACCCGGTAAACATCAATCGAATATACCCACAAGTTATCGTGACATCGCACTCGCAAGTGACGATTCTCGGAGCTCTCTCCAGACCTACCCGAATTGATAACCTTGTGGTCGAATCATCAATGCATAGAGTTCACAACGACAAGGCTTTCACATTTGCCACAATCACAAATATGTCAAATCATGAGTTAATGCCAACAACACTTAGCAAAACACCACGTCAAACCATAACGCACCGAAAAGAAACCATATACGTCCACACGCAATACCAAGTGCAACATCAACACCAAACATATCCATAGAATTCACATAGTTCACAAACCACACCATTCACAAAACACAGGCGTTTTGAAAGAGGGCCTTTAACAAGGCTAATCAAATCTTTTGAAAGTTCAATTCAAACGACCACACAAACACATTTAGACGATCACCAATTATCATATCCACAAAACAAGAATTATATGGATAAGGTACTTGCCTCAAAATCGGCACGCAAGTATCCCGACGAACACGGCTCAACCGGAAAGCTTCGAAACGCCCGATGTTTTCGAAAAGGAAAACGACAACGAACGGAAGGGTTCAACTTGGTTTCTTCACAAGAAACTCGACCCTAACAACATATAATCCATAAATCAACAATCATACGAGGAAGGATAATCGTAGAACGCCCGAAAACTCCTCTATGACATTCTACCGGACACCTTCAAGGCGTCGATCAAGAACTCGACCAAAACAACGAATCGATACGATCCAACCATGGAATAACAAGGGAAAAGATATAAAACATCTAAATAATCATCAATCCATCATAATCCTAAGTTAAATCGGATTAATCGGACGAAAACAACCAAAATACCCAAATTCCCCAAAACTAGATTTCTAGGAAATCTGACCTGATTCGGTAGATCGGAGGATGTTATTGGATAAATGATTGATGATATGAACCTCAAAACTTCATGGATTAATTGTATAACAACACTCCTCCATGATTAGCACAACCCCAGCCTCGGAAGAGAAGAAGAACGAGTGAGAAATGGTCAAGAAAAAGCGCCGTGCCTTAAATAAAGCCGGCCGGGTTACGTCACGTAATCGGCCATGGCTTACGACGTAATCGCCATGGCCGAACTCACCGCTGGAAATGCCGGAGCGTTACATACATTACCGTCCAGGGCCTTACGTACGTAATCGCCGATCACTACCGTCGTTACTCGGCGGGCTGGCCTCAAGATGCCGGCCATGACTCGGCCGGGACCAACTCCGACGGCCCGAACGACCCCGAAACCCGAACCTGAGTACGAATCGAAGATACGGTTACGATGTACTCGCAAATACGAATCCGAGCACTAAGAGGACACACGATTCCGACCACCCGAAGGCTCGAAATTCGACAACGGAAAGTAATTACCCCAAACTTTGGGAAATTACGAAAATGGCCCAAAACGCCCGAAAATCACGATACGTGATCGAAACACCAAGCCAAAGCTCGCAACATGAATAATAACATTAAATGAACTTACGAGAAAGTCGAAACAACGATTTGGACGAGATTCGCAAGAATCGAACTCAAGTGCGGAAAAACCGCTAAAAAGCACGGAACTCAACAAAACGACACCGAAACGAACTCGGATGACAAAAAGTGCAGAATTAATCATTCTCAGAATGACGAAACGGTCATGAGCGAGTCGTCAAAACGGACTTCTGCCGAAAAAAAAGAAATTACCAGAAATCGAAATCACGGGTATTGCATTCTACCCTCCTTAAAAGAAGTTTCGTCCCGAAACTTAAAATAAGTAGGGAGAAGCAATATCCACTGTCAGGAAAACTCGACGAGATACCCAAAAACTGAAAACTCGCGCCCGACGGCGAAACGCTGCAAGAAACGCAAAGGAACATACGGCGTGAAAACACGCTCCACGACGACCAACACAACGCCACCGATAGAGACATAATAAAACCAACAAGTGACAAGCGTCATAAAACAGATAATACAACCAAGTCGATTATCCGAACAATCACAAAACACAACGAACGAAAATCAATATGACTGACCACCCCAACGGTACATCAATCAAAACGCGAGCCAATCGCTGAAGAAATACGGAATTCCACCGCCCAAGGGTTGGAAGATCGAAAACGAGACAAATTTCCCGAATATAAGGAAATTAGGAAGGAGTCTGAACACTCAACAATCACGAAACGAGATCAACAAAAACCGAACAATCAAACGATCGAACCACAACGGTCGAGACAACAAAAATCGAACAATCATGTTCGAATCGCGAAGAACAATAAAATTCAAACAACAACTCCCAGGTTCACGTCTCGGCTCGAGACAATATATGATCCGGTAAAAGCAACAAGATGTGATTCACATAAGATCCATAGGAAAGGGAATAGCAATTGAAAAGTCACAACGACAAACGAGTAATTTCAAAACACCACACTCGTTCAATCAATAAAAGAAAGGGATAGGGCAAGCTCAGAAAATGTTAACGAACATAAACGAGTCGACAGAGTCGAAAATATAGAAGTTCAAAATCTGATCCACTTCGAATAAAAGAACTAGTAGAACCAAAAGATGTTACATCCGAACAAGGTTCATAAGTATCGAACCGGACTCAGAAAAGTCACAGCGATAACCAGATCGACCCAAAACAAGATCACAGCTCGTTCGAACGATGAAACCGAAATATAGAACAAGTTTAGAAAGTGTCAACGAACACGAGCGAGTCGATAGACCTGAGAAAGAGGAAATGCAGGAGTCTAAAAATAATATGGGTATTATATTCGACCCATTCTAAAAGAAGTGTCATTCCCGAAACTCACAACACGAAATCAAGGTGACAACACAACAAGCAACTGACAGAAACATCTTTCAAAGGCCTCTCAAAGCCGATTCCGATGACTGTGCTGAAGTGCGAACTCCGAAAGTCTCGGTAGCCAATTCGCAAAACTGAATTCGGTGTCCCTCGAGTCCACACTTGAAATGTGTTACTGACGAGAAGGACAATTTACACGTGCATGCCCCGGCACATCACGGTTGAAACGCCTCGGCTCGGCATACCGAAAATACAAATGCTAGATACAATGGGGCATAACGTCGCAAAACAACATAGCGGAGATGCCAAATCAGCACAACAAGGAATCATAATACATATCATATACAACGATTATCATCGTAAAATAATACACACAAACACTACAGCAACGACGGTACCGTTCGGCGACCTCAACGGCCCGAACAATAACCAGCACATAATTACAAACATTATGAAACAATCACATATGTACACAAACGTACAAACCCAAGCTTTAACAGCTCACACAGGTGCGATAACACGCAAGCCACCACGAAATGACAACATTAAGGATCGTCATCACACCTCCCACAAGGGCTAACAAAATATATGCGTGGCGAACGACTCGACGCTCACGCCACCAATTCAATCACAATTCGGGGTTAACACCGTAACGAAAGTTCGAAAACCATACACGCATTTCCGGTCCATAACAGAATGATAGGTTTTAAAACGAAGCTTTTGAAAAGCATTTGAAACAACATTGATCTTGAGTATCATTTTACAAAAAGTAGTACAAACACCATTATCGAGACTTTGAAAATCATCTTGCGTTTGAACAAAAATGAGGACACCTTTCTTTTAGTGAAAAACTTTCAAAAATATTCGACCCTTGGGTCTAAGCAATCGCATTTGAAAATATCTCAAAATATTTTTGGTCCTCAACCGGAAAATTTTTGAAATGTATTGCGGCATTAGAAAACACCTTGAAAACACCACAAGAAAATAATTCGCTTTAAAAGTACGTCTCGAATTTTAATTTTCTAAGATACTCAAGGTTTTCAAAATAATTCAATGGGCTAGAATGCCCAAAATTTCGTAATTACAAGGAACAATATAGCGCCGTGGGTCCCGCTACGAACCCACCAGCTAAAAACCTTTTATAAACTACCAAAAAGGCCGATGACGGTAATATTTCAAAAACTCACAAAATCCATTTACAAAATACTAAATTCCGTC
This sequence comes from Orobanche coerulescens, assembly GCA_033398695.1. Lineage (NCBI taxonomy): Eukaryota > Viridiplantae > Streptophyta > Magnoliopsida > Lamiales > Orobanchaceae > Orobanche > Orobanche coerulescens. Next base: position 315,444 of record JAWKAU010000065.1, read on the forward strand.
ATAAGAATTTCGCCAAAATGATCAAGGCCATAATGCCAAAAACTAGGTTAAGGGAATTGGTTTTCGAAATAAAACTCAGTCGGTAAAATACCGAAAGCCATTACAAAAGAACTCACACAGCGGATAAAAGAAATAAAGTCAAACATGCACAAGACAGCAACACTACTCCTCATATGAACGAAAAATGGGATTCAAATAATCACATATCACGAAATCAAAATCCATAAGAGGATTCCGTCAATTAACTCATAATCATAAAAATAGCTCGTGTCACACGAGGCACAACACAAAGAAGGGAGACTTACATCCACAGGTCGCACGAAGATGATGATCGCCCACGATACTAATCACGACCAACAAACTCAGACGACGCGTCGCGACACGACTTAGTCAGACAAAATCCGACGAGACAAAAACTCAATAGACACCATCGACCCGGCACCTGGTTTCCACAACCTAAGCTCGATACCATTTATGTAACACCCCCAATCCGCTCGGGATATTACACGCCGTAGAACCTTTCCTCAAGGATCTACCGGTGGTAACAACAAACGAACAACTCGACAATGCCTTTAAGGCTAAAAAGACTCAGTAGACCGATTTGGCCTTTCAATAAATACATACAACTCAATTACAATACATGCCCACGCAGGGGTCGAATACAACACACTCCCGTACAATGGGGAAAGAATAATGCAGCGGAAATAAAATGCAACTAAACCAATAACATCATACGGATCCTCGTGTGATTAGTATCGTTCATCTTTCATCATCCTTCGTGCCGACCCTGTGCTATGCTCCAAAACCTGAATGCAAAAACAGACATCCACCCCCCCGAACTCGAAGGATGATGAAAGATGAACGATACTAATCACACGAGGATCCGTATGATGTTATTGGTTTAGTTGCATTTTATTTCCGCTGCAGTATTCTTTCCCCGTTGTACGGGAGTGTGTTGTATTCGACCCCTGCGTGGGCATGTATTGTAATTGAGTTGTATGTATTTATTGAAAGGCCAAATCGGTCTACTGAGTCTTTTTAGCCTTAAAGGCATTGTCGAGTTGTTCGTTTGTTGTTACCAGCCTGGTAGATCCTTGAGGAAAGGTTCTACGGCGTGTAATATCCCTGAGCGGATTGGGGGTGTTACAGCAATACTATTCGGAAAATGGGATACAACACGAATACTCAGCTGCCCGTACACCTCAACAAAATGGTGTTGCCGAGCGAAAGAACAGGACGCTGAAGGAAGCAACAAGGACAATGATTGCCGCAAGCAAGTTGCCACAGCGTTTCTGGGGTGAAGCAACCAATACAGCATGCTACACTCAAAACCGTTGTATCGTCAACAAACACCACAACAAAACAGCATACGAGGTATGGAACAACAAAACTCCGTTAGTTTCGTATTTTCACATTTTTGGATGCAGGTGTTATGTGTTGAATAATGGGAAGGATCAACTTAGAACCTTTGATGAGAAGTCAGATGAAGGAATATTTGTAGGATATTCTTCCGTCAGCAAAGCTTACAGGATCTTTAATAAAAGGAAGCTGACGATTGAGGAATCAGTTCATGTAGTGTTCGACGAACCTCATCATGACCCTACAGGAGTAGAAGCTGTTACTCAGAACATCCAACAACTTTCCATCTTAGATCCACCAACTCCCATAGAACCTGTTGTTGACCTAGAAATCAACCCCGCAGCTGTAAGAATCGACGTAGATGAAGCTGATGTTGCATGTCAAGCCGAAACTACAAAGAATCTTGATACAAGACGGACCCTGAATTAGAACCCGACCGAAGATGGTTGAGAGACCACCCGCAAGAGATGATCATTGGAAACATTGATGCCGGTGTGTCTACCCGTAGGAGAATACAGATTACACAAGGAAATGTACTGTGTGTACACGAAGAATTAGATACTGAGATATCACCATATCCTGAATGGAAATCTCAATCCGAGCTTAGAAGACTCAATATGTGTACGATTGCTGTTTTCTTAGCCCAGTCCGAACCTGTTTCTACCATAGAAGCTCTTAATAATTCTCATTGGATAACATCTATGGAAGAAGAGCTTAACGGTTTCGAAAGAAACAATGTATGGTATCTTGTACCCAGACCTACGCATCAATAGGTTATAGGAAACAAATGGGTATTTAGAAACAAGAAGGATCGAAATGGACTGATCATAAGGAATAAATCCAGACTAGTCGCACAAGGCTATAGACAGGAAGAAGGCATAGACTACGATGAAACTTTTGCCCCTGTAGCCAGACTAGAAGCCATTAGGATATTTTTAGCCTTTGCCGCCCATAAGAGCTTCATTGTATACCAAATGGACGTCAAAAGTGCATTCCTAAATGGAGACCTTGCCGAAGAAGTTTATGTTGAACAACCACCAGGGTTTGCCAACACAGACGGCATCGATTTAGTATACAGGCTAAGGAAAGCACTATATGGACTTAAGCAAGCCCCTAGAGCATGGTATGAGACCCTGTCCCAGTATCTAACCGATAATGGATTTGAGAAAGGTGCTGTGGACAAGACCTTGTTCAAAATGCAGGAAGGTGATGACCTTCTAATGGTTCAAACCTATGTTGATGATATTATATTTGGTTCAACTAACCTTGCTTTATGTCAAATGTTCTCTCATCTCATGCAAAGTAAATTTGAAATGAGTATGATGGGAGAACTTAGTTATTTCCTAGGTTTGCAGGTAAAGCAGTTGCCTACAGGAATTTTCATCAACCAGGAAAAATACAACAAGGAGCTTCTCAACAAATTTGGAATGAATTCTTCCAAATCATCGTCAACCCCCATGAGCACTTCCGTGCAAATTAGTGCTGATGAAGCCGGAAAGTCGGTTGACCAATCACTCTACAGGAAGCTTATTGGCTCTCTCCTGTACCTAACAGCTAGCAGGCCCGATATCCAGTTTGCTGTAGGAGTGTGTGCGAGATATCAAGTAGCACCCAAGGAATCACACTTCAATACAGCTAAACGAATCCTGAAGTATATTAAAGGAACAGTCGATGTAGGACTATGGTATCCTAAAGAAGGCGGATTCGATTTAGTTGGATACAGCGACTCGGATCTCAAAGGCTGAAATCTAGATAGGAAGAGTACAAGTGGAACTTGTCACTTTCTTGGACCTAGACTTGTTTCTTGGTTCAGTAAGAAGCAATTGGCAAACTCACTTTCCACGGATGAATCAGAATACTATGCTGCTGGTAGTTGCTGTATGCAGATCCTTTGGACGCAGCAACAATTGTTAGATTATGGGATTGAAGCCAAGGAAAAGCCAATCATGTGTGATAGAACTAGTACAATTGCAATAACGCACAACCCTGTATTGCACTCGTGCACTAAGCATATCAACATGAAGCATCATTTCATAAGGAATCATGTCGAGAACAAGGATGTTCGGCTGGAAAAAGTTCATATAGATATTCAGTTGGCCGACATCTTCACCAAGCCTCTCGACACAACAAGATTCAACATGCTTCGACAAGAATTGGGATTGCTACAGCCTGGCTCCCTATAAGTATTTACTGTTTTTACTCAACAATTGAGGGGGAATGCTGTAAGACCCACGAATACAGTATCCACCATTAATTATCTGTACACTCAGAGCCTTCAATACAACACTGTAGGGAACATAGTGATATAAATCATCCTACAGCTGACATGTGCAATAATTAAGGGGGAATACAGTATGACCCATGAATACAGCATCAATCCAAAATTTGTTGTGTGGAATTGAAACCTATATGTACCTTTTAAGGGGGAACGCAGTATCGTCGCGGATACAGCACATACTATGGAAATTCGATTCAGTATATATATTATATTATTTCATTTTAAAATAATTTCTGTCCACATGCCCTGTTTTCGTGTCAAACGTCTTTTACATTAAATGTCTTACACGACATCTGGATAATCAAATCTCAAAAGCCGCGATGTTTTCAAATTGTTTAATATTTAATACCGTCATTTCAGGTATTAAGGGTAACAACAAATGTCAGAAGTGGGACCCGTGCATATTTTAAAATTCCATGGATAAGTATTCCAGTTACACTCAGTCCATCGTGACCGTTCATTTTAACACCGGTTCCCATCCCTTAAATCTGACCATTCGTTCTCTGAAAACCCTTCTTCGCCGCCTACTATAAAAGGACTGCAAATGCCATTTGAGACTCTTTACGCCTTCTGCATATTTTAATAGCACTCAAGCAATTCAGCCTACAAGTTTTTCTGTGTTTATTGCATATTCTTCTTGAATCTTTTTCATCTTTGCTTGAGAATCATCAAATGTCCTCTACTCAGACATCTTCCACCGCCCTCAAGAAATCTCTGAACTTCATCGATGGACGGATCTTCTCCAGATCTGTCGTGATGGAATGCATTCATGCTGAAACTGATGACGTCGATACGATGGAGGTCGTCATCACCAGAATCCTTCAACAAGGCCTCTACCGCCTTGGGAGCCACACCGCAGAAAGTTATGACGTTCATCTTGTTGAGGAGTTCTACCTCAACGCAGTGGTTCGTTTTCTGCCTCTGGCCCTAGGAGGACATGTTGCTGATATCACAGCAGTCATTCGCGGAGTGGACATCCGTGTTGACCAAGATCTTCTCAAAAACATTTACAGACTACCCTCTGATGGCCTGACCATGGAAGAACTTGAGACATTTGGGTCTCAAGAGTTGCTGACTCAATACTATGGCCTGTTCACCGGATTGACAACGGTGGAAGTGGTTCACACCACATGCCATAAGAAATTTTTTTGCTTACCGTTTGTTTATTTGCATGATTTTTGTTGTCGCATCATTGAGAATCGTACATGTGCATTTGAGATGTGCACAAATCTTAGGTTTAGGATGATGGTGGCTATTATGACCTGTGAAAAGGTCAATTGGTGTCAGATTATTCTGAAACGCTTGCAGGAAGAAGTGTCCAAACCTGCTACTCAGAAGAAATCGTTTGGTTTATTCTTAAACCACATTTTGATGAAGTGCGGACTTCCACAATCCGCAAATGCAAAGAAGATAAGTTCGCAGATATTCTTGGGAGGAGTAAAGCCCACTGCCTTCACTCAAAACATTCTGATCGCAGACAGGCCCTTTATCCGGAACTTTCCGCTATCTGAAGATCCAAGGGACGTTTCTTCTAAATCCCAGAGTATTGAATCTTCAAAGAAATGAAAGATATCTCACAGCAAGACACCTGTTGTTGCTGAGAAGCCAAAAAGGAAGCTAAGGAGGCTCACAAAAGCTAAATCCACAGAACCCTCCATGGATGCTTCTATCGTGGCGCAACCCACTGACGAACTACTCCAGGGCCCAACCCCTGTGGAAGAGATGCCCGCTACTGTATCGACAGTATATCCCGAGCCTTTGGCAGCTACGACGGATACAAGGACATCTGCCAACTTGAAAGACTCTAGCGAGTCGGCTGCCCCTTTGGAGCCAACAACTAACTCTCCTATGCGGGATTCCACACCCGTACAGGATCCACCTTCCTTCAGGGTACCGTCCCCTGTAAGGAATCCCTCTTCCATACAGGATCCCACACCTGTAGAGGAACAAATCGCTACAGCGGACACAAACGTTGTACGAAGTCCCTCCCCGGACACTATTATCAATAAAACCCTTCTCTCTGTGCAAATTGAACAGGCTTATGAAAGATTTCTTCAATGGAAAAGCTATAGGCTAGCTCCATACGATACCCTGTACAATTGGAGCGAGTGGAGCAATGAAGAAAGATTCATGTTGGAAGTGACGGACTCCAAAGAAGTTGAAGCCCTGATCCAATGGGATAATCTATGCTGCAAAGAGTTAATTGAAAGCCATCTTTTGTACAAAACAGAGGCCAGAAGGAAAGGAAAGGATAAGTCCGAGGAATCTCCCAAAAGTCCAAAAGAAGACCACGACTCAGACGACGACGACGATGCCTTTCAGTCAGGTCTGAGAATGATCCGTGAGGAGGCTCACGAAAGAGATGTCCCTCAAGTTCAACAAAATGATGAAGGGCCATCAAGCCGCAATGAGCCCCCCTCGCAACAACCAGATACTATTCCCGAGCAGGAGGAATCAGTTCCTCCTATCGCAGAGGATCAATCATCCATTTCGGAACAGGCACCCGCGCCTATCACCGAGGAGAAATCAACAGCGGACAGGCACCCGAGCCTGCCGTCGCCGCCGAATAAGAATAATCACGCGCCTTCCAGCAAGAGGAATCAGTCCCTCTGTCGGAACAGGCGGACGCTGAGAGACACCAGGAGGATTTGGTGCCTCCTGTATCCATGTCTACAGAAACCCCTTCGACACAGAAGGATGCCGCACCCCCTGCTGCCGAACCTGAAACAGCTGCTGCCGCCCCACCAACCATCTTGGAATCCGACGATGGTTCTATACCTGAGGATGTCTAACTCACTTCACTCCCTAATGTGAATTTGAGAAGGTTGAATGTAGTAGAGGACTTTGCCCATCCAGATTCTCCCCGCACTGCAACTAGAAAAGAGCGATTGTGAGCTCTTGGCCTACAAACCGTATTTATTCAGGACGCTGTCAATGCTTTATATTCTGTAGAAAAGGCTCTTAATTGGCTTCACACATCTGTAGTTGAAGAAATGACTGGATTACAGCATGAAGTCTCTCGAGTAGTCGAAGCCTTCACTGTATTGCCGGAAGTCTTCAAGCAAGCTCTGAGCAATCTGCAAGATAAGCAAGAAAAGATCCTGAGAGAAGAAGAATCTAAAACTCGCGTGTCTGAGGCCAAGACTGCATCGACCATGATCTAAACCGGTTCTCAACTGCGAGCTCATGACAAGAACATCAAAGATATGTCGCAGGTGCTCTCCTCCCTTGTTGAGAGAATTTCAAATATCGAGACAAAGCAGGATACCGCTCTGGAAATCCTAGGATGTCTTGATGAAAAGGTATCATACCTTGATGATGCCAAAAAGGGAGAAGAAGCGAGAGAAGCTGCGAGGAGAACGAGGCTTCAGCAATAAAGAGAGTTCAATGCTGCTCAAGACAGCATTACTGCAGAACTAAACAAATTGGCTGCACCCGCTCAAGGATACAGGATTTCAGGTTCTCGACCTGAGTTCCATGATCCCAGCGTCCCACGGCAAAGCATGATCCAAAGGCCTTCTGAAATTCGTCTGCCAACCAATCGCCATCCCACTGCTGAAGAAGTGAAGCAATGGAGAAAAAATGAACTGATGAGATATTTTGCAAAACTCGTCAGGGAATCCGCCATCTTCAAAGGATATAAAACCTTAGCGGAGGCTGCGGATAAATTTACAAAGTCGTTAGAAGAAGGAAAGCTTCCTCTCCAACAAGAAATGAAGTCCAAACATAGACGAGGAGATCGGATCACCCATCCAGAGGACTAGATTCTCGCCTTCGACAAATCATACGATGGTAGAGCAATCTACTTAGATCGAGGCAATGATTCCGTACAGCATTGGTGGCGTGGAACCGAGAACGATCCCGACAAAAGACCATGGAGACACTGAGATTATAGGAGTTAAATTCCTTGTATTTTGTTTGTAATTATGTTTTCAAAACAGCAAGATATTGTAATCCTTATTTCAGTATCAATAAAATATTTACCTATCTTGAAAGATTACAACTCGTAATCTACTGTGTTATTGTATGATTACGTAATTTAATTTAATTGCTGAAATTAATCACAAGTATAGAAACTTGTTTAAAAATTAAAGCTGTACGAACTTGTTTGCGAACAGTTCATAGATTCATTTGTATGCATCTAGAATACATTGTAAGATTGTGCCTGCGCGCCAATCATAAGCTTAAGCTGTAAAAACTCTTAGCTGTATCGAACTCGCCTGTGAGCAGTTCATAAATTAGACTAAGTTGCTGAAAGCCAGATCATTCGACACAAGACCAAGATATCTGCCCGAAGTCATCAAGAAGGTTATTAGCTTCATGAAGAAGGTTTTGGCATCATCAAGATGGCTTGAAAGATTTAAGTCTTGTAAAATTGTCAAAAAGGGGGAAATTGTTGGGATAACAACCTTTATCTGAAATTGTTGGGATAACAATACCCAGTATCGAAACAGTTAGGATTAACAATCCCTGTATCGAATAAGTGGTGATAAGATATTTTGACAAATATGCCAATCCAGCATACAGTATGCAAACTGTATCGACAAGCTGATCAAAAGTGTCAACCTGTATCGAAGACCTCTCACAGATCCAGCATACAGTGGAACCTATCATACAACAAAGAAGTCTCATAAAGACTAAGTATGGAAGCTATCTCGAATCGACAATACAGCTATCATTTAATACAGTTTCAAACAGGACAAGAAGGAATCCTTGTTATTCGCGAAAGTCAAACTCCTGTTGAAGAAGATATATTTAAATACTAAAGGATATAGTATTTAAATATCAAACTCGTCAGAGATCTTCAAACAAGCGCAAAATCTGGATCGTGTTTTATTCAAACACATCATCCTGTTGGACCGGAATCTTGCTCAACGGATTTATCTCAACGGATATATTTTCAGAAGACTATATATATCCCCTCAAGGCTTTGAAGATCAGTTACCAAAAACTTACGAAGTTATTATCATATACATGAGAGCAAAACATATCTCCAAAGCTTACAGCTATTCAGATATAAAGAGATATACAGTGCTCAAAACCTTGAACAACACATCATCAGCTTATAGCCCAGAAAGTCATAGCTGTTGTTCAACCCTGTTCTATCAATGAACAAACTCATATCAGCCCTGTGTGGACTGAGGAATCTTTGCTTCTCCCGAACTGTGTGTGAAGGATTTGCATCGAAGAAGATGAAGCTTCAGAACTGTGTGTGAAGAAGCCAGTCAAAGTGTTAGCTCAAACCAATCTATGTGAACGGTTGAAAGCTAAGATCTTTATATCAATATGTGTGAATGATATATTGATTAAGTGTTGTTATAATTACGTAGTTGTGTACGCAGTAATTATAATAAACTTTTTACTCCTGTGTGGAGGACCAGTGGACGTAGAGGGGTTTACCTCGAACCACTTAAATACTGTGTTATTTACCTTCTGCCTTTATTGTTTTATTTAACTGTGATTATTTAAGTATACATTGCACATCGAGTTGCTGTATCCACAGCAACTTACTGTATTTAAGACTTCCGCTACGCACTCAGATTTAAAACAGTACAGCTTATTTTTTAAAATACTTTCCAAGCTGTATCCAGTATACTTAGTGGCCAACAATAACAGTTGGCATGCTTCCATTAAGATGGCACCGTTTGAGGCATTATACGGGAGGAGATGCAGGTCGCCCCTATGTTGGGACGATTCATCAGACCTGATCGAAACAGAACCAGAATTGATTGTACAGACGCGAGAGAAGATAGCCTTGATTCGCGAAAGGCTGCTAACTGCCCAGAGTCGACAAAAATCATACGCAGACATACGTCGTTGCCCATTGGAGTTTAGTACTGGAGATCACGTACTTTTAAAGGTTTATCCTACTCGGGGAGTCTTTCATTTTGGAGGAAAAGGGAAGTTGAGCCCGAGATATATCGGACCGTTCGAGATTCTTGAGAGAGTTGGAGAGTTGGCATACAGATTGGCACTACTGTCGTCATTGAGCCATGTTCATAACGTGTTCCACATATCCCAGTTACGAAAGTATATACCAGATCCTAGTCATGTCATTGATTTTGGCGAGATCGGAGTCGCTCAGGATGGTACGTTTGAAGAGAGACCGATCAGAATACTCGAGAGTCGAGTTAAGCAACTGAGGAACAAACCAATAGCTTTGGTCAAGGTTCAGTAGTCACTCCACGGAGTGGAAGAAGCCACTTGGGAAACGGAATATCGCATGAGGTCCAGATATCCAGAGTTATTTTCATCTTGAGTTTCGGGACGAAACTCCTTTTTAGTAGGAGAGTATGTAATATCCGGATTATTTTTGAGTATCTCATCTGTATTTGAACCCTGTATTATTCGGAATTATGATATCGATAATCGAAGTATGGTATTTCTCGTATTATATCATCGTACATGAGTATGGCTATATGTAATTTTTCTCATGCAAATACGTGATAACGTACCTAAGGATGTAACTTAACGTACGTTATCGTCCAGCATTAGCGTACGCTACGAATGAAGTGTAACGTACGTTAAGAAGTCAATAATGGAGCTGGGCGGATAGCACATGCGCCAGCCGGATATGGGCCCGGATAAGATTTCCACGGATGAACCTGTACACTTTCAAGTCAACGTATGTTAACGTACCTAAGGAGTATGTATAGCGTACACTAAAATGTGTTGCTTACGTATGTTACTTGAATGGTGTAACGTACGTAAGCGGGGTCAGAATCAGTACAGTTATCTATCAGGACGATAGCGTACGCTAATGACATCGGGGTAGCGTACGCTAAGGGACTTACGTACATTATGCATGAAGGCTAACGTACGTTAAGGTCAGAAAATTATAAATAAGACATCACCCCACTTCATTTCAACTCGTTGATATCACTTTGCCTTCATTATACTTCATACCCAGAGAGATACCAGCCTCCTTAAACACTTTTAAATCATATCTACTTGATCATTGAGGATTGGAGAATACTTGTATTGATCATTGAAGAGGAGAATCGTTTTGGATTGTCACACAAGCAACCGGAGTGGACTCTACCTATTGTTTCAGTGTTTTCTTCATCTTAAGGTATGTTATGCTATCCCCAACCTTGGATTCATGTTCTTAGGAATGTTATGAGCATACAACCGAAAATGATAGATCACCTAGACGACTTATGCAATCTAATATCATGTTTAGATGTTGGGATGATTACGATTGAACTATCATTGTTGGGAATATAGTAGTTGGAATCTTATTATGTCAATGATGAGAATAGTGTTCTGAGATTGATAATCCACATTGAATGTTATCGTCATAATGATCATGGACTTAGTGTTGTTACCAACTTTGCTAAAATTGGACTTGTGATAGGATCATCAAGTTGTATCATTTCTTATGAGTTGGATTGATTAATTCATCTTTAAGATAAAGTTTGAATGTAATGATGTTGTTGGAAACAAACACATTAACCGTAGATCATCCAAACTTCACATGAGAACGGTAATCGAGATTGTATAGAAGTGTTGTGATGATATACATTTCCTTGAATTCGAAGATGTTTGAATCCGTAAGATCATTCACAATTGTATGAGCATGATGTGTAGAAGAGTAACGTACGTTAATCACTAAGGATTTCGTACGCTTCATCATAAATCAGAACAGTCGTCTGTTCAGTGAACTGTCGGATGCTTGTTTAACGTACGCTATGCTCTAAAGCTTACGTACGCTAACGGGCAATGTTAACGTATGCTACGTTTGGTACGTAACATACGTTATATCATCAGACAAGTCAAGTCGACTGATCAGAGAGGAACTGTCAATACACGGTTAACGTACGCTAGACTTTATAGCTTACGTACGCTAACGAATAGACTTAACGTACGTTACCAAAGGTACGTAACGTACGTTAAGCAGGTCAGTCATGTTACATTTTATGAACATTCGACCGTATTTTTGGATTGTTAGATGTTCGTTCGACATGAGATGAATTCTATATCATTTCTTTTGTTTAAGGTTCGAGTTTTGCGACGTGATTAATCGAAGGGACGACCTTCAAACGTTTTGATATTCGTAGGAGTATTATTCTTGTCATCGAATCGAGGCAAGTACTTTAATTGTTCTATGTATTGATGTTATACATATTATTGTGCATATATGTCGTTGTTGTATGTCCACCTCGTGTTGGTCCGACAGGATCATCGGGGGATCTATGCTAGCATGCGCTGGATCATCGGACGGGTTTTTCCACCACGGGTTGGTATGACGGGATCATCGTGGGTTCTAGGCAGTGAACGCTGGATCGTCGGAATTACCATGTGTATGTTGTGATATCATGTTGTGATTATCATTTGTGTATATTGTTATGAGTTTCTCGTAGGAGGAGACTCGTTGGTATATTTTCATTTATGTTTTTATTATTCTTCATGTAATGTTGAATAATTGTTGGTACTTGTACTATCATCATTGTGCTAACCCCTTCGGGGGTGAACATTTGTTTATGTTCAGGATCTAGGAGAGCAGGTAAACAACCACTGGAGCTGCATGAAGACGAGGGTGCGGAGTGATGTTCCGGCCGGGTTTATTTGTTGGGTGTTTGTGTTGTTTTCAAATAAGTACTCGAGTACATGTCGTTTGTATTGATTGATTTGGTGATGTATTAATATTCTTCCTTTGGATATTGTATTCTCGGTATTAGCCCAAAACTGTTATTTTTTATTTCAGTTACTGTTATATATGTTAGTATCTGTCATTGTCTTTTCATTTCTTCAACCTTGTAAATTCTTATGTAAGGGATTTACGGTGCTGTAATATTCCTGAATATATCGGGGGTGTTACAGGCGAAGAAATAAATGAGAGTTGGGTCATTGCTATGCAAGAATAACTTAATCAGTTTGAAAGAAACAAAGTCTGGGAATTAGTTTCGGTCACCCGCAGATAAAATGATCATCGGAATTAAATCGGTTCATAAAGTGAAAACAGATGATAACGGTCTTCCGGTCAAAAATAAATCCAGACTAGTCGCTCAAGGGTACAATCAAGAAGAAGGACAAGACTACGAAGAAAATTTTGCACCTTTTGCTCATCTTGAGGCTAATCGCCTCCTCTGTGCATTTGCTTCGTATATAAAGATTCAACTTCATCAAATGGATGTAAAAAGTACTTTTATAAATGGAGTTATTCAACAAGAAGTACATGTCAATAAACCACTGGGATTTGAAGATTATGATCACCCGGATTATGTGTACAATCTCCATAAAGCTCTCTATGGATTAAAACAAGCGCTGAGAGCATGGTATAAAAAACTCAGCACCTTTCTTATTTCTAATGGATATAATAAAGGTCACGTAGATAATACATTATTTATCAAGAATTTTAGTAATGATATGCTTATATATTAAATATATGTCGATGATATTGTATTTGTTGCTACTAACGAGTCTCTGTCCCAAGAATTTACAAATCTCATGAAAGGAAAATTTGAAATAAGTATGATGGGGGAATTGAAATTCTTTCTCGGACTTCAAATAAAGCAACTCGAAGAAGGAATATTTATTCATCAAACAAAGTACGTCAACTAGCTGTTATAGAAATTCAGGATGAAAGAATGCAATGAAATTTCTACACCTATGTCATCCGTCCTGAAACTTGATAAAGATGAGAAAGGTAAATATATCGACCAAAAATATTATCGAGGTATGATCAGATCATTACTTTATTTAACTTCCTCTAGACCTGACATTATGTTTGCAACCTGTTTATGTGTTAGATTTCAAGCCAATCCAAAAGAGTCACTGCTTGCAAAAGATTTTTAGATATTTAAAAGGAACCACTAGTTCAGGGTTATGGTATCAAGCAAGCATTGATTTTGAATTATTTGCGTATAGTGATGCTGATTTTGGTGGATGCAAAATTGACAGAAAAAGTACAAGTGAAACTTGTCATTTTATGGATTCATGTTTAATATCTTGGGTAGTAAGAAAAAACTAGCATGGCTACTTCCAGAGCTCAAGCCGAATATGTGGCTGCTGGAAGTGCATGTGCACAAGTTCTGTGGATTAAAAATTAATTACAAAACTATGGCATTACTCCTAAAAATGCACCTATTTTTTATGACAATACAAGTGCCATAAAGTTAAGTAAAAATCTCATTTTATATAGTAGGACAAAACACATTGAAATTCGTCATTACTTTATACGTGATCATGTCCAAAACAGGAATATTCATCTCCAATTTGTAGGAACAAATGAACAACTGGCAGATATTTTTACAAAATATTACCCGAAGAATCATTTAATTTTATAAGTATAAATTTAGGAATGGGACGTATTGATCATTTTTAATTTGCATTATATATATATATATATATATATATATATATATATATATATGTCAAAATGGTCATGAAAAACAGATAGAAATCATTAGAAGATTTTCACTGTTCATTTGGTCAACCTAACGGCTGCTATACACTCTGCATCACGGCCGTTATCAGTTGAAATCAGACATCAAATATAGTGTACGCTAGACATAAATTTTACGTACGTTAAAGGACCTAATGTATGTTATAATTAAAGCATGAATTACGCTATGATTAAGGAGAATTTGGACAGTGGCCACTGGAACAATCATAACGGCTGTTATATTCACAATAACATATGTTATTTTTATCAAATAATGGCTGCTTTGAAACGTAACGCACGTTACGACCTATCTCCAGAAACTTAAAACCCTATTGGTCCTCATTCCTTTCATAATCCTAAACTCTCAAAACCCTATCAGCGAATCTTTGTCTCACAAAACCTCACCAAATCGTTCGACTCCCTCCCAAAAATCTTCACCAAATCACAAAATTATGCCAAATACAATAGGAGGAATGAAAAGAAGAGGAGAATCCTCTTCCAATCCATCAGAAACGACTCAGTTCGTGAATCCCCAAGCAACAAAGATGTTTAATGAAATTCTAATTGAGGAAGAGGTAACTCTTAGTCATCACTTCGATTTTAAGTCTCTGAAATCTTTTGGGGTTAATATAGAAGATTTTTTCGATATGTTGGGGATAGGGAAATTTGTTAGCCGAGCCTAGCCCGTTTTTGAGAATTTGGTGAAAGAGTTCTATGCTAATTTCTCTAGTAGTTATGATTCTGACGGTTTGGTAGTTGTTCATTCGTTAGTCCATGGTAAACCAATTAATTTTCATGCCGTGAAACTTTCAGAAATTTTTAACTTGACAAATGAAGGGTATTATGCACTGTAAACCTTAATCTGAATAATGATGAATAAAATGGTTATTTCTCCGATGATGATTATGATATTTTGAATGAAATTATTGTACGAGACATCCTCAAAACACATACTGTACTTGAGGTGAATTCTGACAAGTTTGGAAACAATGATTTTGGTTTGAATATGTTTATTTCATGATGCTATCACTCGATGTTTAATGCCTATAGTCAAGGCTCAACAAAAATTGGTAAACATCGATATGGAAATCATCTATGTGCTGAAGGATCATCAAGTTAATTTTGCCAGAGTCATCTTGAAATGGTTTGTGGAGAAAGGCATGATTTTCCACAAGAATGGCTATGTTGAGAAAGATCGACAAAGGAAGTCCAGAATGCCTTTTGGATCCATTATGACTGAAATATTTGAGAAAGGAGTCGACATGTCTGGGCTACATGGGGTGGCAGTTCCAAAAGGAAACATGGTTCACGAAGGGACCATTCGGACTATGAGGTACGTGCAGACAAGGAACTGAGGCTGGATCTACTATTCATATCTCAGAGACGGTGACACTCTAGTAGACGGAGGTGCTTTACCTTTCTTAGAGGATAGGGTGATGTCTAGAGGTTCTCAGATCGAAGGTCCTATATCTATGGTCCGATACCTCAGGCCAGTTCATCTCGAGCCAATCGATCTAGTTCGACATCATCCCAGTGGGAAGTTCGGATGGGACGTTTAGAGAAGGATTTTAAAGAGGTAAAGATTAGAGTAAAAATGTCTGAAATGATGCTAGAGAACTTGTGCTCTCACTTAAGCATATCCATTCTTGCCCAACCTTCACATGCCAACCTTGATTAGATGATCTTCTTCATATTGATGATTTCTAAATGTTCTGACCGACATTATCATACATTTTATTTCTTTTTGCATTGGTATTTGGTTTTGTTTTGGATATTTGGTGTTTGGTTACTTCGGTTGTTTAGCTTGTATAATTTGTTATTTTGGTATCTCTTATATTACTATAATTTGTTATTTTGGATATTACGGATAAGTTCAAGTATTTGGGTTCGATCATTCAGAAGGAAGGTGAGTGTGAAGATGATGTCACGCATCGCATCAAGGTGGGGTGGATAAGGTGGAGAGCAGCGACAGGGGTCCTGTGCGACAAGAAAGTCCCTCTAAAGTTGAAGGGTAAATTCTATAGAGCGGCAATCCGACCTGCAATGTTGTATGGCTCCGAATATTGGGCGATGAAGAAGTCGCTTGAGAGCAAGTTGCAAGTGGCTGAAATGAGAATGTTACGTTGGTCGTGTGGTCGCACAATGTTAGATAGAATTGCGAATGAGGTTTTCAGGAACGCGCTGGAAGTGGCGCCCATTTCAGCGAAAGTTAGGGAAGGGAGATTGAGATGGTTTGGCCACGTCCGCAGGAGGCAGGCATTTGCTCCGGTGAGGAGGGTCGAGAGTTTAATGGTTGTCGGGGATAGGAGGAGAGGCAAACCGAGGAGGACGTGGGAGGAGCAACTGAGATTAGATTTAAAGGCCTTAAACCTTTCCGAGACCATGACTGTTGATAGGTGCGCTTGGAGGCGCCAGATCAGAGTTGCGGATTCTTCTGTAGGGAGCGGTGCTGTAGTTGAGAGCCTCAGGGTTGGGTTGTCTCGGTTAGTTTTGACCTAGAGAATTGCATTTTTACTTTTATTGTATATTTTATCCTATTGTCTTTGCGTGTGGTGTATTTAGATAGGGAGCTGTGCGCAGAGCCAACCTCTCTTTTGTTAGAGCAGCGTTCATCGGGAGTGAAGTAGCCAAATTCCGCTTAGGTAAGTCCCATGTGGAACAAGCCATGGGCTCAGGTATGATCTCGATCTTTTTCGAATCATATGTTTTCCTTTGTATTTATCACACAAGATTCTGTTGTGCACTAAGTTGAGGGTCTTCATGGAAACAGTCTCCCTACCGTAATAAGTAGGGGCATGGTCTGCGTACATCTTACCCTCCCCAGACGCTGCTCTGAGCGGGATATACTGAGTATGTTTGGTTTGGTTTGGTTTGGTTTTATATTACTATCTTCATTGATGCGTTTTTCTAACCATGTTTCTTGAGATTTTTTTTGCAGATTATCGTTGGTTATGCTTAATATGTTTCATGGTTACCATGTTAATCCTATTACCCTCTTCTTTTTGTTAATGACAAAAAGGGGGAGAAATATGTTTGTTGAACCTTTTTTTAACTTACTACGACACTCAGGGGGAGTTATGAGGGGGAGTTTTTCAAAATGTATTTACATCAAATTTATGTTCCCTCAATTCTTTAGTTCAAACAAACAAGTTTACATAATTTTTTGTCATCATCAAAAGGGGGAGATTTTTGAATTAATTTTTTTATCACATATTCTAATGAAGTTTATATAGACAAAATAATCATGGAAAACGTACGCTATCCTTACAATATAAAGTACGTAATGATCACTCACATATTACAAGTTGAAAAGTGTTAAAAATACAGGGTTACGTAGTTATCAACCTACGTTACAAATCATTCATAACATATGCTACATGTTATTAGCAATGTACGCAATGTTAAAAAATAAACCGTTATGCAGATTCTAGAAGATCAACATGTTGAACGGTCATATACATCACGGTGTTAGGAGTATGCCCTCGAATGCCACTCGGAGGATGTTGAGTGAGGGCATTGTACTTGTAGTTATGTAATTCATTATCATAAGGCAAATGGATGTTTCTTTATTTTACTGGTAGTTATTGGCATTCCTAACTCGTAAATATATATATATATATAGAAAGTAGTCTGTGTATTTGAGAAAAAAACATTCCACTCCTTATTGGATAAGGGGGTCGGCACTCGAAAGGTTTATAGCTCAAATACTTAATCGTTCGCAAGTCAATGAAACTTGACTCGGCATTAAGTTTATGTGAAGACTTGTATGACGTGTTCTTTGACATGCAGAGTGCCTGTCGAACACTAATGGTTAGTGGGAGCACACGTTATAGGTATGCTGATTGGATTAGTATACTCGAACCGACTCACCCTCGATTCGTCACACGGATTTCACTCCGGGACAGTCAATGACGGAATCGAAAGGTTGTGATAGGTATTCGGGAACCTTCGACTTGAGGATTTAGTAGGGATGTGCTTGTGACGTCAAGATTTTCATTAGAGTAGTTCGACCCTATAAACAGGGAGGCGGGGTCAACCTCGACGTGCATCTTGACGGGCAAGTAGCAGGTCCTACTGAATACCAAGATAGAATTCTTTCTCCCGTTAGTGAGCGGGTTATATGTCCTATGCATTTATTGGCAGATGAGATCAAAAGTCTTTGGCCAAAGCATTGGAGCTAGTTGTATAGGATACACAAGAGCTCGATGATCTCGATTTGCATTAACGTAGGCATAGCGTCAAGTACAGATAGAGTTTGACTGATCGTGACCCTATAACTTGATCGGGACATTTGAAAGAAGGGTTTATACGTATACTGGTATTCACGATATAATGGTTCTTGAATGATCCCAATCATTCGTTCTCAGTTGGGGTACAGTGTAGGCCGCGAGGCTGGCTAGGTGGTGCTAGTACTCTTTGGTTCCTCCCATTGCTGACTGAGATGGACCTACCGGGTCACGCAATAGGATTGACGACGGAATGAATCAAGCTTGTTCTCTCATTATGAATATTAGATATTGGATATCTAATTTGGGACATTAGATGTCTAAATCGATTTATTGGATAAATTGATTTACGGCCTAATGAATTAAATAAATTACTGGGTGATTAATTTAATTCAAAAATATAATTATTTCTTGGAGAAATTAATTATGTTTTTATGTATTTAATGTGATTAATTGATTAGATTAATTAATCGACACAAATACATCGAAACGGAATCGGAGTTTATCTGTTTGGACTCACGGGAGTCCGAAACGAACCGAACTCGTCCGTTTTTGATGATAGCCGCCCCTATGCTTCCACCCACCTTCCCATTGTCTTTTCTTCCATTTTATTAATGCATGATCATGACTTTGTGGGGTTAGACATCATGTGGCATGATTTGTATCATGTGGGTGGAAGTTGAATAAAGGATGGAAGACTTCTCATTACAACTCACTTTGATTCTTAGCACATTCATACGTGAGAGAGAGTGAGTTCAAGAGAGAGAAAAGTTCTTTCTCAAAGTCTTCTTCTTCATCTCATTTCTTGAGAGTTTTTCTTAGAGAAAATATTAAGACATAAAGAGAGAAAGTGAGTTATACACTAAGAGTGTTGTAATCACAAAATCAATAGCTTCATCATCTAGCTCTAGCCGTATCCTTGGAGGATAGCAAGATGATTGTCATTCCGTTCATTTCTCCGGCGCGTGGCAAGTAGAGGCGTTGTATCTTCGACGTTGGATCATTCAAGTGCTTGGAGTGTTTTGGATCATAGGGATACACATGTAAAGCTTGGGGAATAGCTCAAGAGAAGGAATCCATTTAATCAACGGACTACAACGGTGAGTTTCTATATCTCTTGTGTTTTCGTTTATATTCGTATATACGTAGCTCGATCGATCCTCGTAGGGATTCGGATTGAATTAATTTTCATTTTACCGCTTCCGCTGGGCCTTCGTTTTAGGCACCGAATCCCAACAGTGGTATCAGAGCATAGGTCTTGCGATCGTATATATGATATTGGCATTTGGAATGCTTGATTAGATGTTATATGATTTGGAATCATAATCGTATTAATCGTTGATTTTCTATTGTTCATCCAAAAAAAATTATTTTTTCATGATTTTATGTTACAATGTAAATCTATTTTTCTTTTGAAAAACTGATTTAAAGTGTAATATAAAGATTAGAAAAATATTATTTTTGGAATTAGCGAAAAACGAAAACGTAAACGATCGAACCCGGACTGGGCCGATTGGCCGCCGCGGTCCGAGGTAGCGATCGCGATCCGACCCGTGATCGCCACGCTTGGCGCCCAGGCCGGGCAAGTGATCGGCACTGCCGGCATGCTCTGCACTGGGGCATTGCTCCGGCCGTGTTTTTCGACTCTATTTTTTATATTTCGTTCGATAATTAATTTCTCACAAATCAAATTAGATTTAATTTGACTAAGATTTAATTATGGTAATTTTAATCTTAGGGGATGTAATTTAATGAAATATTTTCTCGTCCGGAACAAGTTAAAATTGACGGTTGTTTGAATTAATTAGATTAATTCGTTTTGGATGAATCGATTAGATCGTTTTCGTATTGTTGATTGGATCAATGTATCTCTACGTTTTCCATTTATATAGTATTTATTGGATGAATACTTTTGAATGGGGATGTGGTTCGTGGACTTAGTTTTGAATCGTTCGTTTTATTAGATTGGATTGTAGAGGCCGTTTTGAGCCTATTTATTTTACTAGAACTATTTGTATCTAGGATGCAATTTTCAATGTAAAATTTATATGTAATGACGAAGACCGGAGGAAGATCCGTTTCGAGAAGATGAAGATTCAAGACGAAGACTTGTAATTAGATTACGGAGTTTTTTGTTTTCTAGGAACGGTCCATGAACCACATGTTGGTAGCAACTAGGTTGTGAATGGTTGTTTCATATTGTATGAATGCCACAAACGCGCTTAAATGAATTAATGTGCAAAGTGTAACATTAATCGCGAAAATTCTCCCACAACAAATTATTAAGTTTATAAGGTTTCAAGGTTTTCCTTCCCTCCATCGAGCTTTTGGGAAATTGAAATTCAAACCGGATGTGCTATGCTTCCGAGTTATCGGGGTAGTCGTTCGGGGAGGACGGATAAATTACCGGGAGCACATTGGATGCCTTCGGTTGGAGCAAATTTTATCCGTAGAAACCTGATAGGTTGCCGGATAAGATTCAATTGTGAAACTGATTTGCGTCGATGGTGTAAACTTAACTAGTTCACGAACCATAGAAACCGTATAGGTTGAGGGGAGTGAACAAGGGGAAAAGAAGATCGAATCATCCATTAGATGGGTTGGTGTTGGACACCACTTTATGAAAATTAATAGACTAGAAACCTGTTCGGTTACCCTCTATTAAGATTTATAAAGAACTCGATCACCACTATGAAGTAGAGCGACGATACTTCCGGGTTTCACATAGGAGTGTGTTATTCTGATAAAAATAGTGGGAGCTGGGTAACAAAAATAGAAAAGACCTTAATTCTATACTCAGAACATAATTAAATGAGTCACTAATTAATCTGTCGTACTTAATGCAGACATAAATCTCAATATGAAAATGAATCCACTCGCAATTATACTCGAAAAGAACACCTTGATGGGACCTAACTTTGTGGATTGGCTCTGCAATCTGATGATTGTCCTCAGTATAGAGGCACTGGGATACGTCTTGGAGACGGACATTCCGGCGCCTCCTGTGCGGACCCGAGCCAATCAGGAAGAGATTGAAAACCACGAAAAGTGGGTTAAGGATGACGTGAAAGTCTGTGCTTATATGATGCTTCCATGTCTAATGAGCTTCAGAGAGATCATGCGAAAATGACTTCTGCTAGGCAGATTCTATCTCACTTAACCGAGCTTTATGGTGAGCACAGTAGAACTGCTAGATATGAGATATCCAAGCAACTGTTCGGTGCAAGGATGAAGGAAGGTGAGAAGGTTGGGGAACACGTCCTCAAATTAATATCCATGATCGAGATATTGGAGGCTCTTGATTTTAAAATGGATACTTCTCTCCAAACCGACCTTATCCTGCAGTCTCTCCCTGATTCCTTCTCACAGTTTGTTATGAATTTCAACTGCAATGAGATTGCATGTAACTTAGCTGGGATAATGAACAAACTCGTGACCCCTCAGTCTCAGATGAAGAATCCGCGGATGAAGGAGTCTGCCCTTGTGATTTCTGCTGGACCTTGGAAGTCTAAGAATAAGAAGAAAAAGACCAAGAAGCAGACTGGACCACAAGTTAAGGACCTTAAAAGAAAGGGCAAGGCCCCGATGGTTCCAAAAGGCAAGAAGAAGAAGGATGTCTGTCTCAAGTGCGGTGAGCTTCCACTAGGATAGAGACTGTCCGATTCTTCATGGCACTTCAGGTACAGAACTTTTAGTTTTGGAAACAAATTGTTCTGCTACTGTATTTTCTACTTCCTGGATACTGGATTCTGGTGCTAGTTCTCACATTTGTACCATGAATTAGGATCTGGAACAAAGTAGGAAGCTTGAAGCTGGAGAAGTTATGATCACAGTCGAAAGCGGGCATAGTTTCGAGGCAACCGACATAGGATCACTTCTTTTGGGTTTAGAATCCGGCTTTGTTTTGACTTTAGAAGATGTACTTGTTTTGCCCAAGAGGCACAAAAACATTGTATCCATTCCGGTCATGGACCCTTTTCATTTTTCATTGGTGATGGTTCCTGCAAAATTTATTTCATAAATAAACTAGTGGGTACTGCTACATTGTTAAATGGATTGTATCATCTAAATCTCAGCAACAAAGTAGTTGTGAACACTATGACTAGAAAACGTAGTAGGGATGAAACCAATCATGTTTTGAAATGGAAAAACATGGACTTATGGGTCCATTGGGATGAGATCCCTTTCCTACTTATGAATCTTGCCTTAAAGGCAAAATGACTAAGTCCCCCTTCACAGGGACTTTTGAAAGAGCCGCTGATAAACTGGGATTAATCCATACCGACATATGTGGTGCTTTGGTAGCAGCACGTGACGGATATCAATATTTCATTATATTTACAGATGATCATACTAGGTATGGTTATGTATACTTAATGAAACATAAATCCGAGGCCTTTGAGAAATTCCAAGAATTCAAGGCCCTAGTCGAGAAATAAACTGATAATCATATCAAAGCACTTCGATCGGACCGAGGTGGTGAGTATATGAGTACGGAGTTTGACGAGTTCCTTAAGGAACATCGAATAGTGTCACAACTAACACCTACAGGTACTCCTCAGTTAAATGGTGTGTCAGAAAGAAGGAACCGGACCTTGTTGAACATGGTCCATTCCATGCTGGGTTACACTGACTTACCGATTTACCTGTGGAGGTATGCACTCCTGACTGCTGCTTATATCTTGAACAGATGTCCTTCCAAATCCGTTCTTAAAACTCCACATGAGATGTGGGAGGGTAGGAAACCAAGTCTTAATCACATTAGGATTTGGGGATGTCCCGCATATGTCAAGAAGACTAAGGTGGAAAAGTTGGAAGCTAGGTCCGCGAAGGGACGTTTCATTGGATTCTCATCTGGGACGATGGGGTATCTATTCTACATGCCCGAAGATCAAAATATCATTGTTGCTTTACAAGCACACTTCCTGGAAGATGAGTTCATTCAGGAAGGCAGAGCAGGTAGAAGTATTTCTTTGGAAGTATACAATGAAACTCCTCAGGAGACACCTGTGCAAGAAACTAGAACCGAACCTTCTGAAACACAAGTACAACCACCTCGTAGGTCTAGTAGGGTGTCTCATTTACCTGAGAGGTATGGGCTTGTGCACTTGGAGGAGATGGGTCTCCATGAGGTTCCAAGTGATAGCCAAGAGACCGACCCAATGACCTATGACCAAACGATGGTGGATGTAGACTCCGCGAAATGGCGTGAAGCTATGGAAGCTGAGATAGACTCGATGCCTGTCAATCAGGTCTGGACACTAGTAGACTGCCCCAAGGGCATAGTGCCTATTGGGAACAAGTGGATCTACAAGAGAAAGATTGATGGTGATGGCAAGGTTGACGCCTATAAGGCCAGGCTTGTGGCAAAGGGTTATACCCAAAAGGAAGGGATCGATTACCACGATACCTTCTCGCCCATAGCCATGATCAAGTCTATTCGCATGATGCTTGCTATAGCTACCTACCATGATTATGAGATATTGCAAATGGACGTAAAGACGGCTTTCCTTAATGGATTCCTCGAGGAGGAAATCTATATGGAGCAGCCTAAAGGCTTTGTGTCCGAAGTCAATATTCAGAAAGTTTGCAAGCTTCAGCGTTCCATTTATGGACTGAAGCAAGTGTCGCATAGTTGGAACCTTCATTTTGACGAGGCGGTCAAATAGTTTGACTTCATGCAAAATGAAGAGGAACCTTGTGTATACAAGAGGGTTAGTGGGAGCAAGATCGCATTCTTAATACTATATGTGGATGACATTCTACTAATAGGAAATGATGTGGGAATGCTCAGTTCTGTGAAAGCTTGGCTTTCGAGTAATTTCTCCATGAAAGACTTGGGAGAAGCAACCTATATTCTTGGAATTCAGCTCTACCGGGATAGAGCGAAGAGAACAATAGGTCTTTCCCAAGCCCTCTATATAGATAAGATCTTAAAGCGATTTAAGATGGATGATTCTAAAAGATGGTTCCTATCGATGCGACATGGAATAAAACTCTTCTTGAAGATGTGTCCTCAAAGTGAGGAACAACGAAAGGAAATGAGTAATATACCATATTCTTTGGCCGTGTGTAGCCTTATGTATGATATGTTGTGTATGAGACCTGACATTGTGCATGCTGTAAGCGTGGTGAGTAGGTTTCAGTCAAACCCAGATAGGGAACATTGGACTGCCGTAAAGAACGTTCTCAAGTACTTAAGACGGACTAGAGATATAGTTCTGATGTATGGCGGTGGAGAATTGGATGTGGTGGGATTCACTTATTCGGACTTCCAAGGACTGAAGGATGATTCAATGTCTACTTCTGGATACATATTTACTCTTAATGGAGGAGCAGTATCTTGGTGTAGCGTCAAGCAAAACGCGACTTCTGATTCCACCTGTCAGGCTGAGTATCAAGCAGCCTCAGAGGCTTCCAAGGAAGGGTTCTGGATTAAGAAGTTTCTGGGAGAACTTCAAGTGATACCATGTGCTGAGCTTCATGTTCCGCTGTACTGTAACAACGACGGAGCTGTAGCATAGGCCAAGGAGCCATGGTTTCACAACAGTACCAAGCATATTGATAGGAAGTATCATCTCGTAAGAGAATTTGTTCGCAAGGGAAACATTGTGCTGCATAAAGTAGACTCAGCCGACAACGTCGCTGATCCACTGACCAAGCCACTTTCTCAGACTAGCTTGGAGCATCATCTGGAGAACATGGGTATTAGATACCACAGTGTGTGGCATTGAGTGCAAGTGGGAGATTGTTAGGAGTATGCCCTCAAATACCACTCATAGGATGTTGAGTGAGGGCATTGTACTTGTAATTATGTAATTCATTATCATAAGGTAAATGGATGTTTCTTTATTTTACTGGTAGTTACTGGCATTCCTAACTGGTAAATATATATATAGAAACTAGTCTGTGTATTTGAGAGAAAAATGTCCACTCCTTATTGGATAAGGGGGTCGGTACTGGAAAGGTTTATAGCTTAAATACTTAATCGTTCGCAAGTCAATGAAACTTGACTAGGCATTAAGTTTATGTGAAGACTTGTATGACATGTTCTTTGACATGGAGAGTGCATGTCGAACACTAATGGTTAGTGGGAGCACACGTTATAGGTATGCTAATTAGATTAGTATACTCGAACCGACTCACCCTCGATTCGTCACAAAGATTTCACTCCGGGACAGTCAATGACGGAATCGAAAGGTTGTGATAGGTACTCGTGAACCTTTGACTTGAGGATTTAGTAGGGATGTGCTTGTGGCGTCAAGATTTTCATTAGAGTAGTTCGACCCTATAAACCGAGAGGCGGGGGTCAACCTCGACGTGCATCTTGACGGGCAAGTAGCAGGTCCTAATGGATACCAAGATAGAATTCTTTCTCCCGTTAGTGAGCGGGTTATATGTCCTATGCGGTTATTGGCAGATAAGATCAAAAGTCTTTGGCCAAAGCATTGGAGCTAGTTGTATTGGATACACAAGAGCTCGATGATCTCGATTTGCATTAACGCAGGCATAGCGTCAAGTACAAATAGGGTTTGACTGACCGTGACCCTATAACTTGATCGGGACATTTGAAAGAAGGGTTTATACGTATACTGGTATTCACGACAGAATGGTTCTTGAATTATCCCAATCATTTGTTCTCAGTTGGGGTACAGTGTAGGCCGCCAGGCTGGCTAGGTGGTGCTACTACTCTTTGGTTCCTCCCATTGCTGACTGAGATGGACCTACCGAGTCGTGCAATAGGATTTATGATGGAATGAATCAAGCTTGTTCTCTCATTATGAATATTAGATATTGGATATCTAATTTGGGACATTAGATGTCTAAATCGATTTATTAGATAAATTGATTTACGGCCTAATGAATTAAATAAATTGTCGGGTGATTAATTTAATTCATAAATATAATTATTTCTTGGAGAAATTAATTATGTTATTATGTATTTAATGTGATTAATTGATTAGATTAATTAATCGACACAAGTACATCAAAACGGAATCGGAGTTTATCTGTTTGGACTCACGGGAGTCCGAAACGAACCGAACTCATCCGTTTTTCTTGATGGCCACCCCCTATGCTTCCACCCATCTTCCCATTGTCTTTTCTTCCATTTTATTAATGCATGATCATGACTTTGTTGGGTTAGACATCATGTGGCATGATTTGTATCATGTGGGTGGGAGTTGAATAAAGGATGGAAGACTTCTCATTACAACCCATTTTGATTCTTAGCACATTCATACGTGAGAGAGAGTGAGTTCGAGAGAGAGAGGGAAAAGTTCTTTCTCAAAGTCTTCTTCTTCATCTCATTTCTTGAGAGTTTTTCTTAGAGAAAATATCAAGACATAAAGAGAGAAAGTGAGTTATATACTAAGAGTGTTGTAATCACAAAATCAATAGCTTCATCATCTAGCTCTAGCCGTATCCTTGGAGGATAGCAAGGTGATTTTCATTCCGTTCGTTTCTCCGATGCGTGGCAAGTATAGGCGTTGTATCTTCGACGTTGGATCATTCAAGTGCTTGGAGTGTTTTGGATCGTAGGGATACACAAGTAAAGCTTGGGGAATAGCTCAAGAGAAGGAATCCATTTAATCAACGGACTACAAGGGTGAGTTTCTATATCTTTTTTCATTTATATTCGTATATACGTAGCTCGATCGATCCTCGTAGGGATTCGGATGGAATTAATTTTCGTTTTACCGCTTCCGCTGGGCCTTCGTTTTAGGCACCGAATCCCAACACACGGATGATACATAACGTATGCTAAGAGTTTGAGGTTGAAAATTGGACCGTTGATGTGCCATTGATGTCATCCAGTAGGTCATCACATCTAATGGCTATTTGAGGACTTTATAACATACGCAAGCATTGAATATAACATACGCAAAGGATGAGCCACATGCTACTGCCTGGTTCTGGAGTTGCTATTACATACGTTACACATTCAAGCTATGTTCCTTTCGTACATAACACATGTTACAAAACGTAAGTTACAGAGGCCTACTATTCTAATGGGAAAGAAACTCCAAAATGCTATAAATATAACCATATGGAGGTGATGAAGTACACAATAAATCTATGAGCATATCAAGCAATTATATCATTCTTTTATACTTTGAGAGATAATAGTGATACAAGTAGAATTGTTCTAACAATCTTTTATATACATTCTTTTATCACTTCGAGCTATTATTCTATAAAGACGAGTATCTGTACTCAATATTTTTTATGTCCGTGTGACGTTGTCTTGTTCCCCAAAAACAAGAGAGATTATAGTTGAGGTTGTTCTTGAGCCCGGAAATCAAGAATTGTAAGTTCGACACTAATCTTGAAAAGTGCTATTGTAAAGAGTTGGCACTAAACTACAAAGTGCATTAAGTTTTGAGAAAAGTCCTAGTCGATAAACAATTTCTTGTGTCTCTTTATTTCTGCACTTCGTGTTTACTTCTAATATTTGTTTCCGCACAAAAAGAGTTCAAAACTATACTCTGTACTATTCAACCCCCCTTCTAGTGGTGGTACCAACCCAATAGGTAAATCAACCACAATCAAATCTGAGAACCAATCACGATTGTTCATTCCTAAAGAATGCAAAGCATCAGTATAAAAAAGAGTACAAACAGGCTGAGAATGGATTCGGGTAGAGTCATGCAGTGATGATTAAGTAACTGCATTCTTATTCGAGGTTTCAACCTCTTTAGAAAGTATTTGATCTTGTCAGCCTCTGTTCAAACAATCGATGTGGAAAATGGGAAGAGCCCTTGAAACTTCTCGAAAATCGATAACATGTCATCATCAGACCGGTCCAGATTCAATAATTCTGAAATCTTAGCCTCACAGAGTGGGGCCAAATAATAACGATCCAACATTAGATTTTTGAATTCATCCCAGTTGCACAAGCCATCAATTGGTTTCACATAAATCCACCATGTAAGGGCGCTCTAACTAAGATAGTAAGCCGCCACAGAAACTCGATTCTCTTCAGGACAATCGACCATCTCTAACAACTTCTGAATGTACTCGATCCAATGATCATATCAGCAGGCTCAGAGGAGCCCTCAAATGTTGGAGGTTGCTGACAAGAGATGTCATTAACAATCCAACTCACTATTCCACCATGCACAGGGGCCGGCGGCTGGGGTCCTTGCTGCTAGCCAGTAGTAGAAGAATTATACATTGTTTCCATAAATCGACCCATTTGGGTCATCAGGGCCATCATGTCTTGCATAAGTATATAAGGGTCGACATGCGCGTCCTCGTCTTGTCCGGTGTGGTGTGAACGGTTCTCAATAGGCGAATCACTACCCACCGAACTTTGTCCCACATTCAAATGCGTGTTGGCTCGTGGTCTCGGGATTCTGCCCCTTCTGCGGCCTCGACCCCTTCTACCACGACCTCTCAAGTTTCTTTCCATACTGAAAGAATCAATCAATAATTATAACCATATTTCATACCCGTCTCTATGGCTAATCACGAAATTACGCTAAGTTAATAGTAAAAATGAGACTACACGTTCAAAAGTAATTCACCAAGAATTAATTACACTATGAGTGCTACACAAAATATCACATCCACACAAGGCCGAAACAAAATCAACCACATTATCAACCCAAAAGTTTTCCTCGGAATATCAATAAGATTAATTCTGCCACAAATCTCTCGAAATATTAAGATCAACAAGAAGGATCAATTCCGCTATCAACATGTTTCCATAAATTAAATCATGGCACCTAAATCACAAACCATATTCAGCTCGCAGGTTTTGGCACTTGCACAGGTCACACGTGACATGAAGGTTTCTTGATACTAGTTCGATCAACAATGACTCACAAGGAGAAACAATTCTCTCCGATACCATCTTCTGTATAACCCCGAAAATTATGGCTATTACAGTATCGTGGACCCCCAGACTGGGACCCACCAGGCGTTACAAATATACAAATCAATCATAATATAATTGTAGTACCGAACCACAAAGTATTAACCATCACTCCGACGAGGACTTTATACAATATGCGGCTACAATTGGCACGGCACAGAGGATTCAATTACAAGTATAAACCATATGAAGATGGAATATACCTCAAATAATAATACAAATGAAAAGAAATATTATCAAGCAAAAATAAAAATACACGGTTTATTCATAACCAGAGAAAGAAGACCCGGGCCCCCCAAACTAGTATCCTTGAAAATCTTCACCGTCACAATGCTCTTCCGACGCCTTGGCCTTTCCTCGACCTAAAATACAAATAACAGGTATTTCGCCCAAACACAGGGTCATACATACTTGATAATAAATTCCCAAGATATTATACAAATCACATAGAATATATCTCAAAGAAACAAACTCGAGTGTTCAACATACCTCTCGGGCTATGAACAACCAATCGCAAACCGTCGTACATACTCAATAACACATGGTGTATGAACGACCAATCAGCATGGCTCAAGATGGACATCACAGTACGCCCGATCCTGAAATGTGTCCGTGCACATGTCGACCCCGTATATGGAATCTATGATATGCGTAGGATAATTTACCTAATTAGTCTCACGAAGTAAGCATCTCGTGTGCACAGTCAATGTGAAAACATCAACACATGACCATATGTGCCAAACTAAAAATCCAACACATGACCAATCGACACACAGATATGAATCCAGATGTGTCACGATGCAACATGACAATGAAACTCAATTTGTCACATATCCAACAAGGATCAAAGAACTCACTGGAGTGACTATAACGATCAAAGAGACCAACGATATCAAAGGTAGTGAAGTTTAGGAGTACAATCCTATGACAAAACATTCTATACGGTTAACAACAACACCTTAATATGAATCATAGATTCATAAAACTTTACACATATATGAAATGCACAACATTCATAAAAATCAGTTACGATTATAACCAAGCAAGATAACTTGCCTCAATTCCGGAGATGAATTATAGTCTTCCCTTGAACAAATGATCGGCGTCCTTTGACAATTAACACTCACTCGAGCAAGCAACCTTGAATGAAATACAGTTCATTCAATAACGAAAATCCTATAATTTCGATATCGAATTTATGGAAATCGACATCTAAAATTCAACACGAATAGTTCAAACTATTCCCATGAATATTAATGTCTTAATTTATGAACTTCAATACCCCCAAATCATCTCTATAATCAGATTAACATATTCACAATGTTCATTTAGTATCAGTGACGATTCATCAATTAGGGTTTATCAATAATAACATCAAAAAATCATCCTTCGATGATACTACTATCACATGTCGACATAATCCTCTGAAGAACATTCTCATTAATTGAATATGATGTTCTAGTCAATCTTAAACCATTATTCTAGTAAGAACCCCGGATTAACCATTAAGTTTTAACCTGATTATATCAAGACTTATGATAGTTATCTCATAATTCATTATTATCTTACATTGAATTAGTTAAACCATCCAAGAACACTATTAATATCTGAACCTGATGTTCTAAACAATCTTAATTCATCACTCAAGTTAATAACTCTTCCAAAACATGATTATAACATCCAAGAATCTTTAGGTATTAAGGACATATTCATCTATAAGTTCTAATCATCATGTTCTTAATTATGTATTCATAAGTTCCATAATAATCTTGTTAGGCTCTATTATTTCAATACCATATGGAGTATTCATCAACAATATTATCATCATTATAGAACTAACACAATATTACACAACTTACCTCTTGAATATGAAGAACAACCTAAAAACTTCAAGATTCCACTATACTTCTCAAGTTCCAAAGCTCCAATACAAGTTATGAAACTCTAAGACAAGCTAGAAGAGGCTTACAGTCACTTACGAGGGTAGGATGATGATATCTAGGGGGAAAAGTCGAAGTCGGAGCGTGTAAAAATGAAATACAAGACATGTATTTATAACGTGAACATTCTCATTCATCACATTCACATGCAACCCCAAATGGCCTGAGATATCATGTTTTGTTGAGTCTAAGGGTTTACGACCCGAGGATAGGCCTAATGTTATGAGTCGCATTTTCAAGATGAAGTTGGACCAACGTATAAAAGACTTGAAGACAGAAAATATTTTTTGCAAGGCAATTGGAGGTACCACATTATAAATCTCAATTCCTTTGTTATTTCAATGGATCGGTTCATTATTAATTTCACTTCGAATTGATTGATTTTTATTCTATTTACTTTGTAGTTGTGTACACTATTGAATTTCAAAAATGCGGACTTCCTCATGCACATATATTGCTTTGGATTGATCGAGTAGATAGAAATATATTTGCAAATTCTATAGATGATCTCATTAGTGCTGAGATACCGGATAAGGAACTCAATCCGGAGTTGTACAAGGTTGTCTCTGAGTATATGGTGCATGGTCCATGCAGACCATTGAATCCGACTTCACCTTGCATACATGATATCAAGAATTTTTCTAAGAAATTTCCGAAGTCTTTTAATGAGCGTACTATATTCGATGGAAATGGCTACCCAGTGTACAGAAGGCGTGACACTAGTGCCACTGTCGACAAGAATGTAAATCTCATTGATAATATGTACAATTTAAAATCATTTTTTCATGTATATTGTCACATTATATTTCATTCACCATGATATAATTAATTGTTATTTATATTAAAAAATAATAAGAAGTTTTATTATTCATTTATAGGTTTATTGTTCCGTACAATCCTTTCCTATTGATGAAATGTCAGGCACACATCAACATTGAATGGTGCAATAAGACAAATTCTATAAAATATCTGTTCAAGTACGTCAAAAAGTGGGTTGATAGGATAGGCGCAAAAATAACCGTGGAGAACGAGGTGAAGGATTATGTTGACTGTCGGTACATATCAACATGTGAGGCTATGTGGCATATTATGGGATATGATAGTAAGGAATGCCAGTAACTACCAGTAAATAAAGAAACATCCATTTGCCTTATGATAATGAATTACTAGAGATCTACCCGTAGAGCATTTATCATTTCACATGGAGGGTGAACAGTCCTTCACATTCAAAGATGGTGAGTTGATTACGGATTTATTGGAAAAGCATACTGTTGCAGAGACAAAGTTCCTTAAATGGATGGAATTCAACAAGCATCATCCCAAAGCATGTAAGTATATATATGCTGAGTTCCCTAGATATTACGTTTGGGATCCTGGAGGTAAAGTGTGGAGACATAGGAAGAACTTCAACAACAAAATTGGAAGAATTTACCACGTTTCAATTAAGACTGGTCCATTAAATTTCATGCGGATTATGTTGAATCACATTAGGGATGCCACTTGCTTTGAGGATCTGCGGACAATGGATGATGTTGTTCACTCTACATACCGTGATGCATGTTACTCTCTGGGATTGCTCGATGACGACAAGGAATATATTCATGCTATAAAAGGAGCCAGTTTTTGGGGTTCCAGTCGTTTCCTTCGGCACTTGTTCTCCATGCTTATACAGTATGACAGTATGTCCAGACCCATTCATGTTTGGTAAAGTACATGGGAGTATCTATCGCACGACATATAGTACTTTATGCGACGGAAGTTGAATAATCGTGGTATAAATTTTAATAGATTTCTTATGTCGGAAATTTTATATGAACATTTATTTGTTATTTACTATGCTGACTCAATATTTCAATATGGGACTGGAACTAAATGAAGAACAATTGAAGAATTTTACTCTTGCTGAGGTAGAAGAGTTTCTTTCTAGGAATGGATTTAGCTTGATTCAGATTGAAGGTATGCCCATTCCCGACAATGTAGTCATAGATAATGGTATGAATAATTTGATTGCCGAAGAAATGTCGTATGATATTGATGAGATGATTGAGCTGCACATCCGTTTGTATCCATGTATCACAGACGAGCAAAGAAGTATGTACGATACTATTATAGATGCAGTCGATTATGGTAATGGTGGAGTTTTCTTTCTATATGGTTACGGTGGCATAGGAAAGACATTTTTGTGGAAGACAATGTGTTCTGCATTACGTGGTAGGCTGATATTGTTCTCCCAGTTGCATCGAGTGGTATAGCTTCTCTACTTCTTCCTAGGGACTGCACTGCTCATTCTAGGTTTAATATTCCTTTGCAGGTCGATTTTCCATGTGTAGTAGGATAACCCCCAATAGCGATCTGACAGGACTTTTGAAGAGTACAAAGCTAATCATATGGGATGAGGCACCCATGACTAATAAGTTTTGATTTAAGGCACTGGATCGTAGTCTAAGGGATATGATGAAAAATCATCATTATAGAATTTAACAAGCCATTCAGTGGATTGGTCGTTGTCTTTGGTGGTGATTATAGACAGATATTGCCCGTCATACCAAAGGGTAGTAGGCAGGATATAGTCCACACATCCTTTTGCTCATCTAAGGCAATTTGGAGTTCTGGTAGTGTCCTGAAGCTTACGAAGATCATGCGTCTTCAGGTACTTTGCTAAAATTTTATATTAATTATTATTTGTAATACAATTAACTTATTTTAAATGTATAATAAATTATTTTAAATATAAAATGTGTTGACTTCATGCTATTAAATTATAGTCTGCCGGCTCATATGATGAGACCGAGAGTATCAGGGAGTTTGCTGAGTGGCTGTTGAAGGTTGGAGATGGTTAAATTGGTGTTGATAATGATGGTGAAGTAGAATTCAGGCTGCGTGATGATATTCTGATTCAGTCTACTGATGAACCAGTTGCTGCAATAGTTAAGAGCACATATCCGAGCATATTAGACCATGTCGGCGATGTTCTGTACTTTTAGGATATGGATATTCTTGCTCCGAGCAATGAGATCGTCTAGGAAGTAAATGATTATATAATGTCTCTTTTACCTGGAGATGCCACAGAATTTATGAGTTCAGATAGCATATGCCCTGACGAAGATGATACCATCAATAGAGAAGATGTCTATTCTGTCGAGTTCCTAAACACTATAAGGACTTCTGGGATACCAAATCATATATTTCAACTTAAGGTTGGTTGTCCTATAATGCTTCTTAGAAATATTGATCAGTCAGCCGAGCTTTATAATGGGACTAGATTGATTGTTACTGTGATTGGCAAGCACGTTATTGAGGCTAAGACGATACATGGAAAGAACGCCGGAGTGAAGATTTTCATACCTAGGATGGTACTTTCACCTTCTGATATTACCAAGTTTCCTATTAGATTTCAGCGAAGGCGATTTCCTATATCAGTCTGTTATGCAACGACTATCAATAAGAGTCAGGGACAATCTTTATCTCATGTTGGACTCCACCTACCAAAGTCTGTTTTCAGCCATGACCAGCTCTATGTTGCACTTTCCAGAGTAACAAGCAGGAAGGGGCTCAAGGTTTTAGCATTGGATGAGGAAGGCAATCCCATCAACACGATCACCAATATTGTATACAAGGAGGTGTTTTCAAAGCTTTGAGGTATCATTTTATCATATTAATACACTTTATGTCTAAAGTAGCAACATACATTTATTTGATTTTATTATTGCTTACTGATCTATACAAATATCGTTTTGCAGTTGGTGATTATTCAGATATCTACGGTGATTGTACACGTTGACTTTGCATTCTCTTTCATATTTTTCGATGTAGTGAACCTTTAATTCCTTTTAATATATTGTTTGGATAATATTTTCTTTCACGTATTACTTATTTAAAGGAAACCATGCCGTGGCAACGTGTACATTATAATTGTAATTACATTGACAAAATATATCATGTTAATTATCATTTCTTATTTGCTAAGTTCGGTAAATTATTTCAAGAAGAAACGTTTTTGACTCGGTCTAACCCATATAATTGTCATTATTTATTTCCTTAAGTTGTTTATATTTTTTGTGTCCTAATTAAATAATTCACATCGATATAATCATTCTTTTTACTAAATTCTTTGAATTATTTTTAGAAGAAAAGAATAATTTATCAGTTAAATTGATAGATTTATCATGTTATTATCATCATCATTATTCTATTTTTACTATATTATGTGAGTTATTTTTTGGAAGAAATTCTTTCCGTCCCTAAATAAAAAATTAATTAAATTCACAAAGTTTATTGTGTTACTCAATTATGTAAATTGAGTTTATCAAAAAAAAATCTATCCTACATGATTAGAGTTACATAATATTTGCTCTTTATAAAAGGACTCCGAGATTTTTTCTAAATCTATCAAATTTCGTGCTCAATTAGAGTCTTATAGTATTTACTCTTCATAAAAAGAGTCCAACAATTTTTTTCTACTCGATATTCATCGATCCTAATTAAAGAAATAATTAAATTTCTATTGATAAATGTAAAGACTAAATAACTTATGCTCATCATTGAAAAACCACATAGTTGTGTAAATTGTCATGTATACGTTTTTATAGCAACGACTCAATAGCAGCAGCCAGGATTCATCGCCAGAAAATTGGATTGAAGAATCACCAAAAGAAAAACAGAGAATGAAAATACACGAATCGAGGCGATTGATATCTTTCCGCAAGATAATTACGTTCCTATATATTGACGGTTTTCAGACGTATTATCCCCAAAGATACAACGGGTAACATCTTCGGTTCTATGACACACCAGAAACGAAGCCCCGACGAACTGGAAGATAAGAGAGAACTGAGCAAACTGTATGTATGTATGTATGTATGTATGTATGTATGTATGTATGTATGTATGTATGTATGTATGTATGTATGTATGTATGTATGTATGTTTGTGTATTCTAATGATTGATGTGATCTGTAGTCCAGCCTCTACTATGAACACGGACACACACACACACACACACACACACACACACACATATATATATATAGGGGCGGGTTATGGTGATAAACCCCTTAGTGTAGGAATACGAGAAAAGATATGTTCGTCTAGCACATCTTTCATATGTGTGCAGCACAATGAAAATTATTATGCTGCACAGATTTTAAATATGTGAGTTTAGCACATATTTTATTATTTCGTAGCACAGATTTTAAATAGGTTAAGTCTAGCATATCTTCCATCGCATCGTAGCACAAACAGCACAAACATGTAGCACAACCTCACTTAATTTACATATTTCAGCTCGCGTAGCACACACAGCACAAACACGTAGCACAACTTAGTATAAATCTCAACCATTGATCTAACTCAATTAAAGGGCCAAATTCATTTCTATTGTAATACTCGAGATTTTCGTTTCCAGTTATTTAGAATTATTTGTCGTTATGTGCCGGTTATTTTGTTTCATTGATGATTATTTGGAATTTTCTCTCTGTTGTGTACGATATGATGTACCGTGTTGTGATTTTCATCGAGTGCAATTTGGTGCTGCATCAGTCATATTGATCATATACTTGTGCATGTGACACTGTATGTTGTTTCTCTTTGTATGGTTGTTCTCGTTGTGGACCATCAGAGCCTCGTTGTCACGCTGGGAGTCGTGTTATTCCTCGGGAAGTTGCATCATTGTACCAGATTCAGACCGGGCTGTTGTCAGAACATGTTACGTACGCTATCTAGTGCATTGCGTACGTAACTGGTGATGGATAACATACATTATATGTTGAGGTTACATATGTTATCATACCTATTGGATTGGTGCAGTAACCTCTAGGGAGGCTTTAGCGTACGCTACATGAGACATATATCGTACATTATAGACTGGTTATGTACGTAACAGTGGGGAGATTGCGTATGTTAACTTACCTGTAGATCGGCATAGTGAGTTCGGTGCAGGATGTTGCGTACGCTGCACATAGGACTTAACGTATTTCAAGTGTTGTTACATACGTAACATTGGTGTATTGC
This sequence comes from Orobanche coerulescens, assembly GCA_033398695.1. Taxonomy (NCBI): domain Eukaryota; kingdom Viridiplantae; phylum Streptophyta; class Magnoliopsida; order Lamiales; family Orobanchaceae; genus Orobanche; species Orobanche coerulescens. Next base: position 352,522 of record JAWKAU010000065.1, read on the forward strand.
ATACGTAACGTTCAGAGGTGTATATATACAGGAACTGCAAACCCATTTCGGTGGTTTACACCATTTTCATCCTCCTCATTTGGGCGAGCGGTTGGGACGATCTCAAGTCAAGAGAGGGTGGATATTTCATCATGCATCAATGTATTTGAGTTCCTAGCAAGGATTAACACCACCTAATCCAGCGTTCTTCATCGGATCGAAGGTAATGTTCTTGAAAACCTAGAATTGACATTTTGTTTTTTTTTTGTTCATGATTTCGATTCTAGTCGAATTTTGATGAATCGGTTGGTGTTATATGATGTTATTAATTGTGATCTATAGATTGTATATCCATACTTCGAGTTGTTTAACTCGATTGACGATTTGAATCTCGGGAATTATTGAACATTTAACATTCGATTAAATGTTTCAATGAGTCTCCTTCAGTGTTGGACATGTTTTCCACCGTATTTGGTCGTTATATGTGTAGTAATTGTGTTGCCGTTCTTTTCTCATGGAGGTTGTAGGTTTTTCGGGTCTGTTCGGTTGAACTGTGTTCTTTGGAAGATTCGCATCGATTATTGAGGCAAGTATCTTACCCATACATTTTGTGTTTTGTAGATGTAATAATTTGTAATCGACATATTACGTACGTAATCGATGGCCAGAACCTCCTATCTGAAATAACGAAGACCATTACGTACGTTATGGCAAGGACTTAACGTACGTTATGCGCACAGTTAACGCACATTATGACCAACACATAATGTGCGCTATCGATGGACAGAACTCACTGTCCGGCTGGGAAGACCCTTACGTACATTATGAGTAGAACTTAACGTACGCAAGGCACATGATGATAACGTAAGTTATGCTCATCGCATAGCGTACGTAAGGCACAGCCACGAAATCGCGAAACGGCAACAACAACACAAGACGAGGATATGCATACGAAGATTGCACAACGACAAACTCAAGCGTTCAAAGAAAATACAATTCCGACTACCCGAAGGTTCGGAATAACGACAACGAAAGTAATTACCCCCAAACACGCAGAACAAAACATTATCAAAATGTCAAAATGCTCGCAAGCGAGTTCTGGAAATCAGAAAAATGCCAAAAACGAAAATTTACCGAAAGGGGAAATCACGGGTATTACATTCTACCCCTCTAAAAAGAAGTTTCGTCCCGAAAATTTAGAAAAAAGAAAGGGTGAAGTCACAAATAATAAAGCACGGACGACAAAATCTCAGCGGTCCCGACGAATCGATCCCGATACCGATGCCGAAGCACGATTCTAGGAAACTTCATGGAATATTTCACAAAACTGAACTCTAGGGCCCTCAAGTCCATAGTTATAACAAGTAATCGGTTGCAAATGACAATTAGATTGCACATGATCCACAACGTTGCAATTGAAACACCTCCCAATCTGACTAGGAGTCAAAGAAGACGATTTGGAACCCTTGGTTCCAACGAACAAAGAAAATGAAGGTTTCACCGAAGGACTATGCGAAACTCGATGAGAAGAAGTTTCGACTCCCACACTGTAATAATCGTACCTTCTACTGGTTATAATTATGAACTCATGAACTTTGTGGTTTGGTTCGTAATTTTTTTCGAATATTGGTATCATGTGTTTGATTCGAGATTGGGCCTGTATGTTATGTTTCTTGTTAGTATTCTGCTAATATTCGTTATCGTTGTGTCGAACCGCTTGTATCGCTTCTGCAACCCAGGATTAGCGCACGCTAATTTATATGGGTAGCGTACGCAACGGAAGTTGTAGGCTAGCGCGCGCTATTACAGGAAGTTACGCATGCTAACTGGCAGCATGGGGCAGTCCACAGAGCACTGGACTGGGACAAAAAATCGAGCTAGCGCACGCTAAGGCATCATAGTAGCGCACGCTAGGGGAATAGGTACCGCACGCCACTGTTGGGTGATAATGCGCGCTAAGTGGCCCGGACAGTAAGGACAGTGAGGTCTGGACTTTGGCCAGACCAACATGTAACGTGCGCTAAGACGGTCGTTGCGTGCGCTAACTCGTCAGTCGTAGCGCACGCTAGTCGGTCGTAACGCACGCTACCGGAATAGACAGACGGGTTTCTGAACAGGGCAGAAGGTTCTGGACTTAGACTGGTCACCAGATAGCGCACGCTAAGGCGGAAGCTGCGCGCGCTAACTCGGCGGTACAGCGCACGCTAACTCGATTGAGTAGCGCACGCTGTCGGATGTGGTGCACACCAGCTCGGCTGGGCAGAAGGGTCTGGGCTGCAGACCTAGGCCGATAGCTCATGCTATTCGGTAAGCATTAGCGCGCGCTAGGGCGCACTTATATAAATACATGTGTTGCGGTCAACACTTGTCATTTTTCACCTTCTTTCCACTTCTTCGAGCTTCTAGACGACTCCAGGGCTGTGTAGGCGAGGGTTTCGGCGGAGCACGATTGAAACTCAAATCTTTTCAACTTCAAGTAAAGATCTATCAATCCTACATCATCTTCACCAAGGAATTGAGGTAATCCTTCCGTAGAACCCTAACTTTGGGGAAATTTGGGGGTTTTGGAGATCTCGTTTCTCCAACCGTTTTAGCTCCAAATTTATGATGGATTATAGTTGAAAATAGTTGCATAAGTATGATTTCATGATTTCCTCAAGGTTTTGTGGATTGATTCCAAATCTTCTTTTGTAAATCGAGCAGAACCCGTTATGCCTCGTAGTGCTCGATTAAATGGTCCTAAGGGTAGAACTTAGGATGGATTTTAGTGTTTTCCAACAAAATTGTAAATGATTGAGCCTCAATGTTTGTTAGGAGCGGAATTTGGAAGATAGTTCAGACCGTAGCCTTGTTCGTTGTTGTTCCGTTGAGAGTAAGAAAGTTCAGGCAAGTACTTTATTGCATTAGTTTATGGCATGCATTTCTGTGATGGTTTAGTGAATGATGAGAGTTGAAAGGTTATTCTCGGGTACTCTCACTCGGGGATTGACTCGACGGGGTCACACGGGGACCTGGTGGCTTAGCGGCTGGACCAGGTCACGAGAGATACTTTGAGTGGACATCCTCACCTGGGGTTGCTCGATGGGGCACACAGGGACTTGGTGGTTTGAGGGCCGGACCAGGTCACGAGGATCGTCGGAGTGTTTTTACTGATGATCGATATTGATATTCCGGAATATCGCGAATTGAACTGTTTTGGATTTTGAAATAATTCGGAAATGCCTGTGGATTAAAATAATTGTAATACTGTACTTGCACTAGCGGTTGTGGCTAACCCCATCGTTGGGGTGGAATGTTTTGTACATTTCAGGTATTCTCGAGGGACAGGAGCCCCCATGTGGCGCACACGGAGTTGACAAGCACACTGGATGTTAGAGAGCTCGTATCAGTCGTTGTATTTGTGATGTTTGAGTCAGTTTTATATACTGTATTATTGTTGGTTTTGAGTTGTACTTTGTCGTGTAATGTTTGCGTTGAGTGGTTGATGTTGAAATATACTATTTTGGCCGCGGCCGAGGCCTAACTCGTGTTTTGTATCCTTTGTTGGACTATTATGTCGTGGTTATTATGTATTGGATTGTGGTTTAATCCTGTGTGTCGTCAGCCTGGCGGGACCTCTGTGTGTCCTGCGGCGTGTAATAACCCAAAGTGAAATTGCGGTGTTACATTTATGTATCAGAGCCTAGGTTTCGGGAATTCCTAGGCCTTTGGTTATTTGGGTTGTCAAGTCGTAAGAGTCGTATAAACTGATTGAGCTCAACACCGTGTGTTGCTGTCAGGCCGTGTGACCCATGGTGATAAGACTCCTTAACTCTCTTTGTGCCTTGTCGCTTTCATAGTAGAGAAGATTTAAATTACTTGGATTGTGATATGTTCTGATAATTTTAATCCTTCTATATCTCAGTATGTTGAGAGGCCGTGGCGGATGTGGACGCGGCAGAGGCCGTGGTCGTGGTACCACTAACGAATCTGGCACACATTCTAATGATGCATCTGATTCGGCATCCCATACGGAGCCGAACACCGCTTCTCTAGATCCGAGCGGTCAGCCAGATCCTACTGTAAGTCAAGAACCGTCGGCTGACACTAATGTGAATGCCGGCATAGCTGCTATACTCCAGTAGGTAGCAGCACAATTAGTCAAGTTGAATGAGTCTGGGCATCATGATCAACCGACAGATGAGAGTAAATGGCTTCAGGGAGTGATGAAAATGCAACCTCCTCGTTTTACTGGTGCGTCTGATACGTTGGGCTGGGAAGGATGGTTGTTTCAGTTTGGCAGGATTTTTGACGGCGTTGCGTGCCCCGAAGAGAGACGGGTCCCTATTGTACAATATTTCCTTGACAAGGAGGCTGTGGATTGGTGGGAAGCCGTGAAACCTACGGATCGTGTGGCCACTTGGGCCGAGTTTAAAGCTGCGATAGACGAAGAGTATTGTCCTTGGCCTATTAAAGAAAAACGAATTGCAGATTTCTTTACGGCAACACCACAAGATGTACCTGTCACCGAGGCCATTGTTACATATAATCAGCAACTGAATCATGTTCGTGAGCAAGTAAGGACCGAAGCGGATAAAATCCGTTACTTTGATTTGAGAATGAAGCCCAGGATTCGTGAGGCTATGGCGGGTTTCAGATGCGTTACGTTGAAGGAATATCAGGATCGTGCGTTGGCTATCGAGATGGTCATTTCTGCGTCAAGGTCGGGTACCGAGATAAAGAAGCCGAAGATGACCGGTGGTTTTTCGGGAAGTAAGAGTGGTGGATTTCACAAATCTCAAGATTCTCACTCCACTATCGGGAAGTCTGTCCAGCAAGCCAGTAGTGATCCGAGTTTATGACCGGGCCAATCTTCTGCCTTTAGTAGAGGACAATGTTTCAATTGTAATCAAACAGTCCATCAGTGTCGAGAGTGTCCACTTCCTCCCGTTATTTGTTTCACATGCGGTCAAGCCGGTCATCGGGCGACTCATTGCGAGGCTGCCACCAGATTTGTTAAACAGCAGAGTTCGGCACCAACTCCGAGTGTGAACCCGGGGACTACATCTAATCAGCCGCAATAGACTTTGGGACGTGGAAGAGGTCGAGGCCGATTGGATCGTCAAGCTGCATCGAGTGTGGGTTCGGTACAGCCCAGAGTGTACCAGATGAGGCGTGCGGACGACACAGAGTCTCCGGTAGCTGCAGGTATCACGCAAATATTTCTCAACCTGTATCGGTATTATTTAATTCGGGAGCTACCCATTCGTTCATTGCTCTTGATTGTGTGAAACGTTTGGGTCTTGGGTGTTTGATTGAGTGCGAACCATTCGTAGTAAGTACTCCTAGTGGAGAGCGTTTGATTGGGAACCAAGAGATCAAAAATTGTCTCGTGCATATCGGGAGTCGAGATTGGCCTTCAAACCTCATTGTGGTAGATCTGAAAGGAGAGGACGTAATTCTGGGAGATGATTGGTTAAATCGTCATGGTGCTATCATGAACTACCGAACGCGAACTATTTCTATAATAACGGAAGATGGTGTCGAGCACACTTTCTTGGGTCGTAAACCGGGTAGTTCAGGTGGGGTGATTTCCGCTGTTAAAGGGATAAAATTGTTGAAACAAGACTGTATTGGTTATTGGTGTTACGCCATGAGCACAAATGATGGTGAAGCCGATTTATTGTCAATTCCAGTTGTGAATGAATACCCAGATGTATTTCCGGATGATCTACCGGGATTACCTCCGTCTAGAGATGTAGAGTTTCCTATTGATCTTGTGCCAAGTGCAACACCTGTTTCCCGAGCGCCGTATCGTATGGCACCCTCCGAGATGTTAGAACTGAAGAAACAATTGGGCGAGCTTCTGGATAAAGGGTACATTCGACCTAGTGCATCACCTTGGGGTGCGCCGGTCCTCTTCGTTAAGAAGAAGGACGGATCATTCCGTCAATGCATTGATTATCGGGAATTGAATAAGTTAACCATTAAGAACAAATATCCTTTACCTCGGATAGATGACTTGTTCGACCAACTTCAGGGTGCCACAGTTTTCTCTAAAATTGACTTGCAATCGGGATATTACCAGCTGAGGATTCGGGATTCTGACATTCTGAAGACTGCCTTCCGTACTCGGTACGGCCATTACGAATTTGTGGTTATGCCATTTGGCCTAACCAACGCTCCTGCCGTGTTTATGCAGTTGATGAACAAAGTTTTCATTGACTATCTTGATAAATTTGTGGTCGTTTTCATTGATAATATTCTTGTCTACTCCCGGAATGAGGAAGATCATGCTGAACATCTCCGAATGGTGTTGAACACTTTGAGAATGGAGAAACTTTACGCTAAATTCTCAAAGTGCGAATTCTGGCTTAAAGAGGTGACATTTCTTAGTCATGTAATTTCGGTTGATGGAGTTCGGGTGGATCCCCAAAAGATAGCGGCCATTGTTGAGTGGGAACCCCCTAGGAATGTGAAGGAGACCAGAAGTTTTCTAGGGCTTGCCGGATATTATCGCAGATTCGTCGAAAGATTTTCAAAAATCGCTCGACCACTTACTCAATTTCTCCAGAAATCTCAGAAATTCGAGTGGTCAGACGAGAGGCAAAACAGTTTTGATGAACTTAAACGACGATTAACTTCGGCGCCCGTGTTATCGTTACCTCAGGGCACCGATGATTTCGAAGTGTACAGTGATGCTTCCGGACTTGGATTGGGTTATGTTTTGATGCAGAGAGGTAGAGTAATTTCATATGCGTCCCGACAATTGAAACCATATGAAATAAATTACCCTACCCATGATTTAGAGTTATCGGCGGTTGTATTCGCGCTATAAATTTGGAGGCATTATCTTTATGGCTCTTCGTGTAAAATCTACATGGATCACAAAAGTCTAAAATATATATTTAGCCAAAAGGAGCTAAATATGAGACAACGTCGATGGTTGGAGCTGATTAAGGATTATGATCTTGAAATATTATATCATCCAGTAAAAGCTAATGTGGTAGCGGACGCATTGAGTCGGAAACCCGTAGCCCTCCAAATGCTGAGTATGCTTACATCTCAACACGAGATCCGTCGAGACATAATTGGGCAAGATATAGAGATTTGGCTTCAGAAAGTTCAAGGCCAATTATGTACTTTGGAGATCACGTCGTATTTGGTCAACGAAATCAAGTCGAAGCAATTTGAGGATCCGTTACTAGTCCAGCTAAGAAAGGATGTGATGGGAGGAAAAGCTCCCGGATTTATGATTCAGGACGATGGTGTTTTAAGGTTTAGAGGTAGACTTTGTATACCTGTAGACGTCGAGCATAAGCAGACCATATTGAGGGAAGCGCACACTACACCATATTCTCTTCACCCCGGTACAAGCAAAATGTATAAGGACGTGAAGAATAACTATTGGTGGAGCAATATGAAAAATGATGTTGAAGAGTTCGTGTCGAAATGCTTGACGTGTCAACAAGTCAATATTGAACATCAACGGCCAGCGGGGTTGCTTAAATCGCTACCAATCCCAGAATGGAAATGGGAGGATATAACGATGGATTTTGTCACCAATATGCCGAGTACGCGAACAGGGATGAACATGATTTGGGTTATTGTCGATCGACTAACCAAGTCAGCTCACTTTCTGGGAATTAAGGATAATTGGGGGCCCGAGAAACTAGCTCATGTATTCATCGCGGAAATTGTAAGATTACACGGGACTCCTAAGAGCATTATTTCCGATCGAGACGGTAGATTTGTGTCGCACTTTTGGCAATCCGTTCACCGAGCTTTAGGGACGAAACTGAGGCTCAGTACATCGTACCATCCCCAGACTGATGGGCAGTCTGAACGGATAATTCAGACTCTTGAGGACATGCTGCGAGCATGTGCCCTAAATTGGAAGCATGACTGGGAATCGCACTTGCCACTAATCGAATTTGCCTACAATAATAGCTGGCATGCGTCCATTAAGATGGCACTGTTTGAGGCTCTATATGGATGGAAATGTAAGTCACCATTGTGTTGGGATGATTCCTCTGAACTGATTGGGACAGAGCCGGATATGTTAGTGGAGACCCGGGAGAAGATTTCTTTGATTCGCGAGAGGCTTTTGGCCGCCCAAAGCCGATAGAAGTCATATGCCGATAATCGACGTCGACCGCTAGAGTTCGAAGCCGGAAATCATGTGTTGATAAAAGTATCGCCAACCCAGGGAGTTTATCGCTTTGGGAAGAAGGGTAAACTCAGTCCGAGATATGTTGGGCAATTCGAGATTATAGAACGAATTGGTGAACTTGCTTATCGCGTGGGCCTTCCGCCTTCACTGGGTCATGTGCATAATGTATTTCATGTTTCGCAGTTGAGGAAATACGTACCAGACCCTAAGCATATCATTGATTTCGGAGAGATTGAATTGAATTCCGATATCACCTTTGAGGAAAAACTAATCTAGATTTTGGAGCGTCGGGTAACACAACTTAAGCGTAAAGTTATCCCTTTGGTCAAAGTACAATGGTCGAGACATGGATCGGAAGAAGCCATGTGGGAGACAGAAGAGCATATGAAGTCTAGATACCCCGAATTATTCACTTCGTAAGTTTCGGGATGAAACTTGTTCTTAGGGGGAGAGAATGTAATAATCGTACCTTCTACTGGTTATAATTATGAATTCATGAACTTTGTGGTTTGGTTCGTAATTTTTTTCGAATATTGGTATCATGTGTTTGATTCGAGATTGGGCCTGTATATTGTGTTTCTTGTTAGTATTCCGCTAATATTCGTTATCGTTGTGTCGAACCGCTTGTATCGCTTCTGCAACCCAGGATTAGCGCACACTAATTTATATGGGTAGCGTACGCAACGAAAGTTGTAGGCTAGCGCACGCTACTACAGGAAGTTATGCACGCTAACCGGCAGCATGGGGCAGTCCAGAGAGCACTGGACTGGGACAAAAAAATCGAGCTAGCGCACGCTAAGGCATCATAGTAGCGCACGCTAGGGGAACAGGTAGCGCACACCACTGTTGGGTGATAACGCGCGCTAAGTGGCCCGGACAGTAAGGACAGTGAGGTCTGGACTTTGGCCAGACCAACACGTAATGCGCGCTAAGACGGTCGTTGCGTGCGCTAACTCGTCGGTCGTAGCGCACGCTAGTCGGTCGTAACGCACGCTACCGGGATGGACAGAAGGGTTTCTGAACAGGGCAGAAGGTTCTGGACTTAGACTGGTCACCAGATAGCGCACGCTAAGGCGGAAGCTGCGCGCGCTAACTCGGCGGTACAGCGCACGCTAACTCGATTGAGTAGCGCACGCTGTCGGATGTGGTGCACACTAGCTCGGCTGGGCAGAAGGGTCTGGGATGCAGACCTAGGCCGATAGCGCACGCTATTCGGTAAGCGTTAGCGCGCGCTAGGGCGCACTTATATAAATACATGTGTTGCGGTCAACACTTGTCATTTTTCACCTTCTTTCCACTTCTTCGAGCTTCTAGACGACTCCAGGGCTGTGTAGGCGAGGGTTTCGGTGGAGCACGATTGAAACTCAAATCTTTTCAACTTCAAGTAAAGATCTATCAATCCTACATCATCTTCACCAAGGAATTGAGGTAATCCTTCCGTAGAACCCTAACTTTGGGGAAATTTGGGGGTTTTGGGGATCTCGTTTCTCCAACCGTTTTAGCTCCAAATTTATGATGGATTATAGTTGAAAATAGTTACATAAGTATGATTTCATGATTTCCTCAAGGTTTTGTGGATTGATTCCAAATCTTCTTTTGTAAATCGAGCAGAACCCGTTATGCCTCGTAGTGCTCGATTAAATGGTCCTAAGGGTAGAACTTAGGATGGATTTTAGTGTTTTCCAACAAAATTGTAAATGATTGAGCCTCAATGTTTGTTAGGAGCGGAATTTGGAAGATAGTTCGGACCGTAGCCTTGTTCGTTGTTGTTCCTTTGAGAGTAAAAAAGTCCAGGGAAGTACTTTATTGCATTAGTTTATGGCATGCATTTCTGTGATGGTTTAGTGAATGATGAGAGTTGAAAGGTTATTCTCGGGTACTCTCACTCGGGGATTGACTCGACGGGGTCACACGGGGACCTGGTGGCTTAGCGGCTGGACCGGGTCACGAGAGATACTTTGAGTGGACATCCTCACCTGGGGTTGCTCGACGGGGCAGACAGGGACTTGGTGGTTTGAGGGCTAGACCAGGTCACGAGGATCGTCGGAGTGTTTTTACTGATGACCGATATTGATATTCCGAAATATCGCGAATTGAACTGTTTTGGATTTTGAAATAATTCGGAAATGCCTGTGGATTAAAATAATTGTAATACTGTACTTGCACTAGCGGTTGTGGCTAACCCCATCGTTGGGGTGGAACGTTTTGTACATTTCAGGTATTCTCGAGGGACAGGAGCCCCCATTTGGCGCACACGGAGTTGACAAGCACACTGGGTGTTAGAGAGCTCGTATCATTCGTTGTATTTGTGATGTTTGAGTCAGTTTTATATACTATATTATTGTTGGTCTTGAGTTGTACTTTGTCGTGTAATGTTTGCGTTCAGTGGTTGATGTTGAAATATACTATTTTGGCCGCGGCCGAGGCCTAACTCGTGTTTTGTATCCTTTGTTGGACTATTATGTCGTGGTTATTATGTATTGGATTGTGGTTTAATCCTGTGTGTCGTCAGCCTAGCGGGACCTCTGTGTGTCCTGCGGCGTGTAATAACCCAAAGTGAAATTGGGGTGTTACACACACTATCCGAAAAATCTCCAGACATCCTCTGCCTCTTCGGCTCATGCAAAGGCCTAGTAGATAACGATGCCATCTCGCACGCCATGGCTCGATTCTGATACTCTCTCAGAGTAGTACAAGTGAAACCCGACATGTACCGTCAAATCTGGTCTGATCCGCATATCGAAATGACGGATTTTGTCTTCCTCGGTCCTCACCTGCCCCTTCACGTAAGCGAGCTGTCGACTATAATTGATGATAGCCTGCGACACGGGTATATCCTGTGGCTCGGCTAGATAAAACTCTCGGATCCTCTGCTCTCGGATCGGCTCCGGACAGAACTCGACTTCCATCAAATTCTTGACTTCTTCCTAAGTAACAGTATGATCCTGAGGCTCAACGGCCTCCCACCAATTAGTAGCGTCACTATCGAGAAGGAACTGAGTGATAGGAATCCTCCATTCCTCTGGACAACCAACCGCCTTGAAAATCTTTTCCAATTGGAAAAGCCAACCGTCCCAGCCCAAAGTATCACCTACGCCCGCAAAACAGGGAGGACGCATACGTACCACTTCTCTAAGCCACTGAGTCGACCCGACGTTCTCAGTCACGATAGTGTTACGCTGAACTGCCTGGGTCAAATGAGTCATCTGGTCTGCCACCTGCTGAAGTATAGTAGCAACACCAATACCAACGCCATCACCGGCAGCATGATTCTGATCAGGCGACTGATTGCCATGGCCCCAACCTCTGTCCCTCGATATACTAAACTGAACAAACGTTCGTTAAAACGAGACATAACAACACATAACATCAATCACAAAAGAAGGTCCATACAAGACACACTGCGAAGCACAAAAATATTCTTGCTAACAAGAGTTACCACAGTGTTCACACAATAAACTCATATCTGATAGTTCTCATAGATTCGGAAATGAATATTTCCGACAACAACATTTATCAAGTCATCACACATCAGAAGCAAGCACATGGGTAAACCACTCGAAACATTCAACACATGCCCAAGGCTAAGCGCATCTATCACTGCATATACGACAATATCATTCAAGTTTCGAACCATTCTCAACTGTTACCATCGTTTTTGAAACAAAACCAAACTCTCATAAAATAGTCATAAACTCCTACACTAAAGTTGACAAAACTCATCGGTTTTCCAATAATCAAGAACATCCCAATTCAGTTGAACTTTTGAAAATCTCAAGTCAAAATTTTGAGTTAAAACACTGAATTTTTCGAAATATATTAAAGTTCAAACTTTCTAACAAGAGTCACGGAAAAACAGTTTAATGACCACAACTCGAGCATCATCAACACGGGTAATGATTTTAGTCAGCACACATTTCTTTCAAACATAATTGCCGAACGTACATATAGAAAAAATGGAATTTCCTTCTCAAACAACAAAAATGTTTGTAATTATCGCTTCTTCGTGAAATGGATCAAGGATTTCTTATTTTGAAAATTTTGAAAAAGTGTGAAAAATATTTTTGAAGACGTGTCGTTCCTCATAAAGTGGAAAGGACTCAGTCTAGAAAAAAATAAATTTGAAATCATCAATATCCTGTTCTGTTTCGAAGCGAAACTTTCGAATCTTAGCAAAAAAATTCCAATATCCTTTCGATCATAACCAAAATGACGATAATATTTTACAATGTCCAGAATACTTTAAAACGCCTACTTCAGATACTGTCTGAAGATGTCATTTGAAAATACAAGACTAACTCGTCAAAGTTTAACCGTTTTCAAAATCCATGCAAAACTGTTGATTAACCGCACCATCGAAATATTTTCAAAAATCGGTTCTTTACGAACATATTCAAGTTCGTAATTTCAATTAAGAAAACCGTTTTCAAACCTACACGCAGCGGACATAATTACAACTACCCAAAAATAATCGGACTTGAAACCACATGCCCACTCGGCAAACATAATTCGCAATCACCAAGTTCAATCATACGTCAGAACTACCCATCTGAGTTCCTCACGAACTCTACCGTCGATACATTCTCTGGAATACGTCAAGATTCACAGTTTTCACATCATATTGCACCAATCGGTGTCCAACCATCAATACATTCAGCTCAATATACACACGATATACCGCAAGTATCAAACACGGATTTCACTTTACAGCACTACACAAACAAAATTACGAACCACAATCATCACACGTACAGGAAATCATGAAATACCAATACCTCGCATAAAAGATGAGACTTACATCCACAGGCTGCACGGAGATGATGGCTGCACCACGATACTAATCACAACGAATCACAATTGATCACAATGATCACGCTTGTTCACAACTGATCACCCGAGTGACACGATAAGACACGACTCCGACAAGACTCGACTCGACAAGACCCAACTACCTAGGTTTTCGCAAACCTAAGCTCCGATACCATTTATGTAACACCCTCAATCCACTTAGGGATATTACACTCCGTAGATCCTTTCCGCAAGGATCTACCAGGCAGGAAACTACAAAACAAAACCCACAAGTGGTCAACTCGACCAAAATATAAACCCATAGACCGATTAGGTCTCTCAAAATACAACATAGCAGTACAACTGATAAACCAAAATACAACTCGATCACATTTTACACAACATGTCCATCCTCTTAAGGATGACAAGGAACTAGAAGTAAACATTCGAACCGACAGATCACTGACGGACAACCGATTACAACTGTGACTAGTACCGCTGCTTTACATCATCCTCCAAGCCGATCCTGTGGTTGCTCTCTCTCAAATCGGAATACCTGAAAATCATAACATAATCCCCCAACGAGGGGTTAGCGATGTAAATCGCTAGCAAGTAACCAAACTATACAATTATACATCAAGAATACAACCGTTATGGAAATAACATTCTGACAAGGTAGTAACATGATCCCCGAGTCTAAAGTCTTTTCAAAATCATTTGCTTTAAAATGGATCATGTGAATTACTCCAGAAATCACTTTAAGAGATTATTTAGAGACTTCGGGGGTCTCAATGTAAAATCGTGAAATAGGAATATTTTTCCTTTTCAAAAAGGTTTTCCTTCAAAATCATATAAATGATTCATTTCTCAACCAAGCCTCAAAAACCAAACCACATTCACCAATATAACCGGGATCCAGGATTCAAACATTCACAATTCAGAGATATCAAATCAACAGTCAAATCGTCTCCGTGGCCCCGAAGGTCCCACCCGGATTAGCTCATCGAAACAACCTCAAACACACCCATAAGTTATCTTGATATCATACTCGCAAGTAACGATTCTCGGAGCCCTCTCCAGACCTACCTAATTAGATAACTTTATGGTCAAATCATAACGTCTGGCCGTACTCGCAAGTAACGCGCCTCCGGGGGCCTCAATGGAACCCTACCCGGATAACATCATTCAAACACGCCCATAAGTTATCATGAAATCGCACTCGCAAGTGACAATTCTTGGAGCCCTCTCCAGACCTACCCGATTTGATAACCTTATGGTCACCATGTAATGTCTCTCCGTACTCGCAAGTAACGCGCCGCCGGAGGACTCGACGGGACCCTACCCGAGTAACATCTCAATTCACTAAGATACACAACAACAAAGGTACAATATTCACTACAACCGTAAACACGTATCACATAAGTTAACGCATCATCACTTCAACAAAGGCACAACATTCACAGCACACCATCAATCAGGAAAAAGGCTAACGAGTGTATAATACAAGTATTACGCGATTCCACAATTCCTCGGGCAACTACTCTTTTCTAGTATCTGTTTTAAGCGCAAAATAACATGAACGTTATCATTCTTCACGAAACTCAAGTTTACGCCCGACTTTACTTTCATAGAAATCACATATTCGTTTGAAAGTAAGTTACGGTTAAATATACAATCACTAACAAGTCCACGTTAAATTCACGACACATCACATTCTCAAAGTATAAAGAATATAGACGAGATACTCGCCTCAAGTCCAAAGCACGCGAAGCAATGGGAAAGCTCGACCGGAAACCCTCGAATCCTCCAACTATGTTGAAAACACAAGAACAACATAATTACTACGGAGTCGATCGCAAGGAGGATGGAAAATATACGAAATTGCCAACAAGAATTCGTAGAAACAAAAGATCGAACACTTGGGGTTCAATACTTCCACAAGAACATCAAGAACATCACTCGAACCCGAATACGACAAGAGACACGAATCAAATCATAGGGGTAGAATCAATACAACCGATTGATAATATACAACAACACGAGTCACGAAGAGCTCGAATCTTGAAGATTCACGAAATATAAAGGAAGGGTTTACAAGATGATTACCTCGAATCAAAGACGAAGAACACGGATTGATGATGTTAATCAACACCAAGAACTCAAGGAAGATGTAAACTTGGAGTTACAAGGCTCCAAAATCGCCCTCCAATCGCCCACAAGTCGCCACAGCCGCAGAGGGATGAAGAAAATGTGGGAAATGACGAACACGATCAACTCCTGGGTATATAAACCCGCGTCAGCATTACGTAGGTTATACACGAAGGATAACATACGTTATCGGTATTACGTACGTAAGGCACGACATATTACGTACGTAATCGATGGCCAAAACCTCCTGTCCGAAATAACGAAGACCATTACGTACGTTATGGCAAGAACTTAACGTACGTAATGCGCACAGTTAACGCACGTTATGACCAACACATAACGTGCGCTATCGACGAACAGAACTCACTGTCCGGCTGGGAAGACCCTTACGTACATTATGAGTAGAACTTAACATACGTAAGGCACATGATGATAACGTACGTTATGCTCATCGCATAGCCTACGTAAGGCACTTAGCAGTTCCAAAACTGCTATGTTCAGCTCGTCGAGTATGAGTGATGAGTCGATTCTTGATCGACTCATTCTGTTCTTTCTAGTCGTGTTTTTGTTTGCTTTTTAGTATTTTTGTTCTCTTTTATGCGTGGTATGTGTGTTTTTAATTTATAGGTAGCCAAGCGAAGATTGTGGTGAAATATGCGCTTTCATAGCTAATATTGGAGTCCATGACGATCAAAAGCTAAAACGGGGCCTAAAACGACGAAAGATTTAAGCAGTATCGGTCAAATCTCCTAAATCCTAGAATCTCCACTCCGAATCGAGATGTATTCTCTTTTGATATAAATTCCTCGTGAAATTAGCTTCGAAACGGTATATCATATGCTAAAATCCGAGGTGAATTGATACAAGAACGAAGGATCTAGCCGAAGAAGACCAAAAACCAGACTTGGCTGCACCAGGCGACTCAACTAGCCGCACCTGTGCGACTCGAGCCACATCAGGTAACTCGGCCGTGTCACAGGACACGGCCGGGTCTCATTCCAGCAAGAACTGCACTTTCCGGATGAGAAGAACTCGACCGTGCCTTTTGGGACACGGCCGAGTCACTATCGACCATTTCGCCTTTCCCGCATAGTGCTGCACGGCCGTGTCACGGGACACGGCCGAGCCCCTTGACAGACTACCTTTTCGATTATTCAGCGCAGTGCGACACGGCCGTGTCCTAGGACACGGGCCGTGCCACTTTTTGTTTCATGTCACTTTCCTTGACATCTTTGCATATTTTAAGCCTTTGTCTTGATTTTTTGGCTATAAAACAAAGTGGAGTGACCCCTTGAGAGGTGTGCTTGTCTTGTGAAGAAGATATTTTGTGGAAAAACACAAGATTAGGGAGGAAAAACACCAAAAGAGTGGGAAAGAGAGAGATTTTCATCATCTTCCTTGTGTGTTCTTGGAGTGAGAAAAATACTTTAGTGAGATATAATAATTCCTTGTATAAATTTGTTGTGAGTTCTTGTAAGAAGATCATCAAACCTTCATCGGGAATTCGATTTCGGCATTTACAAGGGAAGTTTTTACCATGTTTTGTTCTTCAATTTCCATTATTGTTGTTGAATTAATCATGTGTGGCTAAACACTTCATATGGGTTTTTAGATATATCCACACACATGTTTTTGATTGTTAGTTCCTTTTGATTTTCCGGATAAAGTTTGGGATTGTTCCTCTTGTTCGTTCTTCGTTTAAGAACTTTTGAATTAGATCATCAAACCTTTTTCATTGTTGTTATTATTATTCGAATCGAGGGTTTTATCGGTGTTCGCCATCAAACGACCGAAAGAAACGATTGTGAATGTTCTCGATCTTTTTAGCGCGATCTTTTAACGATTTACCTCATCAAAAGTAGTCGGTTAATTGATTGTTAGCTAGGGTTTCGTCCCCATCAAAAGAGTATCCCTTAATTTTCGTTGAGAACAATCGTGATTTTTAGAATTTCCGCCATCAAACGGATTTCTTTTAATCGTGAGCAATCGATAATTCCTAACCTTATTTATTTGAATATCGGAACTAACAATTGATTACGTGTGTGTCGGTGACTCTAAATTCCCATATTAATCTCATTATTGTTATCTCTCATTTATCCGACTATCAAATTGGTGTTGTTATCACTTAGTTCAATTTAAATTTTGTGCATTAGTAATTGTAATCATAATCAACCAATGATGTATTTTAATTTAATTTACTTTTGTTCATTCGACTATTTGCCGAACATTATCGAATTTTAAACCGTTTCCAATTCCTCGAGAGATCGACCTCGGAGTTACTTGCCGCTTACTACAAGAGTGATTCGTACACTTGCGAGTATTTAATTTGAATCCATCAAGTTTTTGGCGCCGTTGTCGGAATTGGCGTTTAATTTTTAATCTTGTTTTAATGATAGTTGAATTGCTATTCTTGATCAATACTATTTCGATAAAATTCGCTCTTACTTCCTTTGTTTATGCTTGGTAGGAGATCGTTGGGTAACCCGATTCTTCCACCGATAGACGAAGTTCAAAGAATTAGAGCACCAAAAATAATGGCCACAACATCAATGGCAAACGACGAGGTGAATCCGGACTTTGAAGAGCGACTTTTGATCCAAGAAGAAAACACTCGTCAACCAAGGGTTGAGAATGTTGCACAAAATATAGATGAGGAAGAAATTCGTCAACCAAGGTTTTCGAGATATGATAATGTTGGGCGCAATCAAGGGATACCTAAGCTCAACAAGGGAGGTACTTTTATCCGAGACAACCACCCGTCGGAATGCAATATGGAGCGAATTATTATCCCGACCTCAATATGGGATGGAGGCGAACTATAACATGCCGCAACAACCTCCGGTCGAACATCTTATGAGGGACTATGCAAAGCCCGTAGTGAACACCGCCATTTCATGCATCCAATTAGCACCAGCCGCAAGGAACTACCACATAAGCGGATTTCACATCGAGCAATTGCCCTCATTTCACGGATTAGCACGAGAGGATCCGTTATCATTCATCCGAGATTTCTATGTGGCGATTGATAACTTCCCATTGAATGGGTTGAGCGAGGATCAACTACGAATGAAGTGTTTCCCTTATACATTCAAGGACGGGGCGAAACAATGGTTGATGACTTTGGCGCCCGGATCACTAAGAACATGGGATGAAGTTTACGATAAATTCATTACCAAGTACTTCTCCCATTCAAAAACGACGCAATTGAGAACTCAAATCTCAACTTTCGGACAACAAGACGGAGAGGCATTTCACGAAGCGTGGGACCGATTCAAAATGCTACTCATTCAATGCCCACACCATCACTATCCGCTTCAACTACTCAATCAATTCTTCTATGACGGATTGACTCAATATTGCCAAGGAGCGGTAGATAATGCAGCCGGTGGTTCGTTTTGGGGTTTGACGGAGAGACAAGCATATGACGTGTATGAAACATTGGGAGCAAATTCTCAACAAAAAAGTGTACGTGTTCGTAGGGGATCCGTGCACCAAGTGAGCGAGAAGGACGAGATGCAATCTAAAATCCATGAGTTGACAAATGAAATAAGACTCAAGACTCAAAATAAACCTTCTAGCTCACGACTTTGCGAGATTTGCGGAGCACCCGGACATGATGCCAATTCATGCCCTCATACTTTTCCAGGAGAACAAACCGAACAAGTTAATTGGGCTATGGGGCAAAGCACGGGAAGGCCCGAATGGGAAGAGAGGAGAAATAATTATGGCGGAAACGCAAGAAATGTACCTCTCCCAAATACTTATCATCCTGGGCTAAGAAACCATCCGAATTTCTCATGGAGAAACAACAACCCGGTGCCATACGACACAAACGCCCAAGCTCAATACAACGGAGGAAACCGAGCCCAACAACCAACGCGAAGTGAACCACCTCCACAACAAAGGAACTCTCTTGAGGAGAGTATAGCGGCATTCATTAAGGAGAGCAAGGAAAACCGAGAGGAGAACAATAAAAGGTTCGAATCTTTAGAAGCTTCGATGAAGAAAATGGAGGTCCAAAGTGGGCAACTTGCTACCGAGGCACGTAGACAAGAAAGGGGTAAACTACCGAGTCAACCCGAGCAAGCTCAAGCCATTACCACTCTCCGAAGTGGTAAAGTGATTAATAAAGAAGTTAATTCAAGTAAAAGAAAGAGGCGATGAGAAAGAAGACGAGTCGGGAAATCAAGAAGAGAAAATAGACGAAGCAACTTCAACTTCCAAGCTTCACAAATCCGCTCAACCATATAAGCCACCAATTCCTTTCCCGAGCCGTCTCGAGAAAAGCAAAGCAAGATGAGCAATTTTCCGAAATCTACGACATGCTTTCGAAGGTTCATGTCAACTTACCTCTTTTGGATGTTGTGAAGAACATTCCCGCTTATACAAAATTTTTCAAAGAGTTGACCTCGAACAAAAGAAGATACAATGGGAACGAGAAAGTAGTGCTCTACGAGGTAGAAGCAAGGGGTCAAAAGAAAGGCGATCCCGGAAGTTTTATGATCGACATTACTATGGGAGACAAGAGAGTTGCTCGTGGGATGCTAGATTTGGGGGCAAGTGTGAATCTCATGCCATACTCGACCTATTTGAGGCTTGGACTCGGGGGAATAAAACCGACAAGAATGACTCTTCAAATGGCGGATAGGTCGGTGAAATACCCCAAATGAGTCATTGAAGACCTATTAGTGCAAGTGGACAAGTTGGTGATTCCGGCCGATTTTGTTATCTTGGAGATGAGCAATTTCGGGACAAGCGAAAATGAAGGGACAATACTTCTAGGACGGCCGTTCATGCGTACAACAAAAACAATCGTCGATGTTGATGAAGGAAAGGTCACCATGACCGTCTTGGGCGAAACCGTGGAAATCAAAGTGTTCGGTTCATCTCCTATCCCTTCTCATATTTATGCTTCCCATGACGTGAATTTTGTTGATTGCATTGATTCTTTGGTTGATGATATATATTTTCATGATGATATAGGTGACACGTTGCATGATGCTCTAACCGTTGAGCATGATATGGGGCTTAATAATCTAGAAATTGAAAGATATGTTGCGTTATTAGATAATTCCGAAATAATTGATGAAGTTGACGGTTTTAAGATACCGTTGGAATTAAAATTTGAGGAGCCTGTTGAAATCACCCCACCCCAACTTGAATTGAAAGAACTTCCGACACATCTTAAATATGTTTTCTTAGGCAAAAGTGACACTTATCCTGTAATTGTCTCTTCCGAATTAACTCCTTTGCAAGAAAACAAATTAGTAGAAGTTCTAACTAAGTTAAAAGAAGCGATTGGGTGGAGTATTTCCGATATCAAGGGAATAAGTCCGGTTAGGTGCATGCATAAAATAATTCTTGAGGAAAATGTTAAACCGGTTAGGCAACCTCAAAGGAGTTTGAATCCGAACATGCAGGAAGTTGTGAAAAAGGAAGTTTTAAAATTGCTAGATGTCGGAGTCAACTACCCGATATCCGACAGTAAGTGGGTGAGTCCTGTGCATGTAGTGCCTAAGAAATCTGGAATAACGGTGGTTCGTAACGATAAAAATGAATTGGTGCCCACTAGAACGGTAACCGGTTGGAGGATGTGCATTGATTACCGGAAATTAAATGCCGTAACAAAAAAGGATCATTTTCCTCTACCTTTCATTGATCAAATGTTGGAACGTTTAGCTGGGCATGATTATTACTGTTTTCTAGATGGTCTTTCAGGTTTCTATCAAATTCCTATTGCTCCTAAGATCAAGAGAAGACCACTTTCACTTGCCCTTTTGGCACTTTTGCCTTTAGGAGGATGCCGTTTGGTCTTTGCAATGCCCCCGCCACTTTTCAAAGGTGCATGCTATCTATATTCTCCGACTTGTTAGAAAGATCCATCGAGGTATTCATGGACGACTTCTCTGTATTTGGAACCACTTTCGATGATTGTTTAAATAATTTGACTATTGTGCTAGAACGATGTATTGAGTGTAATCTTACACTTAGTTGGGAAAAGAGTCATTTTATGGTAAAACAAGGTCTTGTTCTAGGTCATATGGTTTCAAATAAAGGAATGGAGATTGATAAGGCTAAAGTCGATTTGATTGTTAAATTACCGCCACCTTCTTGTGTTAAAGAGGTTCAAGCTTTTAGGGCATGCCGGGTTTTATAGGCGTTTTATTAAAGATTTTTCAAAATTGCCCGCCTTTGAGTAACCTTTTGTGCAAAGATGCTAAATTTGATTTTACCGAGGAATGTTTAGTCGGTTTCAACGCTTTGAAAGAAAAGTTAACTTCAACACCGATTGTTGTCGCTCCCGATTGGTCTCTCCCTTTTGAAATTATGTGTGATGCGTCTGACTTTGCTATAGGTGCCGTTTTGGGGCAAAGAGTGAATAAATTCTTCCACGTGATTTACTATGCGAGTAAAACGCTCGATGAAGCTCAAGCTAATTACACCACCACCGAAAAGAATTTTTAGCCGTTGTATTTTCTTTAGACAAATTTCGATCCTACTTGGTTGGCTCAAAGGTGATTGTGCATACGGATCACACCGCATTGAAATATTTACTAAAAATCCGATGCAAAACCAAGATTGATTCGGTGGGTTCTTTTGCTGCAAGAATTTGATTTGGAATTCAAAGATAAAAAGGGGTCGGAAAACGTAGTGGCCGACCATCTATCTAGGCTAACCGAGGGTGATAATTTTAAGCTTGATAATCATTTGCCAATTGTTGAAACTTTCCCCGATGAGCAATTATTCGATGTAACAAGGACACCTTGGTATGCTGATATTGTCAATTACATTGTTAGTGGTGTTTTGCAGCCCGACTTAACCTATCAAGGGAAGAAGAGGTTTGTTTCCATGTGCAGGCATTACTTTTGGGACGAGCCCTATTTATTCAGGCTGGGGCCTCGATCGATATTCCGACGTTGTGTCCGGAGGAAGAGCACGAGAGCATATTGTTATTTTGCCATGAGTTGCATGGAGGACATTTTAGCGCAAAGAAAACGGCTCACAAGGTCCTTCAATCGGGATTCTACCGCCAACATTGTTTAAGGATGCCTATTTCCATTGCAAGAGTTGCGATCGTTGTCAACGAACGGGAATATAAGCAAAAGGAATGAGATGCCATTGACAAACAACCTCGTTGTGGAACTTTTCGATGTTTGGGAGTGGATTTTATGGGTCCTTTTCCAATTTCCCATGGTTTTGAGTATATTCTAGTTCTTTGTAGACTACGTCTCTAAATGGGTGGAAGCAATTCCAACCCGAACTAACGATGCTAACGTGGTTTGCAATTTTTTAGGGATGTGAGTTTTTGCAGGTTTGGGACGCCTAGGGCCGTAATCGGCGACAGAGGCACGCATTTTTGCAATAAACAACTTGCAGGCTTGCTTAAGAAGTACAATGTGATGCATAAGGTCGCAACAACAGATCATCCACAAACTTCCGGCAAGTAGAAGTAAGCAATCGGCAAATAAAGGCGGTTTCGAAAAGACGGTGAAACCAACAAGAAAAGATTGGGCATTAAAGTTGAATGACGCTTTATGGGCATACCGCACGGCCTACAAAACTCCAATCGGAATGTGTCCGTATCGCCTAGTATTTGGGAAAGCATGTCATCTACCCGTTGAGCTAGAACACAAGGCGTATTGGGCAATCAAAGCGCTCAATTTAGATCAAGAAAAGGCGGGCGAGGAACGACTTTTGCATTTAAACGAGCTTGATGAAATGCGATATGAGGCGTACGAAAACGCTAAACTCTACAAAGAACGGACGAAACGGTATCATGATAAGCGTATCGTTCGTAAATCTCTCGAACCCGGTATGGATGTTTTGCTACATAACTCCCGTCTCAAACTTATGCTCGGAAAATTGGTATCGCGATGGGGCGGACCATTCAAAGTCGTTAAAGTATGGCCGCACGGAGCGGTTGAACTTCTTGATCCTCGGAATAACGAGCATTTTAAAGTAAATGGGCATAGAGTGAAGCCGTATTTCGGACGAACCGAAGAAATCAATGCGTTCGAGTGCATAGAGGTGCACGACGTTGAAGCTTGAGCAGTGGGAAGAAGTCGAGCTAATGACTATAAAAAAGCGCTACTTGGGAGGCAACCCAACGTTTTAGTTAGATTTTTTTTTTGTCTTTTATTTTTCGCATTTATTTTCCTTGTTTGTTTTTATCCGATTCAAAACTGACCGGTTCAACTGTGGGTACTAAAATTGCAGAAACCAAGATGAAACTAATAACTGAGAGGAAGGACACGCCGAGTTGCCACGAGACACGGCCGGGCCTCAAAACAGTGAGAATTTGATTATTTCGAACAGACGACATGGCCGTGTCACAGACACTCGGGCCTCAATACAAAGAAGAGTGGATTTACGGATAAGACGACACGACCGTGTCGTAGGACACGGCCGAGTCGACCGACAGAAGGTTTTGAGTTATTCCGCACAGCACGACACGACCGTGTCATATTCAACATGGCCGTGTCAGTCGGTCAGTATAAAAAGGAAACACGGCCGTTTCCCCAATTTTACCTTCTCCAACTTTTATCTTTCTTTCTCCCTGCGAAACCTGCGAACCCTAGCTGCTGCAGTATCGATTTTTCTCTTCGTTTTTAAAGAAATTTTATGCAAAATCAAGAAGAGATACAAGAATCAACTTTATAATCATCATCTTTCAACCAATTTCATTCATCTGAGGAGCAACTCGGACGAATTTGGACCAGGGTTTAATTTTCTTTCTTTCTTCAAATTCTCCGATATCAAGGTATGATTCTAATGCTTTTGATGATTATTCTTTGTTATGAACATGCTATGATGATTTGAATCGATAGCCCTCAATTATCTAAGGTTCTTGAGTAGATTGAAGTTGATGAAATTTGGGGGTTTTGAATAATTCTTAATGCATTGATGATTAAATTTATCGATTGAAAATTTTTGTAATTAAGAGATAGTTTTCCATGATAAAGATGATGAATTTAAACGATAATTTTGCTTGGGAGACGTTTTGATCGATAGGGAATTTTATTGCTTGATATAAGTTTGGGGAGGGATACGTTACAAATACTTGGATAATGATAGATTAAATTTTTGCGAAATGGCACGAGGAAGAGGACGTGGAAATGCTCAACGCGAAGGGGTAGGAATAGCGGGGAACAAGTGCACGGTAAGAAGGACTATTCAAAGGGTCGTGGAAACCCTAATCTTATGGAATCAATCTACCGGAAACGCAAAATGAGAGGTGGGAAATGCTTGGACAGAAAAAAATGCTTTCTACAAGATGGCCCGATGACGAATGCATGAATGCAATGGGGATAAGGGAAGATGTAATGAAATTCCTTGGGAGAGTGCATTGGGCGTGGATGATGACTCAACGATGGCCGACATATAGGTGTCTAACGATGGAATTTCTAAGCACTCTAAGCGTAAGAAGAGATCCTAGAACCAGAGAACCGTCCAAATGACATTAGGATCAACAACAACGAAGAGACACTGACTATCGTCCAGTTGGAGGAAATATATCATGCAAGACACGAGGGCCATTACCCGATAAATCGATTCGCTTGTGAAACTTACTGGAGGGCCATGGTAGAATACCCGGGTAGTGAGGCGCGATATTACATGGCAAGATCGGTAAAAGGATCGAATATTCGCAATCCCGTGCTCAGATACTTACACAAGGTGGTTGCGAATACAATATATGGCCGAAAGGAAACCGGCCGATTTCATCTGCGGAGTTGTATATCCCGACTCATATGCTCGACGACTCGATTCCGCAACCGGGGCCATGGTAGCGGAGCATTTTGAGGATGTCGCGACAAAACCCAAGGGGGAGATATGGATAGGGGTTTGATTACCCTATCGCACTACACTTCGGTATTTCATTAGCCTGCAGGACCCCCTTCCCGGAAATATGCTTCTCTCAATCTCCGTGATGAAAGTGATGAATATCCTGGACTACGAACATCGCATGGTCTTCATGCAGACGGATAACGACCATTTCCTCCTCCCAAATCCACCTTTGACAACCATAAATAACATTCGGGATATGGGAAATCTTCAAATGGCTACGGAGGCACACCGTCGGGCACGGTGGGCGGCAACAGCTCCTCGGTCGTCACACATCGGCGATCAAACGTTCGACCTAGGCGCATTACGGATGATGAGGATAGAGCCGAGAGGATGGAGGAAGAGGAGGCTTATGAAAGAGGCCCGGATGACGAGGAAGAAGAGAGTGAAGAAGAAGAGGAAGAAATCACGAGAGATCGGCCCAAGACGTCAAGGCGAGCCGAAATTGGACGTGCCCCATCGCGCCCATCATTGAGGGAGGAATTCGAAGCCTACCGAGAGGAGGCTAGACGGGACCGAGAGGAGGCTAGACAGGAGCGACGCCAGATATTGTCTCTTGTGAGACAAATGGTCGATTGGCATGTCCAGCAAGGCCACTTCCCTCCGCCCTAGCAATAAACCGGTCATAAGTATTTCTTGACCAATGAAATTCTTTTCTTTAAATACTATACTCCCTTCGTTCGTATATTCTTTAATTCAAGTTTGGGGGTCGGTCGGTCAAGAAATACTTCATTACTCTCGATTTTTTTTATTTTGCTTGTTTGATTATTTTTGGTGTGTTTTGAACATTTTGCACTTATTTGTGGTGTGTTTTTACTTGGTGTGTTTATCTTGCAAACTTGAAGAAAACTTTGAAGTGTGTATTTTTTTGGAATGCCTCGGGATTTATTTCGTTGTTCTGATATACAAATCGAGAATAATTTGTTGAGGAAAAAAATTGTTGATAATCGAAACGGGTGTGAAATTGAATAAGTGGTTTTAATATCTTGGAAGTATGAGCAAACCTACTTGTGAGCTATTGAGCCTTCGTGCATTTTCTTAAATGCAAGTTTCATTGTCGAGTGTTTCATTCTTGATTTAAAACTCTAGAACTTGCCTTGGTATCTTGTTTAAAACCACTGGTGTGTGTGTGCAAATTGAGTGAAAATGATTTTTGGCGCCTTTGATCTTTACCCTTTGATTTTGGCCAACCCGACATTTGATCATTTATTAAATAAACCCAATTGAGGTCATTGTCTATTTCATTATTAAACCACATATCGAGCTTTCATTTACTATAATCCTTCGATCCCTACTTGAACAATTAGAAATATTTTTGACGAGGATGCAAAGATTGTGGTGACATTGGGTGCCATTTATATTGTCGGGAGTGTTGAATTGGTGAAAATAATTACTCCGCTATTTTTGGGAACCTAGTAACCGGGTGTATTCATGTGACCCATCGTTTACATTCGCGTAAAACGGATCCCTTAGATATGAGTATGCTTGGAAGTAGTTGCGTATATTTTGATCCTAGTAACCGGGTGTATTCATGTGACCCATCGTTTACATTCGCGTAAAACGGATCCTTAAACAACCCAAGCCAAAAAAAAAAAATCGGAGCAATAAGGAGGGTATGACGCTGCGTTTTTCACTTTCGATAGTGCTTATTACAAGTGGTTCATAATTAAGGGGATGAAAGAAGCAAATCTCAAAGCTTGAGCTTCTAAAGCGACTATGGTGATTCAAATTCTAAAAATTGCTCGAGTCAAGTTACTTTAGCCATATATATCCCGGCCGGACCAAAGCCTACATTTCAAGCCGAGTAATGCCCATTTTGATTCACAAAATTTTTGCATACACAAAACAGTGGTAGAGATTAAGACGATTGGCAAGCCTATGGGGTTCCTTATTTCATTGAATAAGTTCCGAGCGTATACTTATCCATATCACTTTGAGAGTGAGCGAATACACTTGACCAGTGAGGTTTATATTGCCAAGTATGGACTATGATGTTAAGGAAGCACCCCGGAGGTTTGAAAACTTTGTAGAACTCGACTTATTTTACTTGTGAGAATTGATGAAATTTTCGAAGAGATCCTTTGAGGTATTTTAACAGTTGAGTTCCCCTTTTCAGAATGGTTATTTTAAAGTGATTTGCTCGGGACGATCAAAGTTCAAGTTTGGGGGGGTTTGATGAGTCGATTCTTGATCGACTCATTCTGTTCTTTCTAGTCGTGTTTTTGTTTGCTTTTTAGTATTTTTGTTCTCTTTTATGCGTGGTATGTGTGTTTTTAATTTATAGGTAGCCAAGCGAAGATTGTGGTGAAATATGCGCTTTCATAGCTAATATTGGAGTCCATGACGATCAAAAGCTAAAACGGGGCCTGAAACGACGAAAGATTTAAGCAGTATTGGTCAAATCTCCTAAATCCAAGAATCTCCACTCCGAATCGAGATGTATTCTCCTTTGATATAAATTCCTCGTGAAATTAGCTTCGAAACGGTATATCATATGCTAAAATCCGAGGTGAATTGATACAAGAACGAAGGATCTAGCCGAAGAAGACCAAAAACCGGACTTGGCCGCACTGTGCGACTCAACTAGGCCGCACTGTGCGACTCGAGCCACATCAGTAACTCGGCCGTGTCACAGACACGGCCGGTCTCATTCCAGCAAGAACCGCACTTTCCGGATGAGAAGAACTCGGCCGTGCCTTTGGGACACTGGCCGAGTCACTATCGACCATTTCGCCTTTCCCGCATAGTCTTTGCCGTGTCACGGACACGGCCGAGCCCCTTGACAGACTACCTTTCGATTATTCAACAGATGCGACACGGCCGTGTCCTAGGACACGGCCGTGCCACTTTTGTTTCATGTCACTTTCCTTGACATCTTTGCATATTTTAAGCCTTTGTCTTGATTTTTTGGCTATAAAACAAAGTGGAGTGACCCCTTGAGAGGTGTGCTTGTCTTGTGAAGAAGATATTTTGTGGAAAAACACAAGATTAGGGAGGAAAAACACCAAAAGAGTGGGAAAGAGAGAGATTCTCATCATCTTCCTTGTGTGTTCTTGGAGTGAGAAAAAATACTTTAGTGAGATATAATAATTCCTTGTATAAATTTGTTGTGAGTTCTTGTAAGAAGATCATCAAACCTTCATCGGGAATTCGATTTCGGCATTTACAAGGGAAGTTTTTACCATGTTTTGTTCTTCAATTTCCATTATTGTTGTTGAATTAATCATGTGTGGCTAAACACTTCATATGAGTTTTTAGATATAGCCACACACATGTTTTTGATTGTTAGTTCCTTTTGATTTTCCGGATAAAGTTTGGGATTGTTCCTCTTGTTCGTTCTTCGTTTAAGAACTTTTGAATTAGATCATCAAACCTTTTTCATTGTTGTTATTATTATTCGAATCGAGGGTTTTTATCGGTGTTCGCCATCAAACGACCCGAAAGAAACGATTGTGAATGTTCTCGAGCTTTTTCGCGCGATCTTTTAACGATTTACCTCATCAAAAGTAGTCGGTTAATTGATTGTTAGCTAGGGTTTCGTCCCCATCAAAAGAGTATCCCTTAATTTTCGTTGAGAACAATCGTGATTTTTAGAATTTCCGCCATCAAACGGATTTCTTTTAATCGTGAGCAATCGATAATTCCTAACCTTATTTATTTGAGTATCGGAACTAACAATTGATTACGTGTGTGTCGGTGACTCTAAATTCCCATATTAATCTCATTATTGTTATCTCTCATTTATCCGACTATCAAATTGGTGTTGTTATCACTTAGTTCAATTTAAATTTTGTGCATTAGTAATTGTAATCATAATCAACCAATGATGTATTTTAATTTAATTTACTTTTGTTCATTCGACTATTTGCCGAACATTATCGAATTTTAAACCGTTTCCAATTCCTCGAGAGATCGACCTCGGAGTTACTTGCCGCTTACTACAAGAGCGATTCGTACACTTGCGAGTATTTAATTTGAATCCATCAATGAGCGCGATGAAATCGTGAAACGACAACAACAACACAAGACGAGGATATGCATACGAAGATTGCACAACGACGAACTCAAGCGTTAAAAGAAAATACAATTCCGACTACCCGAAGGTTCGGAATAACGACAACGAAAGTAATTACCCCAAACTTCGGGAAATTACAAAACGACCTAAAACGTCCGAAAATCACAATATGACATCGAACAACCAAACCGAAGCTCACAACACGTATAACAAAGTTAAACGGACTTGTAGGAAACACGAAACTGTAGTTTCGAACCACCATCACACGAAATGAACCAAATAGTGGAAAAAGTCTCTCAAAACACGAATTCGGGTAAAACAGTCCCGGAACAAACTCGGATGACCAAATACGCAGAACAAAATATTATCAAAATGTCAACGCTCGCAAGCGAGTTATGGAAATCAGAAAAATGCCAAAAACGAAAAATTACCGAAACAAGAAATCATGGGTATTACAAATTTAAGGGCCGCCGCGGCCTGGTCACGCTCCGGTTGAGAGAAGATAATTTTCGGAATTTCCCCATTTGTTTCTATCCTCCCAAATATCTCATTTCCAGATTTCGAAACACCCGAAGTTGCCTCGAGGTATGATTTAAGGGGCTGTTTAACTGCTCCTTGAGCGGAGCCACCTTGCGCTGCCGCAATCGGAGCCGTTGGGTTATCATCCGGGATAACAATCACCGGATTTGTAGCCTGAACTGGCCGAATTGGATAGGCCAAATTAAGAATCGATTTATTTCCTGATATTGATTTATCACCTAAATTAAGCTGTCCAGAATGTTGATTAATCTGGTCAGGGGCGGCAATAATCGGGTCAGATAAAATTAAATGCTGAATCGGGTCAGCAACTGTGATATGACCCAAAAGAATTGATGAGCCAGCTACAGGAAGAGGTGGGCCCGACACCTCCGGAACCAAAGACGCGGAGAGAAAAGAAGTCGTCGCCTCCCTCTGGTTGGGTGACGAAAAAACGGACGGCTTGAGGTTCTGAGCAGTCCTGGGCAAATGAGCAGTCTGGTCGGGATTAATGGTTTTTCGCCGCTGACCGTGGCGAAATCGCCGCACCAGGAGAAATTCCGAGATCGGGACTAAATACACCCGCTGCAAATCCCAAATTAACATCATCCACCAGTAAAGAATTAAGCACCGATTCATCACAATAGTCTGAAAACTGAGCCCGATTAATTCCTAACAGTATGACTTCGGGACTAAGAACACCCGTTGACTCATGGGGTTGAGGTTCCCCGCTGCAAATTCACCATCCACCAGCAAAGAATCCATCTTCTGACTAGTTTCGGTCGCCCGATTTGGATTTAGATTGAGATTATTGGTTAAGTTCATGGGTATATTTGTATAGGAAATAAGTGGGGGATTTGCAAATTCGCCCGATTTTGTAGGTGAAGATGGCGAAGAAGGTGTCCTAGAAGAAGCCGCCATAGGTACAGACAATTCCGCCGCACAGAGACAGCGGCAGAAATCTTCCTCAGCCGTGAACGGCTCTTTTATGTGCTGTAACGGTCACAATGAATGGAAAGAAAAGGGGGAAGTCAGCCGTGGAAAAGAAAAATTTTAGAGAGGAGGAGAAAATATTGGAGAGAGAGAGAGTTGAATTAGTTCCAAAAATCAAACCAAACCAAACATACCTAATATATCCCACTCGAAATGGGAGGTAAGATGTCGCAGCACTACGCCCTACTTATTACTTAGAGGAGAATTGCTTCCAAGACCCCAACTTAGTAAGACAAATGTAATCTGTGATAAATACAAAAGAAAACATATGATTCTAAAAGCTCGAGACCATACCTGGCCCATGGCGATCCACATGACTTACCTAAGCGGAATTTGGCTACTTCACTCCCGATGAACGCCGCTCTAACAAAAGAGTGGTTGGCTACGCACGCCTCCCGTCAAAAATACACCACACGCAAAGACATAGGATAAAATATACAATAAAAGTAAAAATGCAATGCTCTAGGTCAAAGCTAACCGAGACAACCCAACCCCGATGCTCTCAACTACAAGACTGCTCCCTACAAAAGAATCCACAACTCGATCCGCGCTCCAAGCGCACCTATCAACAGCCGTGGTCTCGGAAAGGTTTAAGGCCTTCAAATCTAATCTCGCTGCTCCTTCCACGTCCTCCCTGGCCCCGCCTCCTCCTCTCCCCGACAACCATTAAACTCTCGACCCTCCTCACCGGAGCAGATGCCTGCCTCCTGCGGACGTGGCCAAACCATCTCAATCTCCCTTCTCTAACTTTCGCTGAAATGGGCGCCACTTCCAGCGCGGTCCTGAAAACCCCGTTCGCAATTCTATCTAACATTGTGCGACCACACGACCAACGTAACATTCTCATTTCAGCCACTTCCAACTTGCTCTCAAGCGACTTCTTCATCACCCAACATTCGGAGCCATACAACATTGCAGGTCGGATTGTCGCTCTATAGAATTAACCCTTCAACTTTAGAGGGACTTTCTTGTCGCACAGGACCCCTGTCGCTGCTCTCCACCTTAGCCACCCGCCTTGATGCGATGCGTGACATCATCTTCACACTCACCTTCCTTCTGAATGATCGAACCTAAATACTTGAACTAATCCGTACGGGGTACGATCTGATCCGCAATCATAACCTCAACATCTTCCTCGTTGGCCTCACCACTAAAGTTACACCAGAGATACTCGATCTTAGACCGGCTCACACGCAAGCCCTGGGATTCTAACTTAGCCCTCCAAAGCTCCAACTTTGAGTTCACCTCCCTCCTCGACTCCGCCACTAACACAATGTCGTCAGCAAAAAGCATGCACCACGGGATGCCATCTTGAATCCCTCGCGAAATGACGTCAAGGATTAGAGCGAAGAGAAGAGGGATTAGCGCCGACCCCTGGTGTAGCCCTATCTCAACCGGAAAAAACTGGGTGTCACCAACTGGGGTCCTAACGCACGTCCTAGCTTGGGAGTACATGTCTTGGATCGCCCTAACGAACGGCAACGACACCCTCCTCTCTACTAGGCTCCTCCAAATAACATCGCGCGGAATGCTATCATAAGCCTTCTCTAGATCTATGAACACCATATCGAGGTCCTTACGCCGCTCTCTAAACTTCTCCATAAGGCATCTGACGAGATGAATGGCCTCAGTCGTGGACCTCCCCGACATGAAGCCAAATTGGTTCTCTGAGATCTCAACTACTCTTCTAACCCTGCATTCCACCACTCTTTCCCAAAGTTTCATAGTATGACTGAGGAGTTTAATACCCCTATAGTTACTACAACTCTGAAATATATATTTAGAGAATGGCCAATTTCTCGTACGATGCTCGTACGATGCTCTTTTAGAAAGAGAATGGCCAATTTGATGTCTAACACCTAGTTATATTGTCTAATATACTAGAGAGCATCGTACCCAAAGTGTGCTCTTATGTCCGAGCAGGAGAGAAGGGTGAGATGCTTTTCTTTGAGTACGAGGAGAACTCGATCCTCTCCACAAAGTATATCAAAGTATATCATGTATAACTGCAGTACTGATTGAGCAGGCTCCAACTCACCAATATTTGATTTGCTCAAATGAAATACTGGGTGACAAAGTGTCGAGAGAAAAAGCAAATCAATAGAACTGGACAAAATTGTAACCTAGATAGTCAAATACGTTAATATATGAATAATTATCCAATACCCAAACCCATAATTATTAATCAAAATCCTGAGTAAATATATCATATAACAAACATAATATAACTAATCAATAGGGTTGGGTTGCGGACGGAGGTGAGATATCCGGCGGTTCTGGAAAAGCATGAGAAGTTGGAGCGCCGAAGTGGGGTGGATAATGTATAGGGTCAGGCTCCGTTCGTTGATGTTGGTATTGGGAGGAAGAGTAAGCAAGGGCAGACCAAAAGTAGTGGGCTTGGGCGGAGGGAAGCCTGGTGATAAGTAGGTTGAGTAGGAGGTGAATTGGTATTCGTATTGGGCCGAACGGACGGAGGACGGAAATTGAGAAAGGAATAATCCAAGGATGGCAGAGATGAGTTACAATAAGAGTATGGGAAAAAGTTTCGTGGAAGATAACGTGTGTAGAAATGATAATTTTTTTAAAGTTCTTGTCAAGACATCGGAAGCCACTGTGATTAGGAGGGTAACCTAGGAAGATACACGGGAAAGATCGAGAAGATAGTTTATTACGGGCAGAGGAAGAAAGACTAGGGTAGCATAAACAACCAAAATTTTTGAAATGATCGTAAGTGGGGAAACCATGAAAAGAGAAGTTAAAAGGAGTTTTAAAGGAGAGAGTAGTAATGGGCAAAATATTTAAAAGATGGACTGCCATATAAAGGGCCTCAGCCAAGAAATTAGGAGTGCGCTTGAAAAAGCAAAGAACAAATTTTATTATTTATAGATTGAATAGTACTTTCTCCTCTACCATTTTGGGGGGAGGTAAGAAAAACGAAAGATAATGCCTTTTATATTATAGAAATTCTGAAAAAGCATGACTGTGTACTCATGTCCATGGACACATTGGAGGCACTTAATTTGTTTATTAAATTGAGTTTGGACTGAGTACAAAATTGACATAAAAATTGAAAGACATCGTTTTATTGCAGATAGGAAATGCCTATAAGAAGTGAGAGTAATCATCAAGAAACATAACATAATAGTGATAACCATTTGCACTAACTACAGGAGAAGTCCATAGATCTGAATTATTACTGAAGTGAACAAAAGGTAAACGCTTTGGTTTTCCAAGCTGGCAAGTAGGACAAATAGTTGAATTAATTTGACAAGACATAAATTTCTCAGATACTAAAAACTTGAAGACGAGGAGCAGGGATGACCAAGACGACAATGGCAAATGTCGGAAGAGACAGGAGAGAGTGCGGCAACAGGGAGAGAATTGAATTGGAAGGGAGAATATGGTAGAGATCATCAATTGTTACTACGAAAAAAGTGGTAGACCAGACTTAAGAACCTTCACAGAAAACCAAACGGGTCAAATTCAATAGAGCAAATTGTCACGAGTAAATTCACGAACAGAGATAAGATTTTTAATTAAACAAAAGAGGCTAAAACATTACGAAGCTGGAGGGGGGAAGAAGGAACAGGAGAAGAAGATTGTCCAGTATGAGAAACAGGAGAAAGAGCACCATTACAGTCATAACTGATTATGATAATTCACAAGTTAGGAGAGAAGAAAAAATATCTTTATTAGGTGTCATGTGTGCACTTTCATCAGGATGTTCATTGGAATGGCAGATAAAAGTCATGTGAGGTCGGTTGATAGCTTGGAGCAGAGACCGATTGTGCAATCGTCAGTTGATGATCCGGGCCGGAGTACGATTGGGCCAAAGTAGGTGGTTGTTGGGTCGTGTTGTAGGATAGTTCTTTGGCAAACATGTGTTAGGCGGAGTGTTCTTTGGAAGGAAAAGCCGAGGAGGGCAGGTGTGTGCCGCCGTTGTTGGACCGACAAGAGAAGTGGGCACGGGAGCCGCTCAAGAAAACGCCCGAGGAACGCTGATGTTGGAAGGTAGGTTGTGGGACTGCCGCTGGAAAAGGGTGCGGTTGTCACGAAGGGTCCATATGTGGGTCGGAATATGTTATTGAAACGAGGACGAGGACCGTAACCAAAACCACGTCCATAATCGTGACCGAATCGTGCCACGAGCTCGTCTTTGACCTATTAGAATTAGTAAAGAGAACATCAAATGAAGGAGTTGAGGTGACTTGGGTTTCTCGAGATTCATGTATAATGAGCATATGTTTGGCTTGGGAGAAGGTGGGAATTGGTGTTTTGTTCGTAATGACATAGATTATGCTACTATAGGAGTCAGGCAAATTATTGAGGATTTAAAGAATCAAGTTCTTGATCGGATACGTCAAAATCAACTTCTTTAAGACTAGCGGAGATGCATTTCACTTCGCGACAGAAATCAAAAATTGAGAGAGTTTCTTTCCTAAGATTACAATACTTATCTTGTAACTAAAGAGAGCAGTACAGTTTGTTATTATTGAAAAAAGATTCAGGTTGTCCCAAATTTGTTCCAAATAGCAATTATAAATACTTACACTACCGAGAAGAGCCGCATCGATGGAGTTATAGAGCCAAGTTTTGATTTTTGAATCTAGGGCATACCAATCTTCATCACTTATGTTGGATGGGAGAGATTTTCTGTTAATATGATCTACGACTCGATAACTTCGATAAATATCCGTGAAAATTTGTTTCCATAGTTTAAAACGAGAATCCTCTTTGGAAAGCTTAGAATTAAAGAGGTGAACTACATTATTAAGGGAGTAAATAAGGTGAGAAGAAGAGGAGGAAGACATGAAAACCTTAGAGAACGAGAGGCGAGAGGTCGATGGCGATAGGAGATCGGAGATGGCCGAGTGTGATCCAGTCCGGGGTGAAGGCTGTACAGTGAAGGAAAATTTCTATGCCCGGGGTCGACGGTGGGCAGGAGGAACGGTGGTATGAAGAAAAACCACAAGTTAGGCTGACACCATATTACCATATGACATAAATGAACCCCGTAGGAAAAGAAACGATACATCACTCAAAGAAATGTACAAGAAAATATACAAGTAAAGAAGTAATTCTAACAATTAGGTATATATATTACTTCCTCTGTCCAATTGAAAGCTTGAAAGAAGGTGTGTATTTGGTGTATTTTAGGTAATATGTAAGTAGTGATGGTAAATGTAAGGTGGAGATTAAAAGGTAAAAAGTATTGATGGTAAGTGTGTGGTAGACATTAAGTGATGTGATTGTATTGTTTGATATGAGTGTGTAAAAGTGATAAATGTAAAGCTTCTAAAGGATAAACATAAGCTTTGAACGGGATGGAGAGCGAGATGGAGTACCTTCGTGATTTTTTAATATGATCTCGTACTGCTACCATTTCCGGGCCTAATACGATTACTTCTTTACGTTGGATCTCTCTCACACCATCACGGAGTTCATATACTTCGTTTGAGTCGTGAATGTTTTTCATGGCTTTTAGACCGTGTATGTCGTAGTCGCCGAGTATAATAGTCGCCGAGTATAATATCAATTCCCTGATTAGTTCTCGGAAGTTCAATCTTTTCTATGCGACTGTAGAGATCGTCTACCAATTTCCGAATATCTAATTGTGCATTTTTTTCATTTTGACCTATACAAAAAAAAAAACGAGACTTAGTACATGCAGAACCAACATTTTGTTATTAAAAAAAAAGTATTTCTATTGCCAACAAAAATACGTACAAGATATGGGCGCCACTTCCAGCGCGGTCCTGAAAACCCCGTTCGCAATTCTATCTAACATTGTGCGACCACACGACCAACGTAACATTCTCATTTCAGCCACTTCCAACTTGCTCTCAAGCGACTTCTTCATCACCCAACATTCGGATCCATACAACATTGCAGGTCGGATTGCCGCTCTATAGAATTAACCCTTCAACTTTAGAGGGACTTTCTTGTCGCACAGGACCCCTGTCGCTGCTCTCCACCTTAGCCACCCGCCTTGATGCGATGCGTTACATCATCTTCACACTCACCTTCCTTATGAATGATCGAACCTAAATACTTGAACTAATCCATACGGGGTACGATCTGATCCGCAATCATAACCTCAACATCTTCCTCGTTGGCCTCACCACTAAAGTTACACCAGAGATACTCGATCTTAGACTGGCTCACACGCAAGCCCTGGGATTCTAACTTAGCCCTCCAAAGCTCCAACTTTGAGTTCACCTCCCTCCTCGACTCCGCCACTAACACAATGTCGTCAGCAAAAAGCATGCACCACGGGATGCCATCTTGAATCCCTCGCGAAATGACGTCAAGGATTAGAGCGAAGAGAAGAGGGATTAGCGCCGACCCCTGGTGTAGCCCTATCTCAACCGGAAAAAACTGGGTGTCACCAACTGGGGTCCTAACGCACGTCCTAGCTTGGGAGTACATGTCTTGGATCGCCCTAACGAACGACAACGACACCCTCCTCTCTACTAGGCTCCTCCAAATAACATCGCGCGGAATGCTATCATAAGCCTTCTCTAGATCTATGAAAACCATATGGAGGTCCTTACGCCGCTCTCTAAACTTCTCCATAAGGCGTCTGACGAGATGAATGGCCTCAGTCGTGGACCTCCCCGACATGAAGCCAAATTAGTTCTCTGAGATCTCAACTACTCTTCTAACCCTGCATTCCACCACTCTTTCCCAAAGTTTCATAGTATGACTGAGGAGTTTAATACCCCTATAGTTACTACAACTCTGAGCATCGCCTTTGTTCTAGAAAAAAGGCACGACAATACTATGCCTCCACTCTGTCGGCATCTTAGAGCCTCTGAGGAGGATGTTGAACAGCTCTGCTAGCCACTGAACTCCGACTTCCCCCAGACAAAGCCACACCTCAATTCGTACCTTTTTTTTAATAGAAAAAACCTCAATATATTAAGAACAGAAAATGAGTGTGGACGACTCACTCTACATGCCCAGGAGATTGAGGGTGGATAGATCCTCACAAAGCCAAATATCTTGACAACAAAATCAGCCCAAAGATGGCCTGATAGCCTGAAAAAATGCTAGTGCTCTGTAATATTTTCTACTCCTAATATAAGGGAAGCCCAATTTATCAAGGCGAATCAACCCACGTATCTTCCCAATGAGCTCGTGACAGTCCGAGTAGAAATATTCCCGATGAAGACACCCTTGATTCGCAAGGTGGTCCGCAACCGCATTTCCTTCTCTAAATATGTGCGAGTATCGAATATTAATATTGGTAGCCATTTTTTGGATTTTAGAGATCAAGCCTTGAAGTTTCCACTGACTGTCGAACTCTGAATTAACAAATTTAATAGCCGTTGTGGAATCAACTTCCACCCAAAGATTCTGAAATCCTCTCCACACATAAGTCGAGACCTCACCATATTGCAAAAATTTCCGCAAAAGTATTAGAATACTCTCCAATGAATTCAGAAAAAACAAATATGGGAGTACCCTTGTGGTCCCGGAGGACCCCCGGCCGCCGCTAGACCCGGGTTGTTTTTGGCAGCCCCGTCCGTATTCAATTTAAACCACCTGACGGGAGGCAGAGCCCAACGGACGACCATGAGCTTAATTTTGGGAGGCGTAGGGATCAGAATGCACAACTTGGCTGCAAAACCTTCCCCATGATGCCAAAAGTGCCGAGCCTTCCTAGGAACCTTAATGTAACGAAGGTAGTTCCAAACTCTAGTGCAAACTCGTTTGGCCATGAAAGGAATCTTTTTTACTCTTCTATCATTCCTACAACACCAAAGAAACCAACAAATAAGCACGGGAATGATGTGAAAATGTGTAATTTACCTTTCGCTTTGTTGAACCAAATCCTTAGAAATTGGTTCACATTGATGATGTTCGGCCGAGAGAGGCCCGCAATCGAGTAAAAAACATCCCAAACTTTGCAGACCACGGGACCGGCCACAAGGAGATGTTGAAGACTTTCTTGACCACCACAACAAAAACATGAAATGTTAGAATGCCTCTCTGAGCAAGGCAATCTGGAGTAGGGATCCATTTATTGAAAACACGAACCATAAAAATGGAAATCGTAGGAGTGATAATAGCATTCCAGCATAGTTTTAAAATATTATTAACCTCCTTACATTGCCTAATATGATCCCAAGTATTTTTAAAAGAAAAATCAGCATTGGAGGAAAGTTTACAACAAGGTTTAGAATTAACAACATTAGCCGAAAGGGCACAAATATAATCACAATAATCAGGAGGAATAGAGGCCTGCAATTTAGATTTATCCCAATCCCTATTAGACCAAAAATCTCTAAGCCGAGCTTTTGA
The DNA here is from genome assembly GCA_033398695.1 of Orobanche coerulescens. Classification (NCBI taxonomy): domain Eukaryota; kingdom Viridiplantae; phylum Streptophyta; class Magnoliopsida; order Lamiales; family Orobanchaceae; genus Orobanche; species Orobanche coerulescens. Next base: position 391,263 of record JAWKAU010000065.1, read on the forward strand.
TTTGGAAGGGTGTAAATTACTTAGAGGGCTAAAATCACACCACATATCATGCCAAAAAAAAACATCGGCCATACCACTATTCCAAAAAATCTGATTATCGGCGAGATGCCTAATACCACACAAACGCTTCCAAATGACCGAATCAAATGGGTTAATTTTAACCACCATTGGGTGGAGCCTCTTGCAATATTTATCCATAAGAAATTGAGACCAAATTTTCTAAAAGTACGAAACCTCCACCACAATTTATATTCAGCAGTCTTAATGATATCGTTAAGATCCCGAAAGCCATTACCTCCCTCATTAGTAGGGTAACAGAGTTTATTCCAAGAGGCCCAATGCATTTTATTTTTATCATCATTAGACCCCCAAAGGAATTTATTAAAAAGCTTCTCAATGAAAGTGATAACATTAGTCGGGGGCTTCACTACTTGAAGACAATAAAAGGCAATTGAATTCAAAACAGATTTGATTAATTCGATCCGACCACCTAAAGATAGAAGATGGTGATTCCACAAGCAAATCTCATTTTGGATTTTACGGATAATATCATGAAACATGGAAAAAGTGGGATTCCCCTTCCAAAGAGGCACCCCCAAGTAGGTGATCGGTAAAGTAGGTGATCCATGATATACAGGCTTTTAGAATTATTAATTTTATGCCCCGAAACACTCTCGTAGTGATTAAGTTGGTTGTTAATACGGCGTTCCATGCAATCGAACTATCTCCGCAATAAATACTCGTGCCAATTTCTCGGGTCCCCAAGTGTCTTTAATACCCAGGAAATGAGCCGACTTGGTTAGTCAATCAACTATCACCCAGATCATGTTCATCCCTGCCCTAGTCCTCGACATACTGGTGATAAAGTCCATCGATATATCCTCCCACTTCCACTCAGGAATCGGAAGTGGCTTCTGTAATATCCGAAATTTCTACTACTATTGTTTAATGTTATTTTATCTAAGTTATGTTGTACAGCGTGGAATATGTACAGTATGAATAAAATAAATGAAGGACTGAGATGTCAGTATTGGTATAATTGTCGTATTTGGTCGACAATTGTATTTGAGGATATAATGTGTTTAGTATATGTATTCAGTATACCATATGTTCGTATTCTGTATGTTGAGACGTTGGACAAGGGTAGCTGAAAATGGCTAAGTATAGCCTTACGAGCGCACGCTAATAGTTAAACTTAGCGCACGCTACCATGCAGGGTTAGCACACGCTAAAGGTAAAATTATAGCGCATGCTAATGCAGTCAGATCGGAAGGAATCTGCGTGTGGACCAGGCCACATTCAGCACATGTTCTGATAAGTCAACGGATGTTTGTAATGTAGTACTAGCGCACGCTAAACCCTAAAGGTTAGCGCACGCTAATGGTATATTGGACAAAAAGGAATCTTATCCTCGTCAGTACTTTCGGCATGTGGGTCACGAGCATCTTCGTGGTAGGTGTAGACTGTAGCAAGTCAACGGATATTAGTGCAAGCTAAATGAAAGGACTTGCGTATGCTAAACAGGTTACGTACACTAATGCATAGACATTACGTATGTAAGCACATGTACGAAGCCAGACAGTAGCCTCTGGACTGCGATAGCGCACGCTAACAAAAGTCAGTTAGCGCACGCTAAGGCTATTGTGCACGTTAAACATGAGATGTTAGCGTACGCTAGTAATGTATATTATATAAGGGGACAGACGGGTGTTATGAAGCATTTCGTCCATTTCTTTCCTTTCACTCGATAGAGAGAGCTTTGGGAGGTACTTGAGGTCCAGAAACACTCCGAGATGATGATTTTTATCTAGATTAAGATATAGAGCATGGATTAAGGCCTTGTTCTTCAAGTTATTCATGGTTCTTACAATGAAGTTCAAGTGTTCTTCTTATTGGTTTGTCTAATCCAGGTAATTTTCATATCCCTTTGATAGTAGTTCGTTTTTAGGACGATTACTTGTGAGAGAACATATTGGATAAACATGTGGTGATTTTTATGAGACCTAATGGGATTATGATAAGAGTTTTCGGATGTTATTTCTGATTCTTCATGTTAATGGTGATTCGTTTAACTTTATGAGGTTGAATTCCGGATTGAGTATGATATGATCCTTGTTATCGAGTTGGTTTGATTGTTGATGTTGTTATTGATATATGGACATTGATATGATCCTTGTGATATTTATGGTGTTGTTTATCTTCAAGAGATATGGAGATTTGTGTCTCCCTTCATTTCGGATTTTGATGTTAAGATGATATAAGGATATATAATGGTTTTGATTATAAATATGGATAAGATGATTAAAACCAACATTATGTTGATTTTAGTTTCGTATGTTCTTGATAAGATGTGGATCATGATGATGAGATTGAATTTGAAAAAAGTCATTGTTAATCTTGGAGTATGATTTCCTTTTCATTCGGATTCGTAGTCGCAAGGTATTAGTCGATGCTTGGAATGCATGCCACTGTACAGCATTAGCGGATGCTAAGCTTACTCTCTAGCGCACGCTAACGGGAGCAACTTAGCGCACGCTACGTTAAGTGATTAACGTGCACTAAGTAGGCAGACAGTGCAGTATTTTCGTGTTGTGGTTGTAAATTCGTGCTGATTTGAGTTGGATTGATCAGCCTAGTGGTTAATCGGGATATTGTTGAGCCGTTGGGTTTGTGAATTGGTTTTATCGATTGTTGATTGTTATCGAACTTGTTGTTTATCGATTATTGTAATAGGTTGAGATTATTGATCGGTGAATAGAACCATGCTTTGCGGTCGTGTTCGAGAATGTTTGTGAATTGCATTGATCAGGGCCGAGGAACTTGTATATGATGGCAATGGATTTGGTAACAGCTTCCTTGTCGTTGTATCGGTATCGAGGTAAGTTATTACTTGCTTAGTCTATAGTATTTAAGGAATGGTTTCTGTTTCATTCGTTTATAATTCATATAGCAATGTATATAATCGTAATCACAGGAGATTTGGGATTATAAATCGTATTCGAGTTTTGGGAATCTAAATCATAATGTATATGATTTACTTTTGTTATTGGTATACTTGTATATCGAGGATATATTGTGATAAAGACGAAGATATGAATTATCTGAAATCCGTGATACTTTGGATCGTCGAGTATTGAGGATAATGATTCGTGATGGTTTAGACATTGAGATCGTTCAACGTCATATGTGTCGATCATGTCGCGATACATTCGTGTATCGTTGTTGTCATCAATTTGTGCATTGTTGTTGTCGTGTATTGTGTACTGTTGTTTTGTGCAGTTGTGCATTGTTGTCATATGTCCACCTCGTGTTGGTCCAAAGGGATCATCATGGGATCTATGCTAGCATGCGCTAGATCATCAGACGGATTTTCCACTTCGGGTTGGTCTGACGGGATCATCGGGGGATCTAGGCAGTGAACGCTGGATCATCGGATTGCCATGTATTGTTGTTGTACATATGTATATTATGGGTTTGCCATAAGTATACATTGTCGTTATTGTTGTGATCATATTGACGTTGTCATATGGGTATGCATTTGTAGGTCTTGTGTTAGGACTATGTCCGTATGTTGTGTTGATCTGATCTCGGATTAGAGTGACGTAATTGTAATGGTATTTTGTATCTTGAGGTATGTTCCGTATTTCCTTGGTACTTGTCTTTGATGGACAATCGATTATCGTATGGGAATTTTCGACGTTATCCGATGGATTGAATTTGCCAGAGTTGGTATAATTTACGTATCGCGAGTTATGATAATATTTTGAGAACATTGAGTATTATTGAGATACCGTACAGATATTTCGGTATTATCTTAATGTGTTGTTAAGGATACGAATCGTAGATTTTCGTAAAGTTACAACGGTAAGATTACATTGGTCGTATTCTTACTTAGTATTTCCATTGATATGTAATTATTGACGTGATGTGATGGTTATCATTGTTGGATATTATGGCTGACCCCGTCGTGGGCTTTCTTTTTAGGTTCTTGGATTATCAAGCTTGTAGCGGTCGTGAAGAGATGAGCTTCCCGGAGGATGCTGGCTAGGGCATGTATTTGTGTATTGAGTTTCTGATCAGTTGTTGTATTCCGCTGCTAGAGTATTTTAATTGTTGTCTTTATCCGCTGCGTGAGTATTTTTAAATGGCCTTTTGGTATCTGGTACTTAGGTTACTTTGGCAATCGCTTTCTAAATTTGTTCTGTCGGTACGTGCAAGCGAAAGCTTAACATATGTTTTTAAAAGATAATACCGTTGTTAGCCTCTTGGACTTTGTAAATGTTTGCGAAAATTTCCTTCAGCCTTGTGGGTTCCATCTCAGTGTAACACCCCAAACTAGGCGAATATTACAGTGCCGTGGACCCCCGACTAGACCCACCAGGCTAATGAAAATGAGTGAATTACGTAGGGTAAATGTAGTACCGAACCACATTACACAATTAATTACTCCGATGAGGAGTTTCATACAACACACCCAGGATGATACTGAATACAAGTATATTTTATATGGAGATAAAATATACAACACTGAGTGAAATGAATATTCAAACGGATCTGCAGCTGAATAAATGAAGGAAACATAAATGATCGAATAAATGATCGAAAAGACTGGGCCCCCTTCTAGTATCACTGACTCTCGCCGTCACCGTGCTCTCCCGTGCTTTAGCCTTGCCATGACACGAAAAACAATATCCCCAACGGGCCGGGCCATACGTAACAACAATCCTCAAGGGTTGAAAATACACAATCATGATATATCTGAAGTTATGAATTATCCTGTCGAAACATACGCAATCAAACATGCTATATGAATCAAAAATCAGTACGGCTCAAAGGAATGGTGCCACACTACGTCCGGGATGGAAATGTGTCCGTGCACAAGCCACCAACGAGTATCAATCGAATACACGTGTGGTCTTGTACCTAATCAGTCTCACGAAGCCATCAACTCGTGTGCACAGTCCAATGTGAGGCCACCAACCAACACACGACTATAATGTGCCCGACATGAAAATCCTACACATACCAACCGGCACGCCAGTATGACCCGGAATGCCACAATATGACAAAAGTGACAACGAAAATGAATCATGACTCACCAAGATTAAATGATGGTGAAATGAATGACAGCTTAATGAAATGATTGGAACCGTCGTTCCTTATGACTGAGGTGATTAATTGACAATGACAAGTTTTGATACGGTTAATACAATGATGAATGAGTTACGATTGTGAATGAACAACATCAAAAGGAATGAATATCCTTTTAACCGAGTAAGAATTAACTTACACAATACCGATGAAGAATGTCCGTCCACGAACAATGTCCTAAATGAAATGTCGGTCGCTCGAACAACCTTGAATAACACAATTACCAATAATCCGATCATTACGCAAATAAAAAACGATCATAATCGACTCAAACATCAATACAACAATATTCGAACTCGAATATATCGAAACCAACTCCAAGATGAGTATTTCAAACCATAAAAACACTTTCAATGATATCAATAATCCCATAGAAATCCACAATTCGAGATTACAACAACGACAATCGGAAATCCCCAAATTAACCGAAGTCAACCCCAAGGGTTCTTGGAATAAAACCCCAAAATAGACGATAAATCCGTAGGAATATATTTATCCAAGGTAGATAATCCATATCTAACATATTCCAATAACAATCCAAGCTTACACGAAGAAATCGAAAGGAAAAACCCAAAAATCCGAAATTCTAGATCCAAGAGATTAATACCTTTGATTCGATGATAAGGAGATGATGAAGTGATGATAATCCAACTCAAAGACTTGAAGATGATGATGGATGATAAAAGCTCGAAGAGAACTCTCCAAAATCGCCCAAATCGCCTAGAACCGACGAGGGAATGAGAATAGATGACAAATGACGAAATCTGGGTTAGACTGTCCAATTTATAGCCACTCCAGGTTAGCGTGCGCTAGCCCTTGTGCGTAGCGTGCGCTAACGAGTAATTTGGGTAGTCCAGTACCCACTGTCCGAACACGGTAGCGCGCGCTATGTACCTTTTTGTAGCGTGCGCTACGGCCATACTACTAGCGTGCGTTAAAACCCATTGTTAGCGAGCGCTAACGAATTATCTGATGCCCAGTACTGGAGTCCAGAAACCTTCTGTCCTCTGATCTGATCTCGATAGCGTGCGCTAAAACCAACGATTAGCGTGCGCTACTACATCGCTTGCGTATGCTGAAAACCACTCCTAGCGTGCGCTAGGAATACCAATTCACCCAAAGAGCCACCGGACTCCACCGATCCGACCTTAGCGCGCACTACACCGATCGCATAGCGTGCGCTACTCGGATCACTAGCGCGCGCTACTTACCATTCGTAGCGTGCGCTACCTAATCCCAACCGATCCGGTGCCTTACGGATCGCTGCTCAACTTCTCTAGCGTGCGCTAGTGTTGAGAGGTGGCGTGCGCTACCAATACTCAATTAGCGCACGCTAAAAAGAGTACGTAGCATGCGCTACTCCTCACACACAGCACACTAAGAAATGACAATGATGGTAAACACCGCACGATTCTCCAATTAGATTGATGATGAATGACGATTGATACACGATACAATTACTCTGAACGGTGTACACAATGATTGAATATGAATGACAATTGATCATTAACGAGTGAAATTACTGAGTGATAATGACTGAATGATAAATACTGAATGATAATTACTGAATTACAACCGGGTATTACATACACCCCCCCTTAAAAGAGTTTTGTCCCCGAAACTAAGGGTCAAACAATTCGGGATAACTCTCCCGCATACTATCCTCGGTTTCCCAAGTAGCCTCTTCGACTCCGTGTCTAGACCACTGAATTTTTACCAAAGGAATCGTCTTGTTCCTCAATTGTTTGATTCGCCGCTCTAAAACTCGTATAGGACGTTCCTCATATGAATGATCATCGGCGATCTCGATTTCATCAAATTGAAGTACGTGACTCGGGTCGGCAACATACTTCCGCAACTGAGATACGTGAAACACATTATGAATTCGGCTCAACGCCGGAGGTAAAGCCAATCGGTAAGCTAACTCGCCTACTCGATCCAGAATCTCAAACGGTCCAATGAATCTCGGACTCAACTTACCCCTCTTCCCAAAACGGAAGATACCACGACTTGGGGAGACCTTTACCAAAACATGGTCACCCGCCTCGAACTCTAATGGTCGACGACGATTATCTGCATACGATTTCTGTCGACTCTGAGCGGTCAACAAACGACTCCTGATCAGAGCTACCTTCTCACGGGCGGCTATAAGTATATCGGGCTCGGTGCCGATTGATTCTGATAGGTCATCCCAACACAAGGGAGATCGACAACGACGACCGTACAAGTCCTCGTAAGGTGCCATCTTAATCGAAGCATGCCAACTATTATTATACGTGAACTCGATCAATGGTAGTTGGGCTTCCCAATCGTCTTTCCAATCGAGGACGCATGCCCTCAACATGTCCTCTAAGGTCTGAATAGTCCTCTCTGATTGTCCGTCGGACTGAGGATGAAAAGCGGTACTGAGATTAAGCTGAGTTCCCATAGCACGATGAACTGATTTCCAAAAATGAGACACAAATCGTCCGTCACGATCGGAAACGATACTTTTAGGAGTACCGTGCAATCTCACTATCTCCTTGATGAACAACTGGGCCAGTCTCTCGGGACCCCACATATCCTTGATTTCAAGGAAATGAGCCGATTTAGTTAAGCGGTCCACAATTACCCAGATCGTATTCATGCCACGACGACTCGTCGGCAAACTCGTGATGAAATCCATAGAAATGTCTTCCCACTTCCATTCTGGAATAGGGAGAGGTTACAGCATGCCCGCCAGTCGCTGATGTTCAATCTTAACTTGTTGACAAGTTAAGCATCTCGAAACAAATTCCGTGACTTCTCGCTTCATATTACTCCACCAGTAGTTTTGTTTCAAGTCCTTGTACATTTTGCTAGACCCCGGATGAACAGAATAAGGGGTAGCATGAGCTTCTTTCAAAATCGAGTTTTTCAACTCGTCATTCGCCGGTATGCATAACCGATTCTTAAAACGCAGAAGTCCATCCTCGTGAACCACAAATCCGGGGGCTTTCCCCTGAGTCACATCCTATCGAATGCGTAACAAAAATGGGTCCACACCCTGATTCTCCCTGATCGCCTCCTCAAGTGACGACGAAATCTCCAACGTACAAAGTTGCCCTTATACTCGCTGTAACCAGACCTCGATCTCGGGTCTCAGAAATTCCTGCTGAAGTTCCTTCTGAACTGTTAATCGAGCAAGCATCTGCTCCTGAACGGACTTACGACTCAAGGCGTCGGCGACAACGTTCGCCTTGCCCGGGTGGTAAAGGATCTCGATATCATAATCTTTGATTAGTTCCAACCACCGTCTCTGTCGCATATTTAACTCTTTCTGAGTAAATATATACTTTAAACTCTTATGATCGGTGAATATCTGACAGGTAACGCCATAAAGGTAATGACGCCAAATCTTCAAAGCGAACACCACGGCTGCTAGCTCCAGGTCGTGGGTCGGATAATTGACCTCGTAAGGTCTCAATTGCCGCGAAGCATAAGCAATAACCTTCCCATTCTGCATGAGTACACATCCGAGACCCTGCCCGGACGCATCACTATAGACCACAAATCCTTCCGTCCCCTGCGGCAAGGAAAGAACAGGTGCTGAAGTTAACCGGCTCTTGAGTTCCTCAAAACTATGTTGACACGCGTCAGACCACGTGTATTTCTTATCTTTCCGTAAAAGATTCGTCATGGGTTGAGCGATTTTAGAAAATCCTTCCACAAATCGCCGATAATAACCCGCTAATCCGAGGAAACTTCGGATTTCCTTAACATTCTTCGGAGGTAGCCAATCTCGAATAGCCTCCGTCTTCTGAGGATCGACATGAACTCCGTCTAATGAAATTACGTGTCCGAGAAACGTCACCTCGGACATCCAGAACTCACATTTGGAAAACTTCCCATAAAGTTGTTCTCGTCTCAACACGTCGAGAACTTGATGAAGGTGAGACTCGTGTTCCTCCCGGTCACGAGAATAAATCAAAATGTCATCAATGAAGACAACCACGAACTGATCCAGATAGTCTATGAAAACCCGATCCATTAATTCCATGAATACCGCAGGTGCATTAGTCAACCCAAACGGCATAACCACAAACTCATAATGACCATAGCGTGTTCGAAACGCCGTCCTTGCGATATCCGACTCTCGAATCCGCAACTGATGATATCCAGATCTTAAGTCGATCTTGGAAAATACTGAAGCTCCCTGAAGTTGATCTAAGAGATCATCAATACGGGGTAAAGGATACTTATTCTTGATCGTCACCCTGTTCAATTCCCGGTAATCAATACACAAGCGGAACGAACCATCCTTCTTCTTGACAAATAACAATGGTGCTCCCCACGGGGATGCACTCGGTCGAATATAACCCTTCTCGAACAATTCCTCAAGTTGGTTCTTTAATTCCTGCATTTCGGTCGGGGCCATCCGGTACGGTGCCTTCGATATCGGGGACGTACCAGGCTCCAACTCAATCGTGAATTCCACATCCCTCTGTGGAGGCAAACCAGGTAACTCGTCTGGAAAAACATCGGCATATTCCTTCACTACCGGAATGTCCGTCAACATTACTGATAATTTCTCGGTTTTGGTCATATAGCACCAATAACCGACACATCCCTGATTGAGTAATATTACTGCTTTCATCAAATTAATGACCTTACCAGAACAGCCAGGATTACCTCCCTGAAACACATATTCGACCCCATCGTTTGAAATGATAGTGATCATACGCTTACGGACACTAATGATGGCATCATGACGATCCATCCAATCAATACCCAAGATGATGTCGTCCCTCGGCAAATCTACTACGATTAGGTCCGCTGGCCATACACGACCATGAAGATGAATCGGACAATTCTGAATTTCACGATTTCCGATAATTCGTCTACCATCAGGTAGACCAATGACATAAGGCTCACAACTAGCAGCACTACCCAGACGTAGTCTACTCAAACATGACTCGGAAATGAATGAATGCGATGCACCAGTATCAAAAAGGGTACACATAGGTTGAGATAGAATATCGAGTGTACCTGAGATCATCCGGGCCTCTGGATCGTCGGTCTTCTTCATCTCATAAATTCGGGGCTTGCCGGCCCCCGAACCGGATGCTCCCGTCTGATAGCGCTTGGCTCCGCCTTTAGCTCCTGTCGTCTTGAACGACGCTGACTGAGTGGCCTGATTCTGCACCGCTGAATGACCTGGGGCCTGAGATGACGCCGGAGTAGGTTTAGAGTCCCTTCGGCAAAAACGGGCCCTATGCCCAGCAATCCCACAGTTGTGGCACGTGACAGTCTGTTTCGGACACTTGGTGCTGAAATGACCCTGTTCTTCACAGTTGAAACAGGTGATGGCCGAACTGGCCGCTCGTGACTGATATTCCGCGGGTCTAGGTGCCATAGGAGGTCGCTCAGAAAAAGTAGAGCCCGCACGTGGTTTCTTGAAAGTGGCCTGACTGCGGTCAGACTGATTACGGTTCTTAGACTTCTTGCCAGCAGATGAAGGTTGTTGCTTAGCAATCTCCTTAGCAGTAAGCTCGTAAGTAAGAGCTTTCTCGATGAATTCGGCCAGAGTGGTGCAATTATGATTAAACAACTGTAGCCGCATACGAGGTTTCAGCCTCTTGCTGAAATACTTGATCTTGTCCGCCTCAAAGTGAATGATAGATGAGGCGAACGGAAGAAGTTCCTGAAATTTTTCGGCGATGGCGAGAACATCATCGTCCGTTGAGAGGTCGGGAGTGAGTAATTTCGACAACTTATCCTCCCTGAGTGGCGCCGGATAATACCTCTCCATCATGAGAGTTTTGAATTGATACCAAGTACATGATCCGTCGGTGGGCTTCAACGATAACCACCATGAATGTGCGCCCTTACCAAGATAGTAAGCCGCAACTGAAACTTTATGCCCTTCAGGGTAATCCACCATAGCAAATAACTTCTCGAAATGCTCAAGCCAATGAACAATATCCGCCGGCTCAGATGAGCCCTCGAAGATAGGTGGTCGCTGGCGAGAGATATCGCCAATGATACTGCTTACACCCCTCTCTTGCCTCTGAGGAGGCGGCGGATGAGCCTGTTGATTTTGAGTAGTTGAGTTATGCATTGTCTCCATTAGTTGTGCCATCTGCGTTATTTGGGCCATCATGCCCTGCATAAAGGCCAGTGGGTCAACTCGAACACCCTCTGACTGAGCTGTGTCCCGGGTTCGACTCCCTGATAGTGAATGATCACGACCAGGTGAATGAGTGGCAGCGTCACTGCTCGATGAGTTAGCATTGTTCCTGGCATTCGCACGTGTATTCACATGAGTTCTCGGGATTCGGCCCGCTTCACGGCCTCGTCCTCCACGTCCTCTGCCAGCCCTTTCCATACTGAAGTGGAAAGTCATATGATGATTATATATTTCGCATGAGTATCACATTATGATTATATTATGAAATGATGGAAATGAGCATACGCGCTCAAATACAGCGATTACATGAATGATTAATTGACGTGACATGATTATCTGATGAAATTACTGAAATAATTATCTTGAACAATTTAACAAGATTGATGATATGATCTACAAGATCAACAACTGAGTACTGAAATGAATTGAGTGATTAATGAGTTAACATTATCGACTTGATCACAATTGAAAATGATGAATGAGGATTGTTGACTGATGAATTATGAATGAATGATTATTGCCAAAAATTATACCATGGCATCAGAAATCTTACAGTTCTTGGTCTGATTGGCTCGGCATTTGCACAGGTCACACGTGACGCGAAAGTCCAATGATACTAGTCCGATAACGATGATTTCAAATGAGACATGACTCGGAAGGTAGTATTCAAAACCACGCTCCGATACCAACTCTGTAACACCCCAAACTAGGCGAATATTACAGTGCCGTGGACCCCCGACTAGGACCCACCAGGCTAATGAAAATGAGTGAATTACGCAGGGTAAATGTAGTACCGAACCACATTACACAATTAATTACTCCGATGAGGAGTTTCATACAACACACCCAGGATGATACTGAATACAAGTATATTTTATATGGAGATAAAATATACAACACTGAGTGAAATGAATATTCAAACGGACTGTCTGCAGCGGAATAAATGAAGGAAACATAAATGACTGAATAAATGACTGAAAAGACTGGGGCCCCCTTCTAGTATCACTGGGACTCCTCGCCGTCACCGTGCTCTCCCCGTGCTTTAGCCTTGCCATGACCTGAAAAACAATATCCCCCAACGGGGTCAGTTACACAGAACAACAATCCTCAAGGGTTGAAAATACACAATCATGATATATCTGAAGTTATGAATTATCCTGTCGAAACATACGCAATCAAACATGCTATATGAATCAACTATCAGTACGGCTCAAAGGAATGGCGCCACACTACGTCCGGGATGGAAATGTGTCCGTGCACAAGCCACCAACGAGTATCGATCGAATACACGTGTGGTCTTGTACCTAATCAGTCTCACGAAGCCATCAACTCGTGTGCACAGTCCAATGTGAGGCCACCAACCAACACACGACTATAATGTGCCCGACATGAAAATCCTACACATACCAACCGGCACGCCAAGATGACCCTAATGCCACAATATGACAAAAGTGAATACGAAATTTAATGATTTCTCACCAAGATTAAATGTTGGTGAAATTAATGACTGATTAATGAAATGATTGGAACCGCTGCTCCTTATGACTGAGGTGATTAATTGACAATGACAAGTTTTGATACGGTTAATACAATGATGAATGAGTTACGATTGTGAATGAACAACATCAAAAGGAATGAATATCCTTTTAACCGAGTAAGAATTAACTTACACAATACCGATGAAGAATGTCCGTCCACGAACAACGTCCTAAATGAAATGTCGGTCGCTCGAACAACCTTGAATAACACAATTACCAATAATCCGATCATTACGCAAATAAAAAACGATCATAATCGACTCAAACGTCGATACAACAATATTCGAACTCGAATATATCGAAACCAACTCCAAGATGAGTATTTCAAACCATAAAAATACTTTCAATGATATCAATAATCCCATAGAAATCCACAATTCGAGATTACAACAACGACAATCGGAAATCCCCAAATTAACCGAAGTCAACCCCAAGGGTTCTTGAAATAAAACCCCAAAATAGCTGATAAATCCGTAGGAATATATTTATCCAAGGTAGATAATCCATATCTAACATATTCCAATAACAATCCAAGCTTACACGAAGAAATCGAAAGGAAAAACCCAAAAATCCGAAATTCTAGATCCAAGAGATTAATACCTTTGATTCGATGATAAGGAGATGATGAAGTAATGATAATCCAACTCAAAGACTTGAAGATGATGATGGATGATAAAAGCTCGAAGAGAACTCTCCAAAATCGCCCAAATCGCCTAGAACCGACGAGGGAATGAGAATAGATGACAAATGACGAAATCTGGGTTAGACTGTCCAATTTATAGCCACTCCAGGTTAGCGTGCGCTAGCCCTTGTGCGTAGCGTGCGCTAACGAGTAATTTGGGTAGTCCAGTACCCACTGTCCGAACACGGTAGCGCGCGCTACGTACCTTTTTGTAGCGTGCGCTACGGCCATACTACTAGCGTGCGTTAAAACCCATTGTTAGCGTGCGCTAACGAATTATCTGATGCCCAGTACTGGAGTCCAGAAACCTTCTGTCCTCTGATCTGATCTCGATAGCGTGCGATACAACCAACGATTAGCGTGCGCTACTACATCGCTTGCGTACGCTGAAAACCACTCCTAGCGTGCGCTAGGAATAAATTCACCCAAAGAGCCACTGGACTCCACCTGATCCGACCTTAGCGCGCGCTATACCGACTGCATAGCGTGCGCTACTCCGGATCACTAGCGCGCGCTACTTACCATTCGTAGTGTGCGCTACCTACAATCCCAACTGCAGTCCAGTGCCTTCTGGACTGCCTGTTCAACTTCTCTAGCGTGCGCTAGTGTTGAGAGGTGGCGTGCGCTACCAATACTCAATTAGCGCACGCTAAAAAGAGTACGTAGCGTGCGCTACTCCTCACACACAGCACACTAAGAAATGACAATGATGGTAAACACCGCACGATTCTCCAATTAGATTGATGATGAATGACGATTGATACACGATACAATTACTCTGAACGGTGTACACAATGATTGAATATGAATGAAAATTGATCATTAACGAGTGAAATTACTGAGTGATAATGACTGAATGATAAATACTGAATGATAATTACTGAATTACAACCGGGTATTACACTCGGGGCCCACGGCGCTGTAATATTCCTGGATGGCTCTGGAAGTGTTACAGAATATGGTATCGGAGCTTAGGTTGTGAAAACCTAGGCAGTCGGGTCGAGTTGGGTCATGCTTTTGTCGTGTCATCCGAGTTGTCGGTTGACAAGTGTTTGAGCTCTGAGTTTTTGTTGTTCACTCGGGCTTGTGTGTTATGTGATTTACCAGTTTGGTACTGGGGTTGTTGTAACTTTTCCAAATGGTGTTAACGTGTTTCTTCGGATAGAGCCGTGTTGTGTTCTCGAGTTGAACTAAGTTTGCAAAATGTGTGTTTTGTAAATGTCCGTGTCGAGTATTTTCTAGAGTCGAGACATGTGCCAGTATCACGGGGAATCGTCGGCTTCACGATCTGTAAGTATTTGGATTTTTGAACTGCATTGAGATTTATTGCCGTTCTAAGTTGATATGCTTTGAAATTCAGCAGATGTTATGCGTTATCGTATGAGATGACAGAGTTGGGACAGGATTGATGATCTTGAGAAGTTATGATTTTGAAAATCAATATGTCGGTTAAATTTTGGAAACGGAATTGTGCATTTGGGAGGAATGTTGGGAATGGTTGAGAAGAACATGTAGTCATGTTAATTCATTTTGAGATGTATAAACTGTTTTTGAGCATTTGAAAATGATACTTTTCAAAATAAATGTTTTACGGAAAATGATTTTGGGCCGAGACCCAATCGATTTTGAAATAGTTTTGTAACTCAGGACTTGGAGTCCGAAAAGAGTTTTCTATTTTTTCTAAACTTCTCGTAATGTGGAATGAGATACGGGCTGAGACCCTAATGTTTCAAAAGGCTTTTCTATTTTCTTAAAACTCCTGAGATTTGTAAAACACTTTATCAATCGTTTATCTACTTTATTACTACCTTTCGGGGTTTTGATTTATTTGTTCAAGTGAAACCTCTCGGGAAGTCTTTTACTGTGTTGATTTGTTTCAATGCTTTGGCATAGCATGTTTGAGGTGATCCGAGATGGATTAATGATTGACGTTGTGAGTCATATGTGGAAAAGGAGTTTTTGGTCGGAGTTTATACATTGAGATTTTGGAACTCTATCAGATGGATTTCTGATTGAATGTCAGTGGATTCGGTGACAAGTCGAACTGGTATACAGGAGTATGGATGTGGTCAATCATTTGCATAGTTTTCATTTTAAACTTCGAAATCATGTAGATTCGAAGGAAACTGTTATCGCATACTTGGCATTAGCGAGCCAGTTTAATTTTTCGAAAATTGATTTCGTGATCTTACCAAAATTTATGTTTTGAGTTTTGAAATTTTTGAAAGAACTTTCGAAAATTTGTCTTCTTGACAAGACTATATTATTTCAAACTGGTTTTGAAAATGTGACTGATATACATACGCATTTAGTGCATAATGCATATCATGGTGAAGATATGAGTGTGACTCATAAACTGGATATCATATCGATGGTACGAGGAAAAGAGATTCGAACTTTAGTATGGTAGTTTGGTTATCCAGGGATGATCAATAGATTTATCGGATAAGAGAAATATGCTGCGTATTGTAGATTCGGGTACCGAATATGATTTTGGAACTTTGGATTTTCTGAAACCGGGACATATGGGCTATGCGATTCCATTGGTATGGTAGTAGTACGATTTTTACCATAGTGATTTTTTTATGATTTCTCTGTAAGTGTAGATTTGGGTATGGTGACCCCATGCTGGTGGTTTTGGATATTGAGTGGTCGTTGCCACTCCATGTATGATTGGATATGTTCGTCGGTTTATGATTGGTTGCTCGTATGTCAAGGAGTATGTTCGACATTCAGGTGTGTTTATTGAGATCCACTGTATGTGATTGGTGTGTCGTTTTGAGAATGTTATTCTTTCGTATATCTATTTCTGTGGTTCTGTGTTGATCATGTTGGAGCTTACCGTGTGAAGGTACTCTCAATTATCGTTGATCGTTCATTGGTTATATTGGAGTTTATCATGTTGACGATATTCTCGGCTGCGTTTTGACCTTTGGATTGGTCGTATTGAAGTTTATGATGTCGAAAATATAATCGGTTAATTTGTTGGTTGATTATTGTTAATGATCGTATGAGCGTTCGAATTTTGTACCGATGTTTTATATTTGTGTTGTTGATTTGGGCAGTTGTTTCTCAGATGTATCGTGCATTATTGATTGTATCGGAATCTGGACTTGATTGTGCGATTAGGTAGACAGGATTTGACACGGATAGATTATTTCATCCGAAGATGATATATTTTGTTGAGACTCATGAAATTGTGATTGTAAGCGCGTTGAGGCTTTACAGCGAAGTCACTTGCTAGTATCTCAGTAGATCGTCGACTTTGCGCATTTGTAAGTGTATTGTTTTGGTTATTCGTTAATGATGATGATTGATCGTTGTTGTGATGGTTTCGGAATATGTTGGTTGAACGGTTTGTTTGCTTTTCTATGACGGATTGCAAGTTTCGAGGACGAAACTTATTTTAAGTGGTGTAGTATGTAATATCCAAAATAGCTACTACTATTGTTTAATGTTATTTTATCCGAGTTATATTGTACAGTGTGGAATCTGTACAGTATGGATAAAATAAATGAAGGACTGAGATGTCAGTATTGGTATAATTGTCGTATTTGGTCGACAATTGTATTTGAGGATATAATGTGTTGAGTATATATATTCAGTATGTCGTATGTTCGTATTCTGTATGTTGAGATGTTGGACAAGAGTAGCTGAAAATGGCTAAGTATAGCCTTACTAGCGCACGCTACCATGCAGGGTTAGCGCACGCTAAAGGTAAAATTATAGCGCACGCTAATGCAGTCAGATTGGAAGGAATCTGCGTGTGAACCAGGCCACTTTCGGCGCACGTTCTGATAAGTCAATGGATGTTTGTAATGTAGTACTAGCGCACGCTAAACCCTAAAGGTTAGCGCACGCTAATGGTATATTGGACAAAAAGGAATCTTATCCTCGTCAGCACTTTCGGCATGTGGGTCACGAGCATCTTCGTGGTAGGTGTAGACTGTAGCAAGTCAACGGATATTAGCGCACGCTAAATGAAAGGACTTGCATACGCTAAACAGGTTACGTACACTAATGCATAGACATTACGTATGTAAGCACATGTACGAAGCCAGACAGTAGCCTCTGGACTGCGATAGCGCACGCTAACAAAAGTCAGTTAGCGCACGCTAAGGCTATTGCGCACGTTAAACATGAGATGTTAGCGTACGCTAGTAATGTATATTATATAAGGGGACAGACGGGTGTTATGAAGCATTTCGTCCATTTCTTTCCTTTCACTCGATAGAGAGAGCTTTGGGAGGTACTTGAGGTCCAGAAACACTCCGAGATGATGATCTTTATCTAGATTAAGATAGAGAGCATGGATTAAAGCCTTGTTCTTCAAGTTATTCATGGTTCTTGGAATGAACTTCAAGTGTTCTTCTTATTGGTTCGTCTAATCCAGGTAATTTTCGTATCCCTTTGATAGTAGTTCATTTTTAAGGATGATTACTTGTGAGAGAACATGTTAGATAAACATGTGGTGATTTTTATGAGACCTAATGGGATTATGATAAGAGTTTTCGGATGTTATTTAAGATTCTTCATGTTAATGGTGATTCGTTTAACTTTATGAGGTTGAATTCCGGATTGAGTATGATATGATCCTTGTTATCGAGTTGGTTTGATTGTTGATGTTGTTATTGATATATGGACATTGATATGATCCTTGTGATAGTTATGGTGTGGTTTATTTTCAAGAGATATGGATATTTATGTCTCCATTTCGGATTTTGATGTTAAGACGATATAAGGATATATAATGGTTTTGATTATAAATATGGATAAGATGATTAAAACCAACATTATGTTGATTTTAGTTTCGTATGTTCTTGATAAGATGTGGATCATGATGATGAGATTGAATTTGGAAAAAGTCATTGTTAATCTTGGAGTATGATTTCCTTTTCATTCGGATTCGTAGTCGCAAGGTGTTAGTCGATGCTTGGAATGTATGCCACTGTACAGCATTATCGCATGCTAAGCTTACTCTCTAGCGCACGCTAACGGGAGCAACTTAGCGCACGCTACGTTAAGTGATTAACGTGCGCTAAGTAGGCAGACAGTGCAGTATTTTCGTGTTGTGGTTGTGAACTCGTGCTGATTTGAGTTGGATTGATCAGCCTAGTGGTTAATCGGGATACTGTTGAGCCGTTGGGTTTGTGAATTGGTTTTATCGATTTTTTATTGTTATCGAACTTGTTGTTTATCGATTATTGTAATAGGTTGAGATTATTGATCGGTGAATAGAACCATGATTTGCGGTCGTGTTCGAGAATGTTCGTGAATTGCATTAATCAGGGCCGAGGAACTTGTAGATGATGGCAATGGATTTGGTAACAGCTTCCTCGTCATTGTATTGGTATCGAGGTAAGTTATTACTTACTCAGTCTATAGTATTTAATGAATGGTTTCCGTTTCATTCGTTTATAATTCGTATAGCAATGTGTATAATCGTAATCACAAGAGATTTGGGACTATAAATCGTATTCGAGTTTTGGGAATCTAAATCATAATGTATATGATTTACTTTTGTTATTGGTATACTTGTATATCGAGGATATATTGTGATAAAGACGAAGATATGAATTATCTGAAATCCATGATACTTTGGATCGTCGAGTATTGAGGATAATGGTTCGTGATGGTTTAGATATTGAGATCGTTCTCGAAGGACTCGGGGCAAGTACTCTAATCATTTTTATCATTTGTGTCGATCATGTCGCGATACATTCGTGTATCGTTGTTGTCATGCATTTATGCATTGTTGTTGTCGTGTATTGTGTACTGTTGTTTTGTGTAGTTGTGCATTGTTTTCATATGTCCACCTCGTGTTGGTCCGACGGGATCATCGGGGGATCTATGCTAGCATGCGCTGGATCATCGGATGGGTTTTCCGCCTCGGGTTGGTCTGACGGGATCATCGGGGGATCTGGGAAGTGAACGCTGGATCATCGGATTGCCATGTATTGTTGTTGTACATATGTATATTATGGGTTTGCCATAAGTATACATTGTCGTTATTGTTGTGATCATATTGATGTTGTCATATGGGTATGCATTTGTAGGTCTTGTGTTAGGACCATGTCCGTATGTTGTGTTGATCTGATCTCGGATTAGACTGACGTGATTGTAATGGTATTTCGTATCTTGAGGTATGTTCCGTATTTCCTTGGTACTTGTCTTTCATGGACAATCGATTATCATATGGGAATTGTCGACGTTATCCGATGGATTGAATTGGCCAGAGTTGGTATAATTTCCGTATCGCGAGTTATGATAATGTTTTGAGAACCTTGGGTATTATTGAGATTCCGTACAGATATTTCGGTATTATCTTAATGTGTTGTTAAGGATACGAATCGTAGATTTTCGTAAAGTTACAATGGTAAGATTACATTGGTCGTATTCTTACTTAGTATTTCTATTGATATGTAATTATTGACGTGATGTGATGGTTATCATTGTTGGATATTATGGCTAACCCCGTCGTGGGCCTTCTTTTTAGATTCTTGGATTATCAAGCTTGTAGCGGTCGTGAAGAGATGAGCTTCCCGGAGGATACTGGCTAGGGTGATCGAGTTCTTTATAAATTTTAATAGAGGGCAACAGAACAGGGTTTTGGTCTATTAATGTTTATAAAGTGGTGTCTAACACCAACCCATCTAATGGATGATTCGATCTTCTTTTCCCATTGTTCACTCCCCTCAACCTATACGATTTTTATAGTTCGTGAACAAGTTAAGTTTATACCATCGACGCTGATCAGTTTCACAATTGAATCTTATCCAGCAACCAAACAGGTTTCTAGGGATAAAATTTGCTCCAACCGCAGGCATCCAATGCACTCGGAATTTATTGACCCTCCCCGAACGACCACCCCGATAACTCTGTAGCATAGCACATCCGGTTTGGATATTCAATTTTCCGAGAGCTCGATGGAGGGAAGGAAAACCTTGAAACCTTTTAAACTTAATATTTTGTCGTGGGAGAATTTTCGCGATTAATGTTACACTTTGCACATTAATTCATTTAAGCGCATTTGTGGGTATTCATACCATATGAATAAACATTCACAGCCTAGTTGCTACCAACATGCAGTTCATGAACCGTTCCTAGAACAAAAATATCATAATCTAATTACATATCTAGAGCATTGAATCTTCGTCTTCTCGAATGGATCTTCCTCCGGACTTCGTCATTACATATAAATTTTAGATTGAAAATTGCATCCTAGTATACAAATTTTTCTATAAAAATAAATAGGCTCAAAGCAGCTGTTTCAACCCAATCGAATAAAACAAACGATTTAAAAACTAGGTCCATAAACTATATCACCATTCACAAGCATTTATCCAATAAATACTAAAAAATGGATTTTATATTTAATAAGTAATTTAATATATTGATCCAACCAATATATAAAATTAACTATTATTAGAATTCAAAATATTTCACAATAATTAATTTTCTCAAAATAAAAATACCAAGTATTATATTTAATTCAAATTAAATCCAATTTAAATTGCCAGAAATTAATATAATGAAACATAAAATAAAACAGAGTCGAAAACAAAAATCTCCCGGAGCCCGACCCCCAGCCCGACAGCCCCTGCCGGGCCATGGCCGAGAGGAGCAGCCCTCTCGGCCGCGGCCTGCCGAGCGCAGGCAGTCTGTTGTCGGGCGCTGCCCAGCAGCTTTTTGGCTGCCCCCGACTGCCAGTCCCACGACTTTTCCGGCTCGTTTTCATCCCAATTTCAAAAATTATACTTTTCTAATTTTAATAGTATAAAATTCAGATTTATATAGTAACATAAAATCATGAAAAATAAATTTTCGACGAACGATTAAACATTAACGAATTAAACGATTGTGATTCCAAATCACAAAACATTTAATCAAGCATTCCAAATGCTAAATATCATATATACGGTCGCAAGACCTTGCTATGATACCACTGTTGG
This sequence comes from Orobanche coerulescens, assembly GCA_033398695.1. Taxonomy (NCBI): domain Eukaryota; kingdom Viridiplantae; phylum Streptophyta; class Magnoliopsida; order Lamiales; family Orobanchaceae; genus Orobanche; species Orobanche coerulescens. The sequence goes on from JAWKAU010000065.1 coordinate 412,734, forward strand.
GATTCGGTACCTAAACCGAAGGCGCATCGGAAACAAATACAATAATAAACTGAACCCCTAAAACAGAATGATCATGCATCGTATATACAAATATAAATTGACAAAGTAAAGTAATCGAAAACATACTCTTGATGTCCTTTGATTAAATATTGGTGAAGAGTTTGCCACAAACCGAATTTTGCAAGCTTTTTTGAAAGATCCCCGAGCACCGAAAACATCGTGCCTCCACTAGCTACGCGCCGTAAGATGACTGGAAAAACTTATATATATATATTCTCTAATTATAGGAACTTACTCAAATTATTTATAACATTATAAGTGTATAAATATATTTTTCTCTTAGTTTTTCTTCTCAATTTTTCTCTAAGAAAATGATGAATAAAAAACTCTCTCTCTCTCTCTCTCTCTCTCTCTCTCTCTCTCTCTCTCTCTCTCTCTCTCTCTCTCTCTCTCTCTCTCTCTCTCTCTCTCTCTCTCTCTCTCTCTCTCTCTCTCTCTCTCTCTCTCTTTGATGGTAGGTGTAGGAAATAGAAGATGATTATGGTCGTGTGAGTTTCATTAAGAAAAGTCCATACAAAACACCAAAATCCTCCACATAAAATATACACCAAGTGTATATATTTTCAACCTCACAAAATATAAATATATCTCATCAATAAACACGTAAAACTAAAACAAGGAGATATATTATAAAGGGGGCGCACAATGAGAAATAAGAGTTGGTTCATTTCGGTCCGTGAAACGGACCGTTGTGTGTTTAGTCTGGTAGATATACCTTGGTAAGTCTCAAACTAAATTAATACAATGATTTAATCTAATTAATTAGTTGTACTAAAATATTATTTCTCTAATAAATAAATAGTTATGAATTGAATTAATTACCCAGTAATTTAGTTAATTCACCGGATGCGCGACTCGGTAGGTCCGTCTCAGTAAGCAATGGGAGGAACCAAAGAGCTATAGCACCACCTATCCAATATCACGGCCTACACTGTAACCTTACTGAGAACGAACGATAGGGATCCTTCACGAACCATTATATCATGAATACCAGTATACGTATAAACCCTTCTTTCATATGTCCCGATCAAGTTATAGGGTCACGGTCAATCAAACCATATCTGTATTTGATGTTATGCTTGAGTTAATGCAAATTGAGATCACTGAGCTCTCGTGTATCTAATACAACCAGCTCCACTGCTTTGGCCAAAGACTTATGATCTAATCTGCCAATAACTGCATAGGACATATACTTGTTCACTTACACGAGAAACAATCTTATCTTGGTGTTTAGTAGAACCTGCTACTTGCCCATCGAGATGCATGTCGAGGTTGACCTCATCTTTTAGTTTTCTGGGTCAAACTACTCTAGTGAAAATCTTAACGTCACAAGCACATCCCTACTAAATCCTCAATCAAAGGTTCACGAATACCTATCACAACCTTTCGATTCCATCATTGATTGTCCCAGAGTGAAATCCGTATGACGAACTGAGGGTGAGTCAGTTCGAGTATACAAATTGTAACACCCCCAATCCGCTCAGGGATATTACACGCCGTAGAACCTTTCCTCAAGGATCTACCAGGCTGGTAACAACATTAAACATCTCGACAATGCCTTTAAGGCTAAAATGACTCAGTATACCGATTTGGTCTTTCAATAAATACATACAACTCAATCACAATACATGCCCACGCAGGTGTAATACCCGTGTATTTTATGAGTGTTATTTTGGATGTATTTTATGGTATTGTGGTTATTTGGACCGTATATATTGATGATTGACCTTGGCATATTTATGGCTGATAATTGTTGGGTCATGTGATTCTCGGATTGTGCTCATTTTAGCCGGACTTCTTGCGAATTTAAATCTGGAAAATAGCAGTTAGCGCACGCTAAGACTGTATGTCTAGCGCACGCTAACCAGGTTCGAGTAGCGCACGCTACTCTTGTACAATAGCGTGCGTTAAGCCCTTTGGGCGGTAAGCTTTACGGACTCGAATGAGGCGTTAGCGTCGCTATGGACGGACTAACGTCGCTATTTCGATGTACTAGCGCACGTTACTTGTATGATAGCGTGCGCTAGGATGTCAGTCGGTGAGGCGAAGCGTTTACGGGTGCAGTACTTGCGGTAGCGCACGCTACCGTATGGAATTAGCGCGCGCTAGTAGCAATCGAGAGCGCCCGCTAACAGATAGTTCCGCGTACGCTATCTGAGTCTGGCGTAAAGTTCGAATCGCCTTTTTCTTCAAGCAGGCACCGCCCTCAGCTCGTTAGCGCATGCTAAGCCTGTAGCCGTAGCGTGCGCTAATACCTCCCAAGATATATATGGGGGTAGGTTCTAGAAATGTCATTTTTCACCTCTTCCTCTTCTCTTCGGTAGTGGGCATACTTGACCATTGGAGAGTGCAGATTTTGGTCGGATTTTTCATCCAACTATAATTTTGGGCTCCTAACACCAAGTTATCAACATCTTATCAACTTTCACCATCCAAATCAAGGTAAAACCGTTGGAACCCTAGTTCTTCATATTTTGGGGTTTTTGTCGAGATCTTTGATTCTAATCTATCCTAGCTCCGATTTGTGCTAGATTGTGATGTTGTAATCATAATCCTTCATTTTTCTCCAAGATTCACGGATTTAACCCTAAGTTACCTTTCATAGTTTGGGTTCGAGCTACGTTTCCTTCGTAATATTTGAATAAATGTCCCTAAGGGTAGAACTTAGGGTGAATCTTTCCATTTCCGTGGTGTTGTGTTTTGATTCGGTATTTCGATGTGTTAGGATCGAATCGTTGAAGGAAATTCGGACCGTACATTCATCCATTCGCCGTTTCTCATGTCGTTCAAATTGAGGCAAGTACTTTGATTGTGTTTAATGTACTTCGTGTGAATATGTAAAAATGGAATTTGTGCCAATTGTTGATCGAGTGTGTGTGAGCCGAGTAAAACCAGTGAGGGTCCCCTGGGGTCCGGTAGGCTGCGTATCCCTACGGATCACTCGGTTGGGCTATACACCAGGGAGGGCCTGACGAGGTGTCTCTGGGGTGTGTATCTTGCTTGAGAGGTACAGGGCCAGTATAGCTCGGGAGGTTGTTTTGTGATGATGATTGTGATGTGGTATTCCGGAATATCTGTGATGGCACTATGATTTTCTGTGGTTTTTGTTGATTATTCACTTGTTGTACATATTCTAGAATCATTGTACTTGCACCGGCTTCTTGCTGACCCCTTCTGGGGTGGATATACTTTTGTGTATTCAGGTACAGGTCCAGTGGGAGGACTAGCACAGGACGGACACGAGCTTGGTGGGCAGCATTGATATCGTACATCATTTTGAGTTGGTGGTCATGGTCAAAGTCGTGTTTTGGTTTTGTACTCGGTAGTCTTGTCCAGTGTTGTATGTCATGTCATTATTAATGGTTAATGATGTTGTTGTATTCCCGTGGTGAACGGTCATATTGGTTATGATTCCTCGGGATGATATGTTGTTTGGTATTGTGCTGTATGTCATGTTGAAATTGAAGTTGGTTTCGAATGTATGAACATTTATGTTTGTCGTATTTAATGTATTTTATTTGGGTCTAAGCCTGGTAGGTTCTCCAAAAAGGATCTACGGCGCTGTAATATCTCCGTAAATCATGGGGGTGTTACAGAATATGGTATCAGAGCCTAGGTTTATGGATACCTAGGCTGTCGGTGTTTTGGGTCTGTTAAATTGAGTCAGTTGTTGTCTACGATATCATTAGCATGCTACCACCCCGTGTTGCCTGTGCTGGAAGACTCTTCGGATGTTGGTTATTTCTTCCCTTCGGAAATAATTACCTTAATATTGTGCAATCTATTATTGTAATCGTTTCCTTGTTGAACCATTCTTATTCTTCAGTATGCTGAGAGGTAGAGCCTTCCGTCAACGCGGTCGTGGTCGAGGCCGTGGCAGAGTAGTAGTGTCCGAGTCCGAGCGGTCCGTTTCAGAATCGGCATCTCGTTCTGCGACTAGGTCGGACCCGATCCCTTCGGGAGGTTCAGATGGAGGCTCGGAGGCCGAAGTGCCTAACGTTCTTCAACAAGTTGTAACACAAGTGCACCAACTGGCAAAAGTGGTGCAGAATATTAATACTGGCAGAACGGTTGAGGATCGATGGCTTCAAGAGGTTATGAAAATGAACCCTCCTAGATTCGATGGTTCCGGTGATGCGAACAATTGGGATCATTGGTTAGTTGAGCTGGAGAAGATCTTTGACGGTCTTGGTTGTCCTGAAGCCAAGAGAGTCCCGATTGCTCAATATCTGACAGTTGATGACGCTTCGGACTGGTGGCGAGCTGTTAAGCCCAAGGACCGTGATGTCACTTGGGAAGAATTTAAAGAATTGATGGAAGCTCAATATTGTCCAAAGGCTGCGTACAGTTAGCAAGAGTCAGTGAGTTCTTCAGAGCCCAACCCGAAGATGTTCCTATTTCTGAAGCAATCAGGACATACAACAAGCAGTTAGTGTATGTCCAAGACCGGGTTAAGGATGAGATAGACAAGATACTTCATTTCGATGCAAGGATGAAACCGGAGGTCCGAAAGTATATGGCAGGCCTTGGGTGTACTACTTTGAGAGAATATCAGGATAGAGCACTTGCTTATGAGATGGTGTCGGTTCTGGTTCCTGCAGTATCGAGCTCGAAGAAACCAAAATTTTCTGGTAGCTTCCGAGGGAGTGGATCGCGTAGGCCTCAATCTTACGTGCAATCTTGTTGGTTCCCCTCGGCTAGTGGAGGAGTGCCGAGTTTGTTTTAATTGTGGAAATCCGGGTCATGTCGGTTCTCGTTGCACTTCTCGCCCCATTGATTGTTTTAAGTGTGGGAAGCGGGGTCATCGCGCATTATATTGTGAGTCGGTGGCGAATATTCTCTAAACATCTCTCTACCCGGGCACACGATTACGGGTCAGCCAACTCCGAGTGTCGGACGCGGCGATGGCAGGTAAACCGAGCATAAGGATGCACCTAGCATTGGATCAGCCCCACCAGGTGTATGAGATGAAGCGGATCGATGACGTAGGGGCGCCACTACGTCGGGTATTGTTTATATTTTGATGCACCGGTAGATGTATTGTTTGATTACGGAGCTACTCATTCTTTTATATCATTGTCTTGTGTGAATCGTTTGGGCCTAGACGGTCTCTCTACATGTGAACCTTTTATTGTTGGGTTGCCAAGTGGGAAAGGATAGTTGGGGATCAAGAGATCGCCAATTGTCCTGTAACCATTGGCAAGAAAGATTGGTCATCCGATTTGATTGTGATCGATATGATGGGAGAGGATTTAATTCTCGGTGATGATTGGTTAAATCGGCATGGAGCGATAGTAGATTATCGTCGGAAAATAATTTCAATAGTCGCGCCGGATGGTACCGAACACGTTTTTGTAGGCGTAAACACGGTATACGGGAAGATTATTCGAGCCATGAAGGCGATGAAATAATTGCTACGAGGTTGTACCATTATTGGTGTTACGCGTTGAAGTCGGAAGTTAGCGAGGTACAATTTTCCTCTGTTCCATTGTGAATGAATTTCCAGACGTATTTCGGATGATTTGCGGGATTGCCACCACATCGTGAAGTAGAGTTCGTCATCGAACTAGAGCCCAATGCGGCGCCAATATCCAAGGCACCGCATGAATGGCCCCATCGGAAATGTTAGAATTGAAGAAACAATTGGGTGAATTGTTGGACAAAGGTTATATTCGGCATAGTGTGTCTCCATGGGGTGCACCGGTATTGTTTGTACGAAAGAAAGATGGGTCCTTACGGCTATGTATTGACTATCGTGAGTTGAATAAACTCACTATTAAGAACAAGTATCCGTTGCCAAGAATCGATGATCTATTTGATCAATTACAAGGGGCTACGGTTTTCTCCAAGATTGATTTGAGGTCAGGATATTACCAACTGCGAATTCGAGATTCGGATATCCCCAGGTCAGCATTTCGAACGAGGTATGGGCATTACGAATTCGTAGTTATGCCATTCGGTTTAACAAATGCTCCGGAGGCCTTTATGTAGCTTATGAACAAAACTTTTATCGAATATCTCGATAAATTTGTAGTGGTGTTTATCGACGATATATTAATCTATTCCAAAAGTGAGACGGAACATGCCGAACACTTGAGGATCGCGTTGAGTATTTTGAAGGCTAATAAGCTTTATGCTAAATTTTCTAAGTGCGAGTTCTGGCTTAGAGAAGTCTCTTTTCTGGGACACATCATCTCAGCCGATGGTATTCGAGTAGACCCTCAAAAGGTTGAAGCAGTCTTAGCTTGGGAGCCTCCACGGAATGTTAAGGAAGTTCGGAGTTTTCTAGGATTAGCGGGCTATTATCGTCGATTTGTTGAAGGATTCTCGAAAATTGCTCGACCGCTCACCTTATTATTTCAGAAGACACAGAAATTTGAGTTGAGTGATGAGTGTCAGAAGAGTTTTGACGAGTTGAAAGAGCGGTTGACTACGTCTCCGATCCTATCCTTACCACAAGGAATAGAAGGTTTCGTTATTTATAGTGATGCTTCTAAACAAGGATTGGGTTGTGTATTGATGCAAAATGAGAGAGTAGTGGCTTATGCGTCTCGACAATTAAAGCCATACGAGATGAATTATCCTACTCATGATCTTGAGTTAGCCGTGGTGTTTGCGTTGAAAATTTGGAGGCATTACTTGTATGGTTCTTCTTGTCGAGTGTATACGGATCATAAGAGCTTGAAGTACATATTTACGCAGAAGGAGCTAAATATGCGCCGGTAGCGATGGTTGAACCGCTTAAAGATTATGATCTTGACATTCTTTACCATCCGTAAAGCGAACGCCGTTGCGGCGTTAAGCCGCAGTCGCCGCTACCGCAAGTTGGAACTACTTACCATTCAACCGAAGCTTAGATGAGAGTTGATTGATATGGAAATTGAAGTTTGGCCTCACAGAACTCAAGGACAGTTGCGTTTCCTTGAGATTACGTCCTCCGTGATGGAAGATATTAAGTCCAAACAATTAGATGATCTCTCAATTGTGCAGCTTCGGGAAGACAGTGCTAGAGGAAAAGCTCCTGGATTCTTAATCGATGAAGACGGAGTTCTTCAATTCCGAGGTAGAACTTGTGTACCTAATCGGGATGATCTCAAACAGGTAATTTTGAATGAAGCACATTCTACTCCATACTCGATTCATCCGGGTATGTGTAAAATGTATAAGGACTTGAAGAAAAACTTTTGGTGGCCGAACATGAGGAAAGATGTAACAGAGTTCGTGTTGAAATGCTTGACTTGTCAACAGGTTAAAGCGGAACATCAGAGACCCGCCGGTAAATTGCAACCGCTACCAATTCCGGAATGGAAATGGGAAGATATAGTGATGGATTTTATTGTGGGAATGCCAAAGACGTGAACTGGAGTAAATATGATTTGGGTAATTGTTGATCGGCTAACCAAATCCGCACACTTTCTGGGCATTAGAGATACTTGGGGACCGGAGAGGTTAGCTCGGTTATTCATTGCGGAGATTGTGAGACTCCATGGTACCCCAAAGAGTATAGTGTCTGATCGCGATGGGCGTTTTGTGTCACATTTCTGGAAAGCAGTACATCGAGCACTCGGTACCAAATTAAACTTCAGCACCGCTTATCATCCCTGCATTTGACGGACAAATGGAGAGGACGATCCAAACGCTAGAAGACATGTTGAGGGCTTGTGCGTTAGACTGGAAAGAAGATTGGGAGACTCATTTACCATTGATTGAATTTGCGTACAATAACAGTTGGCATAGTTCGATTGGGATGGATCCGTTTGAAGCATTATATGGAAGACGGTGTAGATCGCCAATCTGTTGGGACGAACCGTACGAGTTACTTGGAGTAGAACCGGACTTGGTGGTTCATACTCAAGAAAAAGTCGCAATTATTCGGCAAAGGTTGTTGACTGCTCAGAGTCGACAAAAGTCATATGCCGACGTTCGTCGTCGACCGTTAGAGTTCCAGGCGGGAGATCATGTGTTGTTGAAAGTATCGCCGACTCGTGGAGTTCTTCGGTTTGGTAAGAAGGGGAAGCTTAGTCCTCGATATATTGGCCCCTTCGAGATCCTGGACAAGGTAGGCGATGTAGCTTATCGACTAGCATTACCTCCGACGCTTAGTCATGTTCATAATGTGTTTCATGTTTCACAACTGCGTAAGTATGTTCCCGATCCCAGCCATGTTATTGATTATCAAGAGATTGAGGTTAGTGGCGATATTACGTATGAAGAACAACCGGTAACCATACTAGAGCGACGAGTGAAACAATTGCAACGGAAAGTGATTCCGTTAGTAAAGGTCCAATGGTCTAAGCATGGAATTGAGGAGGCCACGTGGGAGACCGAGGATAGTATGCGTGCCCGATACCCCAAACTTTTTGTATCTCAAGTTTCGGGACGAAACTTCTTTTTAGGGGGTAAGGGTGTAATACCCGTGTATTTTATGAGTGTTATTTTGGATGTATTTTATGGTATTGTGGTTATTTAGACCGTATATATTGATGATTGACCTTGGCATATTTATGGCTGATAATTGTTGGGTCCTGTGATTCTCGGATTGCGCTCGTTTTAGCCGGACTTCTTGCGAATTTAAATCTGGAAAATAGCAGTTAGCGCACGCTAAGACTGTATGTCTAGCGCACGCTAACCAGGTTCGAGTAGCGCACGCTACTCTTGTACAATAGCGTGCGTTAAGCCTGCTGGACAGTAAGCTTTCTGGACTCTGGAATGAGGCGTTAGCGTACGCTATGGACGGACTAACGTACGCTATTTCGATGTACTAGCGCACGTTACTTGTATGATAGCGTGCGCTAGGATGTCAGGTCAGTGAGGACAGAAACGTTTCTGGACTGCAGGTACTTGCAGGTAGCGCACGCTACCGTATGGAATTAGCGCGCTAGTAGCAATCGAAAGCTCACGCTAACAGATAGTTCAGCCAGACGCTATCGGAGTCTGGCAGAAAGTTCTGAACTGCCTTTTTCTTCAGCAGTGCACCGCCCTCAGCTCGTTAGCGCACGCTAAGCCTGTAGCCGTAGCGTGCGCTAATACCTCCCAGTATATATATGGGGGGTAGGTTCTAGAAATGTCATTTTTCACCTCTTCCTCTTCTCTTCGGCGGCTGGGCATACTTGACCATTGGAGAGTGCAGATTTTTGGTCGGATTTCTTCATCCAACGATAATTTTGGGCTCCTAACACCAAGTTATCAACATCTTATCAACCTTCACCATCCAAATCAAGGTAAAACCGTTGGAACCCTAGTTCTTCATATTTTGGGGGTTTTTTTGTCGAGATCTTTGATTCTAATCTATCCTAGCTCCGATTTGTGCTAGATTGTGATGTTGTAATCATAATCCTTCATTTTTCTCCAAGATTCACGGATTTAACCCTAAGTTACCTTTCATAGTTTGGGTTCGAGCTACGTTTCCTTCGTAATATTTGAATAAATGTCCCTAAGGGTAGAACTTAGGGTGAATCTTTCCATTTCCGTGGTGTTGTGTTTTGATTCGGTATTTCGATGTGTTAGGATCGAATCGTTGAAGGAAATTCGGACCGTACATTCATCCATTCGCCGTTTCTCGTGTCGTTCAAATTGAGGCAAGTACTTTGATTGTGTTTAATGTACTTCGTGTGAATATGTAAAAATGGAATTTGTGCCAATTGTTGATCGAGTGTGTGTGAGCCGAGTAAAACCAGTGAGGGTCCCCTGGGGTCCGGTAGGCTGCGTATCCCTACGGATCACTCGGTTGGGCTATACACCAGGGAGGGCCTGACGAGGTGTCTCTGGGGTGTGTATCTTGCTTGAGAGGTACAGGGCCAGTATAGCTCGGGAGGTTGTTTTGTGATGATGATTGTGATGTGGTATTCCGGAATATCTGTGATGGCACTATGATTTTCTGTGGTTTTTGTTGATTATTCACTTGTTGTACATATTCTAGAATCATTGTACTTGCACCGGCTTCTTGCTGACCCCTTCTGGGGTGGATATACTTTTGTGTATTCAGGTACAGGTCCAGTTGGAGGACTAGCACAGGACGGACACGAGCTTGGTGGGCAACATTGATATCGTTAGGGGTGTAACTGATGCGAGTCGAGCTCGAGTATTGGTATACTCGACTCGAACTCGATAATTATTTCTCAGGCTCGAACTCGACTCGAAAACTCGCGAGTAGTTAAAATCCAAGCTCGACTCGACTCGTTAGTATGTCGAGTCGAGCTCGAGTTTGAGTCGAGCCTACTCGAGTCGAGTGTTGACCGAGTTTTGACCGAGTCGATCTCGAGTAGTTCACGAGTTGACTCGTCTAGTTTACACCCCCACATAGTACCCTTTGGTAAGGGCACATGGCTAAATATATTAAAGGAGAGTCTTCCAACCTCCTTTAAAAATCTCATTTGAGTCACAATCATAATTATATGGGCGATGTGGGACAAAGGGATTTGGCTTAAATTTATTACCCACTTGTGAGACAAAATAAACAGCACCCAACCGATGTGGGAGAAGCTATTTTGCTTTTAACTTGTGTAAACACTTCAAACACCCTTAACCAATATAGAATAATTTCGATTTTTATTATCTAGTAATTTTAATTTTTCAACAATAAATTGCTATTTATTTTATTTAAAATAGAAATCTAATATGTATTATTAATTTTTTATTTTTTTGGCCAATTAATATTTTTTATTTTTTATTTTATAAAGTATATTATAAAAACTAACTATATATAAAAAAAATTCGAGTATCTCACGAGCTTATCGAGTCGAGTATTAGGTAGCTCAACTCGACTCATTAGTATGTCGAGTCGAGCTCGAGTTTTAGTCGAGCGCCTACTCGAGTCGAGTGTTGACCGAGTTTTGACCGAGTCAATCTCGAGTAGCTCGCGAGTTGTCTCGTCTCGTTTACACCCCTAGATATCGTACATCATTTTGAGTTGGTGGTCATGGTCAAAGTCGTGTTTTGGTTTTGTACTCGCGCGGGTACTGTCCAGTGTTGTATGTCATGTCATTATTAATGGTTAATGATGTTGTTGTATTCCCGTGGTGAACGGTCATATTGGTTATGATTCCTCGGGATGATATGTTGTTTGGTATTGTGCTGTATGTCATGTTGAAATTGAAGTTGGTTTCGAATGTATGAACATTTATGTTTGTCGTATTTAATGTATTTTATTTGGGTCTAAGCCTGGTAGGTTCTCCAAAAAGGATCTGCGGCGCTGTAATATCTCCGTAAATCATGGGGGTGTTACAGAAAGAATCGAGGTGATTGGGGATGTAAAGAATGATTTATGCCCAAAATACTCGAAAGATGTCTATAGAGTCGCATTAGCTAGACGTCGTGACCTGTCCACTGTTTTGACCATAACTTCTTTGTTAGTTGTCCGATTTGCTCAATTCTTATGCCACTGGAAAGATTATTCATAGTACTACATCCTAGGAAGTCAAATTAGAAATACTCCACATTGAAAAAGTTCAAAACTCGAATGAAGTAAAGGGCTTACATATTTTTCTTACCCCGGGGCATTATTGTGACAATTTATACATGATAAAGACATGAAAAGTGGAAAATTTCACTATCGGTAATCTTGTATTCATATTGCCATACTTCACGCTCAAAAAATAGAACTTTCATTTCAGGCCGATTTTGACCGATTTCTGTGTACTACCCCCTTTGAAAAATCTCATTTTCTCGACCAGACGGGCAATGTGATTTTATCAATGTTTCTTGATTATCTTGAGATAATAATACTAACGGTGAAAGAAAAAGCGGTTCGGACTGATAACCTAGGAGATATGGCCTAAAATAGAGAGAAAAAAGCCTGTCGGGACGTTAAGGCCAAACGTTTAAAATATTCGACCTCACAAAATTAACAAATGTAATCCTAACCACCTAGTAGTGTATATTTTTGATTAATTTATCCCATTTTGAAAGAATCGAGGTGATTGGGGAGGTAACGAATGAATTATGCCGAAATTACTCGAAAGATGTCTAAAAAGTCGCATTAGCTAAGACGCCGTGACCTGTCCACTGTTTTGACCATAACTTCTTCGTTACTTGTCCGATTTGCTCGATTCTTACGCCATTGGAAAGCTTATTCATAGCACTACATCTTAGAAAGTCCAAATCCAAAATATCCCCTCTTTAAAGGAATAAGTGGTTTGTACAAATATCTAAGGAGACATGCACAAAATAGAAAGAAAGCCTGTCGGGACGTTACAGTCAAACGGTTAAAATATCCGACCTTACAAAATTAACAAATGTAATCCTGACCACCTACTAGTGTAGATTTTTGATTAATTTGTCTAATGGTGAAAGAATCGAGGTGATTGGGGAGGTAAAGAATGATTTATGCCCAAAATACTCAAAAGATGTCTAAAGAGTCGCATTAGCTAGGACGCCGTGACCTGTCCACTGTTTTGACCATAACTTCTTTGTTAATTGTCCGATTTGCTCAATTCTTATGCCACTGGAAAGCTTATTCATAGTACTACTGTTCGACTCAAAATTACCCAATTAAATTTATGAGGTCGCTCGCAAGAGTACGAGGTAGTTGTAGGGTGATGAGTTGATCCAAGTCGTTTCACTCAGGAATAAAAGTAGTAGCAAATTGTAATCTATGTAATGTTGAACAGAATTTGAATAGCGAAGTTTTTGAATGTTTGTTTGGGTTGTAGTTGGTTTTGCGATTAATCTTAAAGGTTTGAGTATAAGTTCTTTGTCACGAAGAACTATACTTTGTTTAGGATGAAGCTATGAAGGTAAAAGGAACTAGGAATTAGAATTCTTTGTCACAGAAGAATTCTTATTCTTTCGTATACGGTAAGGACTTTAGAATATGAATCCTCTGTCACGTAAGGATGCTTATTCTTAAGTATGAAACTTGAAAAAACAGTAAAGACTAAGGATATGAATTCTCTGTCACGTAAGAATTCGTATTCTTAGTATGAAACTAGAAAGCAGTAAAGACTAAGAATAGATCTTCTCTGTCACGTAAGAAGTCTATTCTGAAGATTAACCGGAATGTAAATTAAAGCAGTAAATAGCAAGTATGTAAAGTAAAGCAGTAAATAACAAGTATGTAAATCAAAGCAGTAAGAACTAGGAATAAGAATTCTCTCTCACGTAAGGATTCTTATTCTTTCGTTTTGAAAGCAGTAAGCAAATGATATGTAAAAGCAATATAGAACTTACTTGAATGAAAGCAATACGATAATGTAAATTGAATGAAAACTTTGAAGAAGATTGTATCCAGCACTCCGAATGATTCAAACAGTGATTGTTCAACTGAAAGTACTTGATTTGATCTTCGGAATTAAACTGCTACAAGCTATTCTTCTTCGAATGTAAATTACAATATGAAAAACACTTTGAAAGCTTAAGAAAACTTTGAAGTTTACAAGTGAAAACTTTGGAATGAATGTGCTAATGAATTATGATGAAGGTGTAGGCTATTTATAGAAGTTCCTACACCTTATACGTATCAAAACTCCTCTTAGGCGCTTGGAAGTACCATCTAGGCGCATGGAACATGGATTAGGCGCTTGGTTTCATCATTTAGGCGCTTGGAAGTCTTGATTTGGGCGCATGGAACTTGCTTGGGGTGCATGGAATGTGGACTACATCTTGTCTAGGTTCGTATACTTGGTCTCCACTCCTTCCAGGCGCATGGTATTGTCAAGGAGGCGCATGGTACTTAGTTTTAGGCGCATGGAAAGAGTTTTGGTGCATGGAAACTCTTCTAGGCGCTTGGAATGGTTTTAGGGCGCTTGGAACTAGTTTAGGCGCATGGTGAAGTAGTTTAGGGCGCATAGAACTCATCTTGGACGCATGGAATGCATTGTAGGTGCATGGAATTGAGGTTTGGTGCGTGTAGAATGATGTTCTAGGTGTATGAAGTCCATTTCAATGCATAGCTAGACATATGGAGCTAGTTTAGTGCATCTTCTCGGAGTTTCCTCGTGCTTTAAAGGCTTTTCGGGCATTTCCAACGTGAAGTATTGGCTCTTCATGATATCTTCCGGGTTTACATTGTCTTGACAATCCTGAAAAGGTAAAGAAGTAGTGATTACACAGGTAAATGACACATTTATGTACAAAAACAATACAAATTACGTAAAGTATGTTTAGAACGAGTTAATATGTTTTCATGACAAAATAGTATACTTTATCGTAATAAGTATGTTAAAATAGACATAAAACACTACTGAAAATAGCAACAAATATGTACCGAACAATACCCCCACACTTAGCTTTTTGCACGTCCTCGAGCAATAGTTAATGTTTGACCGGCTAACAAAATAAATCTTGAATGATTATTTGTACCGAGTATTTTGAAAAGATCATGACTTAAATTGCTTTTTGGATAGATTTTCGAAATTAAGGATTAAGCTACGAGAGTTGTTTTCGAATACTAGTTCCCGATTTTTAAAGGTCTCATTCCCGTCAAACTTATAATTTTATAATCGGGTTTATTCATATTCATAGCCATACTTTTCTCAATAAATCAAGACATCAACTAGATTTCAACTTCGAAATCGAAGATTTCTAGAGTGGCATAACCATACTCATATTTAATGTTGCTGTTTTACGTAAAAGATAACCATGGGGCTCATCCTTACTCCTAGTTACTAAGCAACAAAAATAGAGGAGTATTGTCTTGAATTATTGTTATTTAATCTTTTTATTATGTATCAAGGCAGCAACTAGGTTACAACTTCGGAATGTTACAATCGAAGCCTCCTAGAGTGGTTTCCCATACTCATATTTAATGTTACCGTTTTACGTAAAAGATAACCATGGGGCTCATGCTTACTCCTAGTTACTAAGTAACATAAACAGAGGAGTATTGCCTTGTACGTTTTATTCTTTCTGTTTTTGGTTTTTCTCTATTTTTATATAACACAAGGCATCAACTAGGTTTCAACTTCGGAATGTTTCAATCGAAGACTCCTAGAGTGGCACAGCCATACTCATATTTAACATCGCCGTTTTACGTAAAAGATAACCATGGGGCACATGCTTACTCCTAGTTACTAGGCGACGACAATAGAGGAGTATTGCCTTGTATTATTTTTATATATATATATATTCTTTTTCCATGGCTAGAAATATGTAAACCTTAAAGTATTTGACGAGATTATTCACCTTTTATTTTTCGAAGGAACTCTTGTATTAAAAACCCCACAACATTAGTTAAAACTCAATGAAGTAACAAAATGATTTTTTAGCAATTTTCGTCAATCATGAATATATATGCAGATGCATATATAATATTTTTATAAAAGAGATACAAATTTTCGAAGTCAAGTTTATCGTAAGCATTTTTAAGGTCTTGCTAACATATTTGCTCTTGGCTCATTTTTCTGGGATGCAATTATATATATATATATGTTAATTTACTATTTATAATCCTCCCCCACACTTAGTTTATGCAATAATATCACAAAATAATAGCGCAAGTGAGAGAGGATAACGATTACTTCCCTGAAAGTTGGTTCTCGTGTTGGAATTGTTGTCCACATTGAACGCCAAAATTTCGTAGCAAAGTTCCTACAAAATGTTATAAAAGAAAAACACACATATATGTATAATAATATTTTTTTTTTCTCTCCCACACTTTTTGTAGACATTGTCTTCTTTGTGTGAAAGGGCGGTGTAGGTTAAGAATAACCTGCACTGATTTTTATAAGAGTTTATGAAAGATATGTCAAAACGAAAAATATACCCATGAAGGTATTTGAATGTTCCAGATGCGTTTCAAGAGAGTCATAAAAGTCTCCTTATTCTGCCATCTTTTTCAAGTAATGTATTCACGTTTGAAACATCGTAATATTTTTCAAAGAAGAATGATAATTTAAAATTTCAAATCAACAAATGATGATGTGCAGTAATTGTACTTCACATATTTGGTGAAATAGTGAATTCAATTATTGCATATCACATTATTTTATTCAAACAAACAAGTACATAAATATAAAAAGTTGTGATTGTGGCTCACAAATTCCTCTGATTTTACGTTCAGAAACGGCTTAAACGCCTTCTATGAGTCGGGGAGGAGCTTCCCATCCAATTTTCTTACAAATTGGCAAACAGGGTCTTTTAACGTCAGATTCCCCAGACGAAGTTCATACTCTGTTTTAAATCTACTGATTAATCGGCGAATTTGTCGATCTATTTCTCCATTGGAATGCGGATCAAGAGTTGATTCGATTGTATCTAACGACTCCTTACTCAGCCCATTCACAAGGAAATTGATCTTATTTGCTCGATTTTCAGATCGATATGTGTCAAGACGACAATTTTTATTATAACAAGACCATCTAGCACATTTATAACAGCCTTCTATGAGTCGGGGAGGAGCTTCCCATCCAATTTTCTTACAAATTGGCAAACAGGGTCTTTTAACGTCAGATTCCCCAGACGAAGTTCATACTCTGTTTTAAATCTACTGATTAATCGGCGAATTTGTCGATCTATTTCTCCATTGGAATGCGGATCAAGAGTTGATTCGATTGTATCTAACGACTCCTTACTCAGCCCATTCACAAGGAAATTGATCTTATTTGCTCGATTTTCAGATCGATATGTGTCAAGACGACAATTTTTATTATAACAAGACCATCTAGCACATTTATAACAGCCTCCTAATTTTTTAGCACGTCTTTTCTTGGCGTATAAACTTTTTCCTAGACCCGGCAAAAATCTAGTTGGTGATGCGAGTGATTCCCCTGCTACTCTTATTTTTGCCTCAATTATGAAACGAATATCGTGAGGAACATTGTGAAAAGAGAATAAGCGCATTCGTTCTAATCGAGTTTTGTAAATGTTTAGAATAGCAGCTTTGCTCAGGAAAGGAAATTGTTTTTCTATATTTTTCAAAGATTTTTCAATTTTTCAATGTTTTTGGATTTTTGAAAATTTTATAAAACACACGAATTAAAAAGAAAGAATGAAAATTCCTAAACAACTCTTTGAACTGATGAGGACAGAATAAATTTTACCTTAAAGCTCGAATTGTTGTCAGAATTTATACTTGTCCTGACCTGTAAGAGTAGCGTACAATACAATCTAATCACACAAAATAATTTTAAAATGCTTGGGTTGCCTCCCAAGAAGCGCTTGTTTAACGTCGTTAGCTAGACGTTACTGGTTTTCTAGATGTAGATAGGAAAGTCAAGTTTGATGTTTTCGACCTTTTCTTTGTATAAAATCCCTTTGTAAGATTTGTGTTCTATTCCCACTGGTAAGTGACAAGATTTTTCAAAAATCGGACAGTACGGATTTATTCCTGTAACAAATTTGTATGCAGTTTGATATTCCCACGAAGTATCGCTAAATTTAATTGACCAATCCTTTGGTGATGTTTGTACGGTTCTTTCAAGAATTCCCTTTATCTGTTTGTTAATTGTCTCAACTTGTCTCGATGTTTGTGGCTGATAAGGGGTAGCAATTTTATGGTTTATACCGTACTTCTTCATAAGTTTTTCAAAAAGTTTATTGCAAAAATGGGCTTCTCTATTGCTAATGATTGCTCTAGGAAATCCGAATTTGCTTAATATATTCTCTTGAATAAATTTTAGGATAACTTGAACATCACAGGTTTGTGTAGGTATGGCTTCTACCCATTTTGACACATAATTGACAGCGACTAAGATGTATTCGTGGTTAGAGGATTTAGGAAATGGTCCTATAAAGCCTATTCTTATATTTCCGTATGCAGGGTAATCAGCATACCAAGGAGTAGAATTGACAACAAATAATTGTTTGTGAGGAAGGGATTTCAGACTGGTATGATACTTTTGTAATTCAAGGGTATCATTATTTATGATAAGTCTAGATAAATGGTCGGTAATCATACTTTCACTCCCTTTTCTATTTTTGATTTCAATGTCGAATTCTTGCAGCATCAAGATCCATTTTATGAGTCTTGGTTCTTCTTGTGGTTTATTCAATAGATGCCTTAAAGCTGCATGATCACTTTGAACAATAACTCTTGATCCAACAATGTAAGACCTGAATTTATTTAGTGCAAATACCAAGGCTAAAAATCGTTTTTCGGTTCTGGTGTAATTCTTTTGTGCTTCGCTCAGAGTTAAGCTTAATACTTTAGATGAATTATCAAGGCAATTGGCAACAGGTGATCCAAAAACAAAAAGTTCGTCCAATAATACTTCGATAAAGTTTTCGACTATATCGAAAAAGATAGATAATGTGCCCTTTTGAACTTTTCTTGATGCATAACAGAGACTGAAAGGCATTCTCCTAATGGTGAATGTTCCGAATGGATATTTAAAGGCTGTTTTTGGTTGGTCTTCTGATGCGATTGTCACTTGATAATTTGGAAGTTCTTTTAGCTCTGAGGTTTTTGTACTTTCCGAGAGTTCACAAATCTCATATTTTTCCTTCCCCTCCTGATTGTTTAATTTGTCTTTCACGATGTCATATATATTTTGATTCCTTTAGACACATCATTTCTTCAGTAATGTGAGAAACATCAATGAAAGAACATTCTTTGTTGAAGGATGTAGAGGGAATAGGATTTGTATCATGAGTAGAGAATGTAACTGTATCACCCAGAACTGATAATGTCATACGACCATTTTTTACATCGATTAGGGTATTTGTGGTGGCCATGAAAGGTCTTCCTAGTAGGATCGTATGTTCTTTTCCAGAGTTAGAGACTTCACCGACTTCTAGTACAACGAAGTCAGCGGTTACTATTAATCCACCTACCTTTACTAAGATATCTTCTATTATTCCTTTCGGATATCGAAGAGTTCTATCAGCTAGTTGTAAACATATTCCGGTAGGTTTTAAGTCTCCAAGTTCAAGTTGTTCAAAGATGGAATAAGGCATTAGATTTACTCCGGCTCCTAGATCCAGCATTCCAAAGGTTTCTTTTCCATTTCCCATAGCTATTTTGATAGTAAAACTTCCCGGATCATTTTGTTTATTTGGTAGTGAGATAGTGCCAGCAACATTTGAGATAGTAACTTTGTCTTCCATAAATCGACGTCTTTTGGAAGTAAGTTCGTTAAAGAATTTACAATGAGCAGGTACATTTTTAATCACGTCTATTAAGGGAGGATTGACATTTGCGTTATAGCATTCGATGGATTTTTTATTTTGTTTCTCGCTCTTTAGACAGTTTGAAAATGGAACTGGTGGTTTATATGGATTGGTCGATTTATGGAGTGTATTTTCTTCTTGTTTCTTCTTATCGGATTTTGTTGCTTCTTGATCCTTTAAAACAATTTCTTCAGGAGGTTTTGCTATATCAATCACTTGTTCATTTCGTAAGACAATGACAGACTGGGCTTGTTCAGGTTGACTAGGGAGTTTTCCTTTTTCTATCTTACGATTAAGATCGCTTACTTCAGTAGCTATTTGTCCAACTGTCATTTCCAGACATCTTACGGTTGACTCTAGTGTATCTAACCGTTTCCCAGTAGTTGACTCCATCATTTCAAATCTGACGATTTGTTGATTGTATATATTTATTAAGGGTTTCGTCGAGTGATGTTTCATTTGGTTGGTTGATTTGTGGGAGTTGGTTAGATTGATAAGCTGAGGGATTTGAGAATTGAGGTCTAGGAATGAATTGAGCATTAGGTTGGTTTAAAGGTTGTATTACAGTATTTTGTGAATTTTTTGAATTTAATTGAGGTAAAATGCAATTGCTTGTATTTGCCCAACTGAAATTTGGATGATTGCGCCATCCTGGATTATAAGTAGTTGAATATGGATTATTTTGAGATGATATTTTATTTTGAACGTGCTGAACAACATTTACATGCTTAATAGGTTCAGGTATTTCAAAAGTAGGATTACAAGTACTATTATAGTCCTTATTGTCACAAGTTTTAGCAGATTGATTTATAGTAGTATTTTGCAGAGTTTGTATTTGCTTTTTCATTTCTGTTATTTGCTTGTTAGTGTCGGGACTAGGTATATTTATATTATTCTTTTTGGATCGAGTACTTTTTTGCTGTGAATTATTACTCATTTTCTCATATAGATTATAGACTTCTTGGGCTGTAAGTATCCCTATATCTCCTCCTACAGCATTATCTATCGAGTATTGAAAAGGTTGTTTTAGTCCATCATAAAAGAATTGAGTTATCAATTCTTGAGGATACTGATGGTGAGGACATTGAATAAGAAGATCTTTAAATCGTTCCCAGGCTTCATGGAAAACTTCTCCATCATTTTGATTAAATGATGCAATTTTACGTCGGTAATCCGATGTTTTGTTATGTGAATAGTATTTTCCTATGAACTTATCATAAATAGCTTCCCAATTCGGCAGAGAATTTGAGGGTAGAGATAGAAGCCACGATTTAGCTCGGTCTTTAAGAGTGTATGTGAACCATCGCATTCTTAATTGATTTTCATTCAAATTTCGCAACGGAAAGGTTTGAATGACTGAGTAATATTCCCTAATGAAGGTTAAGGGATCTTCAGTAGGCATTCCGTAGAATGACGGTAATTGTTGAAAGTATATGTTTTTCAATTCATAATTTCGAACGACTTCTTCTAAGATTATACATGAAGTAGAAGTACTTATTATAGGTCGAGCGAAATCACGCATATTTAGTACTCGAGGTTGTATATTTTGTTCATTTTCCATTTTTTTTTATTTTCAAAGTTTATTTCAAAAGGAATTTCAAAAGGTATTTCATGAACTGTATCTTTTAAAATTTTAAGTCTGTTCGTAGAATTCTTAGAAATACGATGGATATCGTCTATTAATGGTTCAATATGTTTTCCTTGTGATCTACGTCCGTTCATGCAAATTTTAGAAGGAATATTTTCATGAAATACTTAAAATAATGAAAATAGTAAAATATATAAAACTTTTTAATTCAATAAGTTTTTACTTAAATTTTTGTTTTTAAGCAAATATTTAAATAATATTTTATGAATTAAAATAAAAGCACAAAAATTAATAAAAACTATATATATTTTTTAGATTTTTGATTTTTAGAAAGTTTAAAACTTTAAAAGAAATAATATATATTTTTTTTAGATTTTTAAAATTTTAGAATAATAATAAAAAATATTAATATAAATAATATATATATTTTTGGATTTTTCAGAGGTTTTATAAATCGATTATCTTGTTTTAAAAACTAGTTTGTCAGAAGAATTTTAAAAAAAGTAATCGATTTTGATTCAACGACAGAAATTACAACTTAAAACGATTTTACTCCCCGGCGACGGCGCCAAAATTTTGTTCGACTCAAAATTACCCAATTAAATTTATGAGGTCGCTCGCAAGAGTACGAGGTAGTTGTAGGGTGATGAGTTGATCCAAGTCGTTTCACTCAGGAATAAAAGTAGTAGCAAATTGTAATCTATGTAATGTTGAACAGAATTTGAATAGCGAAGTTTTTGAATGTTTGTTTGGGTTGTAGTTGGTTTTGCGATTAATCTTAAAGGTTTGAGTATAAGTTCTTTGTCACGAAGAACTATACTTTGTTTAGGATGAAGCTATGAAGGTAAAAGGAACTAGGAATTAGAATTCTTTGTCACAGAAGAATTCTTATTCTTTCGTATACGGTAAGGACTTTAGAATATGAATCCTCTGTCACGTAAGGATGCTTATTCTTAAGTATGAAACTTGAAAAAACAGTAAAGACTAAGGATATGAATTCTCTGTCACGTAAGAATTCGTATTCTTAGTATGAAACTAGAAAGCAGTAAAGACTAAGAATAGATCTTCTCTGTCACGTAAGAAGTCTATTCTGAAGATTAACCGGAATGTAAATTAAAGCAGTAAATAGCAAGTATGTAAAGTAAAGCAGTAAATAACAAGTATGTAAATCAAAGCAGTAAGAACTAGGAATAAGAATTCTCTCTCACGTAAGGATTCTTATTCTTTCGTTTTGAAAGCAGTAAGCAAATGATATGTAAAAGCAATATAGAACTTACTTGAATGAAAGCAATACGATAATGTAAATTGAATGAAAACTTTGAAGAAGATTGTATCCAGCACTCCGAATGATTCAAACAGCGATTGTTCAACTGAAAGTACTTGATTTGATCTTCGGAATTAAACTGCTACAAGCTATTCTTCTTCGAATGTAAATTACAATATGAAAAACACTTTGAAAGCTTAAGAAAACTTTGAAGTTTACAAGTGAAAACGTTGGAATGAATGTGCTAATGAATTATGATGAAGGTGTAGGCTATTTATAGAAGTTCCTACACCTTATACGTATCAAAACTCCTCTTAGGCGCTTGGAAGTACCATCTAGGCGCATGGAACATGGATTAGGCGCTTGGTTTCATCATTTAGACGCTTGGAAGTCTTGATTTGGGCGCATGGAACTTGCTTGGGGCGCATGGAACTTGCTCGGGTGCATGGAATGTGGACTACATCTTGTCTAGGTTCGTATACTTGGTCTCCACTCCTTCCAGGCGCATGGTATTGTCAAGGAGGCGCATGGTACTTAGTTTTAGGCGCATGGAAAGAGTTTTGGTGCATGGAAACTCTTCTAGGCGCTTGGAATGGTTTTAGGGCGCTTGGAACTAGTTTAGGCGCATGGTGAAGTAGTTTAGGGCGCATAGAACTCATCTTGGACGCATGGAATGCATTGTAGGTGCATGGAATTGAGGTTTGGTGCGTGTAGAATGATGTTCTAGGTGTATGAAGTCCATTTCAATGCATAGCTAGACATATGGAGCTAGTTTAGTGCATCTTCTCGGAGTTTCCTCGTGCTTTAAAGGCTTTTCGGGCATTTCCAACGTGAAGTATTGGCTCTTCATGATATCTTCCGGGTTTACATTGTCTTGACAATCCTGAAAAGGTAAAGAAGTAGTGATTACACAGGTAAATGACACATTTATGTACAAAAACAATACAAATTACGTAAAGTATGTTTAGAACGAGTTAATATGTTTTCATGACAAAATAGTATACTTTATCGTAATAAGTATGTTAAAATAGACATAAAACACTACTGAAAATAGCAACAAATATGTACCGAACAACTACATCCTAGGAAGTCAAATTAGAAATACTCCACATTGAAAAAGTTCAAAGCTCGAATGAAGTAAAGGGCTTATATATTTTTCTTACCCCGGGGCATTATTGTGACAATTTATACATGATAAAGACATGAAAAGTGGAAAATTTCACTATCGGTAATCTTGTATTCATATTGCCATAGTTCACGCTCAAAAACTAGAACTTTCATTCCGGGCCGATTTTGACCGATTTCTGTGTACTACCCCCTTTGAAAAATCTCATTTTCTCGACCAGACGGGCAATGTGATTTTATCAATGTTTCTTGATTATCTTGAGATAATAATACTAACGGTGAAAGAAAAAACGGTTCGGACTGATAACCTAGGAGATATGGCCTAAAATAGAGAGAAAAAAGCCTGTCAGGACGTTAAGGCCAAACGTTTAAAATATTCGACCTCACAAAATTAACAAATGTAATCTTAACCACCTAGTAGTGTAGATTTTTTATTAATTTATCCCCTTTTGAAAGAATCGAGGTGATTGGGAGGTAACGAATGAATTATGCCGAAATTACTCGAAAGATGTCTAAAAAGTCGCATTAGCAAGGACGTCGTGACCTGTCCACTGTTTTGACCATAACTTCTTCGTTACTTGTCCGATTTGCTCGATTCTTACGCCATTGGAAAGCTTATTCATAGCACTACATCCTAGGAAGTCACATTAGAAATATTCCACATTGAAAAAGTTCAAAGCTCGAATGAAGTAAAGGGCTAACATATTTTTCTTACCCCGGGGCATTATTGTGACAATTTATACATGATAAAGACATGAAAAGTGGAAAATTTCACTATCGGTAATCTTGTATTCATATTGCCATAGTTCACGCTCAAAAACTAGAACTTTCATTCCGGGCCGATTTTGACCGATTTCTGTGTACTACCCCCTCTGAAAAATATTATTTTCTCGACCAGACGGGCAATGTGATTTTATCAATGTTTCTTGATTATCTTGAGATAATAATACTAACGGTGAAAGAAAAAGCGGTTCGGACTGATAACCTAGGAGATATGGCCGAAAATAGAGAGAAAAAAGCCTGTCGGGACGTTAAGGCCAAACGTTTAAAATATTCGACCTCACAAAATTAACAAATGTAATCCTAACCACCTAGTAGTGTATATTTTTGATTAATTTATCCCATTTTGAAAGAATCGAGGTGATTGGGGAGGTAACGAATGAATTATGACGAAATTACTCGAAAGATGTCTAAAAAGTCGCATTAGCTAAGACGCCGTGACCTGTCCACTATATTGACCATAACTTCTTCGTTACTTGTCCGATTTGCTCGATTCTTACGCCATTGGAAATCTTATTCATAGTACTACATCCTAGGAAGTCACATTAGAAATATTCCACATTGAAAAAGTTCAAAGCTCGAATGAAGTAAAGGGCTAACATATTTTTCTTACCCCGGGGCATTATTGTGACAATTTATACATGATAAAGACATGAAAAGTGGAAAATTTTACTATCGGTAATCTTGTATTCATATTGCCATAGTTCACGCTCAAAAAATAGAACTTTCATTCCGGGCCGATTTTGACCGATTTCTGTGTACTACCCCCTCTGAAAAATCTTATTTTCTCGACCAGACCGGCAATGTGATTTTATCAATGTTTCTTGATTATCTTGAGATAATAATACTAACGGTGAAAGAAAAAGCGGTTCGGACTGATAACCTAGGAGATATGGCCTAAAATAGAGAGAAAAAAGCCTGTTAAGGCCAAACGTTTAAAATATTCGACCTCACAAAATTAACAAATGTAATCCTAACCACCTAGTAGTGTATATTTTTGATTAATTTATCCCATTTTGAAAGAATCGAGGTGATTGGGGAGGTAACGAATGAATTATGCCGAAATTACTCGAAAGATGTCTAAAAAGTCGCATTAGCTAAGACGCCGTGACCTGTCCACTGTTTTGACCATAACTTCTTCGTTACTTGTCCGATTTGCTCGATTCTTACGCCATTGGAAAGCTTATTCATAGCACTACATCCTAGAAAGTCCAAATCCAAAATATCCCCCCATTAAAGGAATAAGTGGTTTGTACAAATACCTAAGGAGACATGCACAAAATAGAAAAAAAACCAGTCGGGACGTTACAGTCAAACGGTTAAAATATCCGACCTTACAAAATTAACAAATGTAATCCTGACCACCTACTAGTGTAGATTTTTGGTTAAGTTGTCTAATGGTGAAAGAATCCAGGTGATTGGGGAGGTAAAGAATGATTTATGCCCAAAATACTCGAAAGATGTCTAAAGAGTCGCATTAGCTAGGACGCCGTGACCTGTCCACTGTTTTGACCATAACTTCTTTGTTAATTGTCCGATTGCTCAATTCTTATGCCACTGGAAAGCTTATTCATAGTACTACATTCTAGGAAGTCAAATTAGAAATACTCCGCATTGAAAAAGTTCAAAGCTCGAATGAAGTAAAGGGCTTACATATTTTTCTTACCCCGGGGCATTATTGTGACAATTTATACATGATAAAGACATGAAAAGTGGAAAATTTCACTATCGGTAATCTTGTATTCATATTGCCATACTTCACGCTCAAAAAATAGAACTTTCATTTCGGGCCGATTTTGACCGATTTCTGTGTACGGTTGAAAAATCTCATTTTCTCGACCAGACGGGCAATGTGATTTTATCAATGTTTCTTGATTCTCTTGAGATAATAATACTAACGGTGGAAGAAAAAGCGGTTCGGACTAATAACCTAGGAGATATGGCCTAAAATAGAGAGAAAAAAGCCTGTCGGGACGTTAAGGCCAAACGTTTAAAATATTCGACCTCACAAAATTAACAAATGTAATCCTAACCACCTAGTAGTGTAGATTTTTGATTAATTTATCCCATTTTGAAAGAATCGAGGTGATTGAGGAGGTAACGAATGAATTATGCCAAAATTACTCGAAAGATGTCCAAAAAGTCGCATTAGCTAAGACGCCGTGACCTGTCCACTGTTTTGACCATAACTTCTTCATTACTTGTCCGATTTGCTCGATTCTTACGCCATTGAAAACCTTATTCATAGCACTACATCTTAGAAAGTCCAAATCCAAAATATCCCCCCTTTAAAGGAATAAGTGGTTTGTACAAATATCTAAGGAGACATGCACAAAATAGAAAGAACGCCTGTCGGGACGTTACAGTCAAACGGTTAAAATATCCGACCTTATAAAATTAACAAATGTAATCCTGACCACCTACTAGTGTAGATTTTTGATTAAGTTGTCTAATGGTGAAAGAATCGAGGTGATTGGGGAGGTAACGAATGAATTATGCCGAAATTACTCGAAAGATGTCTAAAAAGTCGCATTAGCTAAGACGTCGTGACCTGTCCACTATTTTGACCATAACTTCTTCGTTATTTGTCCGAATTGCTCGATTCTTACGCCATTGGAAAGCTTATTCATAGTACTACATCCTAGAAAGTCAAATTAGAAATACTCCACATTGAAAAAGTTCAAAGCTCGAATGAAGTAAAGGGCTTACATATTTTTCTTACCCCGGGGCATTATTGTGACAATTTATACATGATAAAGACATGAAAAGTGGAAAATTTCACTATCGGTAATCTTGTATTCATATTGCCATAGTTCACGCTCAAAAACTAGAACTTTCATTCCGGGCCGATTTTGACCGATTTCTGTGTACTACCCCCTTTGAAAAATCTCATTTTCTCGACCAGACGGGCAATGTGATTTTATCAATGTTTCTTGATTATCTTGAGATAATAATACTAACGGTGAAAGAAAAAGCGGTTCGGACTGATAACCTAGGAGATATGGCCGAAAATAGAGAGAAAAAAGCCTGTCGGGACGTTAAGGCCAAACGTTTAAAATATTCGACCTCACAAAATTAACAAATGTAATCCTAACCACCTAGTAGTGTATATTTTTGATTAATTTATCCCATTTTGAAAGAATCGAGGTGATTGGGGAGGTAACGAATGAATTATGCCGAAATTACTCGAAAGATGTCTAAAAAGTCGCATTAGCTAAGACGCCGTGACCTGTCCACTGTTTTGACCATAACTTCTTCGTTACTTGTCCGATTTGCTCGATTCTTACGCCATTGGAAAGCTTATTCATAGCACTACATCCTAGAAAGTCCAAATCCAAAATATCCCCCCTTTAAAGGAATAAGTGGTTTGTACAAATATCTAAGGACATATGCACAAAAAAGAAAAAAAACCTGTCGGGACGTTACAGTCAAACGGTTAAAATATCCGACCTTACAAAATTAACAAATGTAATCCTGACCACCTACTAGTGTAGATTTTTGATTAAGTTTTCTAATGGTGAAAGCATCGAGGTGATTGGGGAGGTGACGAATGATTTATGCCCAAAATACTCGAAAGATGTCTAAAGAGTCGCATTAGCAAGGACGTCGTGACCTGTCCACTGTTTTGACCATAACTTCTTTGCTAATTGTCCGATTTGCTCAATTCTTATGCCACTGGAGCTTATTCATAGTACTACATCCTAGGAAGTCACATTAGAAATATTCCACATTGAAAAAGTTCAAAGCTCGAATGAAGTAAAGGGCTAACATATTTTTCTTACCCCGGGGCATTATTGTGACAATTTATACATGATAAAGACATGAAAAGTGGAAAATTTCACTATCGGTAATCTTGTATTCATATTGCCATAGTTCACGCTCAAAAAATAAAACTTTCATTCCGGGCCGATTTTGACCGATTTCTGTGTACTACCCCCTTTGAAAAATCTCATTTTCTCGACCAGACGGGCAATGTGATTTTATCAATGTTTCTTGATTATCTTGAGATAATAATACTAACGGTGAAATAAAAAGCGGTTCGGACTGATAACCTAGGAGATATGGCCTAAAATAGAGAGAAAAAAGCATGTCGGGACGTTAAGGCCAAACGTTTAAAATATTCGACCTCACAAAATTAACAAATGTAATCCTAACCACCTAGTAGTGTAGATTTTTGATTAATTTATCCCATTTTGAAAGAATCTGTAATATCCGCAATTTCCGATTTTTCGGTAAATTTCTTTTTCAGCCGGAGTCCGTTTTGACGACTCGCTCATGACCGTTTCGTCATTTCGAGAATGATTAATTCTGGACTTTTTGTCATCCGTGTAATACCCGGTTGTAATTCATTCGTTTTCATTCAGTAATTATCAGTCTGTAATTGTCACTCAGTGTATTTTCACTCAATTATAATCATTCATCAATCATGTTCATTCACCGTGTTCACCGTTCGGAAAAACTTCGAGTTGTGTATCATTATTGTTCATTGTTTCAACTTTCCTCTTATGAGTTCGACTTTGTTAGATCACCATTAATTTTAGCTTTCCAATGGTTCAAACGGTGAGTCAATCGGAGTCCGGACGAGAGAGTTATGGTCGTTTTAGCTCACCCGCTCATTTGGCCGATCACTGCCGACCGGACTCGGCCAGTGTCACTTTGCGGCCGTGCCGTACTCGTCCCGGATAAGCCGTGGCGTCGCCCGAGGGCCGACCGTGTTCGGAGACACGGCCGAGTCAATGCCGGCGCCCCTTCGCGACACGGCCGTGTCATGGGACACGGTCGAGTCCTGCCGGCCGATGCGCGCCACGACCGTGTCATGTCGGACACGGTGAGTCTGTCACCTATTTAAGGCACAGCGGCGTATTTTCGCTTGATTTCTCATTCCTTTTCTTCCCGTTCGCGGCTGTGGGTGTATACATCATGGAGACATGATGTTTTTCTTTCAATCCATGAAGTTTTGAGGCTCATATCATCAATCATCCGTCCTATAACATCCTCCGATCTACCAAATCAGGTCAGATTTCCTAGAAATCTAATTTTGGGGATTTTGGGTATTTTGGTTGTTTTCGTCCGATTAATCCGATTTAACTTGGTATTATGATAGATTGATGATTATTAAGATGTATTACATCTTTTCCCCTAATATTCCATGGTTGGATCGTATCGATTCGTTGTTTTGGTCGAGTTCTTGATCGACCTTGAAGGTGTCCTAGAAATGTCGTAGAGGGGTTTTCGGCGTTCTACGATTATTCTTCCTCGTATGATCGATGATTTATTGATTATATGTTGTTAGGTCGAATTCTTGCGAAGAACTCGAGTCGGAACCCTTCCGCTCGTCGTTTTCTTCAAGCTTTTCGATCGTGGGCGTATTCTTTGTCTTCACGAGAATTGTAGGTGTTCGAGGTGTCCCGACCGAGCCGTGTTCGTAGGAGTGTCCGTGTCGATTATCGAGGCAAGTATCTTGCCCATACATTACGTGTTTTGTGGATATAATGGTTGTTAATCGTCGATATGTGCTAAATAAATATTCATAACCATCTTTCTCAAAAGTATCGGTATATTTACTAACAAGGTTTTCTTAAAGACGACTTGTGTGTTCCGAGAATTAATATGCTTAATTGAATACGTGTATTAATGTTGAGTATAAGATCGTAATACTTTCGTGTGACGCCATTGTGTGTGATTACGTTGTCGGTAAGTTTTGAAGTTTAGTCCTTTGTTAAAGCTGTACGTGGAGACATGTGGTTATCGATGAATTATGTGAATTTATGTGATATTGGTCGTTCGGTGCTGTTGGAATAGTGTGCTTTCTTGTTGATAGTATTAGTTCTGGGTTATGAGTATATGTTGGATGAACTGGCCATTCTAGTAAGGTACCTCGACTATATATACTGTGATTGACCTTCGAGGCTTGTGGTTTGCAACTGTGATTTTGGAACGTGTGTGTGTGTTGTTCCTTCCACCCGGAGTGTCCGACGGGATGTCTGGGGGTCGATACTAAGGGGTACGGCCACGGAAGTGGACTTGGGTGCGTGTGTGGATGAACTTCCACCCGGAGTGTCCGACGGGATGTCCGGGGTCGATACTAAGGGGTACGGCCGCGAAGTGGTTTCACCGGAGTGTCCGACGGGATGTCCGGGGTCGATACTAAGGGGTACGGCCGCGGGTTACTTGTGGTTTTCATCTTGAGGATGACGTCGATGTTATCGTTAATTGTGATATTGTCCGAGTATCACAATGCTTTGTGCTCGGGTTGACAGACATTGTATATCGAGACTTGGATCTTGGCAAGAATGGCAAAGGATAAATGTTTGATGTGTAATGAGACCTTGTAAGTGATTTGAAGTGGATGATCGGGTCGTGGACCCCGTGTTTTTGTGACCTAATGGTTGGGTCGTGGACCCCGTGTTTTGTTAAACGGATTTGTATTTTGAAAAATGAACTTTGGGGCTGTGACCCTAAATGGCTTTCGAGGAACTTTAGAATTTTTCAATTTCTAACGTTTTTAAAACTCCCGAGATTTGGAAATGTTTTCAAAGTGCTTACTTACTTCGTTTCTACTTTCAAGACTTGAACTATTTTTAACTAAATATACCTCGGAAAGTATCTCGTTGTATTCTCGGAATGTGTTGTGTATGGCTCGTATTTGCACTTTATACTTGCACTAGCGAAACAGTGGAGTTTTGCTAACCCCCGAGTAATCGGGGGGTGGATATCTGTATTGTGTCCAGGTACATGCAGGTTGTCGGGAGCAAGACACTGGATCGGCACGAGGGATGATGAAAGACGAATGATACTAATCACACGAAGACCAGTTTTGACTTCAGTTAGTCGGAGTCCATTGTATTGTCTTTTCCGCTGTCTTATTGTTCGTCGTTGCAAGTATTTTACCCTTGCATGTGTATGAGTCTGGATGAGTTTATGTATTTTGATTTGTAAGTCAGTGACGGAAGACCAAATCGGTCTATTGATTCGTTATTTTGATTCATCAGTATGTAATGTAATGTGTTGTGTTGATGTCTAGCCTGGTGGATCCTCACGGAGAGGGTCTGCGGCGTGTAATATTCCCGTTTGATCTGGGGGTGTTACATTTATGGTATCAGAGCTTAGGTTGCGGAAACCTAGGCTGTCGGGTCCAGTCGTGTATTGTTGGGTCTTGTCTTGTCAGATTGAGTCCGATCGATGTCGTGTCGCGACGCGTCGTTTGGAATGTCCTAGTGATTAGTATCAGGATGCAGCCATCATCTTCGTGCGATCTGTGGATGTAAGTCTCCCTACTACAGGTGGTACCACGAGCTATACGAGCCTGTGTGATTTTGTGTTATGTAGTTAATATTTGAAGATGCATCGTGAGTAAGTGACATATATTTGTTGATTCTGACTTGCGCTAAAATGTAGAATGATATTCTTTGAATGTATCCTTGTATAAATCATTTTTCTTACAAGAGTATAAACCTTGGAATTTTAAGTTTTGAATCCTTTCGGGAGTCACGTAAAATTTTTAAAATGCCCTCCAAGGGAGGAAAAAGTTGATTTTCGTATGTTGACCACAAGGTGAAAGTTCAAAACTCGAATTATTGATAATTCTTTTCCACTGTGTACTATAAGTTTTCAAAACTCGAGTTTTTAACTCAAATAAGGTCTTCAAAATATACTCAAGACGTGACTCGTTTGTAACTTTTCGGTTTCATGAATGTTGGTCAAAAGATGCGTATTGATGATGCTCGTTGTTGAGCAAAGGTGCGCTTTAAAATTAAAATAGTAACGTGAATGTTGAGTCCATCGGTATGTATGTGTTGAGATAGTCCTCTATATTGAGAAGTAAAATTTTCATTTTTGTAGGATGATTTTCTTTTGATGGTTGCTTGTGAGTTGTTATAATTATGTGAGTCGATGACATTTAGACTTGTATGTTGTTGCTTACTTGTAACCTTCGAGTCTAGTATTACCTCATATATGTTTGCAATCGTGTTAGTGATTAGAGCAGTTAGCACAGGCTTAGTACGAGCCTAATGCGCGCTAACGTGGCGTGTTTAGTGCACGTTAACCTTTGTTGTAACGCGCTAATCAACTTGGGCAGAGGCTATGGAACCGCATTATAGCCGTCAGGTCTAACTTTTGCGGCCAATCACTTGTAGTTGTATTCTCTACGTGGTGTCTAGTGATAACAACTGTTGTGCGTGAATGCGTGTTAAGACTTTTCGTATTGCTAGGTGATATTTGATTGTGGTTGATGAATTGATAAATTATGTCTGCTGTGTGTGTTCAAAAACACTTTCCTGGAAACTTTACAAAGTTTTGACGGTTCGATTAATCGGCGGCTCCGTGTATACTTTGAAAATTATTTGGAAATTGGCAAGCCGGCCTTGGATTCTCAAATAAAACCTCGACGGTATTGTTTTAAGGTACCTTGAATATTTTGTAAAGTATTACCGTCGTTGATGTCTGTGAAGTGTTGGGAGGATTTTCGAAAATTATTTTAACATATTGTTGCATTTTCAAATATTTTGAGTGAATGATTTTCAAAAATCTTTCACACCATAAAAATATTTTATTTCAAAAACCAATGCGATTTTTATTTTCAAAAAAAATATAGTGAAAGATGAAAAATCTTACTCGATGTAAAGTTCAAACTCGGATTTAGAAATGTTAGAGTATGTAAGAATGATTTGATGATCTTGCATGGTTAACTTGTTAGTTATTAACGGTGATGATGATACGTAGAGGCTTGATGACTTCAAATGATTTCAAATGAGACGGTTAAAATATGTTGTTTACAAGTTTTGATGGAACAACCCGAGGTACCAAAAGTATTTTTAAAGTTTATTTTAAATAGCATACAAATCTAAGGATTTTCAAAAGATTTCCTTTAAAAGGATACCTCGTGGATTTTCTTTTCGAGTTGTTATTGGTTACCTTATGTGATATGTCGTCTTTGAGTTGGTACTTTAGCTTAATATTTTGCGAAGTTGTGCAATCGTATTGAGTGGGAATCGCTTAGTATGCCGATGGGCAGAGGACACGGTCGTGACCACGATACTAATGGCCTTGAAGATCGGATGTGGACCAAGAGGGTATAGTCGGAAAGGTTGCTATTCCAAAGACTTCGTTCTCGTTGTTTAGGTTTCGGACGAAACCTCTTTTAAAGGTGATATGATGTAATACCCACATTTTTTTCTTTCTTTCTCTTCTGCTTCGTCCAACCGTATCGACTGACCGTGTTCGTTGATGCTTCGACACAGTGTTGTTTCCCACATTTGTCATTCGAACGAGTTCGATATTGTCCCAAATTGATCTATATATCGTTGTGACCTTTCCAAGTTAGGAAAATTAGTCTCGTTTCGATCTTCCAACCCTTGGGCGGTGGAATTCGTATTTGTTCGGCCGATTGGCTTGCGTTTTGATTGATGTACCGTTGGGTTGGTCAATCATATTGATTTTCGTCCGTTGTGTTTTGTGATTGTTCGGATAATTGACTTAATTGTATTATCCAATTGATGACGCTTGTCACTTGTTGGTTTTGTTATATCCCTAACGGCGACGTCGTGTTGGTCGTCGTGGAGCGTGTTTTCACGCCGTATATTCCTTTGCGTTGCTTGTAACGTTTCGCCGATGGGCGTAAGTTACGCGTTTCCTTGCGTATCTCGTTGAGTTTTCCTGGCGGGATATTGCTTCTCCCTACTTGTTTTAAGTTTCGGGACGAAACTTCTTTTAAGGAGGGTAGAATGTAATATCCGCACTTCCGATTTTTCGAAATTTCTTTTCAAATGAGTCCGTTTTGACGACTCGCTCATGACCGCTTCGTCATTTCGAGAATGATTAATTGACTTTTTGTCATCCGTGTAATACCCGGTTGTAATTCATTCGTTTTCATTCAAGAATTATCGATCAGAATTGTCACTCGGTGTATTTTCACTCAATTATAATCATTCATCAATCATGTTCATTCACCGTGTTCACCGCTCTAAAAACTTCGAGTTGTGTATCATTATTGTTCATTGTTTCAACTTTCCTCTTATGAGTTCGACTTTGTTAGATCACCATTAATTTTTGGTAACTCCAAAAATTCTAAATCCTTACAATATTATAGAGCATCGAATTAGCTTTCCAATGGTTCAAACGGTGAGTCAATCGAGTCCTGGACGAGAGAGTTATGGTCGTTTTAGCTCACCCGCTCATTTGGCGATCATCGCCAGGACTCGGCCAGTGTCGCTGCACGCGGCCGTGCGTACTCGTCCGAATAAGTCGGTGGCGTCGCCTGCAGGCCCGACCGTGTTCCGTGACACGGCCGAGTCAATGCCGAGCGCCCTTCGCGACACGGCCGTGTCATGCAGACACGGTCGAGTCCTCGCGGCCGATTGCGCGCCACGACCGTGTCATGTCGGACACGGCCGAGTCTCTGTCACCTATTTAAGGCCCGGCCGTATTTTTCGCCCGATTTCTCATTCCTTTTCTTCCGTTCGCTGTGGGTGTATACATCATGGAGACATGATGTTTTTCTTTCAATCCATGAAGTTTTGAGGCTCATATCATCAATCATCCGTCCTATAACATCCTCCGATCTACCAAATCGTGCCGATTTCCTAGAAATCTAATTTTGGGGATTTTGGGTATTTTGGTTGTTTTCGTCCGATTAATCCGATTTAACTTGGTATTATGATAGATTGATGATTATTAAGATGTATTACATCTTTTCCCTAATATTCCATGGTTGGATCGTATCGATTCGTTGTTTTGGTCGAGTTCTTGATCGACGCCTTGAAGGTGTCCAGAAATGTCGTAGAGGGGTTTTCGGGCGTTCTACGATTATTCTTCCTCGTATGATCGATGATTTATTGATTATATGTTGTTAGTGGTCGAATTCTTGCGAAGAACTCGAGCCAACCCTTCCGCTCGCCGCTTTCTTCAAGCTTTTCGATCGTGGGCGTATTCTTTGTCTTCACGGAGAATTGTAGGTGTTCGAGGTGTCCCGACTGAGCCGTGTTCGTAGGAGTGTCCGGTGTCGATTATCGAGGCAAGTATCTTGCCCATACATTACGTGTTTTGTGGATATAATGGTTGTTAATCGTCGATATGTGCTAAATAAATATTCATAACCATCTTTCTCAAAAGTATCGGTATATTTACTAACAAGGTTTTCTTAAAGACGACTTGTGTGTTCCGAGAATTAATATGCTTAATTGAATACGTGTATTAATGTTGAGTATAAGATCGTAATACTTTCGTGTGACGCCATTGTGTGTGATTACGTTGTCGGTAAGTTTTGAAGTTTAGTCCTTTGTTAAAGCTGTACGTGGAGACATGTGGTTATCGATGAATTATGTGATATTGGTCGTTCGGTGCTGTTGGAATAGTGTGCTTTCTTGTTGATAGTATTAGTTCTGGGTTATGAGTATATGTTGGATGAACTGGCCATTCTAGTAAGGTACCTCGACTATATATACTGTGATTGACCTTCGAGGCTTGTGGTTTGCAACTGTGATTTTGGAACGTGTGTGTGTGTTGTTCCTTCCACCCGGAGTGTCCGACGGATGTCCGGGGTCGATACTAAGGGGTACGGCCACGGAAGTGGACTTGGGTGCGTGTGTGGATGAACTTCCACCGAGTGTCCGACGGGATGTCCGGGGTCGATACTAAGGGGTACGGCCGCGAAGTGGTTTCCCACCCGAGTGTCCGACGGGATGTCCGGGGTCGATACTAAGGGTACGGCCGCGGTTACCGATTGTGGTTTTCATCTTGAGGATGACGTCGATGTTATCGTTAATTGTGATATTGTCCGGAGTATCACAATGCTTTGTGCTCGGGGTTGAGAGACATTGTATATCGAGTCTTGGTGCTTGGCTAGAATGGCATAGGATTAATGTGTTATGTGTAATGTGTCCTTGTAAGTGATTTGAAGTGGATGATTGGGTCGTGGACCCTGTGTTTTGTGACCGGAATGGTTGGGTCGTGGACCCCGTGTTTTGTTAAACGGATTTGTATTTTGAAAAATGAACTTTGGGGCTGTGACCCTAAATGGCTTTCGAGGAACTTTAGAATTTTTCAATTTCTAACGTTTTTAAAACTCCCGAGATTTGGAAATGTTTTCAAAGTGCTTACTTACTTCGTTTCTACTTTCAAGACTTGAACTATTTTTAACTAAATATACCTCGGAAAGTATCTCGTTGTATTCTCGGAATGTGTTGTGTATGGCTCGTATTTGCACTTTATACTTGCACTAGCGAAACAGTGGAGTTTTGCTAACCCCCGAGTAATCGGGGGGTGGATATCTGTATTGTGTCTAGGTACATGCAGGTTGTCGGGAGCAAGACACTGGATCGGCACGAGGGATGATGAAAGACGAATGATACTAATCACACGAAGACCAGTTTTGACTTCAGTTAGTCGGAGTCCATTGTATTGTCTTTTCCGCTGTCTTATTGTTCGTCGTTGCAAGTATTTTACCCTTGCATGTGTATGAGTCTGGATGAGTTTATGTATTTTGATTTGTAAGTCAGTGACGGAAGACCAAATCGGTCTATTGATTCGTTATTTTGATTCATCAGTATGTAATGTAATGTGTTGTGTTGATGTCTAGCCTGGTGGATCCTCACGGAGAGGGTCTGCGGCGTGTAATATTCCCGTTTGATCTGGGGGTGTTACAGAATCGAGGTGATTGGGGAGGTAACGAATGAATTATGCCGAAATTACTCGAAAGATGTCTAAAAAGTCGCATTAGCTAAGACGCCGTGACATGTCCACTATTTTGACCATAACTTCTTCGTTATTTGTCCGATTTGCTCGATTCTTACGCCATTTGAAAGCTTATTCATAGTACTACATCCTAGAAAGTCCAAATCCAAAATATCCCCCCTTTAAAGGAATAAGTGGTTTGTACAAATATCTAAGGAGATATGCACAAAAAAGAAAAAAAGCCTGTCGGGACGTTACAGTCAAACGGTTAAAATATCCGACCTTACAAAATTAACAAATATAATCCTGACCACCTACTAGTGTAGATTTTTTATTAAGTTTTCTAATGGTGAAAGCATCGAGGTGATTGGGGAGGTAACGAATGATTTATGCCCAAAATACTCGAAAGATGTCTAAAGAGTCGCATTAGCAAGGACGTCGTGACCTGTCCACTGTTTTGACCATAACTTCTTTGCTAATTGTCCGATTTGCTCAATTCTTATGCCACTGGAAAGCTTATTCATAATACTACATCCTAGGAAGTCACATTAGAAATATTCCACATTGAAAAAGTTCAAAGCTCGAATGAAGTAAATGGCTAACATATTTTTCTTACCCCGGGGCATTATTGTGACAATTTATACATGATAAAGACATGAAAAGTGGAAAATTTCACTATCGGTAATCTTGTATTCATATTGCCATAGTTCACGCTCAAAAAATAAAACTTTCATTCCGGGCCGATTTTGACCGATTTCTGTGTACTACCCCCTTTGAAAAATCTCATTTTCTCGACCATACAGGCAATGTGATTTTATCAATGTTTCTTGATTATCTTGAGATAATAATACTAACGGTGAAATAAAAAGTGGTTCGGACTGATAACCTAGGAGATATGGCCTAAAATAGAGAGAAAAAAGCATGTCGGGACGTTAAGGCCAAACGTTTAAAATATTCGATCTCACAAAATTAACAAATGTAATCCTAACCACCTAGTAGTGTAGATTTTTGATTAATTTATCCCATTTTGAAAGAATCGAGGTGATTGGGGAGGTAACGAATGAATTATGCCGAAATTACTCGAAAGATGTCTAAAAAGTCGCATTAGCTAAGACGCCGTGACCTGTACACTATTTTGACCATAACTTCTTCGTTATTTGTCCGATTTGCTCGATTCTTACGCCATTTGAAAGCTTATTCATAGTACTACATCCTATAAAGTCCAAATCCAAAATATCCCCCCTTTAAAGGAATAAGTGGTTTGTAAAAATATCTAAGGAGATATGCACAAAAAAGAAAAAAAGCCTGTCGGGACGTTACAGTCAAACGGTTAAAATATCCGACCTTACAAAATTAACAAATATAATCCTGACCACCTACTAGTGTAGATTTTTTATTAAGTTTTCTAATGGTGAAAGCATCGAGGTGATTGGGGAGGTAACGAATGATTTATGCCCAAAATACTCGAAAGATGTCTAAAGAGTCGCATTAGCAAGGACGTCGTGACCTGTCCACTGTTTTGACCATAACTTCTTTGCTAATTGTCCGATTTGCTCAATTCTTATGCCACTGGAAATCTTATTCATAATACTACATCCTAGGAAGTCACATTAGAAATATTCCATATTGAAAAAGTTCAAAGCTCGAATGAAGTAAATGGCTAACATATTTTTCTTACCCCGGGGCATTATTGTGACAATTTATACATGATAAAGACATGAAAAGTGGAAAATTTCACTATCGGTAATCTTGTATTCATATTGCCATAGTTCACGCTCAAAAAATAGAACTTTCATTCCGGGCCGATTTTGACCGATTTCTGTATACGTCTTATTTGTACTGAAAGTCGAGTTGTTGAATATTGTAAAGTCGGTTGCGTGTGAACTCCGATATTTTGTGTTTATGTGTTAAGACATTTTGTCGAGTTGTGTTCGATAATTGGAAAAAAAAATATGTGTCCATTTCTAAGTGTATATTTTATTCACAATTAAGTGGAATAAATGTGATTTAGATCGGCGATCGGGCCGTCGGCGGGCCTGGGGCGCCACAACTTGGTATCGGAGCCGAGTTGCAAGGTTCTGTAGGCGTAATTAGTGTGTCTAGGTCGTGACAATGGTTTAAGCAGTCAGTTGAGCAGTTTGCGAGCATTGTGTTGTTGACTAACATGAATATATTTATTATGTTGGTCTTGTATATTTGTGATATTTGCAGAAACTATAAAAGATGAATCAGGAGGAACAACAATCTCCATCGACTCAGATGTTTGAAGCAATGTTGTTAATCTATGCTATTTATGAAATGTTGTTAATTTATGCACTAACAAAACACAGTAACCATAAATAAATGATTTCTAATGATGCAACGACTCACACTACCAACCAGACACTAACAACAAAACACACTAACCAAATGCAGTGCTTTCTAATGGTGAAACAAAATAGCACATTACCATAAGATACTAACAACACACACTAACAAAAACCACACAGTAGCAAATCACTAAAAGGCATACAGTAACAACATACTAACAAGTACATAACAATCAATACACATAAATAGATACCATACAATCCCAGTTGACTTTCAAGTACACACTAACCACATAAACTAACAATAAACACGCAGTAACAACTTACTGGCAAAACACACTAACAGATACACACTAACAAAACAGCCATACGAAAATCACACTTACAGCAAGTATACAACTGTGAATTGATTCGTGTGGATTCAAAAGAGACACATAAGAACATAAAAAATACAGACTTACCTTGGAATTTCAGTATCAACAAATAATCTATGCCTTCTTCTTGAGGATGTTAAGGGCGTCCCTCGAGCAAATACGCATGTTGTTTGGGGAGATTGAAATTGAAGAACAATTTATCACATATGCGTGCATTTTTTAAATGAAGGGATCATAGATGTGAACAATATGGATAATGGTGGTCTTATTTTTTTAAAGTTATGTTACATGTTTTTCTTTAAATGAATACTTATTTTCACTAAAAAATGCCATGTTTTTCTTAAAATAAGGCATATTTTGCTTAAAATGAAAGACTAGACCTGTTTTTCTTAAAATGAAGTCTTTTTTTTTTTTTTTGAAATCTAAGCATGCTTTTGTTAAAATTAAATTAGGGCTAGTTTGAACAAAGTAAGACATGTTTATAAATTACAAATATTTTATGCCATTTGCATAGGTGTCTTAATAAATTAGGCAAATTATATAATCTTCAATGGTTTGTAAAAATGAAGTGTTGTTAATTTATACTATTTATATATTA
The DNA here is from genome assembly GCA_033398695.1 of Orobanche coerulescens. Taxonomy (NCBI): domain Eukaryota; kingdom Viridiplantae; phylum Streptophyta; class Magnoliopsida; order Lamiales; family Orobanchaceae; genus Orobanche; species Orobanche coerulescens. Next base: position 452,548 of record JAWKAU010000065.1, read on the forward strand.
CATAATGGAATGCTGTTAGTCTATGCTATTTATGAAGTATTGTTTTATGCACTAATAAATACTAACAAAACGCACTAACCATAAATAGATGATTTCTAATGATGCAACTGTTGGAAATAAAACGCAGCGGAAGCGTAGTTTTCATAAATAAATTTTATTTTTCAAACCCAACGAACGGATCTATTGGATTTGTTAATTAATTAACTACTTAGATTAATTATCAATTTAACTACTATTTACGTAAACGAATTTGCAATCAAATAAACTAATTTCTAATCTAGATCTAAGGATCTTAGAATTAGTTACCCTTGAAGTGAAGCAGTTGATCTACCTTCTTGATTGATGATTTCAACCTCGAAATCTTTTAGGATATTCCCCGCCTAGACCTGGATGTAGCGTGGGCAAGATCTCCTTGAACACCTTGGGATGGCCGAAAATAATTTCTGACAACCTTACGATTTTTTCTCTATTTTTCTGAATATATTTGGTATTTTAGAAAAATATTTGTGTTATCTAAATTGCGGAATCGAAGATACAAGTCAAGATCCACAATTAAACACGAACTAGAAAAATCGACCGGGATGGTGTATATTGCATGAAATCAGCCATCCCCCCTCAGTCCTTATATATAGGCTTTGCCGGCTACCATAGGGATCTTAAGGAGTATTAGAATTGGACTCCTAATGGGCTTTAACCTTCCATATTAGACATCTTCCTAATATAGCTAAATCCATTAATATTAATTTACTCCACTAAAGAATTAATATTGCACTTCCAACCCGAATTCCAAATTTCGAAATTGGGCTCCTTTTTGAATTAATTATTTTCCGTGTTTAAGATATCCCATATCCATTAATTAATTTAAGCTACTCACAGCTTTTAATTAATTAATATATTATTCATGAGTATACCACTCGACCTTTATTATTGTATCAGAAAATTAATTCCACCTGCAGGGTTTAATATAATAATCCTTTCGAGTGCCTCAAGAGACATGATCAACCCGATGAGTCGGGACACGTTTTCTAGCTATAATATTAATTATAATATAAATAATAATATTACCCAAAATATCGAGCATATTGAGTCAATCATTATGGCTCTCACCCAAGATAAATCAAAGTAATAAATATTAAATATATATAATTAAATATTAATCACTAGAATTAAAAAATAATAATTGTCCGAGATGTATGTTCTTCTTATAGTCAGTACATAAGAATCTATCTCACCTCGATCCTGTTCAACATACACCAAATACGCTAATATATGTTAATGGTTAAGACCAACCAATCTCAAACATATATTACAACCTCTTACATAATTGTCTATTATTATATAGGTTGTGAACTTTTATATTATTTTATAAGGCACCGATAATGTGATCTTCCGTGTGACACCAACACACCACATTATCTACAATATAAAATAATTAGACTATATTTGCATAACCATATAACGTGAATAAATATGCAAAACATGTGAGAAAATGAATTAAATATTCTCATAGATTAACACGGGAAAATAAGGTAATACAAGCATAAAGTATACTTTTACGTATATAACCCTAACAACAACAACACACACTAACAACCAAACACTAACAACAAAACACACTAACCAAATGCAGTGCTTTCTAGTGGTGAAACAAAAGAGCACATTATCATAAGACACTAACAACGCACATTAACAACTACCACACAGTAACAAACCACTATAAGGCATATAGTAACACATTAACAGATACCACACAGTCCCAACTGACTTTCAAGTACACACTAACCACATAAAGTAAAAATAAACACATAGTAACAACTTACTAGCGAAACACATGAATAGATACGCACTAACAAAACAACCATACGGAAATCACACTTACAACAAGTATACAAATGCGCAGGCAGTTGACTGATTCATGTGGATTCAAGAGAGATACATAAGAACATAAAAAATACAGACTTACCTTGGAATTTCAGTACCAGTAAATAATCTATGCCTTATTCGTGAGGATGTTAAGGGCGCCCCTCCAACAAAACGCGCAGAAATAAGATGCTCTGTCGTATCACACACAATGAGAGGGATCAAGTTAGTAGCAGATAATTGATTTTTTTTTCTACAAACAACGATTGAGGAAAAAAAAACTTGGACAGTAACCTGAATCTACAGGTGGACTATGATTCGTCAAAGAAATTAGGGTTCTTAGCCGATTCACAAGATCCATGATTTTCAAAATCTGACATATCTATACAAGTGGGGGTTTGCAAGCATGTAGTGGATAGGGTTCCGTCGGAAATTCCTTTCCAGGAATGGGTTGAAATAGGTTGAAGGATAAAATCCCCATCGGACGTCTCTCTGAATGACATATTCTATCAGTTTCGAGAGTAGAAAAAACAAAAAAAATAGCGAATAATATGATGAAAAATAACGGAAGACTGCGTTCATAAAAAAATCGAAACAAGAATCGAGGTTTTTTAGCAGATGAATCGAGAAATTCAAGCAGTTCATAGTGTGTTCATAGATAGATAGATAGAGAGAGAGAGAGAGAGAGAGAGAGGATTGGGTAAATCGATACAACTGAGGAGACAACAAATGCGTGATAATGTTAATGAGGTGCGATTAGGTTATAGGTAGGTGGTGGTTTAATTGTAGATAGTTGTGATAATTAATTATAGTGGGTAGAAATAAGTAAAAGAAATAAGAGTATTATGGTGTATTGTTGTACAACAAATTACCATACTAAGAAACGTTGCAACTATCAGAGCATTTGCAACAAACTCCTTACGTATATTCTATCTCCATCATAGAGAATATATTATGTAAAAACTATGTGCAATAGATTTCCTATGTTATTCTCACTTGGAAAACGATTCCCCAATTCTTTTTCCATCCTCATTAATGAGAAATCATCTTTTGAATCCCTATTTAATAAAATGATATTATTCATGTTCATTTTTATTTACCACATAAGCAACCTAAAGGATTATCATAAGTAAAAGTATCATAAATAATTATTTAATAAAAAATATTTATTTAATAATTTATTTATTTAATTAAATAAAGAATTAAATAAGCAAGTTTAATAGTATAATGAATTAATACAAGGTGTCTGTTGTATGACATGTATAAAAATTGCTCCTTATGTTGTGGGAACTAGTATGTAACCCCGTGCGATGCACATAATATAAGATATGGTTAACTATTTTATTTACAATTCAAGATATTGGATAATATTATTCGATCAACGGGAGTTTCGAGATTTGAAGTTAATTTAAAAACTCGAATCTCAGTTTGGATCAGTGTCGGCAAATCTACATGTTTTGTTCATTAATTTAATTTTTTAAGTTGCGTTTGATGTGTGAGAATAATTATTCTCATTTATTTTTATAGTTACTATTTAATTCACTTCATTGAAAATTTTAATATTGAATATGCCTATATAGATAAGTATTTAGTAATGCCAAACTTGTGTTGATTTTTAACATCCATAATGTATGCTAATTTTGAGCAGGTCTATAAATAATGCATGCTGATTTTTTAACAAATTTATAAATTCGAATATATATCTAATCTAATTCTTAATTAAAAACTTGACACAAAGTTTTATGTCCTACTATACGGTCCACCGAAAAGAGAACCCATGCAAGATGGTAAATTTCAAATTTAAAAAAAATATATTCGACAGATTTCATTAAAAAGGGAATATATATATATATATATATATATATATATATATATATATATATATATATATATAGAGAGAGAGAGAGAGAGAGAGAGAGAGAGAGAGAGATTTAAGAAGGTTTTGTTTATAAAAATATATGTTATATTGTCTTAACTAACAGATCTATATAAATATACATATGTAAATTTAACAAACAGATATCTATAAATATGTAGTATGTATATGATAAATATAGTATATATAGTACGTATATGTAAGGTAATCGATATCGTGTATCGGAAGCGTATCATTTCGTCAAAAATAGTATTGTGTATCTTAATGTATCGTAAGATACACTTTTAATTTAATTTTTATACAATATTAATTTTTTTACCAATGAATCCATGTATATATTCCACCAATTATACATATAAATCGAATAAAAAAACAATCTAGTAAATTCTCATACAAATGAATGATATCATTTGAGGGTTTGCTCGTCTTCATCGTGTTAGTTCTCACTTTTTTTTTCGCCTTTTTGTTTTTATCTCGCAAGTTCTCTCAATCGCAAATGGCGGTATTTTTTCTTCTCGTACCTGATATTAGGTTTACGAGATGGGGTTCTTATATTAATTAATCCGATAAAATAATTATTTTGGTTAAAGCGGCACAAATAAAATCGTACAATATAAAAAATATATCGGGGTACGTATCTCTTATCATAAGATAATGACTTCCATGCGTATATGATACCATATTTACGTATATTATAAACATCCTATATTTGTATTTATCAATATTTATCATGTCTATTTACGTATATTTATCATAATGTAAACAAATATATTTATGTAATATACCTACTGACAGATTTTCTACCGATATATTGTTATAAATATACCTACATTTATGAAATTCCATGTTTACTGGAAAGTACTAAAAAAATAGATTCGTTTTTGAATTTTAAAAGATATGTTTGAGGAGAAAAGTAAAGACAGCAATCAATTGTATTGATAACAATGAATAGAGGGGCCTTTATATAGGCATTACAAAGAGAGTCTTTCCATACATAGGATTCCTAGTTAAGGTAAGACATCTAACAGGATCCAACTACTTATGGAAGAGTCTAGAACCTACCATAACTCTTATCCCCCTACAACTAGTATTAGGTAAGACACCAATACGGAAGGATTTCCTAACACTCCCCCGTGTCGAACGCTTATAATAAGATGGTGCACAATGTGTTGCCTCGGAAAAACCTTTCCAAGTCAAATAAAACCCCGTGGGAAAACAAAGACTTTGGTGAGGAAAAGAGCGCAACGCACCAACTACAAATGTCGAATCATGTGAAGTATACTCCCCGAGGTATACATGATACCATTCCATCGAGCCATCTTTAGTTGAGCTCGGATAATCGATACATTCCGATGCTTCTCACATGTTTCTCAAATGTAGATTTCGGCAGACTTAGTGAACAAGTCTGCGATATTCTCATCGGAACTCACTTGTTTCACTTCGATATTCAGCAATTTCTGCTGCTGCTGATTATAGAAGAACTTCGGCGCAATATGCTTGGTATTGTCACCCTTTATGAAACCTAACTTCATCTGCTCAATGCATGTCGCATTGTCCTCAAAGATGCAAGTAGGAGTTGCTGTAGTGGGATCTAATCCACACGTTCCTCGTATATGGTCTATGACTGACCGGAGCCAAATGCACTCCCTTACGGATTCGTGCAATGCAATTATCTCTGCATGGTTCGAGGAAGTAGCAACTAGGGTCTGCTTGGTAGATCGCCAAGATATCGCCGTATTCCCAATGGTGAACACATAACCAGTTTGGGAACGTCCTTTATGCGGGTCAGAGAGATAACCGGCATCAGCAAATCCAACTAACGTGTCGTTAGGATTCTCTGCATAAGGGGTAAGCTTGCTTGCATTAGCACTTCTGGTAGTCAAGCTACCATGCTTAGCTGCAATATCAGAGGAAGATCGACGGTCGGTATGCGTCGTCTTTACCTCAACAATTCCTTTCGGAATATCACTCTCTTTTGCGTAGGGAAAGAACAATCCAAGGTCACTGGAGCCTTTCAAGTATCGAAAGATGTGTTTTACTCCATTCCAATGCCTTATCGTGGGAGCGGAGCTAAATCTCGCTAACAGATTCACAGAGAATGCGATGTCTGGACGAGTACATTGAGCCAGATACAACAACGCACCGATTGCGCTAAGGTACGGTGTTTCTGCTCCAAGGACCTCTTCATCCTCCTCTTTAGGACGAAACGGATCCTTGTTCATTTCCAGACTTCGACCAATCATGGGGGTAGCAAGAGGATGTGCCTTGTCCATGCTAAATCGCCTGAGCATTTTGTGGACATAGGCAGACTGATGAATGAGTATACCATCATCTCGATGTTCTAGCTCTAAGCCCAAGCAGAATCGAGTCCTCCCCAGATCTTTCATCTCGAATTCGGATTTAAGGTAGCGGGCCGTTTCATTGACCTCATCTATGGTACCGATGAGATTCATGTCATCTACATAGACGGCTACAATCACGAATCCTGCATCTGTTCTTTTCACGAATATGCATGGACAGATGTCACTGTTCTTGTATCTCTTCCCAACCAAGTATTCACTTAGGCGGTTGTACCACATCCTTTCGGATTGTTTCAACCCATATAGTGAACGACGCAATTTCACAGCGTACGCGCTCCGTGGTTTAGAGCTACTTGATTTGGGCCATGAAATCCCTTCGGGGACTTTCATATAGATATCCGTATCTAGATCCCCATAAAGATACGCTGTAACCACATCCATAAGCTGCATGTTCAGTTTTTCGGACACTACCAAACTGACTAAGTAGCGGAAAGTGATGATGTCCATAACGGGAGAATACGTCTCCTCGTAGTCAATGCCAGGGCGCTGCGAGAAGCCTTGGGCAACTAGTCTCGCTTTGTAACGCATGACCTCATCCTTATCATTGCGTTTACGAACAAAGACCCATTTATGTCCAGCCGGTTTAACGCCCACGGGTATTGGCTCGATACGGCCAAATACCTCACGTTTAGCCATTGAGTCTAGTTCACCTGCATTGCATCTTTCCATTTCGCCAATCGGCTCGTTGTTGACACTCAAAGAACCGAGCGCGGCTCAGCGTCGTCGTCTTCAATAATTTCTTGAGCGATGGAGTAGGCAAAAGCATCGTCGAGTAGCGTGGACGACCTGTCCAATAGTACGTATTCACTCGTACATTGCATCGAGATTTCTTTATTTTCTGACATCAACAAAGTTTCCGACGCGTCCGTCGATTGTTCCATTGTTGATTCGAGGACATATCCGTAGTCGGAGATAATCTCGTGTGACGGAGTCACTGTGTCGATGATGAGAGGATTTTGTGCCTCCGTTCCACTTCTCTTTCGAGGTTCGGTATCCTTTCTACCCACTGGCCTCCCCCTCTTTCGAGCAGGGATAAGAGCACCAAGCAGTGGCCCCACCACTAAGGTTGACGCCGGTGGCATCATTCCTTTGGGCGGCTGAACCTTGCCCTATAACTGGGACTTCCAACCTTGCAGGAACATTCACAGCGGGAATGGTAGATCTTGTCACTTTCGCAGTATCAGTAAAGTTGTCGGGCATCGAATCCGCAACTTTCTGAAGACTGAGAATACGTTGCACTTCTAGCTCGGATTGAGCTGTGCGGGGATCTTGATGAGGCAAGGAGGGAGCACACCAGACAATTTCCTGGCGTTCAGCTGGAATCGCTCGATTCCTCTCTCCCCCTAACGACAGGAAGTTTGTCTCATCAAAGTGACAATCTGCAAATCTTGTAGTGAACAAATCTCCTGTCTGTAACACCCCCGATATATTCAAGAATATTACAGCGCCGTAAATCCTTTACATAAGAATTTACAAGGCTGAATAAAAGAAATGACAATAACAGATACCAGTTTATGAAATTACTGAAATGAAATTCAACCGACTGGTTCAAAACCGAAATTACAAATATCCCATGAAGAGTTATATTACATCATCAAAATCCAAACCTTATAAATCGACAACGTACTCGAGTACTTATTGAAAATAACCAATAAATAACAGACAGTAAACCCGGTCGAAACATCACTCCGCACCCTCGTCGTCATGCCTCTCCAGTGGTTGTTTCCCCGCTCTTCTGGATCCTGAACATACACAAATGTTCACCCCCAAAGGGGTTAGCACAACGATGCTAGTACAAGTACAATAATCATACAACAGTGATATAATTATATCATAACAAGTTTCTCCAACGAGAATATCCACAACACATATCATATCATAACATTTCCAACATACAGATGGTATTCCAACGATCCAGCGCACACAGCTATAGATTCCCATGATGATCCCGTCGGACCAACACATGGTGGAACTACCTGTCCAACGATCCAACAGACACAAACTATAGATTCCCATGATGATTCCCGTCGGATCAACGCATGGTGGACATATATACACAACATATTTACACGATACAATCATAATTGTCATAATACAAACAATTCTAATTAGAGTACTTGCCTCGGTTCGTTGACAAGAATAAACTTCCACGAATATCAAAATACTCAAGGTCGCCCCTTCGATCACCACGTGTTAAGCTCGAACCTTAACAAAAGAAATAGTACGTAATTCATTTCGTGTGCATTTAACGCCTAACAATTCAACAATTACGGTAGGAAGTCCTTAATATGCAACTGTCGATGCATTAACGCACGCTACGAATCATATGTAGCGTACGTTAATGCTACTCGTTAGCGTCGCAGCACACACCGCCTAGCGTACGCTAACCCGGCGTTGTCGATGCCTCATCGATCACCGATCGACTTCGATGATTTAACGCACGCTAAGTCCAAAACGTTGCGACGCTAAACGTACTCGATAGCGCACGTTAAATCTCGTATATTAGCGCACGCTAATAGTGCATGGCGATTCACCGAGGGCAGCAGATTTACAGAAATAGTGATGAAGTAAGCGATTTCTTCAGTGATTTGATGTTTGTTATCTGTCTTCATGTTATGTTCATAACCTTTATGAATGATCTCCAGGATAATATCAACTTCAAGATGCAAATATACGTATAATCATCATGACACCATAATCCATCTTGAGTACAATTCTCATGCGAAGTTGGTGATCTCCGGTTGATGTATTAGATTCTACTATCATTATACATATTTAGACTTCATCTTGAGGTGAACTAACAATTTCGACTTATACGAAAGAATATTTCCTAAGATGATTCTTCCTTTAAGTTCTTATAACATCTCTTCCAAACCATGATCACCAAGATAACATAAATCATACGGATTGTTAACTTCAGAATATTTCTCTCATCATTTGAAGTACTAGGATTCCAACTTCAAGGTTCCAACAATAATATCGTAATTGTAGACATTCCAATCTTCTAAACATGATGTTGTTGAATAATTCACTAATGAAATTCAATACCTCGTTAATATGATCATCGTGTAACATCCCCAATTCACAACTGGGACATTACACGTCGTAGAACCCTCGTGAGGTCTACCAGGCTAACACATGACATATAAACCACAATGTAATCCCGAATAATGCACTCAAAAGTAAATAAGGCCGTGGCCTCGGCCAAAACATTTTAACGTAATACATGAACAGAGGTTAAATACCAATTTATTGCCCACGCAGGGGACTTAAACCAAGTTTTAAAATAAACCAACTATCTCCAGTACTCAACAAAAGCAATGACAAAACAGAAAAATGCAGACTCGAGCCACATCGTCATCATGCCAACCCATCCTTTGCATGCGTGTCCCGTGCCAGCTCCTCAGCTCGACCAGTACCTGAAATGCATAAAACGCATTTCCCCCATTTAAGGGGTTAGCATTCGAATAGCTAGTGCAAGTACATAATTACACAACATTATATACATACCCGATTCAACGCAAATAAATCGTTAGGATAAATCATTTTGAAAATCAATATTCCAGAATATCACATTAACACCAAAGCAGTGTATTAACAAGTTTCCCACATCACGATTATCCACGCTTGGTAACTCGCGACCGTACCCATTAGTATCGGTCCCCAGAGGTCCCGTCAGACCGTCCCCATGTGAGAAACCACTTCCGCGGCCGTACCCATTAGTATCTGTTGGTCCCTTTTTCAAGTATACTCGATACAGCTTGGGAAATGTTTTAAACAACAGGCTGTATGGTTTTCGAATCTGAGTGCGTAGCGGAAGTCTTTAATATAGTAAGTTGCCGTCAATACAGCAACTCGGTCTATTCTCCTGTTAGCTTGGTGCGTACAGGGTTTTGCAGTGTATACTTGTATAAATCACAGTTATGAAAACAGTAACGGCGAAAGGTAAATAACACAGTATTTAAGTGGTTCGAGGTAAACCCCTCTACGTCCACTGGTCCTCCACACAGGAGTAAAACGTTTATTATAAATACTGCGTACACAACTATGTATTTATAATCAAACCTATCCTTGTATCGTTCACACGTATAGATACAAAGATCTGCCGCTTTCAACCGTTCACACAGTTGGTTAAAGCTTCCTTCTTGACTAGCTTCTTCACACACAGTTCCAAAGCTTCGTCCTCTTATTCGTCCCACACAGTCGAATAACTTGTTGAGTTCACACAGAGCTCGTTTTTTACACAAAGGTAAAAAGGTAGGTAACCGGGTAAGAACAGCAGCTTTAAATATGAAGTTCTTGAGCTGATGATGACTGTTCTTGATGTTGAGCACTGTATATCTCTTTTGATCTGATTTGCAGAAAGTTTCTGGAGATATGTTTTGCTCTGATGTATATAATGATAGCTTCTTCACTTGTTGACTTCAGTATGTGTATATATGTGTCTGTCTATCTTTCAACGCTCTTATGAGATATATATAGTCTTCTGAATATTATATCCGTTGAGATAGATCCGTTTGAATGAGATTTCGTTCCAACGGGATTATGACACGATCCGAATTTAGCGGGATTCTGAAGATCTCTGACAGCTACAGTATTTAAATACTTTATCCTTTCAGTATTTAAATACTTCTTTATCAAATGGTACTTGACTTTAGTGAATACTAAAGATTCCTTTCCAAACGGTCTTCAGTCCTGATTCGATGTGAATGCTGTATCCATTAGAGCTGTAGCCATATAGGAATAGTCAGGCGCTGTATGGAAGGGTGTTGTATTGAGGTTTCGAGACAGCTTCCATACTTGGTGCTTACTTAGACTTTGTTGTTGTATCTTGGTGGCGCGAGAGCTTGCTGTATGCTGGTGCTGTGATAAGATCTTCGATACAGGATTGCAACTTCAACCGGCTTTCGATACAGGGCTTGCTGTATCAAGCTTTTGTTGTTTGGCAATTATCAAAACAACATTATTTTTCCCAACAATTTCCCCCTTTTTGATAATTTCCAAAACTTCTTGATCATTCCAAAACTTCTTGATCATGCCACGGTTTTGATATCAAAACCTCTTCAGGCTGAAAACAATTTTCCCTTTCAATAACCACTTGTTGATAACATGAGAATACTTCGATACAGGAGATGTTTTAATCCCACTGTTTCCTTCTCTATTTGATAAAATCTTGAGCAGGCTTCTTGATCTTCTGTCAAATGATCTGGTCTTCAGCACTTGATCTAAAAGAAATGTGAACTGCTCGCAGGCAATTTCTAACATGATAGGAAAGTTTATTACATCTTAAACTTATGATTGGCGCGCAGGCACAATCTTACATTTGTGATCTAGTTGAGTACAACTGAACCTATGAACTGTTCGCAGACGAGTTCTTACAGTAATAAAAAGATTATCAATCAAAATTGATGTCCTGTAGTGAAAATAATGTAATGTTCTTCCTTAAAAGGTACATACAGGATTCAATTTATGTTTGGATTAACGCTGTATTCATGGGTCGTACTGTATTTAATTAATGCACACGTTAGCTGTAGGAAGATTTCATGCCTTCTTTGTCCTACAGAGCTGTATTGACGGTTCTAAGTGTACAGTTAATTAATGGTAGATACTGTATTCTTGGGTCTTACAACATTCCCCCTTACTTAATGAGTAAAAGCATAAAAACTTACAGGGATTTCTGGCTGTAGCGTTTCCTATTCATGTCGACGCATGGATATCATGTAACTTTGGGTCCTGGTGTGATATTGCCTTTTGGTACCCAAATTTGCCGGGCAACAATTGGTTTGTTGTAGGCTACTTTTGGTCCATTATATCGATATCTACGTGGGGCTGGCACGTAGTCGTTGTAATCATAATAATTATAATGCATGAGAAATCGAGAATTATGGTTGTTATTCCAGTACGATTGTCGTCTCGGAGGTGGAGCCATTTTCTTTGGCCTAACATCTTGCCTTCTGGGTCTCCAGTTGGATTCCCAACGATGTTGTTGATACTGCGCGGACACCTGCTTTCTTGATGGATAACGGTGCTCCTGTATCCAATATCTAGGCACTCTGTACTGAGAGTACTGCTGTACGGGCCTTTGTTGGTTGGATACAGCCTTCTTCCTGAATGACTGCTGGCGTTTATGATATGCTTGTGGAGCATGCTGTTGAGTACGCCTTCTGAGTGGCTGTTGATTCCACTGTCTCGAATGGTAGAGTTGCGGGGGCGGAATGGCAGCTTTTGCTATTCGCGGTGCAACAGGTTCCTTCACAGGGCTCGGAACTTCTTTCGATACAGGAATGGATTCCTCACTCCTGACGAATACCGTACTAGATTTTTCTTTGTTGGAGAACGAGTTGTACCCTAAGCCACGTTTATCATGAGCATGTTGCCCAGTGCTTAGGATCTCTTCCATTCTTTTAGAGGATTTCTCGAAAGATTTCAAGATTGTCTCTAATTCTCCTTCACGTTTCTTGAGAGATTTTACTTTGGCTTCGAGTAGAGCCAAATCATTTGTCTTGCTTTCAAGATGAGACTTAGTCTCATTTAGATTATGAGCAAGTTGATGATTGCTCTCCATGAGTTTTTCTAAATTGACTTTGCTGTTTTCGCAATCAACTGACATATTTTCGTAATTATTCTTCACCAAGTCATTTTCTTCTTTCAGCTCTAAGTTAAAAATTTCAAGCTGTATGTTTTCTCCTTTCAATATCTCATGGGCCGTTTGAATGTTATTAAATTCATTCAGCATATTTTCAAAAGTATGAGATGCATTTATAGGAATAGTTGAGGTAGAGCTTACCTCATCATCATCGCCGTCTTCATTTTCTTCTTTAACTTCGGCCATAGAGCACACATAGGCTCTATCTTCTAGCTCATCATCTGACGAATCACTATCAGTGATTACTTGAAGACATTCTTCGGTCTTTGTTGATGCGGGCGGAGCTTTTGATTCTCCAATGAGGGCTTTGAGTTTGTTCTTCATCCTGTTTCTCCAGTCATCAAACTCGTTAATGTGAAACATAGATATCTTATTTGAGATAAAGGTATCCATATTAGAGGATGGGAATTACAAAGACTGTTTTCGAAAATAAGTGTTTTTAAGGATCTGATTCAGTTAAAAATGCGACTGATTCTTTTTAGAATCAACCGCTCCGATACCAATTGTTGGTCCCTTTTTCAAGTATACTCGATACAGCTTGGGAAATGTTTTAAACAACAGGCTGTATGGTTTTCGAATCTGAGTGCGTAGCGGAAGTCTTTAATATAGTAAGTTGCCGTCGATACAGCAACTCGGTCTATTCTCCTGTTAGCTTGGTGCGTACAGGGTTTTGTAGTGTATACTTGTATAAATCACAGTTATGAAAACAGTAACGGCGAAAGGTAAATAACACAGTATTTAAGTGGTTCGAGGTAAACCCCTCTACGTCCACTGGTCCTCCACACAGGAGTAAAACGTTTATTATAAATACTGCGTACACAACTATGTATTTATAATCAAACCTATCCTTGTATCGTTCACACAGATAGATACAAAGACTGTCGCTTTCAACCGTTCACACAGATTGGTTAAAGCTTCCTTCTTGACTAGCTTCTTCACACACAGTTCCAAAGCTTCGTCCTCTTATTCGTCCCACACAGGTCAGAATAACTTGTTGAGTTCACACAGAGCTCGTTTTTTACACAAAGGTAAAAAGGTAGGTAACCGGGTAAGAACAGCAGCTTTGAATATGAAGTTCTTGAGCTGATGATGACTGTTCTTGATGTTGAGCACTGTATATCTCTTTTGATCTGATTTGCAGAAAGTTTCTGGAGATATGTTTTGCTCTGATGTATATAATGATAGCTTCTTCACTTGTTGACTTCAGTATGTGTATATATGTGTCTGTCTATCTTTCAACGCTCTTATGAGATATATATAGTCTTCTGAATATTATATCCGTTGAGATAGATCCGTTTGAATGAGATTTCGTTCCAACAGGATTATGACACGATCCGGATTTAGCGGGATTCTGAAGATCTCTGACAGCTACAGTATTTAAATACTTTATCCTTTCAGTATTTAAATACTTCTTTATCAAATGGTACTTGACTTTAGTGAATACTAAAGATTCCTTTCCAAACGGTCTTCAGTCCTGATTCGATGTGAATGCTGTATCCATTAGAGCTGTAGCCATATAGGAATAGTCAGGCGCGGTATGGAAGGGTGCTGTATTGAGGTTTCGAGACAGCTTCCATACTTGGTGCTTACTTAGACTTTGTTGTTGTATCTTGGTGGCGCGAGAGCTTGCTGTATGCTGGCGCTGTGATAAGATCTTTGATACAGGATTGCAACTTCAACCGGCTTTCGATACAGGGCTTGCTGTATCAAGCTTTTGTTGTTTGGCAATTATCAAAACAACATTATTTTTCCCAACAGTATCGGCCCCCAAAGGTCCCGTCGAACCGTCCCCAGGTGGAAGAACATCAACACACGCACCCAAGTCCACTTCCGTGGCCGTACCCATTAGTATCGGCCCCCAGAGGCCACACGCCATCCCCAGGTGGAAGAGAAACAATCACATTCGTTCAATAAAACCATTTACATCATTCGCATCAAAATCATACGCACATAACGGAATATAATACATGTACTTGCCTTGGATAATACGACGCGAAGGAAACGACGAAGGAACGGTTACGGTCCGAACAATCCTCTCAAATCCGACCCTAACACAATAGTGATATAAAACCAATCTCAACACCATGAATACGAAGAAATTCATCCTAGTTCTACCCGTTGGGACAATTCATCGGACACCACGCGTGCATAAGGAAAAGAAATCGGTCAACGGTGGAATAACGGGATTTCATCCCAACCAATAACAAGAAAAACAAGGTTTACGAGTATACTATCAAAATCTAACAACAACATCGGTAAATTCGGATTAAAACACAAGATCACCACCAAACCCTCCCCAAAATCATACTAGGGTTGAAGGAGTTCTTACCTCTTGAAGATTCAAGCCCTATAATCCGAAGAACACGTGCTAAATCCACAATCCGAGCTACACGATCGAAGGAGGATGAAGAAAATAAAACACTCAAATGATTTGTGACGGAAAAACCCTCCCTCACGCTTTCTCTCTCGGTTGTAGGTTAAGAAAAGGGAAAAAATGAGCTGAAATGTAAAAAAAACGAATTTATAGGTCGACAGACTCGACCGTGTCCGCCGACACGGCCGTGGCGCAGCTGGCCGGCAGGACTCGACCGTGTCCCGCATGACACGGCCGCGGCGCGAAGGGGCCTACCGATAGTGACCTGTCCGCGGCGCTCGGCATTGACTCGACCGTGTCCCGAACACGGCCGCCTCTGGCGCCGGTTCCGCTTATCCTAAGAGTTCGGCTCGGCCGTGCTGCATTTACACGGTCGGGTCCTGAGGCAGAGACTTCTGGCTTATCCGGACGAGTACGGCACGGGCCGTGTCGGACGACACGGCCGAGTCCGGTCGGCAGTGATCGGCCAAAAGCTGAAAAATGAGCGGGTGAACGAAAACGATCATAACTCTCTCGTCCGGACTCCGATTGACTCACCGTTTGAACCATTGGAAAGCTAATTCGATGTTCTATAATATTGCAAAGATTTAGAATTTTTGGAGTTACCAAAAATTAATGGTGATCTAACAAAGTCGAACTCATAAGAGGAAGTTGAAACAATGAACAATAATGATACATAACTCGAAGTTTTTCCAAACGGTGAACACGGTGAATGAACATGATTGATGAATGATTATAATTGAGTGAAAATACACTGAGTGACAATTATAGACTGATAATTACTGAATGAAAATGAATGAATTACAGCCGGGTATTACATTATCTCCCCCTAAAAATAAGTTTCGTCCCGAAACACTACAAAAAAAACAGTTTTTACCGACGCCAAAATGGCGTTGGTAAAACAGAAAATGGCGTTGGTAAAAAAATTACCGATGGCAACCCGCCGTTGGAAAAACGCTCGACGGTAATTTTTTACCGACGCCATTTACGCCATTACCGACGCCATTTACCGACGCCATTACCGACGCCATTTTGGCGTTGGTAATTTTTTTTTTTTTTAATTTACCGACGCCGTTTACGCCATTTACCGACGCCATTTTTGGCGTCGTTAAATTAAAAAAATTAAAAAGTCGGAGCCGACTCAGCGGGTTAGGTCCGGCTCAAAGTGTGGGTTCGGTCAGTCCAGTGTCGGGTCCGGCGGGTCGGGTGGGTCCGGCGGATCGTTCGGGCCCATTCAATTTCAAATGGTTGAGAAGGATTTTGGTTTATAAACCACCAAAAACATTGATGTTTTTTCGATGTGGGATTGTGTTAAATTACCGACGCCGAAATGGCGCTCAGAATGGCGTAAACGGCGCGTCAGAAATTAAAAAAATAAAAATTTACCAACGCCAAAATGGCGTCGGTAATGGCGTAAACGGCGTCGGTAAATTTAAAAAATTACCAACGCCAAAATGGCGTCTTAATGGCGTTGGTAAATGGCGTCGGTAATGGCGTAACGGCGGTAAATTTAAAAAAAAAAAAAATCTGCGAACCTCGTCGGCAATGGCGTCAGTAAATCGGGCGTCGGTAAATAGCGTCGGTAAATTATAAGTTTAACAACGGCGATACGGGTGTCAGTAAATGGCGTCGGTAAATTATAAGTTTAACAACGGCAGACGGGCGCAGTAAATGGCGTCAGAAATCGCTTTTTTGTAGTGAAACTTACAACACGAATAACTCGGGTATCTCGACCTCATACTCTCCTCCGTTTCCCACGTGGCTTCCTCGGATCCATGCCTCGACCACCGCACTTTGACCAAAGGAATGGTTTTGTGCCCGAGTTGCTTCACTCGACGCCTAAGATCCGAATCGGCCTCTCTCGAAGGTAATGTCGGGCCCCAACTCGATCTCTCCAAAATCAATAATATGGCTAGGGTCCGATACGTACTTCCTAAGTCGGGAAACATGAAATACGTCATGCACGTGGCTCGTGGACGGCGGCAAGCCTAACCGATACGCAAGCTCTCCAACTCTATCTAAAATCTCAAACGGCCCGATATATCTTGACTAAGTTTACCCTTCCGACCAAGCGGTAAACTCCCGTGTCGGCGACACCTTAAGCAAGACGTGATCTCCCACCTCAAATTCCAACGGCCGACGACGTGTATCGCATAAGACTTCGCCGACTCGGGCCGTCAAAGAATCTACCACGAATCGTGGTAACCTTCTCCCTCGTCTCAACTATCATGTCGGGCCTTGCACCGATTAGCTCAGACGTATCATCCCAACACAACGGCGATCTGCACCTCCTCCCATACAACGCTTCGAATGGTGCCATTTTGATCGAGGCATGCCAACTATTGTTGTACGTGAACTCGATCAACGACAAGTGTGTATCCCAATCATCCTTCCAATCTAAAGCACAGGCTCGTAACATATCCTCTAGCGTCAGATTGGCCCGCCGATCTTCCGTCTGTCTGAGGGTGGTAGGATGTACTAAGTCTCAACTCGGTTCCCAAAGCTCTATGAACGGCCTGCCAAAAATGTGATATGAACCGGCCATCACGATCCGAAACAATACTCTTAGGGGTCCCATGCAATCTCACTATTTCCGCAACAAACACTCGTGCAAGCCTCTCCGGCCCCCAAGTGTCCTTAATACTTAGAAAATGAGCTGATTTGGTTAGTCGATCAACAACGACCCAAATCATGTTCATTCCCGTCCGAGTCTTAGGCATACCGGTAATGAAATTCATAGAGATATCCTCCCATTTCCACTCCGGGATAGGAAGTGGTCGTAACAGCCCCGCGGGTCGCTGATGCTCGATCTTAACCTGCTGACAGGTCAAACACCTCGACACAAACTCACTAACGTCTGTCTTCAAATTACTCCACCAGTAGTTGCTCCTCACATCCTTGTACATTTTATTCGTACCAGGATGTATGGAGTAAGGCGTGGTATGAGCTTCACTCAAGATCTTCTGTCTCAGCTCAATATCATTCGGTACACATAGTCTGCCGCGAAATCTCAGAACGCCATCATCCTGAACCATAAATCCAGGGGCTTTCCCCTGCCTCACATCCTCCCTCAACTGGACCAAACACGGATCATCATACTGTTTCGCCTTGATATCATCAGTCAAGGACGAAGTGATCTCTAATGCACATAACTGGCCCTGAACTCTCTGAACCCAAACCTCAATATTCTGACAAATAAGATCTCGCTGGATCCTACTCTGCGGTGTAAGTACTTCTAACATCTGCAACGCCATCGGCTTACGGCTCAACGCATCCGCCACTACGTTAGCCTTACCCGGATGGTAAAGTATCTCGAGGTCGTAATCTTTAATTAGCTCCAACCACCTACGCTGTCTCATATTTAACTCCTTTTGACTGAAGATATACTTCAAACTTTTGTGATCGGTAAAAATCTTACACGACGACCCATAGAGATAATGCCTCCAGATCTTTAAGGCGAAAACGACCGCAGCTAACTCCAAATCATGCGTGGGGTAATTCACCTCATAAGGTTTCCACTGGCGGGACGCATACGCAATCACTCTATCTCTCTGCATCAAAACACATCCTAGACCAAGGCCCGAAGCATCACTGTACACTACGAAATCCTCGTTCCCCTGAGGCAACGCTAACACGGGTGCGGTAGTCAAACGTCTCTTTAACTCACAAAACCGTCTCGCCTGTCTGCACCCACTAACTTCTCGAAGCTCGGAGCAACCGAGTGAGTGGTCTAGCGATCTTAGAAAATCCTCAACGAATCTACGGTAATATCCGGCAAGACCAGAAAACTTCTCACCTCCTTCACATTCTTAGGTGGCTCCCAAGCCATCACCGCTCTATCTTCTCGCGGATCTACCCGAACTCCTCTCGCTGAAATCACATGCCCGAGGAACGCTACTCGAGCCAAAACTCACACTTAGAGAACTTCGCGTACAACCGCTCAGCCCTCAAGGTGTCTAACACAATCCGGAGATGTAGGGCATGCTCCTCCCGACTCCGATAATAGACAAGAATATCGTCGATGAAAAAGACCACGAATTTGTCTAGATACTCAATGAAAACTTTGTTCATCAACTGCATGAACACTGCTGGGGCATTGGTTAGCCCGAAAGGCATAACCACAAACTCGTAATGGCCATATCTCGTCCGAAAGACAGCTTTCGGAATATCGACGTCCCGAATCCTCAACTGGTAGTAGCCCGATCGCAAATCAATCTTCGAAAAGACTGTCGCCCCCTGAAGCTGATCAAATAAATCGTCAATCCTGGGCAAAGGGTATTTATTTTTGATGGTCAACTTGTTTAATTCTCGAAAATCGATGCATAAACGAAGCGACCCATCCTTCTTCTTAACAAAGAGTACAGGCGCACCCCAAGGCGATGCGCTCGGTCGAATATACCCTTTATCTAACAATTCTCCCAACTGATTCTTCAACTCTAACATCTCCGACGGTGCCATACGGTACGGTGCTCGAGAAATAGGGGCTGCATTCGGCTCAAGATCGATAGGAAACTCCACCTCTCGCTGCGGTGGTAACCCCGGCAAGTCATCTGGGAAAACATCGGGATACTCACCAACAACTGGAATTGACGACATGTCAACTCCACCATCTTCCGCCTTCAGAGCGTAACACCAGTAGCCGACACACCCCTGGTTCAGAAGTTTCATCGCCTTCAAGGCGTTAATCACGCTCCCCGATCTACCCGGCTTACAGCCGACGAGAGTATGCTCGGTGCCATCCTCTGCCACGATCGAGATAATACGAGTCCGATAGTTCATGATAGCACCATGACGATCCAACCAATCGTCCCCGAGGATCAAATCCTCACCCTTGAGGTCGATAACAATGAGGTTCGAGGGCCAGTCTCGGCTCCCGATCCTCACGGGGCAATCCCTAACTTCCCGGTCCCCAACCATGCGATCCCCGCTAGGCGTACCCACCACAAACGGTTCACATTCAAACAAGCAGTTAAAGCCAATACGATTCACACAATCCGAAGCAATAAAGGAGTGGGTAGCACCCGAATCAAAAAGCACGGAAACTGGATGAGTAAGGATCTGAGTGGTACCTGACACCACCGGAATGTCCGCCTCCTCTGTGCGCCTCATCTGGTACAATCGGGGGTGGACTGAACCCGAGCTCGAGGCTGCGCGGCGATCCGGCTGTCCCCGACCTCTACCGCGACCCGAACCCTGCGGAACCTGAATAGCTAGAGTGTTATGATCCCTCTGATCGGTAGTGGTAGCCGTAAATCTAGCGGCCCTAGTGGCCCTCTCACAATGAGCTGCTCGATGCCCGGTCTGTCCGCAAGTAAAGCAAGTAACTAACGGAAGTGGGCAATCCTTCACAACGTGCTCGGGCTGACTGTAATTAAAACAAACTCTCCCGCCAGGTGCAACAGACTGGACTGAACGGTTACCCTGAGATCCACCGGCCTGAAGAAATGGCCTCTTCCCAGGTGTAGGAGCAGAACGAGACTTCGAAAACTGACCACCTTTTCCGGCCGACAACCCACCAGTAGTCTTCTGCTTCTTAGCTTCCAAAACCGACTCTGATTCCGGGACAGCCATCTCGATCGCCGGAGCGCGATCCTGGTATTCCTTCAAAGTGGCACACATGAGCGGCGCCATACTCTGCCTAATATGCGGCTTCATGCGCATATTGAAGTATCGGATTTTATCAGCCTCCGTTCTCACTTGATCCCTCACGAAGCCCAACTGCTGATTGTAAGAAATGATGGCCTGAGAAATAGGCACATCCTGAGGTGTAGCGGTGAAGAACTCCACAATTCTGCGCTCCTTGACTGGCGGCGGACAATATTCTGCTTCCATAGCAGCCCTGAACTCATCCTAAGTGGCCCGACGGTCTCTGGGCGCAACGGCCTCCCACCATTCCGCAGCTTCCTTATCCAGGAGGTATTGGGCAATATGTATCCTCCTGTCTTCAGGACAAGCTACGGCATCGAAGGTCCTGGACAACTGAAAGAGCCAATTCTCCCAACCGAGGGAGTCAGAGGATCCGGAGAAACGAGGAGGGTGCATCTTAGTCACCGTTTGAAGCCACTTACTAGCCTCCTCTTCCGGTGTCGGGGCGGATTCTGACGTCCACCCCGAGCTATCTCGAGTAAGTTGGGCTACCAATCAAGTACGGCAAGAGCTGCGTCGGCATTATTACCCGACGGCACTGAGTGAGAGGCTGAGTCCGCAGAGGACTGGGAAAGTGAGCCCTCCTCATTATCAGCACCACGTCCATGGCCTCGACCGCGTCCCCTAGCCGGTCTACCACGACCTCTCAACATACTGAAGGAAAATAAGAAAAGGACAAGATCAGAAAGATTCACAATTCACAAAGTTGGTAACACAAGTCACGATTCCGAACAGCGCAAGAAAATGAATTACAGAGATATAAGAGTTCGAGGAGACTTACAGCCACGGGTCGCACGAAAAGACGGTAGCATGATGATATTAAGCTCAACGACTGACTCTAATGACGCAACTGACAGACCCAAAATTCACCGACAGCCTAGGTATTCAAAACCTAAACTCTGATACCATAATTGTAACATCCCCAATTCACAACTGGGACATTACACGCCGTAGAACCCTCGTGAGGTCTACCAGGCTAACACATGACATATAAACCACAATGTAATCCCGAATAATGCACTCAAAAGTAAATAAGGCCGTGGCCTCGGCCAAAACATTTTAACGTAATACATGAACAGAGGTTAAATACCAATTTATTGCCCACGCAGGGGACTTAAACCAAGTTTTAAAATAAACCAACTATCTCCAGTACTCAACAAAAGCAATGACAAAACAGAAAAATGCAGACTCGAGCCACATCGTCATCATGCCAACCCATCCTTTGCATGCGTGTCCCGCGCCAGCTCCTCACTGACCAAGACTAAATGCATAAAACGATTTCCCCATTTAAGGGGTTAGCATTCGAATAGCTAGTGCAAGTACATAATTACACAACATTATATACATACCCGATTCAACGCAAATAAATCGTTAGGATAAATCATTTTGAAAATCAATATTCCGGAATATCACATTAACACCAAAGCAGTGTATTAACAAGTTTCCCACATCACGATTATCCACGCTTGGTAACTCGCGACCGTACCCATTAGTATCGGTCCCCAGAGGTCCCGTCAGACCGTCCCCAGGTGAGAAACCACTTCCGCGGCCGTACCCATTAGTATCGGCCCCCAGAGGTCCCATCGAACCGTCCCCAGGTGGAAGAACATCAACACACGCACCCAAGTCCACTTCCGTGGCCGTACCCATTAGTATCGGCCCACAGAGGCCACACGCCATCCCCAGGTGGAAGAGAAACAATCACATTCGTTCAATAAAACCATTTACATCATTCGCATCAAAATCATACGCACATAACGGAATGTAATACATGTACTTGCCTTGGATAATACGACGCGAAGGAAACGACGAAGGAACGGTTACGGTCCGAACAATCCTCTCAAATTCGACCCTAACACAATAGTAATATAAAACCAATCTCAACACCATGAATACGAAGAAATTCATCCTAGTTCTACCCGTTGGGACAATTCATTGGACACCACGCGTGCATAAGGAAAAGAAATCGGTCAACGGTGGAATAACGGGATTTCATCCCAACCAATAACAAGAAAAACAAGGTTTACGAGTATACTATCAAAATCTAACAACAACATCGGTAAATTCGGATTAAAACACAAGATCACCACCAAACCCTCCCCAAAATCATACTAGGGTTGAAGGAGTTCTTACCTCTTGAAGATTCAAGCCCTATAATCCGAAGAACACGTGCTAAATCCACAATCCGAGCTACACGATCGAAGGAGGATGAAGAAAATAAAACACTCAAATGATTTGTGAAGGAAAAACCCTCCCTCAAGCTTTCTCTCTCGGTTGTAGGTGAAGAAAAGGGAAAAAATGAGCTGAAATGTAAAAAAAACGAATTTATAGGGCTGACAGACTCGACCGTGTCCGCCTGACACGGTCGTGGCGCGCAGTTGGCCGGCAGGGACTCGACCGTGTCCTGCATGACATGGTCGCGGCGCGAAGGGGCCTACCGATAGTGACCTGTCCGCGGCGCTCGGCATTGACTCGACCGTGTCCTGGAACACGGCCGCCTCTGGCGCCGGTTCCGCTTATCCGGAAGAGTTCGCCTGGCCGCGCTGCACGACACGGCCGGTCTCGAGGCGAGACTTCGCTTATCCGACGAGTACGGCACGGGCCGTGTCGGACGACACGGCCGAGTCCGGCCGCGTGATCGCCAAAAGCTGAAAAATGAGCGGGTGAACGAAAACGATCATAATTCTCTCGTCCGGACTCCGATTGACTCACCGTTTGAACCATTGGAAAGATAATTCGATGCTCTATAATATTGCAAAGATTTAGAATTTTTGGAGTTACCAAAAATTAATGGTGATCTAACAAAGTCGAACTCATAAGAGGAAGTTGAAACAATGAACAATAATGATACATAACTCGAAGTTTTTCCAAACGGTGAACACGGTGAATGAACATGATTGATGAATGATTATAATTGAGTGAAAATACACTGAGTGACAATTACAGACTGATAATTACTGAATGAAAATGAATGAATTACAGCCGGGTATTACATTATCTCCCCCTAAAAATAAGTTTCGTCCCGAAACACTACAAAAAAAACAGTTTTTACCGACGCCAAAATGGCGTTGGTAAAACAGAAAATGGCGTTGGTAAAAAAATTACCGACGCCATTACCGACGGCAACCCGCCGTTGGAAAAATGCTCGACGGTAATTTTTTACCGACGCCATTTACGCCATTACCGACGCCATTTACCGACGCCATTTTGGCGTTGGTAATTTTTTTTTTTTTTAATTTACCGACGCCGTTTACACCATTTACCGACGCCATTTTTGGCGTCGTTAAATTAAAAAAAAATTAAAAAAGTCAGGTCAGGACTCAGGCGGGTTGTAACACCCCAAACCAGGCGGATATTACAGTGCCGTGGACCCCCGACTGGGACCCACCAGGCGAATGAAAAAGGATGAATTACACAGGGTAAATGTAGTACCGAACCACATTATAACATCAATTACTCCGATTAGGAGTTTCATACAACACACCCAGGATAATATAGAATACTTGTGTATCTTATGTGAGGATAAAATACACGACACTGAATGAAATGAGTATTTGAAAGGAATGTCTGCAGCGGAATAATAAGGAAAACATAAATGACTGAATAAATGACTGAAAGGATTGGGGCCCCCTTCTAGTATCACCGACTCTCCGCCGTCAACGTGCTCTCCTCGCGCCTTTGCCTTGCCATGACACGAAAAACAATATCCCCAAACGGGCCGATTATACGTAACAACAATCCTCAAGGGTTGAAAATACACAATCAAGATATATCTCGAAATTATGAGTTATCCTGCCGAACATACGCAATCAAACATGCTATATGAATCGACTATCAAGACGCTCAAAGGAATGGCGCCACACTACGTCCGGATGGAAATGTGTCCGTGCACAAGCCACCAACGATCAAACACGCGTGGCCTTGTACCTAATCGCCTCACGAGCAATCGACTCGTGTGCACACCCAATGTGAGGCCAACAACCAACACACGACCATAATGTGCCCGACATGAAAATCCTACACATACCAACCGCACGCCAAGATGACCCTAATGCCACAATATGACAAAAGTGACAACGAAATGAATGATGACTCACCAAGATTTAATGATGGTGAAATGAATGATAGCTCAATGAAATGATCGAACCGCTGCTCCTTATGACCGAGGTGATTAATTGACAATGACGAAGTTTTGACACGATTAATACAATGATGAATGAGTTATGATTATGAATGAACAACGACAAAAGGAATGAATATCCTTTTAACCGAGTAAGAATTAACTTACACAATACCGATGATGAATGTCCGTCCACGAACAACGTCCTAACCAAGATACCGGTCGCTCGAACAACCTTAATTCAATCCAATTACCAACAATCCGATCAATAACGAATTAAACACGAATATAACGAACTTAAGACGTCGATACGATTAAACCAAGTTCATAGGGGCATTATATCGAACACTTTGAGTCCAACTTCGATTGATTACAACTAAACCTCAACAATACCAATCTCAAATCCCCAAGAAGTGCTTCAAATCAATAAAACATCTCCAATACGATCAATAGTCCGTTAAGAATATCCAAAACGTGATTATAACAACTATTAATCGGAAATCCCCAAATCCAACTCGATATTCAAAGTGTTCTAGAATAAATCCCTCAATAATCCAATGAATCCTTATACAAACTCATAATCATATACATATCCCTTCATAAAACATGATTATAACGTCCAAAACATCATATCTCAACACAAAATCGAAATCCAAGGTGTTAAAGAAATTACCTCTTGAAGATCCAACCACTTCGATCCGATGAACACGAGTAATAACGAGTATCCAAGCTTCCCAAAGGAATGAAGATGATGAAGATTACACACTCAAGTGATTGATGATGATGAAATCTCTCTCTCAACCCTCTCTCTCGGATGAAGAAGGAAAAAATGAAAAGTGAAGTGAAATGACCCGCCAAGTCATTGGCATCGCCGGGTTACGGCCGTAACTCGGCCCTCTTACGGCCGTAACTTTCCAAGTCAACGGCCTTACGGCCGTAATCGCCAACTCAGACGGCCAGAACTCGCTTCGTCGAAGCTCGCCGACACTTTACGGCCAGAATCGATCCCGAGTTACGGTGTAACCCGCCTCGTCAAAAATATCCGTCGACACTTACGGCCGTAATCGCACACCTTACGGCCGTAATCGGATGATACGGCCGTATCCGCCAAATCTTACGCGTAAGCCCTCTTCGCCGAAACGGCCGGGCACTGCCGCCGCTGCAGACGGCCAGAATCGCCAACTCAGACGGCCAGACTGCCTCGACTTACGGCCGTATGCCGCAACCCCTACGGCCGTAAGTCACCCCGGTCGACAACACCCAAAACTTACGAACACTACTTACGGCCGTATCTCACCATCCTTACGGCCGTAACTCACCTTCGCCGAAAATGTCTCGGTAGCTGCTGACGCCAGACGGCCAGAATCGCCACCTTACGGCCGCATCGCCAACTTACGGCCGTACCACAGGACCTTACGGCCGTAAGTCCTTTCGGCCCAATAGGCACAAACACGAACCCTTGTTACGGCCGTAACCCAAAGTCCTTACGCCGTAACTCGATCTTTGCCAAGTTGAAAAATTCCGATAACTCCGATTCCACGATACGACGATGAATGATCCGACATAACATACGAATGTGAAAATGAACAGTCTAACACAAGCCACGGATGATGCTCCCGATTTACTACCAATCACGATGAAAATAATAATGCTCCTGCCGATCTCTAAACGGAGATGACATGACGATCGAGAATCGATATACGATTACAACATGCCAACATTGAACGCAAATGAGTGATTCATGAATGATGAGTGATTATTAATGAGTGAGAATTACCGAGTGACGACACAGATCGATAATTCTTGAATGAAAATGAATGAATTACAACCGGTATTACATACCCCCTTAAAAAGAGTTTCGTCCCAGAAACTAAGGGTCAAACAACTCGGGATAACTCTCCCGCATACTATCCTGTTTCCCAAGTAGCCTCTTCGACTCCGTGTCTAGACCATCGAATTTTAACCAAAGGAATCGTCTTATTCCTCAACTGTTTGATTCGCCGCTCTAGAACTCGAATCGGACGTTCCTCATATGAATGATCGTCGGCGATCTCGATTTCCGAATCGAGTATGTGACTGGTCGGCAACATACTTCCGCAATCGAGAGACATGAAACACATTATGAATTCGGCTCAACGCCGGAGGTAAAGCCAATCGATAAGCTAACTCGCCCACTCGATCCAAAATCTCAAACGGTCCAATGAATCTCGGACTCAACTTTCCCTCTTCCCAAAACGGAAAATACCTCGACTGGGATACCTTGACCAAAACGTGGTCACCCGTCTCGAACTCTAGTGGTCGACGACGATTATCTCGCATAGGATTTCTGCCGACTGAAATCAACATACGACTTCGATTAAAGCTACCTTCTCCCGGCGGCTATAAGCATATCGCCTGCCGATTGATTCGCACAAGTCATCCCAACACAAAGGAGACCGACAACGACGACCGCATAAGGCCTCGTAAGGTGCCATCTTAATGGAAGCATGCCTATTATTATACGTGAACTCGATCAATGGTAGTTGGGCTTCCCAATCGTCCTTCCAATCGAGGACGCATGCCCTCAACATGTCCTCTAGTGTCTGAATAGTCCTCTCGATTGCCCGTCGGACCGAGGATGAAAGGCGGTACGAGATTGAGCCGAGTTCCCATAAGACGATGAACGATTTCCAAAATGAGACACAAATCGTCCGTCACGATCGGAAACGATACTCTTAGGAGTACTGCGCCTCACTATCTCTTTGATGAACAATCGAGCCGTCTCTCAGACCCCACGTATCCTTGATCTCAAGGAAATGAGCTGATTTTGTTAGGCGGTCCACGATCACCCAGATCGTGTTCATGCCACGACGACTCGTCGGCAAACTCGTGATGAAATCCATAGAAATGTCTTCCCACTTCCACTCTGGAATAGGAAGAGGTTTCAGATACCCACGGCCGATGTTCAATCTTAACTTGTTGACAAAGTTAAGCATCTCGAAACGAATTTCGCGACTTCTCGCTTCATATTACTCCACCAAGAATTCGTTTCAAGTCCTTGTACATCTTGGCCGATCCCGGATGAACAATAAGGGGTAGCATGAGCTTCTCTCAAAATCGAGTTTTTCAACTCGTCATCCGCGTACGCACAACCGATTCTTAAATCTCAAAAGTCCATCCTCGTGGACCACGAATCCAGGGGCTTTCCCCGAGCCACATCCTCTCGGACGCGCAACAATGATGGGTCCGAACCCCGATTCTCTCGGATTGCATCCTCAAGAGATGATGAAATCTCTAACATACAAAGTCGTCTCGAACTCGCCGGCTGCACTCGATCTCGGGTCTAAGGAGTTCCCGCCAAGCTCCTTCGAATCGTTAAACGGCAAGCATCCGCTCCCGAACGGACTTACGACTCAAGGCATCGGCGACAACATTCGCCTTGCCCGGTGGTAAAGGATCTCGATATCATAATCTTTGATTAATTCCAACCACTGCCTCTCGCGCATATTTAACTCCTTCGAGTAAATATATACTTTAAGCTCTTATGATCGGTGAATATCTCGATGTAACGCCATAAAGATAATGACGCCAAATCTTCAAAGCGAACACCACTACGCTAACTCCGTGTCGTGGGTCGGATAATTAACCTCGTAAGGCCTCAATTGCCGTGAAGCATAGGCAATAACTTTCTGCTCGCATGAGCACACATCCGAGACCCCGTCCGACGCATCACTATAGACCACAAATCCTTCCGTCCTCGCGGCAAGGAAAGTACAGCCGACATTAACCGACTCTTGAGTTCCTCAATACTCCGCTGACACGCGTCGGACCACGTGTATTTATTATCCTTTCGCAAAAGGTTCGTCTATGGTTGATAAATTTTGGTAATTCCTTCCACAAATCGACGATAATAACCCGCTAATCAGAGGAAACTCCTGATTTCCTTAACATTCTTCTGAGGTAACCAATCTCGAATAGCCTCCGTCTTCTCGAGGGTCGACACGAACTCCGTCTCGATGAGATTACATGTCCGAGAAAAGTCACTGACATCCGTAACTCACATTTGGAAAACTTTCCAAACAGCTTGCTCGTCTCAACACGTCGAGAACTCCGATGAAGATGAACCTCGTGATCCTCTCGGTTACGAGAATAAATCAAAATATCGTCGATGAAGACAACAACAAACTGATCCAAAAAGTCGATGAAAACCCGATTCATCAATTCCATGAATACCGCAGTGCATTAGTTAGCCCGAACGGCATAACTACGAACTCATAATGACCATAGCGTGTTCAAACGCCGTCCTCGCGATATCCGACTCTCGAATCCGCAATCGGTGATATCCGGATGTTAAGTCGATCTTGGAAAATCTGAAGCTCCTCAAGTTGATCTAAGAGATCGTCAATACGGGGTAAGGGATACTTATTCTTGATCGTCACCCCTGCTCAACTCCCGATAATCAATACATAAGCGGAATGAACCATCCTTCTTCTTGACAAACAACACCGGTGCTCCCACGGGACGCACTCGGTCGGATATAACCTTTCTCGAACAACTCCTCAAGTTGGTTCTTTAATTCCCGCATTTCGGTCGGGGCCATCCGCACGGTGCCTTCGATATCGGGACGTACTGTGCTCCAACTCAATCGTGAATTCCACATCCTCTCGTGGAGGCAAACCAGTAACTCGTCTGAAAAACATCGGCATATTCCCTCACCACCGGAATATCCGTTAACATTATCGATGACCTCTCGGTTTTGGCCATAAAGCACCAATAACCGACACATCCCCGATTGATTAATCTTACCGCTTTCATCAAATTAATGACTTTGCTGTAATGTACCGGATTACCTCCCCGAAACACATATTCAACTCCATCGTCTCAAAATGATAGTGACCAAACGCTTCGGACACTAATGATGGCATCATGACGATCCATCCAATCAATACCCAAGATGATGTCGCCCTCAGAATCTACTACGATTAGGTCCGCCGCCATACACGACCATGAAACCGAATCGGACAATTACAATCTCACTTACCGATAATGCGTCTACCATCGGGTAGGCCAATGACATATGGCTCACAACTAGTAGCACTACCTGCACGTAGTCTACTCAAACATGACTCGGAAATGAATGAATGAGATGCACCAAGATCAAAAAGAGTGCACACAAAGTTGAGATAGAATATCGAGTGTACCGAGATCATCCGGCCTCGTGATCATCGGTCTTCTTCATCTCATAAATTCGGGGCTTGCCGCCCCGAACCGGATGCTCCTGCCTCGATAGCTCTGCTCCGCCTTTAGCTCCTGTCGTCTTGAACGACGCCGAGTGAGTGGCTCGATTCTCGCACCCCTGAATGACTCGGGGCTTGAGATGACGCCGGAGTGGGTTTAGAGTCCCTACGGCAAAACGGGCCCTATGCCCAGCAATCCCACGCTTGTGGCACGTGATGCATCGCCGGACACTTGGTGCTGAAATGACCTGCTTTCACGCTGAAACAAGTGATGGCCGAACTGCCGCCGCGATCGAGATTCCGCGGGTTTAGACGCCAGGAGGTCGCTCGTAAAGTAGAGCCCGCCGCGGTTTCTTGAAAGTGGCACGACTACCGCTGATCGACACGGTTCTTGGACTTCTTGCTAGCGTACGAAGGTTGCCGCTAGCAATTTCCTTAGCCGTAAGCTCGTAAGTAAGAGCCTTCTCAATGAACTCGGCAGTGGCACAGTTATGATTAAGCAATCAAGTCTCATACGGGGTTTCACCTCTTGCCGAAATACTTGATCTTGTCCGCTTCCGAGTGAATGATAGATGAGGCGAACGGAAGAAGTTCTGAAATTTTTCGGCGATGGCGAGAACGTCATCATCCGCCGAAAGGTCGGGAGTGAGTAATTCGACAACTTGGCCTCCCGAGTGGGGCCGGATAGTACCTCTCCATCATGAGAGTCTTGAATCGATCCCAAGTACATGTTCCGTCTGTGGGTCTCAACGATAACCACCATGAATGAGCGCTCTACCGAGATAGTAAGCCGCAATCGAAACTTTATGCCCTTCGGGCAATCCACCATAGCAAATAACTTCTCAAAATGCTCTGCCAAGTGAACAATATCCGCCGGCTCAAATGAGCCCTCAAAAGTAGGTGGTCAGCCGGCGAGAGATATCGCCGATGATATTGCTTACACCCTCTCTTGCCTCTCGAGGCGGCGGCGAGGAGCCTCGCTGATTTTGATTGACGGAGTTATGCATCGTCTCCATCAACCGAGCCATCTCGGGTCATTTGGGCCATCATGCCCCGCATAAATGCGAGTGGGTCGACCCAACACCCTCTCGACCGAGCCGTGTCCTGTGCGACTCCCTAACAAAGGAATGATCGTGTCCAGTGAGTGAGTGGCGTGCCGCTCGATGAGTTAGCATTATTCCTGCATTTGCAGACGGTATTCGCACGAGTTCTCGGATTCGCCCGCTCCACGGCCTCGTCCTCCACGCCCTCTCGCCACTCTCCATACCAAGTGGAAAGTCATATGATGATTATATATCTCGCATGAGTATCACATTATGATTACATTATGAAATGATGAAAATGAGCATACGCGCCACATACAAACATTACATGAATGATTAATTGACGTGACATGATTATCTCGATAAAATTATCAAATGATTATCTTGAACAATTTAACAAGATTGATGATATGATCTTCAAGATCAACAACCGAGTAATGAAATGAATTGAGTGATTAATGAGTTAACATTATCGACTTGATCACAATTGAAATTGATGAATGAGGATTGTTAATCGATGAATTATGAATGAATGATTAATGCCGAAATTATACCATGGCATTAGAAATCTTACGCTTCTTGGTCTGATTGGCTCGGCATTTGCACAGTCACACGTGACGCGAAAGTCCAATGATACTAGTCCGATGACGATGATTTCAAATGAGACATGACTTGGAGTGTAGTATTCAAACCACGCTCCGATACCAACTCTGTAACACCCCAAACAAGGCGGATATTACAGTGCCGTGGACCCCCGACTGGGACCCACTGTGCGAATGAAAAGGATGAATTACACAGTGGTAAATGTTGTACCGATCCTCTTTATAACCTCACTGACTCAGATTAGGAGTTTCATACAACACCACCAGGATAAGATAGAACACTTGTGTATCTTATTTTAAGATAAAATACACGACACTTAATGAAATGAGTATTTGATAGGAATGTCTGCAGCTGAATAATAAGGAAAACATAAATGATCAATAAATGACTGAAAGGATTGGGGCCCCCTTCTAGTATCACTGGGACTCTCCGCCGTCAACGTGCTCTCCTCGCGCTTTGCCTTGCCATGACTGAAAAACAATATCCCCAAACGGGCCGCTTATACGTAACAACAATCCTCAAGGGTTGAAAATACACAATCAAGATATATCGAAATTATGAGTTATCCTGCCGAACATACGCAATCAAACATGCTATATGAATCGACTATCAAGACGGCTCAAAGGAATGGCGCCACACTACGTCCGGATGGAAATGTGTCCGTGCACAAGCCACCAACGATCAAACACGCGTGGCCTTGTACCTAATCGCCTCACGAGCAATCGACTCGTGTGCACACCCAATGTGAGGCCAACAACCAACACACGACCATAATGTGCCCGACATGAAAATCCTACACATACCAATCCGCACGCCAAGATGACCCTAATGCCACAATATGACAAAAGTGACAACGAAAATGAATGATGACTCACCAAGATTTAATGATGGTGAAATGAATGATAGCTCAATGAAATGATCGAACCGCTGCGTTCCTTATGACTAAGGTGATTAATTGACAATGACGAGTTTTGACACGATTAATACAATGATGAATGAGTTATGATTATGAATGAACAACGACAAAAGGAATGAATATCCTTTTAACCGAGTAAGAATTAACTTACACAATACCGATGATGAATGTCCGTCCACGAACAACGTCCTAACCAAGATACCGGCCGCCGAACAACCTTAATTCAATCCAATTACCAACAATCCGATCAATAACGAATTAAACACGAATATAACGAACTCAAGACGTCGATACGATTAAACCAAGTTCATAGGGGCATTATATCGAACACTTTGAGTCCAACTTCGATTGATTACAACTAAACCTCAACAATACCAATCTCAAATCCCCAAGAAGTGCTTCAAATCAATAAAACATCTCCAATACGATCAATAGTCCGTTAAGAATATCCAAAACGTGATTATAACAACTATTAATCGGAAATCCCCAAATCCAACTCGATATTCAAAGTGTTCTAGAATAAATCCTCAATAATCCAATGAATCCTTATACAAACTCATAATCATATACATATCCCTTCATAAAACATGATTATAACGTCCAAAACATCATATCTCAACACAAAATCGAAATCCAAGGTGTTAAAGAAATTACCTCTTGAAGATCCAACCACTTCGATCCGATGAACACGAGTAATAACGAGTATCCAAGCTTCCCAAAGGAATGAAGATGATGAAGATTACACACTCAAGTGATTGATGATGATGAAATCTCTCTCTCAACCCTCTCTCTCGGATGAAGAAGGAAAAAATGAAAAGTGAAGTGAAATGACCCGCCAAGTCATTAAGCTGCCGGGTTACGGCCGTAACTCGGCCCTCTTACGGCCGTAACTTTCCAAGTCAACGGCCTTACGGCCAGAATCGCCAACTCAGACGCCAGAATCGGCCGTCCGAAAGCTCGCCGACACTTTACGGCCAGAATCGATCTCGAGTTACGGCGTAACCCGCCTTGCCAAAAATATCCGCCGACACCCTTACGACCAGAACCGCACACCTTACGGCCGTAACTCGGATGATACGCCGTATCCGCCAAATCTTACGGCGTAAGCCCTCTTCGCCAAACGGCCGTGCACTCGCTGCAGACGGCCAGAATCGCCAACTCAGACGGCCAGACTGCCTCGACTTACGGCCAGTATGCCGCAACCCTTACGGCCGTAAGTCACCCCTGGTCGACAACACCCAAAACTTACGAACACTACTTACGGCCGTATCTCACCATCCTTACGGCCGTAACTCACCTTCGGCCGAAAATGTCTCGGTAGAGCTCTTGACGCCAGACGGCCAGAATCGGCCACTTTACGGCCGCACTGCCAACTTACGGCCGTACCACAGACCTTACGGCCGTAAGTCCTTTCGCCCAAATGGCTCAAACACGAACCCTTGTTACGGCCGTAACCCAAAGTCCTTACGGCCGTAACTCGAAGGCCGCCAAGTTGAAAAATTCCGATAACTCCGATTCCACGATACGACCGATGAATGATCCGACATAACATACGAATGTGAAAATGAACAGTCTAACACAAGCCACGGATGATGCTCCCGGACGACTACCAATCACGATGAAAATAATAATGCTCCCGCCGATCTCTAAACGGAGATGACATGACGATCGAATCGATATACGATTACAACATGCCAACATTGAACGCAAATGAGTGATTCATGAATGATGAGTGATTATTAATGAGTGAGAATTACCGAGTGACGACACAGATCGATAATTACCGAATGAAAATGAATGAATTACAACCGGTATTACACGGGTTAGGTCCGGCTCAAAGTGTGGGTTCGGTGGCCAGTCCGGCGGGTCCAAAAGCGGGTCCGGGCGGATCGTGTTCGGGCTCCATTCAATTTCAAATGGTTGAGAAGGATTTTGGTTTATAAACCACCAAAAACATTGATGTTTTTTCGATGTGGGATTGTGTTAAAAATTACCGACGCCGAAATGGCGCTGTAATGGCGTAAACGGCGTCAGAATTAAAAAAAAAAATTTACCAACGCCAAAATGGCGTCGGTAATGGCGTCGGTAAATGGCGTCAGAATGGCGTAAACGGCGCAGAAATTTAAAAAAATTACCAACGCCAAAATGGCGTCGGTAATGGCGTTGGTAAATGGCGTCGGTAATGGCGTAAACGGCGTCGGTAAATTAAAAAAAAAAAAAAATCTGCGAACCGGTCGTCGGCAATGGCGTCGGTAAATCGGGCGTCGGTAAATAGCGTCGGTAAATTATAAGTTTAACAACGGCGGTACGGGTGTCGGTAAATGGCGTCGGTAAATTATAAGTTTAACAACGGCGGTACGGGCGTCGGTAAATGGCGTCGGTAAAAACTGTTTTTTTTGTAGTGAAACTTACAACACGAATAACTCGGGGTATCTCGACCTCATACTCTCCTCCGTTTCCCACGTGGCTTCCTCGGATCCATGCCTCGACCACTGCACTTTGACCAAAGGAATGGTTTTGTGCCTGAGTTGCTTCACTCGACGCTCTAAGATCTGAATCGGCCTCTCCTCGAAGGTAATGTCGGGCCCCAACTCGATCTCTCCAAAATCAATAATATGGCTAGGGTCCGATACGTACTTCCTAAGCTGGGAAACATGAAATACGTCATGCACGTGGCTCAGGGACGGCGGCAAGCCTAACCGATACGCAAGCTCTCCAACTCTATCTAAAATCTCAAACGGCCCGATATATCTCGGACTAAGTTTACCCTTCCGACCGAAGCGGTAAACTCCCCGTGTCGGCGACACCTTAAGCAAGACGTGATCTCCCACCTCAAATTCCAACGGTCGACGACGTGTATCGGCATAAGACTTCTGCCGACTCTGGGCCAAGAATCTACCACGAATCAGGGTAACCTTCTCCCTCGTCTCAACTATCATGTCGGGCTCGGTACCGATTAGCTTAGACGTATCATCCCAACACAACGGCGATCTGCACCTCCTCCCATACAACGCTTCGAATGGTGCCATTTTGATCGAGGCATGCCAACTATTGTTGTACGTGAACTCGATCAACGGCAAGTGTGTATCCCAATCATCCTTCCAATCTAAAGCACAGGCTCGTAACATATCCTCTAGCGTCTCAGATCGTCCGCTCGCATCGTCTGTCTGCTCCGAGGGTGGTAGGATGTACTAAGTCTCAACTCGGTTCCCAAAGCTCTATGAACGGCTGCCAAAAATGTGATATGAACCGCCATCACGATCCGAAACAATACTCTTAGGGGTCCCATGCAATCTCACTATTTCCGCAACAAACACTCGTGCAAGCCTCTCCGGCCCCCAAGTGTCCTTAATACTTAGAAAATGAGCTGATTTGGTTAGTCGATCAACAACGACCCAAATCATGTTCATTCCCGTCCGAGTCTTAGGCATACCGGTAATGAAATTCATAGAGATATCCTCCCATTTCCACTCCGGATAGGAAGTGGTCGTAATACCCCGCGGTCGCCGATGCTCGATCTTAACCTCGCCGACAGTCAAACACCTCGACACAAACTCACTAACGCCTGTCTTCAAATTACTCCACCGGTAGTTGCTCCTCACATCCTTGTACATTTTATTCGTACTGTGATGTATGGAGTAAGGCGTGGTATGAGCTTCACTCAAGATCTTCTGTCTCACTCAATATCATTCTACACATAGTACCGCCACAAATCTCGTAACGCCATCATCCCGAACCATAAATCCAGGGGCTTTCCCCGCCTCACATCCTCCCTCAATGGACCAAACACGGATCATCATATCAAGCGCCTTGATATCATCATCAAGGACGAAGTGATCTCTAATGCACATAATCGCCCCCGAACTCTCTGAACCCAAACCTCAATATTCTGACAAATAAGATCTCGCTGGATCCTACTCTGCGGTGTAAGTACTTCTAACATCTGCAACGCCATCGGCTTACGGCTCAACGCATCCGCCACTACGTTAGCCTTACCCGGATGGTAAACTATCTCGAGGTCGTAATCTTTAATTAGCTCCAACCACCTACGCTGTCTCATATTTAACTCCTTCTGACTGAAGATATACTTCAAACTTTTGTGATCGGTAAAAATCTTACACGACGACCCATAGAGATAATGCCTCCAGATCTTTAAGGCGAAAACGACCGCAGCTAACTCCAAATCATGCGTGGGGTAATTCACCTCATAAGGTTTCAACTGGCGGGACGCATACGCAATCACTCTATCTCTCTGCATCAAAACACATCCTAGACCAAGGCCCGAAGCATCACTGTACACTACGAAATCCTCGTTCCCCTGAGGCAACGCTAACACGGGTGCGGTAGTCAAACGTCTCTTTAACTCGTCAAAACTGTCCTGCCTGTCTGCAGTCCACTCGAACTTCTGAGTTTTCTGGAGCAACTGAGTGAGTGGTCTAGCGATCTTAGAAAATCCCTCAACGAATCTACGGTAATAGCCGGCAAGACCCAGAAAACTTCTCACCTCCTACACATTCTTAGGCGGCTCCCAAGCCATCACTGCCTCTATCTTCTGCGGATCTACCCGAACTCCCTCTGCTGAAATCACATGCCCGAGGAACGTCACTTCCTCGAGCCAAAACTCACACTTAGAGAACTTCGCGTAAAACCGCTCAGCCCTCAAGGTGTCTAACACAATCCGGAGATGTAGGGCATGCTCCTCCCGACTCCGATAATAGACAAGAATATCGTCGATGAAAACGACCACGAATTTGTCTAGATACTCAATGAAAACTTTGTTCATCAACTGCATGAACACTGCTGGGGCATTGGTTAGCCCGAAAGGCATAACCACAAACTCGTAATGGCCATATCTCGTCCGAAAGACAGCTTTCGGAATATCGACGTCCCGAATCCTCAACTGGTAGTAGCCCGATCGCAAATCAATCTTCGAAAAGACTGTCGCCCCCTGAAGCTGATCAAATAAATCGTCAATCCTGGGCAAAGGGTATTTATTTTTGATGGTCAACTTGTTTAATTCTCGAAAATCGATGCATAAACGAAGCGACCCATCCTTCTTCTTAACAAAGAGTACAAGCGCACCCCAAGGCGATGCGCTCGGTCGAATATACCCTTTATCTAACAATTCTCCCAACTGATTCTTCAACTCTAACATCTCCGACGGTGCCATACGGTACGGTGCTCGAGAAATAGGGGCTGCATTCGGCTCAAGATCGATAGGAAACTCCACCTCTCGCTGCGGTGGTAACCCCGGCAAGTCGTCTGGGAAAACATCGGGATACTCACCAACAACTGGAATTGACGACATGTCAACTCCACCATCTTCCGCCTTCAGAGCGTAACACCAGTAGCCGACACACCCCTGGTTCAGAAGTTTCATCGCCTTCAAGGCGTTAATCACGCCTCGATCTACTGGCCATGCCCGACGAGAGTATGCTCGGTGCCATCCTCTGCCACGATCGAGATAATACGAGTCCGATAGTTCATGATAGCACCATGACGATCCAACCAATCGTCCCCGAGGATCAAATCCTCACCCTTGAGGTCGATAACAATGAGGTTCGAGGCCGCCTCGGCTCCCGATCCTCACGGGCAATCCCTAACTTCCCGGTCCCCAACCATGCGATCCGCTAGGCGTACCCACCACAAACGGTTCACATTCAAACAAGCGCTAAAGCCAATACGATTCACACAATCCGAAGCAATAAAGGAGTGGGTAGCACCAATCAAAAGCACGAAATCTGGATGAGTAAGGATCTCGAGTGGTACTGACACCACCGAATGTCCGCCTCTCGTGCGCCTCATCCGTACAATCGGGGTGGATCAACCCGAGCTCGAGGTCGCGCGGCGATCCGCCGTCCCGACCTCTACCGCGACCCGAACCTCGCGAACCCGAATAGCTAGAGTGTTATGATCCTCCGACGGTAGTGGTAGCCGTAAATCTAGCGGCCCTAGTGGCCCTCTCACAATGAGCCGCTCGATGCCTTGGCCTCGTCCGCAAGTAAAGCAAGTAACTAACAAGTGGGCAATCCTTCACAACGTGCTCGGGCCGACTGTAATTAAAACAAACTCTCCCGCCAGTGCAACAGATGGATGAGCAGTTACCACGAGATCCACCGGCCTCAAGAAATGGCCTCTTCCCTGTGTAGGAGCAGAACGAGACTTCGAAATCGACCACCTTTTCCGGCCGAGAACCCACCAAGAGTCTTCGCTTCTTAGCTTCCAAAACCGACTCGATTCCGGGATACCATCTCGATCGCGGAGCGCGATCCCGGTATTCCTTCAAAGTGGCACACATGAGCGGCGCCATACTCGCCTAATATGCGGCTTCATGCGCATATTGAAGTATCGGATTTTATCACCTCCGTTCTCACTTGATCCTCACGAAGCCCAATCACGATTGTAAGAAATGATGGCCTGAGAAATAGGCACATCCTGAGGTGTAGCGGTGAAGAACTCCACAATTCTGCGCTCCTTGACTGGCGGCGGACAATATTCTGCTTCCATAGCAGCCCTGAACTCATCCTAAGTGGCCCGACGGTCTCTGGGCGCAACGGCCTCCCACCATTCCGCAGCTTCCTTATCCAGGAGGTATTGGGCAATATGTACCCTCCTGTCTTCAGGACAAGCTACGGCATCGAAGGTCCTGGACAACTGAAAGAGCCAATTCTCCCAACCGAGGGAGTTAGAGGATCCGGAGAAACGAGGAGAGTGCATCTTAGTCACCGTTTGAAGCCACTTACTAGCCTCCTCTTCCGGTGTCGGGGGCGGATTCTGACGTCCACCCTGAGCTATCTGAGTAAGTTGGGATACCAATCTGGAAATCTGTGATAGCCGGCGTCGGCATTATTACCCGACGGCACTGAGTGAGAGGCTGAGTCCGCAGAGGACTGGGAAAGTGAGCCCTCCTCATTATCAGCACCACGTCCATGGCCTCGACCGCGTCCCCTAGCCGGTCTACCACGACCTCTCAACATACTGAAGGAAAATAAGAAAAGGACAAGATCAGAAATATTCACAATTCACAAAGTTGGTAACACAAGTCACGATTCCGAACAGCGCAAGAAAATGAATTACAGAGATATAAGAGTTCGAGGAGACTTACAGCCACGGGTCGCACGAAAAGACGGTAGCATGATGATATTAGGCTCAACGACTGACTATAATGACGCAACTGACAGACCCAAAATTCACCGACAACCTAGGTATTCAAAACCTAAACTCTGATACCATAATTGTAACATCTCCAATTCACAACTGGGACATTACACGCCATAGAACCCTCGTGAGGTCTACCAGGCTAACACATGACATATAAACCACAATGTAATCCCGAATAATGCACTCAAAAGTAAATAAGGCCGTGGCCTCGGCCAAAACATTTTAACGTAATACATGAACATAGGTTAAATACCAATTTATTGCCCACGCAGGGGACTTAAACCAAGTTTTAAAATAAACCAACTATCTCCAGTACTCAACAAAAGCAATGACAAAACAGAAAAATGCAGACTCGAGCCACATCGTCATCATGCCAACCCATCCTTTGCATGCGTGTCCCGCGCCAGCTCCTCAGCTCGACCAGTACCTGAAATGCATAAAACGCATTTCCCCCATTTAAGGGGTTAGCATTCGAATAGCTAGTGCAAGTACATAATTACACAACATTATATACATACCCGATTCAACGCAAATAAATCGTTAGGATAAATCATTTTGAAAATCAATATTCCGGAATATCACATTAACACCAAAGCAGTGTATTAACAAGTTTCCCACATCACGATTATCCACGCTTGGTAACTCGCGACCGTACCCATTAGTATCGGTCCCCAGAGGTCCCGTCAGACCGTCCCCAGGTGAGAAACCACTTCCGCGGCCGTACCCATTAGTATCGGCCCCCAGAGGTCCCATCGAACCGTCCCCAGGTGGAAGAACATCAACACACGCACCCAAGTCCACTTCCGTGGCCGTACCCATTAGTATCAGCCCACAGAGGCCACACGCCATCCCCAGGTGGAAGAGAAACAATCACATTCGTTCAATAAAACCATTTACATCATTCGCATCAAAATCATACGCACATAACGGAATGTAATACATGTACTTGCCTTGGATAATACGACGCGAAGGAAACGACGAAGGAACGGTTACGGTCCGAACAATCCTCTCAAATTCGACACTAACACAATAGTAATATAAAACCAATCTCAACACCATGAATACGAAGAAATTCATCCTAGTTCTACCCGTTGGGACAATTCATCGGACACCACGCGTGCATAAGGAAAAGAAATCGGTCAACGGTGGAATAACGGGATTTCATCCCAACCAATAACAAGAAAAACAAGGTTTACGAGTATACTATCAAAATCTAACAACAACATCGGT
Organism: Orobanche coerulescens; assembly: GCA_033398695.1. Taxonomy (NCBI): domain Eukaryota; kingdom Viridiplantae; phylum Streptophyta; class Magnoliopsida; order Lamiales; family Orobanchaceae; genus Orobanche; species Orobanche coerulescens. The sequence continues at coordinate 493,599 of JAWKAU010000065.1, forward strand.
AAATTCGGATTAAAACACAAGATCACCACCAAACCCTCCCCAAAATCATACTAGGGTTGAAGGAGTTCTTACCTCTTGAAGATTCAAGCCCTATAATCCGAAGAACACGTGCTAAATCCACAATCCGAGCTACACGATCGAAGGAGGATGAAGAAAATAAAACACTCAAATGATTTTTGAAGGAAAAACCCTCCCTCAAGCTTTCTCTCTCGGTTGTAGGTGAAGAAAAGGGAAAAAATGAGCTGAAATGTAAAAAAGCGAATTTATAGAGGTGACAGACTCGACCGTGTCCGCCGACACGGTCGTGGCGCGCATTGGCAGCGAGGACTCGGCCGTGTCCCGCATGACATGGTCGCGGCGCGAAGGGGCCTACCGATAGTGACTGTCCATGGCGCTCGGCATTGACTCGGCCGTGTCCAGAACAGTCGGGCCTCTGGCGATCGGTTCGGCTTATCCGTAAGAGTTCGGCTCGGCCGTGCGACACTGACGGTCGGGTCTGGCGAGACTTCGCTTATCCGGACGAGTACGGCACGGGCCGTGTCGGACGACACGGCCGAGTCCGGTCGGCAGTGATCGGCCAAAAGCTGAAAAATGAGTGGGTGAACGAAAACGATCATAACTCTCTCGTCCGGACTCCGATTGACTCACCGTTTGAACCATTGGAAAGATAATTCGATGCTCTATAATATTGTAAAGATTTAGAATTTTTGGAGTTACCAAAAATTAATGGTGATCTAACAAAGTCGAACTCATAAGAGGAAGTTGAAACAATGAACAATAATGATACATAACTCGAAGTTTTTCCGAACGGTGAACACGGTGAATGAATATGATTGATGAATAATTATAATTGAGTGAAAATACACTGAGTGACAATTACAGACTGATAATTACTGAATGAAAATGAATGAATTACAGCCGGGTATTACACATCGTATCCATTGGAAATCCAAATCTAAGACTGGTGATAGGTTGAACATACCTTAATATGCCGAAATCACTGAACCACGAGGTATAATCCGACTCTGGTTGGTTATGTGCCACTCCAAGATGTTACTTCTCTTGAATGATCACTCACAAGTGATACTCAATCATTCAATGATCACTAATATATGTTCTAAGTGTTTAGAAGGAAGATTCTTGCTCTCTGGACTCTCAAAGATGAAGTATAGACGAAGGAAATGAAAGCCAAAGCGGTTGCTGTCCCATTTTTAATATTCTGCATTATTGACAAGTTAGCGCACGCTATTAAGCATCCCTTAGCGTGCGCTAATAATGGTTGACTTCAGAATTTGTCCAGGTGCGTCAGCGGGAATCTTATCCGGACCCATGTCCCGGCTGGCGCATGTGTTAGCCGTCCCGCTCAATAATTGAGTTCTTAGCGCACGCAACTCCTATCCTCATAGCGTGCGCTAATAATGGCTCGATAGCGCGCGTTAAGATACATTCTTAGCGTGCGCTATCACGAGGTTGTATGATTAATTTTGCATGATTCTATACTTGTGTAAAATGATATTAATGCACGAAATATTATACTCCAATAATCAAAATCACCATTCCGAATAATACAGGGTTGAATACAGATGAAATACACCGTAATAAATCCGGATATTACATACTCTCCTACTAAAAAGGAGTTTCGTCCCGAAACTCAAGACGAAAATAACTCGGGATATCTAGACTTCATATCAGCTTCCGTTTCCCAGGTGGCTTCTTCCATTCCGTAACGTGACCACTGAACTTTGACCAAAACGATTGGTTTGTTCCTCAGCTGTTTAACTCGACTCTCGAGTATCTTGACCGGCCTTTCTTCAAAAGTCCCATCCTGCGCGACTTCGATCTCGCCGAAATCAATGATATGACTGGGATCTGGTATATACCTCCGTAATTGGGATACGTGGAACACGTTATGAACATGGCACAATGACGGCGGCAATGCCAATCTGTATGCCAACTCCCCAACTCTCTCGAGGATTTCAAATGGTCCGATATATCTAGGACTCAGCTTTCCTTTCCTTCCGAAACGAAAGATTCCCCGAGTAGGAGAGACCTTCAAAAGTACGTGATCTCCAGTACTGAACTCCAATGGGCGGCGGCGTACGTCCGCATAGGATTTCTGGCGACTCTGGGCAGTTAACAGCCTTTCACGAATCAAGGCTATCTTCTCTCGAGTTTGCTCGATCAACTCTGGTTCTGTTCCGATCAAGTCCGATGAATCGTCCCAGCATAGGGGCGATCTGCATCTCCTTCCGTATAATGCCTCAAACGGTGCCATCTTAATGGAAGCATGCCAACTATTGTTGTAGGTAAATTCAATCAACGGTAGATGAATTTCCCAATCGTTTGACCAATCTAAGGCACAGGCCCTTAGCATATCTTCCACCGTTTGTATAGTTCTCTCAGATTGTCCGTCAGTCTGCGGGTGATAAGCTGTACTGAAGTTCAATTCGGTCCCCAAGGCCTTATGAACTGCTTTCCAAAAGTGAGACACAAAACGGCCGTCTCGATCAGAAACAATGGTCTTCGGCGTACCATGCAATCGAACTATCTCCGAAATAAATACTCGTGCCAACCTCTCTGGTCCCCACGTATCCTTAATACCTAGAAAATGAGCTGATTTGGTTAAGCGATCAACTATCACCCAAATCACGTTCATTCCTGTCTTGGTTCTCGGCATATTAGTGATAAAATCCATCGATATGTCCTCCCACTTCCATTCAGGAATTGGGAGCGGCTTCAACATTCCAGTAGGCCGTTGATGCTCGATCTTAACCTGTTGACAAGTCAAGCATTTCGAAACATAGTCCGCTACGTCCCTCTTCATGTTGCCCCACCAGAAATTCTGCTTCAAGTCCTTATACATTTTACTGGTGCCCGGGTGAATAGAATAGGGCGAACTATGAGCTTCCTTCATAATCGTCTGTTTCAGAACATCAACATCGGGAACGCAGAGTCGGTTCTGAAATCTCAAAACTCCATCGTCATGAATTATGAATCAGGGCCTTTCCTTTGATCACTTCATCATGTAACCGAATCATCGGAGGATCATCACTGTCTAGATTTGATTTCTTCGGTTAAAGATGAAGTTATCTCCATCACGCACAGTTGTCCTTGGACTCTTTGTAACCACACTTCAATTCCTTCACGAATCATCTCTCGTTGAAGGCTAAGTTGGGATGTCAGCGTTTCCAGCATCTGAATAGAGACAGGTTTGCGGCTAAGTGCATCGGCCACTACATTTGCTTTGCCTGGATGATATAAAATCTCCAAGTCATAGTCCTTAATCAGTTCTAACCATCTTCTTTGCCGCATGTTTAACTCTTTCTGACTAAATATGTACTTGAGACTCTTGTGATCCGTAAAGATCGGCGGTGAGTCCGTCTGAGATAATGCCTCCAGATCTTCAAGGCAAAAACCACTGCCGCTAGCTCTAAATCATGTGTCGGGTAATTCACTTCATAAGGTTTCAGTTGTTGCGACGCATAAGCGATCACCTTATCATTCTGCATCAACACGCACCCAAGTGCTTGGTTCGAAGCATCACTGTAAACTATGAATCCTCCAGTTCCCTGCGGAAGTGATAGAATCGGTGCCGTCGTCAATCTCTTCTTCAATTCATCAAAGCTAATCTGACACAATTCATTCCACTCAAACTTTTGAGTTTTTGCAGGAGTCGAGTAAGTGGGCGGGAGATTTTAGAAAACCCTTCCACGAATCGACGATAGTACCCAGCAAGTCCCAAGAAGCTTCGGACTTCTTTCACGTTCTTTGGAGGCTCCCAATTCATAATTGCTTCGATCTTCTGAGGATCTACTCGGACTCCTTCAGCTGACACTACATGGCCGAGGAACATTACTTCCTTTAGCCAGAATTCACACTTAGAAAGTTTGGCATACAATTGTTCGTTTCTCAAAAGTTCCAATACAATCCGCAAATGCTGCGCATGTTCTTCCGGACTCTTAGAATACACCAAAATGTCATCAATAAACACGACCACAAATTTATCCAAAAATTCAATGAACACACGGTTCATCAATTGCATAAATACAGCAGGTGCGTTAGTGAGACCAAACGGCATCACTACAAACTCATAATGCCCGTAGCGAGTTACGAGCGATTTGGAACATCGATTCCTTAATCCTCGGTGATGGTATCACGATCTCGGATCGATCTTAGAAAATCTTGTTGCCCCTTGCAATCGGTCAAACAAATCATCAATCGTGGCAACGGATACTTGTTCTTAATCGTCATCTTGTTCGGCTCCGATAGTGATACACGATCAAGCGATCCATCCTTCTTTCGGACAAAAGAAGCGGTGCTCCCGGGGTGAAACGCTTGGCTAGATATAGCCCTTATCCAAGAATTCCTCCACCGCTTCTTGATTCATACATCTCGGTAGGTGCCATACGATACGGCGCCTTGGAAATCGGTGTAGCTCCGGGTTCCATTTCAATGGTAAATTCCACATCCCTTCGTGGAGGTAGTCCCGTGAACTCGTCAGAAATACATCGGAAATTCGTTCACAACAGAATGGATGAAAGTTCCACAATTTCGTCTTCTTTCTTCATTGCGTAACACGATGCAGTGCATACTGTTTCAACAATTTGGACTTTCATTGCCTTGATCAATTTTCTGAGCTTCCGGTTTCCATCCTTCGAGTACTTGAGCCATCATCGCGATCAGTGAAATATTCCTCCTTCGGTAGTCTACAATTGCTCCATACCGATTAAGCCAATCGTCTCCGAGTATCAGGTCATCTCCTTGCATTTCTATCACGATCAGATTTGAGAGCCACTCTCTGCCCCCAAATGATACAGGAAAATTTCTAGTTTCTAAATTTCCAACAATCCTCTCTCCACTCGGTAAACCAACAACATAAGGTTCACAAGCATGAAAACCGAAAATATTCAAACGATTTATACAAGACAAAGATATGAAAGAATGTGTAGCTCCTGTATCGAACAAAATGCTAACTGGCTGGGAAAGGATTTCGATGCACGATGCGGCAATGACATCACGATCGTCATCCTCCTCATCTCATACAAACGTGGGGGAACAGATCCGGCACTCGATGTCCCCTTTCGGTCCCATTGTCCTCTGCCTCGCCCGCGGCCAAAATTCTGAGGCATCTGAACACTTTGCTGCGTCTGTTGGACACTGGCTTCCTTCTGAACTGGCGGTGATGAACGGGTTCCATTGTACTTAGTGGCGTCCTTACAAAACGTCGCACGGTGCCCTTCCTGTCCACACTCAAAACATGTAACTGGAGTGCGCAAACAATCACGCCAAAGGTGGCCTGGGCGACCACAGTTAAAGCACTTCCTAGCTGTATCCGTCGTGGCTGACATCGTTCCGTAATTCTTTCCGCTCTTAGATGGGTGCGGAGGCTTCTTGAAAGAAAAAGAAGACTGGGCCTTGCGGGCCCCACTGCTCTTGTGCTCTGTAAAAGTACCAGAGACTTTCTGTTTCTTCGACTCCATGAACTTCTCCATTGCTGCTTCTTTTATTTCATACGCCGCCAACGCCTTATCCTGGTACTGGCGGAGAGTGGTACATTCAAAACCGGACATGTACCTCTGGATTTCTGGTTTCATCCTCATTTCAAAATGAATCATCATCTCATCTCATTACGACCAAATGTCGAACAAATGCTAGCTTCTGTTAAATGTCTTAATAAATGCAGGATACGGGTTTGTCGATGGTTGAGCGGAGAAAAATTCGAATTTTGGCTTCCCTCACGGGACGAGGGCAATCGAGCTTCCATCATCATTTTAAATTCCGTCCAATCGGCATCATGATCTGCAGGTCGGATAGCTTCCCACCACTCGGATGCTTCCCCTATCAGAAAGTACTGGGCAATAGGAGCTCTCCTATCGTCCGGGCAATTAATTCCAGCAAAAATTTTCTCCAGTTCCTTCAACCAATGGTCCCAAGTGGGAGTCTCAGAAAAGCCGTCAAATTTGGGTGGTTGCATCTTTGCCACTTCTTGTAACCATCGGTCACCTCGATTTCCCATTTCTGGAATCCTTTGTTGTCCATATCCCTGCTGAATTCCTGCCGCCACTTGCATTCGGTCCACGACCTGAGCGAATTGAGTCATCTGGTTCACGACTTGACGAAGGATTTCTGGCACACCAGGTTCCGGTTCGTTATTGATGGATTTCTGCGGCTCGCCTGAGCTATGACTAGCCTGATTAGAAGGCGACGCCTCCCTTTCAGCATTCCTTCGTCCGCGTCCACGACCGCGACCACGTCCACGTCCGCCTCTCAACATACTGTAAGCACAAGTACTTAATACACAGGAAACATCATCGTTCTAATATTCAAGTATAAAGAGACACAACATGTAAAGAACAAGATAGAGTTTAGGAACTTACAACCACTGTTCGCATGAAGACGTAGGCAGTGCAGTGATGTCGTTCACGACCGGTTACCTCAAAAGACATAAATGACCCCTATTTTAACCCAACGGCCAAGATATCCATAATCTTAGCTCCGATACCATATTCCACACCCCGATATATTCGGGAATATTACAAATGTAAATCCTTTACATAAGAATTTACAAGGCTGAATAAAAGAAATGACAATAACAGATACCAGTTTATGAAATTACTGAAATGAAATTCAACCGACTGGTTCAAAACCGAAATTACAAATATCCCATGAAGAGTTATATTACATCATCAAAATCCAAACCTTATAAATCGACAACGTACTCGAGTACTTATTGAAAATAACCAATAAATAACAGACAGTAAACCCGGTCGAAACATCACTCCGCACCCTCGTCGTCATGCCTCTCCAGTGGTTGTTTCCCCGCTCTTCTGGATCCTGAACATACACAAATGTTCACCCCCGAAGGGGTTAGCACAACGATGCTAGTACAAGTAAAATAATCATACAACAGTGATATAATTATATCATAACAAGTTTCTCCAACGAGAATATCCACAACACATATCATATCATAACATTTCCAACATACAGATGGTATTCCAACGATCCAGCGCACACAACTATAGATTCCCATGATGATCCCGTCGGACCAACACATGGTGGAACTACCTGTCCAACGATCCAGCGCACACAGCTATAGATTCTCATGATGATTCCCGTCGGATCAACGCATGGTGGACATATATACACAACATATTTACACGATACAATCATAATTGTCATAATACAAACAATTCTAATTAGAGTACTTGCCTCGGTTCGTTGACAAGAATAAACTTCCACGAATATCAAAATACTCGAAGGTCGTCCCCTTCGATCAGTCACGTGTTAAGCTCGAACCTTAACAAAAGAAATAGTACAGAATTCATTTCGTGTACGCATTTAACGTCTAACAATTCAACAATTACGGTAGGAAGTCCTTAATATGCAATGCATGCGGGCCAGTTAGCATGCGCTTACGAATCATATGTAGCGTGCGTTAATGCTACTCGTTAGCGTCTGCGATCACACCGCCTAGCGTCGCTAACCGGCGTTGTCGATTGCCTCATCGATCGGTAGTGACTCGGCTGATGATTTAACGCACGCTAAGTCCAAAACGTTGCGTACGCTAAACGTACTCGATAGCGCACGTTAAATCTCGTATATTAGCGCACGCTAATAGTGCATGGCAGTTCACTGGAGGGCAGCATATTTACACAAATAGTGATGAAGTAAGCGATTTCTTCAGTGATTTGATGTTTGTTATCTGTCTTCATGTTATGTTCATAACCTTTATGAATGATCTCCAGGATAATATCAACTTCAAGATGCAAATATACGTATAATCATCATGATACCATAATCCATCTTGAGTACAATTCTCATGCGAAGTTGGTGATCTCCGGTTGATGTATTAGATTCTACTATCATTATACATATTTAGACTTCATCTTGAGGTGAAGTAACAATTTCGACTTATACGAAAGAATATTTCCTAAGATGATTCTTCCTTTAAGTTCTTATAACATCTCTTCCAAACCATGATCACCAAGATAACATAAATCATACGGATTGTTAACTTCAGAATATTTCTCTCATCATTTGAAGTACTAGGATTCCAACTTCAAGGTTCCAACAATAATATCGTAATTGTAGACATTCCAATCTTCTAAACATGATGTTGTTGAATAATTCACTAATGAAATTCAATACCTCGTTAATATGATCATCGTATCCATTGGAAATCCAAATCTAAGACTGGTGATAGGTTGAACATACCTTAATATGCCGAAATCACTGAACCACGAGGTATAATCCGACTCCGGTTGGTTATGTGCCACTCCAAGGTGTTACTTCTCTTCAATGATCACTCACAAGTGATACTCAATCATTCAATGATCACTAATATATGTTCTAAGTGTTTAGAAGGGAGATTCTTGCTCTCTGGACTCTCAAAGATGAAGTATAGACGAAGGAAATGAAAGCCAAAGCGGTTGCTGTCCCATTTATAATATTCTGCATTATTGACAAGTTAGCGCACGCTATTAAGCATCCCTTAGCGTGCGCTAATAATGGTTGACTTCAGAATTTGTCCGGGTGCGTCAGCGAGAATCTTATCCGGACCCATGTCCCGGCTGGCGCATGTGTTAGCCGTCCCGCTCAATAATTGAGTTCTTAGCGCACGCAACTCCTATCCTCATAGCGTGCGCTAATAATGGCTCGATAGCGCGCGTTAAGATACATTCTTAGCGTGCGCTATCACGAGGTTGTATGATTAATTTTGCATGATTCTATACTTGTGTATAATGATATTAATGCACGAAATATCATACTCCAATAATCAAAATTACCATTCCGAATAATACAGGGTTGAATACAGATGAAATACACCGTAATAAATCCGGATATTACACTGTCAAAGGTTCCAAATAGCGGATAATTTTAGGCGATTCATAGCCAACATATATACCTAATCGTCTTTGCGGACCCATTTTAGTACGCTGTGGAGGCGTAATTGGCACATATACCGCACAACCAAAAATGCGTAAGTGTGAAATATCAGGCTCATATCCAGTTACCAACTGGTACGCACTAAACGGTTGATTGGCAGTGGGTCGAAAGCGAATAAGTATAGCCGCATGCAAAATTGCATAACCCCATGCAGAAATCGGCAAGTTGGTGCGCAATACCAATGCTCGGGCGATAAGTCAGAATCGCTTAATCATAGCCTAGGAAAGGCCATTCTGCTTATGATCGTGGGGGACAGGATGTTCAACATCAATCCCTATCGAAATTCAATAGTCGTCAATTGACTTTGTCGTAAACTCTGCCGCATTGTCCAATCTTAATGACGAGATTGGGAAGTCGGGTGGTTAGCCCGTAACACGATGATTTGTGCTAGGAGTTTAGCAAATGCGGCGTTTCTTGTGGATAGCGGAGCGACGTGTGACCATCGCATCGATGCATAAACCGTAACCATAAAATATCTGAATGGTCCGCACTCTGGTTGAATAGGTCCACATATGTCCCCTTGAATTCTTTGTAAGAAGCGAATATTTTGTCTTGAGTCTTTAGCAAAGGACGGAGAGGGTATCAACTTTGCTAGTGAACAGGCTTTACAAAATGATTTATGGGCATTAGAAATTGCCACGGAAGCCTCGGGATTTACGAGAGATGCACCGTCAACCTTATTAGGGCGTGCGATCTTTAGTCCGGTGATACGGTATCAAGCTTACTCACATCAATGCCGATATCGAGTGGTGCTTCCAATCGTTTTACGGACTTGAAAACGGATGACCATGTGAGTTTTTCAAAATGCGAATCATCATGTCGCGTCCAGGGTGACCGAGTCGGTCATTCCATAGTTGGTATGCTTCGGAATCACACAGTTCGTGACTCACAGCATAGGATTCAATAACCCTTATTGTAGTCTGGTATAAACCACTACTTAGACTCATAAGTTTCTCGAGAACGCAACGTCTTCCGCATTCTGCCAGAGTAACACACAAAAATTCTGTCCCATTCTCACAATGTGTATCAAGGTGATAACCGTTGGCACGGATGTCCCTAAAACTTAGCAAGGTTCGGTTTGCTCTTGGGGCATAGAGAGCATTTGTGATATTAATATGCGTACCGTTAGGTAGCAAGAAATGAGCAGGTCCCCTCCCTTGAATTACTTGGGAGGAACCAATCATTGTTGTCACTGAGGATATGTATGGCACAATATCCTTGAATAATTGCCTATTCCGAAGAATAGTGTGGGTTGTTCCACTATCAGCAAGGCACTCAATTTCGCCATGAGACATCTACAATAAGACATGAAACTCGATTAGTCTTATGTTTAGAGACATAGCGAAAACTCATTTACATCGAGTTTGGGGAAATTCGACCAAGTTGGTTAGGATCAAAGTTAGCACAATCATTGAAATAATTTCCGCGCAGCTTGACCTTTGTTCACTAAAACAGCAATAACTTCTTCGTTAAGAAGGCTATGGACGAACGGTCAGTTGTTCTGGAAACTAGACTTCCGTATATTTCTATCCATAGGTCGTGCACTTTCTGGATCATTAAACTCAGATCTCAGTGCTCGTTTTAATTTGCTATTTTGGTATTTCCCTATTGTTGAGTGAAAGAGCAAGGTTTAAGCCTTTTTCAAAGGCATTATTTTTGATACAATACTATGGAAATATGGCCATAGGAGCGTTTAGATACTTTAAAACGCATCTTGGTTTACGATTTATATCTTTACTAATGATCCTTTCGTTAACTCCAACTTGGTAGACTTGCAGAGAAAGTAGGAATGTCGAGTCTGACTAAAGCCGTTTAAAAACCACTGATTCCGTTTGAACTCTCAAAGCATAAACAAATACCAAGGAGGATGCGCCTAGTCTTGATCAAAAGTTTTGATGAAATCCTACCAATGTATCAAATTTTTAACCAAGCAATTCGTTGCTAGCAATTATTTTGTGATAAACCAAACATGCTTTCGAAGGGAAAAATAAAATTCATCTTTGCACAATCACAGCAATTAAAAGAATTTTATTCATCATAGCCAACTTTATTACATTCATGAAAATCCAAAGTAGTTCTCGGAAACTAGAAACAAGACAAAACATAACCAAAGCGTAAAACTAGTCAAAGTCGGCAACATCCATATATTGGTCTTTGTCCGCAATGGTGAGAGGAGGGATCTCGGTCTGGATCTCAATATGGTTCACCTCCGTATTCTCATTATCTACTTCCATGTAGTTCGACTCTTGAGTCAAATATTGTTTATAGTGCTTGTAGTAATCTTGGATGTTCTTTGGCGCTTTGCAATTGCGGTAAGTATGCTTCTTCGATCCGCAAGTATAGCAATTTCGGCCTTCCTTTGGAGTGGTTCCATTCCCGGCGGCAGGAGGCGGCCCACGTGGTTGGGTTCCACTAGGTCCCGTGGCCGAGCCACCTTGCCTCTTCCACACGTTGGGCAACGACCTCGTCTTTTCCTCGCTTGCTCGAGTCATGCATCTGTGGTGCTTGCAAAAGCGAGTAGCGTTGCCTTTTCTATTTTGTCGTGGTGCTTTCTGTGGGTAGCTGATTCACTTAGGATCGGCCGTACCAGTGGCGCGCATTGCTATTGAGAATAATCTCATGGTGCCTTTCTTTTTCGCGAGGTGGGAGATAAGGTCACTAAAGTTCTTAATTCTCCCTTCCTCATAGGCCTTGCGGTGATGAGCAATTACACTTGCTCCCACGGGAAACGTGTTAAGAGTCTTCTCGATCAAATCTTGATCGACTTCTTGACACCACAAAACCAAGATCAGCGAAGATCGAGGATAGCTTGATTATAGGCTTCCACATTCGCATAATCCAAAATCGGATTTGCTCCCACCGAAGTTGCAATTCGGGAAGCGCGATCATGCACATTATTAAATCGTTGTTCGAGTGTGTCCCATAGTTCTTTAGGGGTTTGTAAGTTCATATAACACTTTTTCAACAACGGATGTATATGTCTACGCAAGTACATCGGTGCATTAGCCTTGGTTTCCTCGCTCGGTTCTTGAGCGGTAGGCTCGTTAGAGGAAAGATGGTGGTAGTAAATCTCTTACCGACGAACGCCAAGCGAACGTCCGAGACCCACCTATGGTACTCCTTACCGGCATGGTCAAGGATGTCGAACTCCGATGAACATTGGAGCTTTGTGCCATCTACAAGATATAAACAAGAGGAAGTTAGTCTTGTTGGATTTTCGGTGACAATGTAAACGGTCAATCGATGCTTTTAAAAGCGTGTAACATAATCGTTACTCGATTTACTTCCCTTAATTGTTGTTTAGTAAAGTCGACAAAAAAGCGGCGATATCGGATCGCACCCGGATACGTGGTGTATGCAACAACCACAAGTATCGACTTTTCAACAATTCCGTGACTCCCAGACCGTCACACGCTTTTCTTCGACACGCAGAGATACCGACTTCTCTCGCGGTCTCATCCACCGCAAAGTAGCGTGGGAGATAAAGAACCCAAAACCCGTGTCCCCAAAAGAAAAATTCCCAAAAAGGAGAGAATTGAAAAGGGACAAGTCGGATAGTTACCTCGATTATAAAATTAGGCACGTCTTTGAATCGTGTTGTGCTTCGATCTGGGTTGGTACTCGATGCGACGACGTGAAACCGGAGGCGCAATTTTGGCGGCTTAGAAGATAAGTTGATGTTCGGGTTTTGGTCAGAGTCGGGCCCAGGTCGGACTAAGTGGGTCGAGGTAGTCGGCGATCCATGGCGGTCAGCGCGGCGGAGCGCGATCTTTGGCGCGTCGGCCATCTTGGCGGCGGTTGGTGGCGGCGGTCCGGCTCTGGTGGCGGAGGTCCGCGTGACAGGCGGTCCGGTGGTGGTGGTCCGATTTGGAGGCGCTGACGTCCGTGGCAGGCAGTACGGCAGCGGCGTTCGGCGGGCGGCAGCCCAGGCGCTGCGATTCTGTGAAGCGTGGCGGAGGTAGCAGCGATGCTTGGCGGCCCAGCGGCGGCGGCAGTGATGGTCAAGCGCGATTACTGGTTGGTCCGGTGGTGGCCGGAGCGATTGGCGGGTGTCGGCGGGTCAGCGCGGAGCGTGTCGGTCTGGCAGCGGCGGAGTTTCGGCGGTAGGCTTTTGCCGATTTTTTGTTTCTTCGTTCGAGCTACGTGCGATAACGTGTTTGAGGAGAAAAGTAAAGACAACAATCAATGTATTGATAACAATGAATAGAGGCGCTTTATATGGCATTACTGAGAGTCTTTCCATACATAGGATTCCTAGTTAAGGTAAGACATCTAACAGGATCCAACTACTTATTGAAGAGTCTAGAACCTACCATAACTCTTATCCCCCTACAACTAGTATTAGGTAAGACACCAATACGGGAAGGATTTCCCGGAACAAGATTTAGTTTTTATTTTTTGGCAGCAGTTTTCATTCTGGAATAGGTAAACACATTTCAAATTTATCTATTTACGTATTTATAAATATCATATTTATGATATTTACGTAGTTATAAATATCTAACCAACAGATTTCTTAAAATGTGGGAGTTTAAACAGACCTATAAGATATTTATAAATACGTAAATATTATATAAACATATATATAAGACATGTATCTAGTTTTTATAATTAACATAAATATGAAGAGACCTATAATACATAGTATTTAAAATGAAAAAATACTGCTATTTAGTTTATATATTTGTTTACATATAAAACATATAAATTAGTTTATATATTTGTTTAAATATAAAATATATAAATTAATTCATATATTTATTTACATGCAGTTATAAATTATAAATTAGTTTATATATTTATTTACATATAAAATATAACATTAAACATCTATATATAATATATGAACCGGATTTCATTTTGAAAAAGATAAACACGTTTTAAATTTACGTATTTTACGTATTATAAATATCATATTTATCATATTTACGTATTTATAGATATTTAACAAACAAATTTTCTAAAATATGAGAATTCAAAAATATTTTTGTTTTACAAAGATAAGATATTATAAATACGTAAATATGATAAATATAAATGTACCTATATAACATGTATTTAATTTATATATTTGTTTACATGCAGTTATATATTATAAATTTGTTTATATATTTTTTTACATATAAAAGCTAACATTAAACACACACACACACACACACACATATATATATATATATATATATATATATATATATATACACACACACATACACACATATATATACTATGAACCGGATTTCATTTTAGAAAAGGTAAACGCGTTTTAAATTTACGTAATTACGCATTTATAAATATCATATTTATCTTATTTACGTATTTATAAATATCTAACCAACAGATTTCCTAAAATATGAGAATTTAAACAGATTTCGCTTTAAAAAGATAAGATATTATAAATATACGTAAATATTATAAGTATAAACAGACCTATATAACATGTATTTAGTTTGCATAATTAACATAAATATAAACAGACCTATATTACATAATATTTAAAATAGAAGAATAATGCTATTTAGTTTACATCTTTGTTTACATATAAAATATATAAATTAGTTTATATATATATTTTTTTAAACCAAAAAGAACTTCTTTATTGCATGAATCAAATACATTCCATGCAGCTAATTAAGCTGCAGCCATTAACCAAATTATTTAAGGAATCTAAAGCTAGGCATCATATAAACTAACTAAAAATTAGTCTATATATTTGTTTACATATAATATATAAATTGTTTTATATATTTATTTACATTCAGTTAATATTATAACGTATTTATATATTTATTTACTTATAAAATATAATATTAAACATTTGTATGTAATATATAAACCATATATTATTTTTGAATTTATTAAATATTTCATTTTTAAAATATACCTATATTTATGGAATCCCATGCTTAATACATGGCGTTCAAACTAACAAATATAACAAACAAATTCATTTTTCTGAACTTATAAGAAATATAATTTTTAATTTCCAATTTAATAGTTAAACACATCAAAACAAAATATATTATTAGTAATTTCGATCGAAAATTAACATACTATTTATAGACGTAATACTATTTATATCAGGACTGTTCCAGTCCCAACTGTTGGAAGATAAGTTATCTTCCACCGAGTCATTTTTATTCGGATTATTTTAATCGAAAACATCCTTAAATTCAAAAAAGAAAAGGAAAAATAGCCACAAATTTCAAAAACATTTTGGAAAAAAATAAAAAAACCTGGATCATACATTTTAAAAACGTGGAGATTCTTTTAAAAAAAATATTTTGAAAAAAGGCATTTAAAAAAAATCAAAATTTCAGATTTTTTTTTTAGAAGAATGGCAATTTTGAAAAGAAACTCCGAATCTCAAATTTATAAAAAAAAATATCCAAAACAATGGAAATTTAAGAAAAAATGAATCTCAAACTTTCAAAATAAACTAGTTATTGTAATATACGTGAATTTCGTGATTGTAAATTTCCATTTTCAACGATTCACATCATTAATTAAACGCTCTTGAACTCCGGTTATTATTATTTCGGTGAATTGATTTAATTCTTGTGTTGTTTCGTTAAAAATTTCAACTTCGTGCGTTGATGATTTGTGGAAATGAATGAATGTGTATCGATGGATTTGGGATGTGTTTTAAACACATATTTGATGTTGTAAATGTTGGGTATTGGTTCGGGATCGATACCCGAAAATTGGAGGATGTTTGGACAAAATTGAACAACCCCTTTCAGAACACGGTCCAAACTTGCCCCGTGTTCTACCCCGTGTTTAAACACGGCTGATAACCCACTCGAAGTTGCCCCGCGTTGTAGTGTTGGATTTGCTAAAAATCCCTTAACATACTGAATGGGCCGAGTGTCTTGCCAATTTGAGTTCGATCGGGGCTTCACTGCTTAATTTTTATTTTGTTTTTTCAACTTATTTCGACACATGGGATGATTTCATCTTTGTAGCTCTTCAATATTTTTTATCTGAATTTGATTATTGACAGCCTTATTACTTGAAACTTATAGATAAATCACAAACATGGCCAAAAGAAGCAGTTGGGATATTTTAATTGAATCTATTTTGTAAATCTTTAAACTCTTCTGGACAGTATGTGTAGCGACCAACCTATATGATTTGACATTTCTAATTAATTTTAGACCATCAACTTAACACTATAATTTAATGTCACCTCATTGAGAATCATCCCGCCCGCTTCTCATTTTTCCTCAGCGGCGAAAAACCTCTCCACAATCTCTCCGCCGGAGCTCCGCCAGTTCTCCGACCCCTTCCGCCGCAACCTACCATGGATCCCTCCTTCCAGCGCCTTCCATAGCTTTACGGTCGCAAGGTACCTCAAAAGGGCCAGCTTGAAACCCCCAGGTTAGGGTTCTTAGGGTTTTTGACACAGTCCATTTTTTTCCCTAATTCTGAATAATTATGATTATTATGCTTTGTAGTTAAAGATGTGAAAGCGTAACTGGAAATTGTTAAAATTCATTTTGGGAAAAATTATTTTTTACAGTAAATTAATTTTAGAGTAAATTAATTTTAGAGAAAATTAATTTTAGGTCCATATGAACGAATCAATAGTACATGTGCAGATGTGCTTCTATTTTTCACCTGCTCCCAAATTTGCCAACTTAGTAAGATTTTTTTCTCTGAGTTTGCATTTGGATTGATGGATTGAACTTGAGAAGATGATTTCAAATGGCTCTAGGTAAAATACATTTAAAATCCACTTCAATGGCTCAAGAAATAGCATAAATTAAGTGTGTTCAATATCCACTTCAATGGCCGAAGAAATAGCTTAAATTAAGTGACCAAAAATGCTTTTAATGAATTTGTAATGTGTAACTTCAAACTCACCCATCCAAAATGGATCCTCAAAATCTCATCGTTCAATAAACCTTCTAAACCCTTTTGTATAATCTCCCACAAACAAGAAAATGCAAAACCAACAAGAATTTCATACTTTCAACCTGAGATGAAATAATCAAATAAGAAACCTTCAACCAGCTACCTTTGAGTTTCTTAATCCATTATCTGCTTAACAGTTACAGCTAAAGAAAAAAAAAAACAGAAGAGCAAATTGATCCTGAGACCAAAGGGCGACATATTAATAGAAATAACACACGTTAGCTTCCGTTTCTCTGATTTTAGAATTGGATGCTTCTATTTTTATTTGGCGACCCTTCATCAAAACCTAGTCAAAGCCGGGGAGAGAAAGGAAAAAAAAGAATAATAACCTGGAGGGCAGCGCTAAAATTCTTGCGAGTGCGGAAATAATCGGAGATGTTGAGAATATCATATTTCTTCACTTCATTTCCTCGAGCCATCCAATTATTGAGAATCTCTGTAACACTGGACTTGTCCGTTTTTTGCTTTCTAACCACTCTATAGAAGAGACGGCCTTTCTTACTGGGTTGCTTAGCCGCCGCCGCGGCCTTGGGTTCTTCCGTGACGGTACACGACCACCATGGAGTAGGAGATGGTGAAGGTTTTTGAAGGATTAAACAGCTGATGAAACGCATAATCTTCATTTTCTTCGCAAGCCGAAATGCGAAAGGGTTTAACACAAGGTTTTCATTTTTTGTTTTCAGTCGACAACACTCTCATTTGGTGAACTTTTTTTTCCTTTTCACATTGAGTTAATTTAAAGTAAAAAAATAAAAAACATCGAAGCTTTTACATTTTTACAATAATAATAAAAAAAGTAGGGTAAATTACATCTCCTAGTACATTTTATTAAAATATTTCAGTAATAACACAATAATAAAATAATTACATTAATAACAAGTTATGGGTATTGTAATTACTTAAATATGGATACGGTTATTATCTCTTAAAACGCGATCAATTTTTTCCTCTTCATATTTATCTCGCTATTCTCTTCATCGTTCTTTATTTTCCTTATTTTCTTCCTTGTTGCTGAACGGGTTGTATGGGAGGCAGGAGCTTGGATGTGCCTGTCTCTTTCATCGGCGCAGCGTCGGAATCGAATTTTGAATCGGAGGGGGGAGAGAAGTTAATTAATTTGGGGTTGCATTTCTTGGATTGCGTCTGCGTCGACGGAGATTCGGAGTAGGTGCAGAAAGTGACGGGGTGTTTTGCAAATTTTTTGTGAAAAACAGCTATAGAAATAGAAAGAAAGGATAAAACATAAACTGAACTTACTTGCGTGTTTTGAAGTTATGAGCAAAATAAAAGAACTGTAAAGTGAAATATGACTGTATATGACCTTTCATACAATGCAGTATCATTTATCCAAAGATAATTATTTTTACAGATTACCATAGGAAATGGAAAGCATCATTTTACACTCCTTGTGGATTTTCAAATTAATCGCAATCGAGATTCTATTCTTCGTTTCCGAGATTTAATCTTGCTTCCCACTCTTTGGTCACAAGAAGCTGCGTTGGCTGTGGGTTAAGGTCATTGCTTCAGAATTATTGTAAGGTGTTCGAATGATTTTCTCCTCTTTTTCTGTAATTATTCTGTGGTAGTTGTTTTGTGTGTTGTAAGTTGTAATTATTCGTTTAAGACTGAAGAATAGAAATTAGAAGCAAATGGATAGCTATTTTCTGGGATGAGTTCATAAGTACAAAATGAACTTGTCATTTTGTGGCGCTGTTTACACTTAGTGGTCGAAGTTCAAAATCTATGGTTAACTTTCTCCGAGTTATTTGGCGTTCTTGATTTGGATTTTTGGCCTATTGGATGTGGTCTTCTAACCCTTTTGCTGCTTTTTGTAGCATCTCATTTTGTAGGTTTTACTTTCAGTGTGATTGTACAATGTCCCATGTTCTAATAATTCTGTACTTAAATGGATTTCCATAGCTACAAATATAGTAGTCCTTGGCTTCAATGTTAAATGCCACAGTATCAACTCGGCAATGTTTTATCTTGGTGTATTCACTTTTTATGTTAATTCTAGCCATCAAAGACTCTACAGTCCGAATGTTTCAATAATCAGTTTGCAATACATCAACAGCAAATTTCTGTATGATCATTGGATATATTTGCTTAATCGGATCATATAGAAAAATCCTTTGCACATATTTTCCTACTTGTTTTGGCAGATCATGATTGTGCTCTGAGTTTTTTGGTTTATTTAATTGTGTACATAGTCATGCATCCAATACTTTCTGGAAAACTATTATTTCTTGCCGCCTCATTTTAATTTTTTTATTTTCTTTGCTCTGGTGGCCTTATTTCCGGATATTTTGTTGTGGATTTGCTCATGCACTGGTTTTCTAATAAGACTGTAAACCATTCAAATAGTTTTTTCGTTCTGTTTTTAGATCTTTTACAAGCCATCATTCAGGAATTTATCTACGATGGCTTCTGTATCTGCAAAAAACACAGAAGGATTGAAGCCTCTTGTCATTGCTGGGCCTCATGCTCAGAAAGCAGTTGGTATTTGGCTTTTTTTATCTGCTGCTTGGGTCTTCAGTATGGTGGTACTTGGTGGTGTCACGCGACTGACTCGATCTGGCCTATCAATGACTGAGTGGAAATTCACTGGCCGCCTTCCTCCTCTTTCTCGTGATGAATGGTTGATTGAATTTGAAAAGTACAAGCAATCCCCGGAATACAAACTGTAATTGAACTGTCACTATGTTCACTTTGCTTTTGTTCTATCTACTAGTGTAATTATTGCAGCGTAATTTGGATTTGCATACTAAGAGGGCTACATATTTTTCTTTTTGAAATATCAACTTGCAGATTGTTAGTCTATAACATTCTACTACTGGATATTTGTATCTATACTCTATAATTGTTGTGAGTGTTTTTAATTTTGTGTGGTTAGTCGAGCCATTGCGTTTAATCCACTCTTAATTGTTGCAGAATAAATAGAGGGATGAATCTTGATGAGTTTAAGTTCATCTATTGGATGGAGTATGCACATCGTATGTGGGGAAGGGCACTGGGTATAATGTTTGCATTGCCCTTTTCATACTTTCTTAGGAAAGGATATATTACACTTCAATTAGGACTTAGGCTGTCTGGACTGTTTGCTCTTGGTGCTGGACAGGGATTAATTGGCTGGTGGATGGTCAAGAGCGGTTTAGAGGTGACAACTAAACAAGCATCAAATTGATGTGCTTTTTTGGTACCTTAACCTAGATACAGCTTCTTGAAAAATATTCTTATTTCTTTCTTTTAGGAACCCGTATCTGAGTATGTTGAACCAAGGGTAAGCCCTTACCGCCTTGCAGCTCATTTGACCTCGGCATTTGTTATATACACTGGGCTGTTTTGGACGGCTCTTTCTGTTGTTATGCCTGAACCTCCTGCTGAATCCATAGCCTGGGTTAAGCGTCTTGTGCTTCCTGTAAGTATTCTCGTTGGTATCACTGCTGTCTCAGGAGCATTTGTTGCTGGAAATGACGCCGTATGTAACTTGTTCTTTGATCATTCTTTATCTGCAAGTTTTCGGAATAGATCCTGTGGTATTATTACAAATCAGCTGAATTTGGTATTTCCAGGGCCGTGCATTCAATACTTTTCCCAAGATGGGTGATGCATGGATACCGGAGAATATATTTACTATGAAGCCGCTACTGCGGAATTTCTTTGAAAATACAGCAACTGTGCAGGTAATTATTCCCGTTGAATATAACAAGCATGGGATACGTGAATAGATAAGAAAAAATGATGATCCAAAATATACAAGAATTGAACCATTGTAATTATTACAAGTATGTAAAAAAATAAATAGTGAGCAGTTACTTGATTACTTTTGTTTTTGTTATAGGTTGAAATACTTTACTTGCAGAAAAGTAATCAGTTAACCTTTAATGATTAAAAATTATCAGCACTACTATATTTGATTCTTACCTAGTATTTGCAGTACGTAACCCTATTATATTTGACCGTAAATTGTGGATGAGAAATTCAGTTGCTTGAGGAACTTGGATCTAAAAAAATCCTTGAAAGGGAAGACCTCGAAATCCTTAAGAATCCAAATATTTAGAAACTTAATTTTGTAATGAAAATTTCCTACTGGATTGGCATACCTTATGGCTATGTTTGTACTAGGCTTCGTCGGGATTTAGAATTCTGTTGTTCGGAATCTTGGGTATTGATAGTGTTGTGAATAGTAAGAATATTTGTTGTTATAGTATTTAAAAATAGGATTGAAAATCCCTGCTTTTTACCGTAGATGTCAAATCATATCTGAAAAGTGGCTAATGTTGTATTATTGTATTGTTTTTAGTTGTAATTTAAAGATAAAAAGAGGAGAGAGATATATGATGTGACACAAAGAAAGGAGTAGTTGTATGTATATAAAGGGAAAAATAGGAGAGAGATAAATGGTGTGGCGAAAGAGGAAGGAAATATTTGATAGGATATATATATATATATATAAGAAGATGTTTGTTAGGTAATTGAAATTTGGATCTTAGAACAAATGGTTATTGGGATTCAAAATCCAAACCTGATATTTTGAACAAATGGACATTTTAATAAAAGGTATAGTTATATTTTCCAACAATGATTTTAGCCACGTGAATTTTAGCCACATAAATTTTATAAGTTGCAACCATTTTGAGGTTTTAATATGATTAAAATTTATTGAGAACCTACAAGTTTGACAATGATTTCGCATGACTTACATGTTGTCAAGACCTAGGTCACATAATTCATGTGTGGAAGTGAGCAGAACTTAGTTTATCCTTCTGACTACATCTTCAATTTAAAGATGCTCAAATATTTCCCAAATCTTACACAAAAAGGAACTAAGGCACTGTATCCATGTCTAATTTCGAATATGCATATTATTAGTGATATTCAAAGAACACCTAAATGTGTATTGTTATTTTTTCTTCATTTTGGTGCTTTAACTTCAGGAATTATAAAGTTTTCTGATTAGCGACATTATATGAGTCCTATCCGATATATAGATAACGATATCTAGGGCCTGAAAAGTTCGCATGCCATAAGAATCGTTTTGCATAGCTGAAATATCTACATGTTCCTGTTTCTCTTTGGTCCTTAAAACTTTTGAGAAACTTTAGATACTGCAAATCATTAAAAAAAACCGTTCACTGTATTCTGGTTTGTTCCTTTATAATATTCAACAACAACAACAACAACATCTAAGCCTTAGTCCCAAAATGATTTGGGGTCGGCTAACATGAATCAAACTTTGAAACCGACAATAATCGTTACATAAATAACATAAAAGGAAAAAAAGAGGGAAAAAGTAGAGAAAAAAGCAAATAAAAAAAGAGAATGAATGAAAAAAAAAAGAAAAAAGAAAAAAAAGAAAAAAAAAAAAAAAAAAAAAAAGAATCAGACTCCATCCACCATCCGTATTCTTTCCCGCCACATTTGCCTCTCCATCGCCATACTTTCTCCAATTCCAAGAAACCTTTATAATATTCAAGGAGTTCAAATTCGTTTACTTTCATTTTCACATATTAAGTAACATGGTTCAAACACGATAAGACAGCAATGGTAGCGTGGTTAAACTTACAAGCTGAATATTTTAGAGTTTGATGATGCTTTGTCATGTACTAAAAATTAATAAATAGCTATTTTAATACTTAATTCAAATACATGGCCTCATTGATCAAATTGCAGAATGTTATGACGAATAACAACAAATTGGACATGTTTTCGGACAACTCTAGCTATGAAAACTGGGCTTTAATAACTATTTATTTGATATAAAAATCTGAAGTAATTTTTTTTTATATTGTAGTGAAGTTAGTTGTTTCTTTACTTCATGCAAGCAGCATAAACTAATAGATGCTTGATGTGGACAAGGCTTATTCACGTATGGCGTGCTCTGGATAGTCGATTTCCTTCTCTTACTTTGTTGGTTATTTCGGTTATTAGATTATTATTATTTTGCACGCTTTCTGTGGTCTTTCACTGGTATTACTATTGTTATAATTATTACTATTCTAACTACTATCATTTAACGGGCTTCTGCATGGGCTTTCGCTGGGCCTAGTTGAATAAGAGGAGTCTTTCTCCGTTAGTGGAGGGCTTGTCTAGGATTTGGCCGACCTTGGGATAGCGTCGCAACACGCTTCGCAGAAGAGTTCTCCCTCTTCTGATTGTTCTTTCTGTTGGTTCTCCATTTTAATCACAATTTATTTTCCTTTTACTGTGTTATTAGTGGTAATTGTTCTATTTTACTCGAACAGCGCTTCAAGTCTTAGGGACCAAATTCAGTTTGGAATTAAAATATCTAGGATTAGATATTCTGAGAAGGTATAACCTATGTTACTCTCCGATCTGGCTAGAAGTATTATACACTCCATTTTGGACCAAAGTACTGCAGTTTTTTCGTATGATGGCGTGTTCTGTTGCTATAAATGCAAACTAAATGTGTTCCAGATATTCTGTTGCTTATGTTTTTCTTCTTCAATGTATACCAGCTTGACCATCGAATACTGGCCACTGCAACCTTATGTTCTATTGGTGGCTTGTGGTGGTCGACAAGGAAACTTGATATACATCCTCTAATACGAAATGTAATAGGAAGCACTGTGGGCATGGCTGCTATTCAGGTACCACAATCAACTTTTTTGTTTTGCATGTGAAATACTTGTCTCCTGCTATTGTGTGACTATCCTAAAAGACCTTTCTAAAGTAAGTTAGCATAAAATATTTGATGGGCCACCAATCAGTTGAAGGTATATAGTCTTTTCTGGTTTTTGTGTTGTACTACTGCTGTATGATGATTCTCATTGTTGATCATCGTCTTGATATTGAGCTCTATTTTATTTGCTCTGAACTAGAAATATTTCAAGTGACAAACTCAAAAGTCATGTCTGTATAAACCTTTGGCTGAGCTTATAAATGATAATAAGCCCTTTAGTTCATTATATGCCTTTAGAATGTATGTATATTATTAATTATATATGTGTTTGAGGAAAAGGAATAAAGAAAGCAATAAAAGAGCAAGAGATGTAGAAGATTGTATTAAATATATGTGTTTTCTTGTCAATGCAGGTTACTTTGGGGATATCAACTCTTCTCTCATATGTACCGGTGTCGCTAGGCTCATCAGGCTGGAGCACTAACTCTTCTAACCCTAATGATTCTTCTCAACCACACTTTGCGACGACCTTCCTTACACCTTATGAAATCTCTTCCATCTGTAGTGAAAACAGTCTGATGATTAATGAGCTCTTATTATGTAATTACAATATTTTGAACTGTAATTCTTTCCTTGTGCAACAATTTAAAGAATAAGAATAATGTATTCAGTGAAGGTGCATAGTGCAAAGAAGCTCCTATTTTAGTCAGATGGAACATAGTGCAAATCAAGAGTAATTGCAAACACTCCTTTAAGCAGGGTCAAGTGTATGTTTAATAAGCTCATTCCAAATAAACTCATTGAATTTTTTGTTTTAATTCCTTTTTTCGAAATTTTCCTTTATTGTAGATTTATATATTTTTTTATTCCTTTTAATACTTAAAACTCCGTAACTAGTCATTCAATATACACGTTATCTAATTCAATGGTAACAAGATCGCTGATTTATTATCTGCAAGAAACAATGTCAATTAAAACTATAAGGGCAGCCAAAGCATTTTGGACATTCCCAGGAACAAAAATATTCACCAACACTGTTTTTGCAAATCTACGTAACTCCTGAACAAAATTTGCGCAACCAACAAGAGACCCGTGATGCCACCAAACTGAGGTCCAAATCATAATAGCTAACAATGATACATATATTGATACATTTAGTACCAAAAGAAATTACACTACCTAAAAGTCCCAAAAACAAATTGCAAGAACGCAAACAAGTAATAATCTAATATATCACCCAACTAAATCAAAAATGAGTTGATCAGAGGGGCCTCATCCTTGAAAAGATCCGTTCGGTTTCAAAATGTAAGAGGGTGTTCCAAACAGCAGTTTAATTAAGAAGCAACTCCAAAACGCAATGCCAAACTAAGAGACTAATCGCACAGTCATACTACATTAGCTCCATTCACCAAATCCGTAACTATATCCAAACTCTTGGCTAATTGAGCTGCAGCCCCAACATAAGTATGAGGTGTCAAATTCAAAAGTGTCGTCTTTGCATGAACAGGGATACCCAAGCCCTGAATAAATTGTCGAATGCTTTCTCTAGTTACTTCTTGCCCTCTAGTAATCGCCTTAAGTTTTTCATATGGCTCTGGATCACCATATCTTCGCATTACCTAAAATAGAAAATAAAAATGGTTAATAATCAATAGAAATAAAATAAACTATTACGAAAACTAGTAATGCAAACTAATAAAAAGATAAGTCGCTAAGAATACATTTTATCATTGAGCTAATAGTCAGGGAACAAAATTCATGTTCTATGTGACCAGAGGCAAAAGGCGGCTAATTCGATCCAGTCTTCACGATTTAAGATGCACAAACTGAATTATTTACATGTGAATGGGAATAAAACTTTCTGATCATGAATTTAGAAGAAAAGAATCAGATTCATTTAAGTTTAAAATCTAAATATCTCCAAAAAGAATGGCTGGACTTGAAGCAATCACAAGTAGCAAGGTTCAAACGCAACGGAACCATACTCTCGAAAAACCTGTTCACCAAATACATCATTTCATTATCCGAATTCTGTTGGCATGATTCAAAAACATTTTATCAAATATTGGCTCATTGTCTTTTGACATTTTTGTGAATTAAAGGTGCAAGTTGTATCGACTCATCTCACAACAGGGCCCACAGAGGGGATGGACAATCCTAAGATATGTTTTAGATTACCAGAATAAGTCTGAAGAAAAAGTGAAAAAATTGTGCCATTATACATTATTAATTGCAGTGTGTCATAGTGTTTGGTTTCATTTTCATTCTCCCAAGATAAAAAAATAAATAAACATTGCTACACATTTCACTCCAAAACAATCTTCTTTTCTCCCAAAATTTCAAAACATTCTATATTGTTGCACCCCATAACAAATTCTTGGAATAAGGATAAAGATATACCGGTGATCATTTACACTCCCCTGACACCCAAATTAAAATCAAACGTTCACTACTCTCCAAGCCTGTGATGTCTCAAGCAACAGCAGTGAAAAATGTTGGACTTAAAGTTCTTCATAAATGGTTCATGTGAAATGAACCATGTATACTACTTTATATATTGTAATAACCAAAAAGGGTCAATGCTTGAGACAAGTTTGAAACTGGTAATAAAAAGATCTGAAAGCGGGAAATAGGCAACTTAAATCATCGGATCCAACGATGTTCTGTGTAAATGGATGATTAGAACAGTGATGGGCTCAAACTGAATTATTTACATTGGCCTTTCTTAAGCTGCTGTCTACTGTAAAGAGAACGGCACATCGAAAGTTACAAGGGAAACGAATTAATTGTTGGGAATTAAGTGCAGATAAACAAAGAAAAACGAGATCTAAAAGATGAACACAAGGAATTGTTTACCCAGTTCGTCAAGAAATTGACTACGTCTGGGGGTGCTACCAAGACAGGAGATATAATAGGTTTTCAAGATTTTTCAATAATAGTTACAATGAGACCTATGGGCTATTTGTAGAGACGGGGTCGAAATCCTAAGCCTAAAAATTACAACGAAATTCCCTAAATACCCTTAAAATATTTCGCCGTCTCTGCCCCGGCCTTTTACCTTCCCAAGGCAAATCTCAATTCAAAGGCGATCATTCTTGATCGATGGAAAATATTGCATAATTCTATGTGCTAAATGTATAATTATATTATCTTTATATTAGCGGAACTTGATAATTTTATACTTATTTAATTATGAAGGTAATTTACTTCACTAGTGAAATTTATTCATTATTTCAGGTATTTGTTATTTTTGAATTCGGAATAATTACTGGACTAACAAATAAATAAATGAGGTCCAAGGAAAAAAAAGTCGGCCAAATGGAACCAAAAAAAGAATCCCACTCTAAAACAAAGTGAGAATCCTAGTAGGAAAGTGAAAAATCGCCTAAGAGAGTCCTTCAAAAAACACAGGCCGCAATTACTATATATATAATAGGGCGTCATGAAACGACGCATCTATATGTCGTTTACTTACGTTAACATAAGAAAAAAGATTTGGGCCGGTGGAGATATTGGGCCAACTTATTGGGTTTAAAATCGGGCAAACCCAATTCCCTTCCTCACAGTGCGTTCATAACCCAGTCACCATCTTTTTCTCTCTCTCGCCGACAGCGAGGGTTTCTTTCAGAGGTTCGCAAGTTATTATCATTTAGATTCAGACGTTTATTTTTCCAACCTTCCCCTTCTCAAGCCCTAATCAGACGCGCAGACGCAAGAATAAGAACGAAGCTATTTTGTTCTTATAAATAAAGGGAGAGAATAAGACAAAATACAATCATTGTATATCATCATCGTCAGGATTGTTGCACGGCAGAAGATGTCTTCTTACAAGAGAAAATTCAGAAATACGAGCACGGATTTTGGTACTAAAAAAAGGTATATTTCCGAAGAGGAGGAGGAGGAGAATAGAGCATTCGAGATCTGTCCAGAAGAAGAAGGGGAGGAAGTCGAGTCTCCTCAAAAGGCAAAAGTGATGAGATGGATTGAAGAAGATGGCGTTCAATTTTTGCGGCCGGGAATGATTTTATTGAAAAATTATCTATCCGTAGATGAGCAAATAGATATAGTGAGGACATGCAGAAACTTAGGTAGTGGGCCAGGAGGGTTTTATATACCGAGGCTCAGATGTGGAGCCAAGATGAATCTACACTTGATGTGCCTCGGTCTTGACTGGGATGCTCAATCAAACACCTATGGGGAAACAAGAAAGCACGATGGTGCTAGGCCCCCTGCTATTCCTCATGAATTTTCTTCGCTAGTTAGGCGTGCAGTGAATGATTCCCATCGGCTGATGATGGAAAAAGTCGTGAGATTTAGTAATAATGGCCGTAGTCTCCCTGAGCCTCAGAAAATACTCCCGCCAATATGTCCGGATGTGTGTGTGGTTAATTTTTATACAAGTAGTGGACGACTCAACATGCACCAGGATGATGGCGAGAGCCGTGAGAGTCTAGGAAGACAATTGCCTGTTGTGTCGGTATCTTTGGGTGACTCTGCCGAGTTCTTGTACGGCACTCAGAAGAATGCCAACAAGGCCAACAAGGTTTTGCTGGAATCAGGCGATGTGCTCCTATTTGGCGGCAAATCAAGAGATATATTTCATGGAGTCTCGTCCATTATCCCTAATACAGCTCCTCCTCTCTTAGTCCAACGTACAAAACTTCGACCAGGTCGTCTTAACCTTACTTTTAGACAGAATTAATTGATTGATTGACATTTATTATACCCCTGTTCCAGTTATTATAATTAGACGAAACTAATTGTTTATCGACCTGACCTGCCCTTTTTAATCAATTAATCCAATGTCTTGCGTTATGATTATGAAGTTGATCGTACATTTATGTATCTTTCTTACGTTCTTTTGTTATGTGATGTGATCGAAAAAGTTTGCACCTCTCTTTAACATAAATTATGGAATTGTAGTATACATTCTTCTTTTTCTTTCAAACTGGAAGGGAAGCTTATAAAATCCTTTATTTTTTTTGTTAGTGTATGTCTAACTGGTGCTTATATGAAATTTCCCTTACAAACTTGAACCAGCACATGCTTCGTAGGTACTAGATTCGTTCAACCAGCCTCCTCATTCCTATAAAAAAAAATTGTGAAACATATTATATCACACACATCTCAAGATTTGCCGAAATTTGCTGATATGATGCTTTGAGTTTATTAATCAATCAATGTGGCATCTCAGTTTATTTCACTTACCTCAATAAGGGGATGTAAATATATCCGATTCATGTCCTGCAACAAAATTTACATAATATTGACGAACAAGGGAGAAAAAGAGTAGGTGTCTGTCTTGTGACATGGTCGTACTGATCTTGACGGCCCATTGGTGTTTTTTTTTTTTTTTTTTTTTTTTGTTAAAATTTTGCACTATATTGAAATATTGTTGGTTTTTGTTGTTGATGTTTCTGGATATTAGGGTTATCGATATTTCAGTTATTTGCAGAGTAGTATGAAGTACTAAATCTTTTGGATGTCAACATGATTTATTAGTCTCAGATATGAGTTTATTGATTCTGTTCAGTTGTTAATACATTTAAAAATCCTTTATGCTATGTCTCAAGGTGTGAGTTGTCATTCTGACAATAAAAAGGAATCGAATCGTTATATGCCGATAATGTCCCAAATCTGGAAAAGAGTCGTCTGCTCTGTTGCGATTTTTTATTTGCACAATAGGGTTTCAGTCGATTTTTCTTCCTTCTGGTCTAACAGAACCGAGTAATCCTATTTATTAAAGTTTTTTTTTTATTCTTCTGAATGGTCACGAAAAGTAGCAGGCTAGCAACGACGTTTTCTTTTAGCCTAATTAGGGTTATTGCCTTCTGGTCAAACAGGCCGAGACGAAAAGTACCTACTTCACTTAAATAAATATAATATGAGTAGGATCCGATCCATAGTGAATGGTGAATATATTTCGTTTAAATGATTGCGAAACGGGCCTGGTGGGATTTGAGAATCATTAATCTAATTATTACACACACTAAGAATGACAAAATTGAAGTAGATCAAACTGCTCAAAGTTAACGAGGTAAAATGTGAATATATAAAGCTTCTATCCAACCGAATTGCTTCAATCTTAGTTCATGGAACTGGTCACTTTGAAGCAATGGTAAGCTCAAATATTCATAAATAAACTGGTTATAGTGGTCCAAGGAGTGCTGAACAATCATAGTTTCTTACATATTCAGTGATCAAGAGAAGCTCCTCGATTACTAGTTCGTCCTCGGTTCTGAATGATTCGGCAAGAACAGTTTTGTATCTACTAATTTGTCCCTAGTCCTGACAAGTTCTGTTTCCTCTGGAGATAGGGTTTTCATGAATTTCTTCTTTTTCTAACCTTTTATTATCCCAACTTTATGAAGAAGTCAAGGATTTTCACGAATTGCTTCTTTTTCTAACCTTTTAACAATCATCCTAATTCGCTGGTTGATTATATGTCTTTTTGCATGATTTTACTTTTCTAATTAATGTTAAGACTATTAACTTAACACTATAATCTTCATGCTACTGACCCAATATGGTTGGAATTAAGGTGTACTCGATTCGACCGAAATTACTCGAAAATTAGAATAAAATAAAAAATATATAAAAAATAGTCGTGAACTCGGTACTTGCTCGATACTCGATTCAAATTACCCGATTTGAAAACCCGCTCGAAATAAGTTCAAGCCATATTTCGAGCTCGACTTGCTACTCGAAATTAATTTACTCGAAATTATTTCGAGTCGAAACTGGGTATCTCATTACTCGATTCGACTCCATTCGTTTGCAGCCCTAAAGGTGCTATAGAGGTTGTCTATGTTTTATCATAACGTGTAATCTGCCATGTATAACGTGTAGCCTCCTTGTAGCATACTGAATGGGCCGAGTGTCTTGCCAATTTGAGTTCGATCGGGGCTTCACTGCTTAATTTTTATTTTGTTTTTTCAACTTATTTCGACACATGGGATGATTTCATCTTTGTAGCTCTTCAATATTTTTTATCTGAATTTGATTATTGACAGCCTTATTACTTGAAACTTATAGATAAATCACAAACATGGCCAAAAGAAGCAGTTGGGATATTTTAATTGAATCTATTTTGTAAATCTTTAAACTCTTCTGGACAGTATGTGTAGCGACCAACCTATATGATTTGACATTTCTAATTAATTTTAGACCATCAACTTAACACTATAATTTAATGTCACCTCAATATAAGTTGGTATTAAGGTGTAACCGGTGATGAAGATGAGGATGATTTCTTTGAATCACATGAGATGGTGATGATGAATCATGAGTTAGAAACGGCTACTATTTTGTCTTGAAGGAAATGACAGAATCCTTTGGAGATGGACAAAGGAAGATTATATTTCTTACTGTGAAGCTTTGTTCTAACCATAAATAATCAGGTAATTTAATTAAATACAAAAATTTTACTGCATCAGATGTTTATTTTCATTCTATTATTAGGATCAGACAAAATAATTTAGAAATACACTCCATATGCCGTCATTGAAACGTCGACCGATGCCACCGAGTCATTTTTATTCGGATTATTTTAATCGAAAACATCCTTAAATTCAAAAAAGAAAAGGAAAAATAGCCACAAATTTCAAAAACATTTTGGAAAAAAATAAAAAAACCTGGATCATACATTTTAAAAACGTGGAGATTCTTTTAAAAAAATATTTTGAAAAAAGGCATTTAAAAAAAATCAAAATTTCAGATTTTTTTTTTTAGAAGAATGGCAATTTTGAAAAGAAACTCAGAATCTCAAATTTATAAAAAAAAATATCCAAAAAAATGGAAATTTAAGAAAAAATGAATCTCAAACTTTCAAAATAAACTAGTTATTGTAATATACGTGAATTTCGTGATTGTAAATTTCCATTTTCAACGATTCACATCATTAATTAAACGCTCTTGAACTCCGGTTATTATTATTTCGGTGAATTGATTTAATTCTTGTGTTGTTTCGTTAAAAATTTCAACTTCGTGCGTTGATGATTTGTGGAAATGAATGAATGTGTATCGATGGATTTGGGATGTGTTTTAAACACATATTTGATGTTGTAAATGTTGGGTATTGGTTCGGGATCGATACCCGAAAATTGGAGGATGTTTGGACAAAATTGAACAACCCCTTTCAGAACACGGTCCAAACTTGCCCCGTGTTCTACCCCGTGTTTAAACACGGCTGATAACCCACTCGAAGTTGCCCCGCGTTGTAGTGTTGGATTTGCTAAAAATCCCTGGTAGGAATACTTGCGAGAACACGGCTGAAGTTTTGCCCCGGGTGTGAAACCCGCGCGACAACACGGCTCAGAATGCCGCGGGTGTCTACGCCGTGTTTGAACACGGCTGAAGAAACACGGCGCAGTTGAATCTTGTTGTGCGCCGTGTTTCACCTGCTATAAATAGCAGTTTCCTAATCGGGAGAAGTCATTTCTAGACATTTCTCCCGATTTCTTCACCCCTTTTCTCTCCCAAAAACTTCAGCCTAGGGTAAGAATGAGGACTAAGCTGGTGAATGCAACACAGCTCAAGAGAGAATATCTTATGCTCGAGTCCTCATTGAGATTGATGTAACACAGCCACTGCTACATCAAGTTATTGTTGAGGATATGGATGGGCATAAAGTTGAACAAAAAGTGATATATGATTGGATACCTCCGTTTTGCAAGAAGTGCAATATTGTTGGTCATAATTGTGAACTGGTAAGACAAAGATCCTACAAACAAATAGTCAGCCAACAAAAATGGATTCGTAAGAAGACGGATGAGAGGGAGACAAACAGGGAAACAACTCAAGCGCCTCCTAGAGCTCAAGCACCTCCTACAGAAAGAGCAACAAAGCACAAAAGACTGGATGGAATGGGCTAAACCCAAGAACACTGCTCATAGAGTCCCAAACAATACAAATGAATCTGAAGTACCTACAGTATTATCAAATGTTGGATGAAGATGGTGGATTGATAACAGTGAGGGGCGAGGACCCAATCCCCTCTGTTGGGGGTATGAAGCTTCTAATGTGGAACGTGAGGGGTTGCAACATATCCCTCAAACAGAAAGAGTTGAGACTCTTTTTGCAAAGGAATAAAGTGGATGTAGCTGCATTTTTGGAGATTCGGGTAAAACAGGAGAAGTATAAAAAAATTGTGGAAAAATTAAATAAGCAATGGGAGTTTCTTAACAATTACTCTCAAGCTAGCAATGGAAGAATTTGGATTGGCTGGAATCCCAGAACTATTGATCTAACTGTTATTGCCACTCATTCACAAGGAATTCATGTGGAGATTATAGATAGGAAATCTGGTAAAAACTTCCAGATGGTTGCTGTCTATGCTTTTAATACAGCAGAGCTAAGGAAAGAACTCTGGAGATTATTGACATCTATCTGCCAGAATTCTCATATTCCTCTTTTAATAAGTGGAGATTTTAATGCAATCTTAGCAGCGGATGAGAGATTTCAAGGAAATCCTGTTTCTGACCAGGATGTGAGAGACTTTAAAGATTTTGTGGAGACAACTGAGCTACACCAACTGAGGATGGTAGAAGGACAATATTCCTGGTGTAATAACCAGGAAGGAGAGAATAGAATCCTTTGTCTCATTGATAGAAGCCTTGACAATACGTCATGGTGCTCTCTGTTTAGTTCAGCCATAATGGAGCTCCTATATAGGAATATGTCAGATATAATCCTCAATATGTTAACCTTGAAGATCAAGCAATAAACAGAAACTCTCCATTCAGATTCCTAAATGTGATGGCTGAAAATGAGAAGTTTAATTGAGCAAGGATGGTCTCAGCAGCTTCACAAGAATAAACTACTTAACGTGTGGTTCAAATTAAAACAGCTGAAAGGACCCTTGAAGCATCTGAATAACTGTCATTATCAAAACTTTGCAGCTAGGCTTGAAGAGTTGAGAGAAAGTCTGAAGCAAACTCAACAACAGCTGGCTCTCAACCCTGCTCAAACTGATCTTATTCAATAGGAGAAACATTACCTGATGGAAATGGATAAATGGAGCTAATTAGTTAAGGGAAGTATTTGGAAGCAAAATCTCGGATTGACTGGATTAAAATGGGAGACTCCAACACCCGGTTCTTCATTGCCTATGCAAAGACTAGGACTGCATCTAAGGCCATAAAACTTATAATATAGCAGGATGGGACAAGATGTGTAACACAGGCACAAATAAAAGATGAACTTCTGCAATTCTATCAAGGTTTAATGGGCAGTGCTGCTGAGGAGCTTCCAATGGTTGAAAGAGAGGTGGTGAGAAGGGGTAAGCTTGTAAATCATCACCAGCAGCTGGATTTATGCAAAAGCTTCTCTGAAGGCCCTGTTTTGCATGGATCCTCGAAAAGCACCTGGTTTGGACGGCTATAACGTGTTTTTATTAAGATAGCTTGGAACATCATTGGCAAAGAGGTGGTAGCAGCAGTGCAAGAATTCCATCATACAGGTTTTTTTTTACCTAAATCTCTTAATACTACATTACTCTCTCTTATTCCTAAAACTCAAAACGCTTGTAGAGCAAAGGATTTTCGCCCTATAGCATGTCGCACAGTCCTTTACAAGATCATTTCTAAAGCTTAATCAAACAGAATGTAGCTGATTTTGAAAATATTATCAGTCCTAGTCAATCAGCTTTCATAAAGGGTCGTGTGATTTTTGATAATATTATGCTGGCCATGAATTAGTAAAAGGCTATGGGAGAAAAGGAATTTCACCAACATGCATGGTGAAAATTGATTAACAAAAGGCTTATGACTCTGTTGAGTGGCCCTTTTTGAAGTATCTGTTGTGTCAATGGAGAGGTTACAAGTACCTTTGAAGCAGAAAAAGGCCTCAGACAAGGGGACCCCATATCCCCCTATCTGTTTGTGGTGTGCATGGAATGTCTGCACCGATGCCTTTTGGAATTAAAGGATGATAAAGATTTTCACTTTCACCCAAGGTGCAAGAAGTTGGATATTATTCAGCTATGCTTTGCTGATGATCTCCTAATTTTCACTCGAGGAGATGTTGGTTCTCTAAGAAGATTAATGAAAGCTTTCCAGAAATTTTCAAGTGCTTCAGGTTTACAAGCTAATGAAGCCAAAAGTTGCATTTATTTTGGTGGTGTCCCTGTGGATCAACAGAATGCAATGCTGAGGGAACTTAACATGCAAAAGGGTGAGATTCCCTTCAAATACTTTAGTGTGCTTCTATCAACAAAAAAGCTGTCTGTCTCCCAATGTAAGCCTCTCATTGATAAAAATTCTGGAGAGAATCAACTGCTGGGCTTCTAAACTCCGATCTTATGCTGGAGGGTCGAAATTGATCAAATTTGTTCTCTTTAGCCGTCAAACATATTGGTGTAAGGTTTTCTTAATTCCCCAGAAGGTGATAATGTTGATACAAGGTGCATGTAGGAGTTTTCTATTTTCAGGAAAAGCAGGACTATCTAAAAGAGCACTTGTTGCATGGGAGAAGATATGTCTTCCTAAAAGTGCGGGGGATGGAATGTAGTAAATTTCCATCTGTGGAATAAAGCAGCCTTGTGTAAAATGGTTTGGAAGCTATCTCGAAAGAAGGAAACTTTATGGATTCAATGGGTTGATGGATACTACATCAAGGATAGAGACCTCACAAACATGGCTGTCCCTCAACAAGCCTCTTGGGTTGTGAAAAAAGAGCAAGTCTGATGCAGCAAAAAGACTGATGAGACTCTCCTCTTTCTCAGTGAGGAAACTGTACACAAGACTCTAACTGGAGAAAGAGATTATGCCTTGGCAAAGAGTAATGTATCAAACAGTGATACCTCCGAAATGTTTATTTATAATATGTATTTTAATTATGGAGAGGCTGGCAACGACTGAGAATCTTCTTAAGCTGCATATCACAGTTGATCAAGGTTGCAGCTTATGTGCAAATGGAATGGACAACATCCAACATCTCTTCTTTCAATGTCCTTTCTCTCAAGCAGTGTGGAACAAGGTGCAACAATGGAGTGGTCATGGTATAGGAGCTGCAGATTGGGCTCGAGAGAAGGCTAAACTCATAGCTCGTTGTGGGTCAAACACAGACAAGCAAAGATTATACAGGTTATCTATTACAGTAGACGTGTATTACTTATGGAAGGAACATAATTTCAGAAGATTTCAAGGCAAATTTGCTACTACAGATGAAGTGATAAGTTAGTGCATAATGATCATCAGAATTCGATCGGAACATGGGAGATAAGAAGATAGCTAGATTACTTCAGCTGACGTGGACTAGTTCAAATAGTTCTTTCCTCTGCTTGTGTTGTTGTGATTGTGAGACTTTGTTCCTTCTTGCTTACTTGGTGATTAATAATAGACTACTACTAATTACCAAAAAAAAAAAAAAGAATGAGGACTAAGTTACGTAATATGAGTGTATTTGATCTATATATCTTGATTAAATGGATTAGCAA
Source organism: Orobanche coerulescens (assembly GCA_033398695.1). Taxonomy (NCBI): domain Eukaryota; kingdom Viridiplantae; phylum Streptophyta; class Magnoliopsida; order Lamiales; family Orobanchaceae; genus Orobanche; species Orobanche coerulescens. The sequence goes on from JAWKAU010000065.1 coordinate 529,541, forward strand.
AACTTACTCCAAGAAACGTTATGCATAGAATGCATTGTTTAAGGCATCGATATTTTTATACACATAATATATAATTTTAATTCATTAGCATTTTTATGCATGAAATTCATATGTTTGTGCATACGCCATAAATCACACAAAAACCAATGGTTCAGACTATTCATGTTCCTTACTCAGAAATCGATTCTCATTTAATACGTCCTCTCCCCTCTCTTTCTCTCTCTCTTCTCTTCTCTTCTCTCTCTCTCTCTCTCTCTCTATATATATATATATATATATATATATATATATATATATATATATATATATATATGTGGATCAAGAGTGAGCTTTGTCTTGGTGTGGAACTAATAACCACCTTTGTCGGTTAGATCAATCAATAAGAAGAGTCCAAATTTTGCCACATCATCACTTATAAATGTCGTGTGAATTATATAGTTTAAGGAGAAGACTAATTTTGTCACTTCATAAATGAATTATCTTCATTTAAAATACAACAACTTATTCATTTATTATCTATTTAACATAAAAAATATATTAAATTAATTGTCTTTTTTCATGATCTAGAATTTAAGATGCATATGTTACATACTTAAAAATATAAAAAGAATAAAAAAGTGCATTTCTACACTATAAAGCAGTGCGATTATATTTTTCAAGCACCCTAGCAATCTCCATTCAAAGCATCATAACCCTCTCCATAATTAATATTTTTTAGTGTCTCTTTTTTGTTGGAAACTAGACTCTGTTGGCTTTCCAATTGTGGCATAACTCATAATTCATATCTAATGGAAGCAATTTATTTATTGAGGTTAACGACTTTAGGAGGAATTTTTGTGCCAATTTTCAAGCAGAAGCAATACTTTTTGTATGCTACGACGCAGTGCAATTATAATTATGAAGTGGTGTATTTGTACATTGAAGCAGTGCAATTATAAGCTAAAAAGCAATATTTTATAAGTCAAAATTTGTACACTATGAAGCAGTGCATATGTACATTATGGAACATTGCATTTGTATATTCTTATAAAACGAGCACCGTGACAGTCTTCATTCAAGGCATCATAACTCAATATTTTTTTAGTGCCATTTTCCCGTTTGGAACTAAACTCCTTTGGATTTCCAATAGTGTATGGAACGACTCGTAATTCATAAAAAATGAAAGCAATTTATTTATTGAAGTAACAGTTTTATCAGGAATTTTCATGTTAATCTTGAAGCAAAAAAAGTACTTTGTATACTATATAACATCGCAGTTATACCCTATGAAGCCATGCAGTTATATAATGTGAAGCAATGTATTTCTGTATTCTCAATAGCACTGTATTTCTCTCTACAATTCACACTGCTTTTATTATTATTACAATTCGCTGCTTATTTGTTTTTATATATTCAGGTCTTAAATTATAGATCATGAAAAGACGTTTAATTTGATATATTTTTATTTCTGTGATGATGTGACAAAATTTGGACTGTATTTATTTTTTTATTAACTCCGATTGATTCTTAATTCTCACGCTAGTAAAAATATTCACCCGAATCTATATACAATTTATATATATATATATATATGTATATATATATAGTACTATATAATATTACTCTTGCAACATGTTGGGCTACGGCACTTCTTATGAAATTGCCTATGATGCTTCACCCACCAACACCCCCACCACCCCCCACCCTCCAACACGCACACATACTCTCACGCCCCCCACAAAAATAAAATCCTATTTAAAGGAGACCTGCACATTGCACACTCTCATGCACTACTAGTCCTTCTGACTCCAAGAGCATCTGTATCTTTAAACTGCATTTGAAACCTAGTACATTTGCCTTTTTTTTTTTTTGGTCTCATTAACTATTTTTTTTCCTCTCTCTATCTTTCACTAAATTTGCTGCAAATCATATTGACCCTCATTTTCTGCCATAGTATCTCTCTTTCCAAGTTATTCTTTACATCAACACAAAAATGTCTAGCCGGAGAGCACGATCACGACCGTCGGCTGGATCGTCTAGAATCACCGATGACCAAATCAACGAGCTCGTCTCCAAAGTTGCAGCAGCTTCTTCCTGAACTGCATAGCGGACGCTTGGACAAGGTATATATATTTTAGTCTAAGAATGCGTTTCATCCTTTATTTCACTAAAGTACTTAAAAATAACACAAGAGTCGGAAAATACTACTCCCTCCTTCTCACTTGAAGAGGGTATTTTGGAACATAATTTTATTCCACTTGAAGAGGTAATTTCAAAATAAAATTCTCAATAATATCTAAATAAAATTATAAAATATTCCTAACATTCACTAAAATAAAAAATTTTCGTTATATAAATTAAATATTAGTTGATCGAGAAAAGATAAAAAATGCAGGAGAAAAGATGATTTAAAATTAGTTGGACATTTGCTGAAATGATTAAAATTAAGAAGTTGCATCTTAATTAGTTGTGTATACATTCTTTAGTGTAAATATTAAATATGATCAATAGTTTAAAATTTGTATTATGGGTTGGTCATTCAACGGTATATAGGAGATGAAACACAGCTCATTATCACTTCGAATCTTGCTGTTATATATATCTGTTGACGGTAATTTTGGTGTCAACAACTATACGTAATCAAATCTGATATGACTGGATTTATAAATATAAAAACTGGGAAAATATGCGATATAAAGGACTTTTTTATTGATCTCGACCGGTCAGGAATCCGGGTCGGTTCAGCTATTACAAATACTTGGTAATTAATAGTGTTGTCAGGGAATGTTTTTTCGAACCCTTATTCTGTGCCCTATTGGCCCTATTTATAGATGATCTGACACAGGATTCCTCACTTCTTGGGGACACTTGTCAGTCTTCAGCTCTGCATGCGCGACAGCTGTCCGGACAGACAGCAATAAATGCGATGACAGCAATAAATGCGATGACTGCCCTACTCAGTATGCCGACATCTGTCCAGCAGCTCTTCTGGCGAAAGTGGACTTTTGACCGGTCCAACCTTTCGGACCGAACCGAAGTTGGACTGAGATTGTCCTGTTAGGGTGGGCTCGGTTCGGCTCTTCATTTGCCCTGGTCGGTCCTTTGGACCATCTCGGTCGTGTAATACCCAGTTATAATTCAGTAATTATCATTCAGTATTTATCATTCAGTAATTGATACTCAGTAATTTCATTCATTATTGATCATTTATCACTCATATTCAGTCATGGTATTCATCATTCAGAGTAATTGTATCGTGTATCAATCGTCGTTCATCACTAATCTGATTGGAGTTTCGTGCCGTGTTTATCATCATTGTCTTGTTCGTTGCGAGCTGTGCGTGAGGAGTAGCGCACGCTACATACTCCTTTTAGCGTACGCTAATTGGATATAGGTAGCGCACGCTACCACGCAGCTCTAGCGCACGCTAAGGTTACCCTGGCTGCAGTCCAGAAGGTACTGGACTGCAGGTGAGTTATAAGTAGCGCACGCTACGAATGGTAAGTAGCGCGCGCTAGCGGGTTGTAGTAGCGCACGCTATATATGTGGAGTAGCGCGCGCTATAGACAGATCAGGTTGAGTCCAGTGGCTACTGGACTGCACTGGATAAATTCATAGCGCACGCTATGTGTTGTTTTTAGCGTACGCAACCGATTGTATAGCGCACGCTAAATAATGGTTGTAGCGCACGCTATCGAGGTCAGATCAGAGAACAGGCAGTTTCTGGACTCCAGTACTGGGCATCGAATTATTCGTTAGCGCACGCTAACTATGGATTTAACGTACGCTAGTAGTATGGCCGTAGCGCACGCTACAAATGGTAAGTAGCGCGCGCTACCGTGTTCGGACAGTGGGTACTGGACTACCCAAATTACTCGTTAGCGCACGCTATGCACAAGGGCTAGCGCACGCTAACCTGGACTGACTATAAATTGGACAGTTTAGTCAGAGTTCGTCATTTATTCATCTCATTTCATTCCTTCGGTAATTTTGGGCGATTTCGAGCGATTCGGAGAGGATTCTTCGAGGTGTAATCATCAATCATCATCTTCAAGCTCATCTTTCGGATTAATCATCATTTCATCATCTTCATCTCATCGAATCAAAGGTATTAATCTCTTGGATCTAGAATTTCGGATTTTTGGGTTTTTCCTTCCGATTTCTTCGTGTAAGCTTGGATTATCATTGGAATATGTTAGTTATGGATTATCTAACTTGGATAAATATATTCCTACGGATTTAATGGTTATTTTCGGAATTATTTCAAGAACCCTTGGGGTTGACTTCGGTTAATTGGGGATTTTCCGATTGATGTTGTTGTAATCATGAATTATGGATTCCTAATGGATTATTGGTATCCTTGAAAGTGTTTTGATGGTTTGAAATACTCATCTTGGAGCTGGTTTCGATATATTCGAGTTCGGATATTGTTGTATCGACGTTTGGGTCGGTTATGATCGTATTTGATTCGTGTATTGATCGGTTGTTGGTAATTATTGTTGTTCAAGGTTGTTCGAGCGACCGACATTTCATTTAGGACGTTGTTCGTGGAAGGACATTCTTCATCAGTATTGAGTAAGTTAATTCTTACTCGGTTAAAAGGATATTCATTCCTTTTGTTGTTGTTCATTCATAATCGTAACTCATTCATCATTGTATTAATCGTATCAAAACTTGTCATTGTCAATTAATCACCTCAGTCATAATGAGCAGCGGTTCGATCATTTCATTGAGCTAGCATGCTTTTCACCATCAGTCAATCTTGGTGGGTCGTTATTCATTTTCCTTGTCGGTTTTGTAGTATTGTGGCATTCCTGGTCATACTGGAGTGCGGGTGGGTATGTGTAGGATTTTCATGTCGGGCACATTATAGTCGTGTGTTGGTTGGTGGCCTCACATTGGACTGTGCACACGAGTTGATGGCTTCGTGAGACTGATTAGGTATAAGACCACGCGTGTATTTGATCGATACTCGTTGGTGGCTTGTGCACGGACACATTTCCATCCCGGACGTAGTGTGGCGCCATTCCTTTGAGCCGTACTGATAGTGGATCCATATAGCATGTTTGATTGCGTATGTTTCGACAGGATAATTCATAATATCAGATATATCATGATTGTGTATTTTCAACCCTTGAGGATTGTTGTTACGTATGGCCCGGCCCGTTGGGGATCTTGCTTCGTGTCATGGCAAGGCTAAGGCACGGGGAGAGCACGGTGACGGCGAGGAGTCCCAGTGATACTAGTAGGGGCCCCCAGTCTTTTCAGTCATTATGTTTCTTTTATTTATTCCGCTGCAGACATTCCGTTTGAATATTCATTTCACTCATTGTTGTATATTTTATCTCCATATAAAATATACTTGTATTCAGTATCATCCTGGGTGTGTTGTATAAAACTCCTCATCGGAGTAATTGATGTTGTAATGTGGTTCGGTACTACATTTACCTGTGTAATTCATTCATTTTCATTCGCCTGGTGGGTCCCAGTCGAGGGTCCACGGCACTGTAATATCCGCCTAGTTTGGGGTGTTACAGAGTTGGTATCGGAGCGTGGTTTTGAATACTACCCTCCAAGTCACGTCTCATTTGAAATCATCGTCATCGGACTAGTATCATTGGACTTTCGTGTTACGTGTGACCTGTGCAAATGCCGAGCCAATCAGACCAAGAACTGTAAGATTTCTAATGCCATGGTATAATTTCTGGCATTAATCATTCATTCATAATTCATTAGTTAACAATCCTCAATCATCATTGACATTTTGACCAAGACGGTCAGGTTAACTCATTAATCACTCAATTCATTTCGTTATTCAGTTGTTGATCAGGAAGATCAAATCATTAATCTTGTTAACTCATTCAAGATAATCATTTCAGTAACTTCATCAGATAATCATGTCACGTCAACTAATCATTCATGTAATCACTGTATTTGAGCGCGTATGCTCATTTTCATCATTTCATAATATAATCATAATGTGATACTCATGCGAGATATATAATCATCATATGACTTTCCACTTCAGTATGGAAAGGGCTGGCAGAGGACGTGGAGGATGAGGCCGTGGAGCGGGCCGAATCCCGAGAACTCGTTCGAATACACGTGCAAATGCCAGGAATAATGTTAATTCATCAAGCAGCGACGCTGCCACTCATTCACCTGGACACGATCATTCACTGTCGGGGAGTCGTACCCGGGACACGGCTCAGTCAGAGGGTGTCCGGGTTGACCCACTCGCATTTATGCAGGGCATGATGGCCCAAATGACCCAGATGGCTCAGTTGATGGAGACGATGTATAACTCCGTCAATCAAAATCAGCAGGCTCCTCCGCCGCCACCTCAGAGGCAAGAGAGGGGTGTAAGCAATATCATTAGCGATATCTCTCGCCAGCGACCACCTACCTTTGAGGGCTCATCTGAGCCGGCGGATATTGTCCATTGGCTTGAGCATTTTGAGAAGTTATTTGCTATGGTGGATTGCCCTGAAGGGCATAAAGTTTCAGTTGCGGCTTACTATCTCGGTAAGAGCGCTCATTCATGGTGGTTATCGTTGAAGCCCACAGACGATCATTATGTACTTGGGATCGATTCAAGACTCTCATGATGGAGAGGTACTATCCGGCCCCACTCGGGGAGGCCAAGTTGTCGAATTACTCACTCCCGACCTTTCGGCGGATGATGATGTTCTCGCCATCGCCGAAAAATTTCAGAACTTCTTCCGTTCGCCTCATCTATCATTCACTCGAAGCGGACAAGATCAAGTATTTCAGAAGAGGTCAAACCCGTATGAGACTTCGATTGCTTAATCATAACCTGTACCACTGCCGAGTTCATTGAGAAAGCTCTCACTTACGAGCTTACGGCTAAGGAAATTGCTAAGCGGCAACCTTAAATCTGCTAGTAAGAAGTCCAAGAACCGTGTCGATCGGCGACGAGTCGTGCCACTTTCAAGAAACCACGTGCGGGCTCTACTTTTTGAGCGACCCCCACGACGTCTAAACCCGCGGAATCTCGATCGCGAGCGGCGATTCGGCCATCACTGTTTCAACCGTGAGGAACAGGTCATTTCAGCACTAAATGTCCGGCGATGCATCACGTGCCACAATCTGTGGGATTGCCGGGCATAGGGCCCGCTTTTGCCGTAGGGACTCTAAACCCACTCCGGCGTCATCTCAAGCCCTGTGTCATTCGGTGCGGTAATCAAAGCCACTCGGTCAGCGTCGTTCAAGACGACGGGAGCTAAAGGCGGAACCAAGAGCTATCGACGGAGCGTCCGGTTCGGGGCCTAAGCCCCGAATTTATGAGATGAAGAAGACCGATGATCCGAGGCCGAATGATCTCGTGTACACTCGATATTCTATCTCAACATGTGTGTACCCTTTTTGATACTAGTGCATCTCATTCATTCATTTTCGAGTCATGTTTGAGTAGACTACGTCCGGGTAGTGCTACTAGTTGTGAGCCTTATGTCATCGGCTGCACGATGGTAGACGAATTATCGATAGTGAGATTGAATTGTCAATTCGGTTTCATGGTCGTGTATGGCGGACCTAATCGTAGTAGATTTGCCGAGGGACGACGTCATCTTGGGTATTGATTGGATGGATCGTCATGATGCCATCATTAGTGTCCGAAAGCGTTTGGTCACTATCATTTGACGATGGAGTCGAATGTGTGTTTCAGGAGGTAATCCCTACTGCTCGTAAAGTCATTAATTTGATGAAAGCGGTAAGGTTACTCAATCGGGATGTGTCGGTTATTGGTGCTATATGGCCAAAACCGAGAAATCATCGATAATGTTAACGGATATTCCGGTGGTGAGGAATATGCCGATGTTTTTCCGCATCGAGTTACGGTTTGCCTCTGAGAGGGATGTGGAATTCACGATTGAGTTGGAGCACAGTCGTCCCGATATCGAAGGCACCGTCTCGATGGCCCCGACCGAAATGCAGAATTAAAGAACCAACTTGAGGAGTTGTACGAGAAAGGTTATATCCGACCGAAAAGTGCGTCACCGTGGGGAGCACCAGTGTTGTTTGTCAAGAAGAAGGATGGTTCATTCCGCTTATGTATTGATTATCGGGAGTTGAACAGGGTGACGATCAAGAATAAGTATCCCTTACCCCGTATTGATGATCTCTTAGATCAACTTCAGGGAGCTTCAGTATTTTCCAAGATCGACTTAAGATCTGGATATCATCAGTTGCGGATTCGAGAGTCGGATATCGCGAGGACGGCGTTTCGAACACGCTATGGTCATTATGAGTTTGTGGTTATGCCGTTCGGATTGACTAATGCACCTGCGGTATTCATGGAGTTAATGAATCGGGTCTTCATCGACTTTTTGGATCGGTTTGTTGTTGTCTTCATCGATGACATTTTGATTTATTCTCGTGACCGGGAGGAACACGAGTTTCACCTTCATCAAGTGCTCGACGTGTTGAGACGAGAACAACTTTTTGGGAAGTTTTCCAAATGTGAGTTCTGGATGTCCGAAGTGACTTTTCTCGGACATGTAATTTCATCAGACGGAGTTCGTGTCGATCCTCAGAAGACGGAGGCTATTCGGGATTGGCTACCCCCGAAGAACGTTAAGGAAATCCGAAGTTTTCTGGGATTAGCGGGTTATTATCGGCGGTTTGTGGAAGGATTTTCTAGAATCGCTCAACCCTTAACGAACCTTTTGCGGAAGGATAAGAAATACACGTGGTCCGACGCGTGTCAACGGAGTTTTGAGGAACTCAAGAGCCGGTTAATGTCAAGACTGTACTTTCCTTGCCGCAGGGACGGAAGGATTTGTGGTCTATAGTGATGCGTCGGACAGGTCTCGGATGTGTACTCATGCGAGCAGGAAGGTTATTGCCTATGCTTCACGGCATTGAGACCTTACGAGGTTAATTATCCGACCCACGACACTGGAGCTAGCGGTAGTGGTGTTCGCTTTGAAAATTTGGCGTCATTATCTTTATGGCGTTACCTGCCGATATTCACCGATCATAAGAGCTTAAAGTATATATTTACTCGTAGGAGTTAAATATGCGTCGAGACGGTGGTTGGAATTAATCAAAGATTATGATATCGAGATCCTCTACCACCGGGCAAGGCGACGTTGTCGCCGACGCCTTGAGTCGTAAGTCCGTTCGGAGCAGATGCTTGCCCGTTTAACGGTTCGAAGGAGCTTGGCGGGAATTCCTTAGACCCGAGATCGAGGTCCGGCCCAGGAAGTCGGGCGGCTTTGTATGTTAGAGATTTCATCGTCACTCGAGGAGGAAATCCGAGAGAATCGTGGTTCGGACCCATCATTGTTGCGCATCCGAGAGGATGTGGCTCAGGAAAGCCCTGGATTTGTGGTCCACGAGGATGGACTTTTGAGGTTTAAGAATCGGTTGTGCGTACCGGCGAATGACGAGTTGAAAAACTCGATTTTGAAGGAAGCTCATGCTACCCCTTATTCTGTGCATCCGGGGTCTAGCAAGATGTACAAGGATTTGAAACAAAATTACTGGTGGAGTAATATGAAGCGAGAAGTCGCCGAATTTGTTTCGAGATACTTAACCTGTCAACAAGTTAAGATTGAACATCAGCGACCGGCGGGTATGCTGAAACCCCTTCCTATTCCCGAGTGGAAGTGGAAAGACATTTCTATGGATTTCATCACGAGTTTGCCGACGAGTCGTCGTGGCATGAATACGATCTGGGTGATCGTGGACCGCTTAACTAAATCAGCTCATTTCCTTGAGATCAAGGAAACGTGGGGTCCCGAGAGACTTGCTCAACTGTTCATCAAAGAGATAGTCACGGTACTCCTAAAAGTATCGTTTCCGATCGTGACGGACGGTTTGTGTCCCATTTTTGGAAATCAGTTCATCGTGCTATGGGAACTCAGCTTAATCTCAGTACCGCTTTTCATCCTCAGTCCGACGGACAATCAGAGAGGACTATTCAGACCTTAGAGGACATGTTGAGGGCATGCGTCCTCGATTGGAAAGACGATTGGGAAGCCCAACTACCATTGATCGAGTTCATGTATAATAATAGTTGGCATGCTTCGATTAAGATGGCACCTTACGAGGCCTTGTACGGTCGTCGTTGTCGATCTCCTTTGTGTTGGGACGACCTATCAGAATCATTGGGCACCGAGCCCGATATGCTTATAGCCGCCCGTGAGAAGGTAGCTTTGATCAGGAGTCGTTTGTTGACCGCTCAGAGTCGACAGAAATCATACGCAGATAACCGTAAATCGACCATTAGAGTTCGAGGCTGGCGACCATGTGTTGGTCAAGGTATCCCCGAGTCGTGGTATCTTCCGTTTTGGGAAGAGGGGAAAGTTGAGTCCGAGATTCATTGGACCGTTTGATATTTTGGATCGAGTAGGCGAGTTAGCTTATCGATTGGCTTTACCTCCGGCGTTGAGCCGAATTCATAATGTGTTTCACGTCTCTCAGTTGCGGAAGTATGTTGCCGACCCGAGTCACATACTTCAGTTCGACGAAATCGAGATCGCCGACGATCATTCATATGAGGAACGTCCTATACGAGTTTTAGAGCGGCGAATCAAATAGTTGAGGAATAAGACGATTCCTTTGGTTAAAATTCAGTGGTCTAGACACGGAGTCGAAGAGGCTACTTGGGAAACCGAGGATAGTATGCGGGAGAGTTATCCCGAGTTGTTTGACCCTTAGTTTCGGGGACGAAACTCTTTTAAGGGGGGGTGTATGTAATACCCAGTTATAATTCAGTAATTATCATTCAGTATTTATCATTCAGTAATTGATACTCAGTAATTTCATTCATTATTGATCATTTGTCACTCATATTCAGTCATGGTATTCATCATTCAGAGTAATTGTATCGTGTATCAATCGTCGTTCATCACTAATCTGATTGGAGTTTCGTGCCGTGTTTATCATCATTGTCTTGTTCGTTGCGAACTGTGCGTGAGGAGTAGCGCACGCTACATACTCCTTTTAGCGTACGCTAATTGGATATAGGTAGCGCACGCTACCACTCAGCTCTAGCGCACGCTAAGGTTACCCTGGCTGCAGTCCAGAAGGTACTGGACTGCAGGTGAGTTATAAGTAGCGCACGCTAGGAATGGTAAGTAGCGCGCGCTAGCGGGTTGTAGTAGCGCACGCTATATATGTGGAGTAGCGCGCGCTATAGACAGATCAGGTTGAGTCTAGTGGCTACTGGACTGCACTGGATAAATTCATAGCGCACGCTATGTGTTGTTTTTAGCGTACGCAACCGATTGTATAGCACACGCTAAATAATGGTTGTAGCGCACGCTATCGAGGTCAGATCAGAGAACAGGCAGTTTCTGGACTCCAGTACTGGGCATCGAATTATTCGTTAGCGCACGCTAACTATGGATTTAACGTACGCTAGTAGTATGGCCATAGCGCACGCTACAAATGGTAAGTAGCGCGCGCTACCGTGTTCGGACAGTGGGTACTGGACTACCCAAATTACTCGTTAGCGCACGCTATGCACAAGGGCTAGCGCACGCTAACCTGGACTGACTATAAATTGGACAGTTTAGTCAGAGTTCGTCATTTATTCATCTCATTTCATTCCTTCGGTAATTTTGGGCGATTTCGAGCGATTCGGAGAGGATTCTTCGAGGTGTAATCATCAATCATCATCTTCAAGCTCATCTTTCGGATTAATCATCATTTCATCATCTTCATCTCATCGAATCAAAGGTATTAATCTCTTGGATCTAGAATTTCGGATTTTTGGGTTTTTCCTTCCGATTTCTTCGTGTAAGCTTGGATTATCATTGGAATATGTTAGTTATGGATTATCTAACTTGGATAAATATATTCCTACGGATTTAATGGTTATTTTCGGAATTATTTCAAGAACCCTTGGGGTTGACTTCGGTTAATTGGGGATTTTCCGATTGATGTTGTTGTAATCATGAATTATGGATTCCTAATGGATTATTGGTATCCTTGAAAGTGTTTTGATGGTTTGAAATACTCATCTTGGAGTTGGTTTCGATATATTCGAGTTCGGATATTGTTGTATCGACGTTTGGGTCGGTTATGATCGTATTTGATTCGTGTATTGATCGGTTGTTGGTAATTATTGTTGTTCAAGGTTGTTCGAGCAACCGACATTTCATTTAGGACGTTGTTCGTGGAAGGACATTCTTCATCGGTATTGAGTAAGTTAATTCTTACTCGGTTAAAAGGATATTCATTCCTTTTGTTGTTGTTCATTCATAATCGTAACTCATTCATCATTGTATTAATCGTATCAAAACTTGTCATTGTCAATTAATCACCTCAGTCATAAGGAACGACGGTTCCGATCATTTCATTGAGCTATCATTCATTTCACCATCATTTAATCTTGGTGAGTCATTATTCATTTTCGTTGTCACTTTTGTCATATTGTGGCATTCCGGTCATCTTGGCGTGCGGTTGGTATGTGTAGGATTTTCATGTCGGGCACATTATAGTCGTGTGTTGGTTGGTGGCCTCACATTGGGTGTGCACACGAGTTGATGGCTTCGTGAGACCGATTAGGTACAAGACCACGCGTGTATTTGATCGATACTCGTTGGTGGCTTGTGCACGGACACATTTCCATCCGGACGTAGTGTGGCGCCATTCCTTTGAGTCAGTCGATAGTCGATCCATATAGCATGTTTGATTGCGTATGTTTCGACAGGATAATTCATAATATCGTATATATCATGATTGTGTATTTTCAACCCTTGAAGATTGTTGTTCGTATGGCGGCCGTTGGGGATCTTGCTTTCAGTCATGGCAAGGCTAAGGCACGGGAGAGCACGGTGACGGCGAGAGTCCAGTGATACTAGTAGGGGGCCCCAGTCTTTTCAGTCATTATGTTTCTTTTATTTATTCCGCTGCAGACATTCCGTTTGAATATTCATTTCACTCATTGTTGTATATTTTATCTCCATATAAAATATACTTGTATTCAGTATCATCCTGGGTGTGTTGTATAAAACTCCTCATCGGAGTAATTGATGTTGTAATGTGGTTCGGTACTACATTTACCTGTGTAATTCATTCATTTTCATTCGCCTGGTGGGTCCCAGTCGGGGGTCCACGGCACTGTAATATCCGCCTAGTTTGGGGTGTTACAGGTCGGATCTTCTTCGACCCCGAACGACTCCAAACCGAATTCGGATGCGGGTCGGTTTTCCATCTGGATCGGTCTCCTTCTGGCGACACGTGTCAGCTGACGAATCCGATACCAACAATGGCCTCCAAGGTCAAGGTCGGTCGAACCGGCGTTGGACTTACCCCAGGGGATCGGACAGGGACGAGTTGTTTCTTCTTTGGGCGCGTGGGCACGTGGGCGCGTGAGCTGTCTCAACCGTCTTTCATTGCCTCATTAATTGCCGAGGATGCGTGTCCTTTCGTATCACACGTGTCGCCTTCTCATTGGCAGCTACTGAATTCGAAACGGTGGAAGTTGAGGAGTCGCGACTTTCCAGAATTCTCCGCCTATATATACCTTGCCTTCGCCTCATTTCTCACTTTTTCGATTTTGAGAGAGCCGTCCATCCTCTGAGAGAAAAAGCAAGAGAAATCACCAATTTGGACCGAGTAATATTTCTGGGTTGTCTCAAAGCCTTTTTTACAAGCGAGTGAGATTTTGGGGCTGTCTCAACGCCTTCTTCACAAGCGAGTAGGATTTCTGTTCGGCTTCATCAAGGTAAACCTTTTTCTTTCTTTCAAGCATGTCCTCTTCTCAAACCGAACCTCTCTCCGAGCCGTCTCCGGACCGAACCGGGGTAGTCGATCTAGACTTGAGGCCTACCCCTACACTGGATGCTGCACGGTCTAGCGAAGAGACCGAGTACGAAGTCTACTCGGAGGAAACCTCTGACGAGGAAAACGCGGAGGCTGAGGAAGCGCAGCCCCTTCAGACGATCCCCCGATCCTTGCGTAGGGGAGGTGTGGCCGGTTCTTCTGCACAACCCAGCACCAGTGGCCGGGTCCTCGATACGCCGATGGGGTGGTGGTGCCGGCCGGCTCTCGTTCTTCCACAGCCCTCTAATTTCAAATCGGCCCAGATCCCGAGCACACTGAAGGACGGGGATCTGATGAAGTTCAAGATCGATTACCGGATCCCTCGATCGGTGCATTTCTTTGCACCCTATCCGGAGGAAAGGCCGCACTGTCCACCCTGCGGCTGCACGGCCGTTCATTCCAGGGCTCTGTACGCCGGCCTGCGCTTCCCCCTGCCTCGGTGTGTCACGGAGATATTGCGCAAACTCCGTATCCCGGTCGTCCAGGTCCACCCAAATTCCTGGGCTCGTCTGCTCGGGTTCTTCGCCCTGTTCGGCTCGCAAGGTTTTCCGGCACCGACCTGGGAGGAGTTTAACAGTCTCTACCTCTGGCGAGCCTCGAATGGGAAGGATTCCGGGTGGTTCTACATGTCGGTCCGGGAGGGGCCCCATAAAAAGCTGGTGACCGGGGTGCCCGAGTCGGTCCATGGCTGGAGGGAGGAGTGGTTCTTCGTGGGCGGCGACTGGATGACGCCCAGGAATGAGGACGATCTGGGGGAGAAATACGATCCTCCGCTTGCTTATATCTCCCGCATCCGTAAGCCCTTTATTTTCAGCTTTTCTAATCATTTCTAATCGCTCATTATTTTGCTTTTGTGCAGGAAATTCACCCGCAGCCGAAACCAATGAAGAATTCAACGACCGGGTAGTTCAGATCTTACAGTTGCGCGCCGATCAGAGGAACTCGTTGGTGCTGTCCAAAGATCCGGTTCTGTTCGCTGCAGGCCTTCGTTTGTCTGACCCCGCTCTCGATCCAGAATCGCCGTGCCCAGGTATTATGTTTACCTTTGTTTTCTCTAAGTTTTTTCCTTTCCCTTTGGACTATCTGACCGGTTTGCCTTTTTCCTGTTCAGTTCTTTATCCTCGGCTGACCCGCGAGATGTCGACCCCCAACCCCTTTGCGAAGATCACGGCTTTGGTAGAGAAGGATGCGGCCGGGGCTACTAAGAGGAAGAGAGCGCCCAAATCTGACAAGGGCCCGGTGGTGAAAAAGCCGAAGGTGGCTCCAGTTAAGACCGCTCCGATAATCGGGCCCCTTCAAGGTAAGGGGAAAACTATCGCGGCTGAGGGATCGGTTGCCCGGGGGCGTGAGCCGGAGTTCGAGACAGATCGTTCCCACTTTCTGCCAGACCATCCGGTCCGAACCGAGCTGTGTGACAACATGTCCGGTCGGAGGCCGGACTGGTTTTTGGACTATGTTCGGGTCATTACGCCTGACAAGGCAAAGCTGGATTCAGTGCCGTCGGCGGTTTTGGATGCTCGGGATGTTCCAGTGCGGGCCTGGACTCCTCAACATGAGCTGTTGACTAATGACATGGACCCGCCCGAGCAGGTGGTATTCGGGGCGGCCAACCTTGGGATCGCTCTCAACACGGTGGTCGAGAGATAGTCTGGAGGTCGAGCTCAAAAGGGTCAGCGAGCTCTTGGCCACCGAGCGAAAGGAAACGGTCTCCCTAGCAAAGAAATCAGATGAGCAGGATAAAGAGATTACCAAACTGCATGAACGGGTCCGGGAACAGAGCATCTTGATCGATCGCGATCTCCGTCAGGCCCAGGAAGCTCAGGTCGCGGCGGAGGCGGCCAGGGACGAGGCTCTGGATCGGGGTAAGAAGCTCGGTGTTCAAGAGTATCAAGAGTCGAGCCAGTTCCAGAAGTATATCAACTGTTCCTACATGGTTGCTTTTGAGGAAGCCGTCCAAATGCTGAAGGATGGGAACCCAGTTGAATTTTTGGAGGCTCGGCTGCTTGAGCTAAAGAAGGCGTTCAGCTCGACACCTGCTGCTGAGGAGGTCGATCAGAGCGATGAGGAAGGGTCTGAGGCCGACCAGGATGGGGATGATGCCTAGGCCGACCAGAAGACCTTGCAAGAGGTGGCAAAAGGGGCTGAGGATTCGACCCCAGCTCCGGACGAAGTCATCACCCTTGACCCGGATGAGCCGTCTGTTGTGTTCAGGACGGATGAAGATGCTCAGAGCCAGGCCCCAAACGTCCCGATCGAATCTGAGAACCGCATAATAGTTCCTTGAAAAATACTTGTAATTTTTTTTGCTGTTTTTTGTTTTTTTCCTTTACCGAATGTAATCCTCCTGGAATGAATGAATGAAGTTTCTTTTGTTCAACTGTTTGCCTCTTTTATTTATGGTCGGGTTGGTCCGATCTTGACTGCTTTAGTTGTTTTTGTTTTCGCAAGAAATTTGTTACAAACACAAGGATTTTGTAGAAATTGGGCTGTTTTACCCTAGTCAAAGTGACATTGCAGTTCAGATCGGAGGCTCGAAAGGCTCACCGATGTGATTGCAAAGGGCCAGCTCAATTCAGTTTTTAAATGGCGTTTGAGCCTAGGTCGGAGGCTCAGGGAGCGCACCGACCTGTTGATAGTGGGCCGATCTGTAACACCCCCAATCCGCTCAGGGAATATTACACGCCGTAAACCCTTTCCGCAAGGATCTACCAGGCTAAACGTCCATAAACAACCAAATGCTTGCCCGGCCAGGGTCAAACAATATAATAATACAGACCGTTAAGGTCACTTACACATAAACACACAGACCGATGAGGTCACACAACTCTATCAACAGGACTGACTAACAACATTACCCACACAGGGGTCGAAATACAATACCGCGGAAGACTGAATCAACTCTAACAATACAACTAAACTCTACCAACTCTCAACTCTTGATTAGTATCGCAGCTCGTCATCCCGTTGTGCTAATCCTGTGACTGCTCCCCTGAACCTGCATGTACCTGGACGCAGAACAGACATCCACCCCCCGAATACTCGAGGGTTAGTAAAACTCCACTGTTTTACTAGTGCAAGTATCAAACCATACGAAATGTAACAAGCAAATAGCAACTACGAATTTAATACGTAAATCAATTATCAAAATGTTCCCGAGAAGTTTTAGAATTTCGAACTCAAGTAAGAGATATTTGAAAAGGAACACATCATCTCGGGAATTTTTAAAGCAGAAATTCTTTTGGACCTCGAGTCCCAATTTACAAAACCTTTTCGTAAACATTAGGGCCTTAGCCCGATTCTCGTTTCAAAGCATACTAAATAATATATCATTATGAGTCCGAGATCCATATTTAAAATGTTACCCGAACAATCATCGCTACACGATCATTGTTCGTACACATCATGTACCGAACTCCGAGGCCTCGACGGACCTTACCCGGACCACACACCGCTCGTACACATCATGTACCGAACTCCGAGGCCTCAACGAACCCTACCCGGCCACAACATCGTTCGTACACATCATGTACCGAACTCCGAGGCCTCGCTGACCCTACCCGGATCACACACCTTGTCCGTACACGTCATGTACGGACTCCGCAGGCCTCGCTGACCCTACCTCGGATCACACACTTTGTTCGTACACATCATGTACCGAACTCCGCAGGCCTCGCTGACCCTACCTGGATCACACACTTTGTTCGTACACATCATGTACCGAACTCCAGAGGCCTCGTCAGACCCTACCTGGAACACACACACATCGACACGACACAATTCATAATCATTAAATGTCAAGCCATTCCACATTACACCGAAGAGCATTTGCCTTTTTTTTTTTTGGTCTCATTAACTATTTTTTTCCTCTCTCTATCTTTCACTAAATTTGCTGCAAATCATGTTGACCCTCATTTTCTGCCATAGTATCTCTCTTTCCAAGTTATTCTTTACATCAACACAAAAATGTCTAGCCGGAGAGCACGATCACGACCGTCGGCTGGATCGTCTAGAATCACCGATGACCAAATCAACGAGCTCGTCTCCAAAGTTGCAGCAGCTTCTTCCTGAACTGCATAGCGGACGCTTGGACAAGGTATATATATTTTAGTCTAAGAATGCGTTTTATCCTTTATTTCACTAAAGTACTTAAAAATAACACAAGAGTCGGAAAATACTACTCCCTCCTTCTCACTTGAAGAGGGTATTTTGGAACATAATTTTATTCCACTTGAAGAGGTAATTTCAAAATAAAATTCTCAATAATATCTAAATAAAATTATAAAATATTCCTAACATTCACTAAAATAAAAATTTTTCGTTATATAAATTAAATATTAGTTGATCGAGAAAAGATAAAAAATGCAGGAGAAAAGATGATTTAAAATTAGTTGGACATTTGCTGAAATGATTAAAATTAAGAAGTTGCATCTTAATTAGTTGTGTATACATTCTTTAGTGTAAATATTAAATATGATCAATAGTTTAAAATTTGTATTATGGGTTGGTCATTCAACGGTATATAGGAGATGAAACACAGCTCATTATCACTTCGAATCTTGCCGTTATATATATCTGTTGACGGTAATTTTGGTGTCAACAACTATACGTAATCAAATCTGATATGACGTAAAGAACTTGGATTTATGAATATAAAAACTGGGAAAATATGCGATATAAAGGACTTTTTTATTGATCTAGACCGGTCAGGAATCCGGGTCGGTTCAGCTATTACAAATACTTGGTAATTAATAGTGTTGTCAGGGAATGTTTTTTCGAACCCTTATTCTGTGCCCTATTGGCCCTATTTATAGATGATCTGACACATGATTCCTCACTTCTTGGGGACACTTGTCAGTCTTCAGCTCTGCATGCGCGACAGCTGTCCGGACAGACAGTAATAAATGCGATAACAATAAATGCGATGACTGCCCTACTCAGTATGCCGACATCTGTCCAGCAGCTCTTCTGGCGAAAGTGGACTTTTGACCGGTCCAACCTTTCGGACCGAACCGAAGTTGGACTGAGATTGTCCTGTTAGGGTGGGCTCGGTTCGGCTCTTCATTTGCCCTGGTCGGTCCTTTGGACCATCTCGGTCGTGTAATACCCAGTTATAATTCAGTAATTATCATTCAGTATTTATCATTCAGTAATTGATACTCAGTAATTTCATTCATTATTGATCATTTGTCACTCATATTCAGTCATGGTATTCATCATTCAGAGTAATTGTATCGTGTATCAATCGTCGTTCATCACTAATCTGATTGGAGTTTCGTGCCGTGTTTATCATCATTGTCTTGTTCGTTGCGAGTTGTGCGTGAGGAGTAGCGCACGCTACATACTCCTTTTAGCGTACGCTAATTGGATATAGGTAGCGCACGCTACCACTCAGCTCTAGCGCACGCTAAGGTTACCCTGGCTGCAGTCCAGAAGGTACTGGACTGCAGGTGAGTTATAAGTAGTGCACGCTACGAATGGTAAGTAGCGCGCGCTAGCGGGTTGTAGTAGCGCACGCTATATATGTGGAGTAGCGCGCGCTATAGACAGATCAGGTTGAGTCCAGTGGCTACTGGACTGCACTGGATAAATTCATAGCGCACGCTATGTGTTGTTTTTAGCGTACGCAACCGATTGTATAGCGCACGCTAAATAATGGTTGTAGCGCACGCTATCGAGGTCAGATCAGAGAACAGGCAGTTTCTGGACTCCAGTACTGGGCATCGAATTATTCGTTAGCGCACGCTAACTATGGATTTAACGTACGCTAGTAGTATGGCCGTAGCGCACGCTACAAATGGTAAGTAGCGCGCGCTACCGTGTTCGGACAGTGGGTACCGGACTACCCAAATTACTCGTTAGCGCACGCTATGCATGGCTAGCGCACGCTAACCTCGGACTGACTATAAATCGACGCTTTAGTCAGAGTTCGTCATTTATTCATCTCATTTCATTCCTTCGGTAATTTTGGGCGATTTCGAGCGATTCGGAGAGGATTCTTCGAGGTGTAATCATCAATCATCATCTTCAAGCTCATCTTTCGGATTAATCATCATTTCATCATCTTCATCTCATCGAATCAAAGGTATTAATCTCTTGGATCTAGAATTTGGATTTTGGGTTTTTCCTTCCGATTTCTTCGTAAGCTTGGATTATCATTGGAATATGTTAGTTATGGATTATCTAACTTGGATAAATATATTCCTACGGATTTAATGGTTATTTTCGGAATTATTTCAAGAACCCTTGGGGTTGACTTCGGTTAATTGGGGATTTTCCGATTGATGTTGTTGTAATCATGAATTATGGATTCCTAATGGATTATTGGTATCCTTGAAAGTGTTTTGATGGTTTGAAATACTCATCTTGGAGCTGGTTTCGATATATTCGAGTTCGGATATTGTTGTATCGACGTTTGGGTCGGTTATGATCGTATTTGATTCGTGTATTGATCGGTTGTTGGTAATTATTGTTGTTCAAGGTTGTTCGAGCGACCGACATTTCATTTAGGACGTTGTTCGTGGAAGGACATTCTTCATCAGTATTGAGTAAGTTAATTCTTACTCGGTTAAAAGGATATTCATTCCTTTTGTTGTTGTTCATTCATAATCGTAACTCATTCATCATTGTATTAATCGTATCAAAACTTGTCATTGTCAATTAATCACCTCAGTCATAATGAGCAGCGGTTCGATCATTTCATTGAGCTATCATTCATTTCACCATCATTTAATCTTGGTGAGTCATTATTCATTTTCGTTGTCACTTTTGTCATATTGTGGCATTCCGGGTCATACTGGCGTGCCGGTTGGTATGTGTAGGATTTTCATGTCGGGCACATTATAGTCGTGTGTTGGTTGGTGGCCTCACATTGGACTGTGCACACGAGTTGATGGCTTCGTGAGACTGATTAGGTACAAGACCACGCGTGTATTTGATCGATACTCGTTGGTGGCTTGTGCACGGACACATTTCCATCCCGGACGTAGGGTGGCGCCATTCCTTTGAGCCGTACTGATAGTCGATCCATATAGCATGTTTGATTGCGTATGTTTCGACAGGATAATTCATAATATCAGATATATCATGATTGTGTATTTTCAACCCTTGAAGATTGTTGTTCTGTGTAACTGACCCCGTTGGGGATCTGCTTTGTCATGGCAAGGCTAAGGCACGGGGAGAGTACGGTGACGGCGAGGAGTCCCAGTGATACTAGTAGGGGCCCCCAGTCTTTTCAGTCATTATGTTTCTTTTATTTATTCCGCTGCAGACATTCCGTTTGAATATTCATTTCACTCATTGTTGTATATTTTATCTCCATATAAAATATACTTGTATTGATATCATCACAGGTGTGTTGTATAAAACTCCTCATCGGAGTAATTGATGTTGTAATGTGGTTCGGTACTACATTTACCTGTGTAATTCATTCATTTTCATTCGCCTGGTGGGTCCCAGTGGAGGGTCCACGGCACTGTAATATCCGCCTAGTTTGGGGTGTTACAGAGTTGGTATCGGAGCGTGGTTTTGAATACTACCCTCCAAGTCACGTCTCATTTGAAATCATCGTCATCGGACTAGTATCATTGGACTTTCGTGTTACGTGTGACCTGTGCAAATGCCGAGCCAATCAGACCAAGAACTGTAAGATTTCTAATGCCATGGTATAATTTCTGGCATTAATCATTCATTCATAATTCATCAGTTAACAATCCTCAATCATTTGACATTTTGACCAAGACGGTCAGGTTAACTCATTAATCACTCAATTCATTTCGTTATTCAGTTGTTGATCAGGAAGATCAAATCATTAATCTTGTTAACTCATTCAAGATAATCATTTCAGTAACTTCATCAGATAATCATGTCACGTCAACTAATCATTCATGTAATCGCTGTATTTGAGCGCGTATGCTCATTTTCATCATTTCATAATATAATCATAATGTGATACTCATGCGAGATATATAATCATCATATGACTTTCCACTTCAGTATGGAAAGGGCTGGCAGAGGACGTGGAGGATGAGGCCGTGGAGCGGGCCGAATCCCGAGAACTCGTTCGAATACACGTGCAAATGCCAGGAATAATGTTAATTCATCAAGCGGCCGACGCCACTCATTCACCTGGACACGATCATTCAGCTTGGGAGTCGTACCGAGGACACGGCTCGGTCAGGGTGTCCGGGTTGACCCACTCGCATTTATGCGGGCATGATGGCCCAAATGACCCGGATGGCTCGATTGATGGAGACGATGCATAACTCCGTCAATCAAAATCAGCGAGCTCCTCCGCCGCCACCTCGCAGGCAAGAGAGGGGTGTAAGCAATATCATTAGCGATATCTCTACTTGGCGACCACCTACCTTTGAGGGCTCATCTGAGCCGGCGGATATTGTCCATTGGCTTGAGCATTTTGAGAAGTTATTTGCTATGGTGGATTGCCCTGAAGGGCATAAAGTTTCAGTTGCGGCTTACTATCTCGGTAAGAGCGCTCATTCATGGTGGTTATCGTTGAAGCCCACAGACGATCATTATGTACTTGGGATCAGTTCAAGACTCTCATGATGGAGAGGTACTATCCGGCCCCACTCAGGGAGGCCAAGTTGTCGGAATTACTCACTCCCGACCTTTCGGCGGATGATGATGTTCTCGCCATCGCCGAAAAATTTCAGGAACTTCTTCCGTTCGCCTCATCTATCATTCACTCAGAAGCGGACAAGATCAAGTATTTGAGAAGAGGTGAAACCCCGTATGAGACTTCGATTTGCTTAATCATAACTGTACCACTCGCCGAGTTCATTGAGAAAGCTCTCACTTACGAGCTTACGGCTAAGGAAATTGCTAAGCGGCAACCTTAAATGCGCTAGTAAGAAGTCCAAGAACGTAATCGGTCGGCGGGAGTCGTGCCACTTTCAAGAAACCACGTGCGGGCTCTACTTTTACGAGCGACCCCCACGGCGTCTAAACCCGCGGAATCTCGATCGCGGCGGCGATTCGGCCATCACCTTTTTCAAGCTGGAGAACAGGGTCATTTCGGCACCAAATGTCCGCGATGCATCACGTGCCACAATCGTGGGATTGCTGGGCATAGGGCCCGTTTTTGCCATAGGGACTCTAAACCCACTCCGGCGTCATCTCAAGCCCCTGTGTCATTCGGTGCGTAATCGGGCCACTCGGTCAGCGTCGTTCAAGGCAGCGAGAGCTAAAGCGGAACCAGAGCTATCGAGACGGAGCGTCGGTTCGGGGCCGGAAGCCCCGAATTTATGAGATGAAGAAGACCGATGATCCCGAGGCCCGAATGATCTCAGGTACACTCGATATTCTATCTCAACCTGTGTGTACCCTTTTTGATACTGGTGCATCTCATTCATTCATTTCCGAGTCATGTTTGAGTAGACTACATCTGGGTAGTGCTACTAGTTGTGAGCCTTATGTCATTGGCCTACCTGATGGTAGACGAATTATCGGTAACCGTGAGATTCAGAATTGTCCGATTCAGTTTCATGGTCGTGTATGGCCAGCGGACCTAATCGTAGTAGATTTGCCGAGGGACGACGTCATCTTGGGTATTGATTGGATGGATCGTCATGATGCCATCATTAGTGTCCGAAAGCGTTTGGTCACTATCATTTCAGACGATGGAGTCGAATGTGTGTTTCAGGGAGGTAATCCCTACTGCTCGTAAAGTCATTAATTTGATGAAAGCAGTAAGGTTACTCAATCAGGGATGTGTCGGTTATTGGTGCTATATGGCCAAAACCGAGAAATCATCAGTAATGTTAACGGATATTCCGGTGGTGAGGGAATATGCCGATGTTTTTCCAGACGAGTTACCTGGTTTGCCTCCACAGAGGGATGTGGAATTCACGATTGAGTTGGAGCCTGGTACGTCCCCGATATCGAAGGCACCGTCAGGATGGCCCCAGACCGAAATGCAGAATTAAAGAACCAACTTGAGGAGTTGTTCGAGAAAGGTTATATCCGACCAAGTGCGTCCCGTGGGGAGCACCGGTGTTGTTTGTCAAGAAGAAGGATGGTTCATTCCGCTTATGTATTGATTATCGGGAGTTGAACAGGTGACGATCAAGAATAAGTATCCCTTACCCCGTATTGATGATCTCTTAGATCAACTTCAGGAGCTTCAGTATTTTCCAAGATCGACTTAAGATCTGGATATCATCGATTCGGATTCGAGAGTCGGATATCGCGAGGACGGCGTTTGAACACGCTATGGTCATTATGAGTTTGTGGTTATGCCGTTCGGATTGACTAATGCACTGCGGTATTCATGGAGTTAATAAATCGGGTCTTCATCGACTTTTGGATCGGTTTGTTGTTGTCTTCATCGATGACATTTTGATTTATTCTCGTGACCGGGAGGAACACGAGTTTCACCTTCATCAAGTGCTCGACGTGTTGAGACGAGAACAACTTTTGGGAAGTTTTCCAAATGTGAGTTACGGATGTCCGGTGACTTTTCTCGGACATGTAATTTCATCGACGGAGTTCGTGTCGATCCTCGTAAGACGGAGGCTATTCGGGATTGGCTACCCCGAAGAACGTTAAGGAAATCCAAGTTTTACGGGATTAGCGGGTTATTATCGGCGGTTTGTGGAAGGATTTTCTAGAATCGCTCAACCCTTAACGAACCTTTTGCGGAAGGATAAGAAATACACGTGGTCGATGCGTGTCAACGGAGTTTTGAGGAACTCAAGAGCCGGTTAATGTCGGCTGTACTTTCCTTGCCGCGAGGGACGGAAGGATTTGTGGTCTATAGTGATGCGTCGGACGGGGTCTCGGATGTGTACTCATGCGAGCAGGAAGGTTATTGCCTATGCTTCACGGCAATTGAGACCTTACGAGGTTAATTATCCGACCCACGACACGGAGCTAGCGGCCGTGGTGTTCGCTTTGAAAATTTGGCGTCATTATCTTTATGGCGTTACACATCGAATATTCACCGATCATAAGAGCTTAAAGTATATATTTACTCAGAAGGAGTTAAATATGCGTCAGAGACGGTGGTTGGAATTAATCAAAGATTATGATATCGAGATCCTCTACCACCCGGGCAAGGCGAACGTTGTCGCCGACGCCTTGAGTCGTAAGTCCGTTCAGGAGCAGATACTTGCCCGTTTAACGATTCGAAGGAGCTTGGCGAGAATTCCTTAGACCCGAGATCTAGGTCTGGCTTCAGCGAGTTCAGGGGCAGCTTTGTATGTTCGAGATTTCATCGTCACTCGAGGAGGAAATCCGAGAGAATCAGGGTTCGGATCCATCATTGTTGAGCATCCGAGAGGATGTGGCTCAGGGGAAAGCCCCTGGATTTGTGGTCCACGAGGATGGACTTTTGAGGTTTAAGAATCGGTTGTGCGTACCGGCGAATGACGAGTTGAAAAACTCGATTTTGAAGGAAGCTCATGCTACCCCTTATTCTGTGCATCCGGGGTCTAGCAAGATGTACAAGGACTTGAAACAAAATTACTGGTGGAGTAATATGAAGCGAGAAGTCGCCGAATTTGTTTCGAGATGCTTAACCTGTCAACAAGTTAAGATTGAACATCAGCGACCGGCGGGTATGCTGAAACCCCTTCCTATTCCCGAGTGGAAGTGGAAAGACATTTCTATGGATTTCATCACGAGTTTGCCGACGAGTCGTCGTGGCATGAATACGATCTGGGTGATCGTGGACCGCTTAAGTAAATCAGCTCATTTCCTTGAGATCAAGGAAACGTGGGGTCCCGAGAGACTTGCTCAACTGTTCATCAAAGAGATAGTCAGACTTCACGGTACTCCTAAAAGTATCGTTTCCGATCGTGACGGACGGTTTGTGTCCCATTTTTGGAAATCAGTTCATCGTGCTATGGGAACTCAGCTTAATCTCGCAAGCTTTTCATCCTCAGTCCGACGGACAATCAGAGAGGACTATTCAGACCTTAGAGGACATGTTGAGGGCATGCGTCCTCGATTGGAAAGACGATTGGGAAGCCCAACTACCATTGATCGAGTTCACGTATAATAATAGTTGGCATGCTTCGATTAATATGGCACCTTACGAGGCCTTGTACGGTCGTCATTGTCGATCTCCTTTGTGTTGGGACGACCTATCAGAATCATTGGGCACCGAGCCCGATATGCTTATAGCCGCCCGTGAGAAGGTAGCTTTGATCAGGAGTCGTTTGTTGACCGCTCAGAGTCGACAGAAATCATACGCAGATAACCGTCGTCGACCATTAGAGTTCGAGGCTGGCGACCATGTGTTGGTCAAGGTATCCCCGAGTCGTGGTATCTTCCGTTTTGGGAAGAGGGGAAAGTTGAGTCCGAGATTCATTGGACCGTTTGATATTTTGGATCGAGTAGGCGAGTTAGCTTATCGATTGGCTTTACCTCCGGCGTTGAGCCGAATTCATAATGTGTTTCACGTCTCTCAGTTGCGGAAGTATGTTGCCGACCCGAGTCACATACTTCAGTTCGACGAAATCGAGATCGCCGACGATCATTCATATGAGGAACGTCCTATACGAGTTTTAGAGCGGCGAATCAAACAGTTGAGGAATAAGACGATTCCTTTGGTTAAAATTCAGTGGTCTAGACACGGAGTCGAAGAGGCTACTTGGGAAACCGAGGATAGTATGCGGGAGAGTTATCCCGAGTTGTTTGACCCTTAGTTTCGGGGACGAAACTCTTTTAAGGGGGGGTGTATGTAATACCCAGTTATAATTCAGTAATTATCATTCAGTATTTATCATTCAGTAATTGATACTCAGTAATTTCATTCATTATTGATCATTTGTCACTCATATTCAGTCATGGTATTCATCATTCAGAGTAATTGTATCGTGTATCAATCGTCGTTCATCACTAATCTGATTGGAGTTTCGTGCCGTGTTTATCATCATTGTCTTGTTCGTTGCGAACTGTGCGTGAGGAGTAGCGCACGCTACATACTCCTTTTAGCGTACGCTAATTGGATATAGGTAGCGCACGCTACCACGCAGCTCTAGCGCACGCTAAGGTTACCCTGGCTGCAGTCCAGAAGGTACTGGACTGCAGGTGAGTTATAAGTAGCGCACGCTACGAATGGTAAGTAGCGCGCGCTAGCGGGTTGTAGTAGCGCACGCTATATATGTGGAGTAGCGCGCGCTATAGACAGATCAGGTTGAGTCCAGTGGCTCTTTGGTGCCGAATAAATTCATAGCGCACGCTATGTGTTGTTTTTAGCGTCTGCATCGATTGTATAGCGCACGCTAAATAATGGTTGTAGCGCACGCTATCGAGGTCGAATCGAGAACAGGCGGTTCTGGACTCGATCTCGGGCATCGAATTATTCGTTAGCGCACGCTAACTATGGATTTAACGACGCTAGTAGTATGGCCGTAGCGCACGCTACTAATGGTAAGTAGCGCGCGCTACCGTGTTCGGACAGTGGGTACTGGACTACCCAAATTACTCGTTAGCGCACGCTATGCACAAGGGCTAGCGCACGCTAACACAGGTGACTATAAATTGGGCAGTTTAGTCGAGTTCGTCATTTATTCATCTCATTTCATTCCTTCGGTAATTTTGGCGATTTGAGCGATTCGGAGAGGATTCTTCGAGGTGTAATCATCAATCATCATCTTCAAGCTCATCTTTCGGATTAATCATCATTTCATCATCTTCATCTCATCGAATCAAAGGTATTAATCTCTTGGATCTAGAATTTCGGATTTTTGGGTTTTTCCTTCCGATTTCTTCGTGTAAGCTTGGATTATCATTGGAATATGTTAGTTATGGATTATCTAACTTGGATAAATATATTCCTACGGATTTAATGGTTATTTTCGGAATTATTTCAAGAACCCTTGGGGTTGACTTCGGTTAATTGGGGATTTTCCGATTGATGTTGTAATCATGAATTATGGATTCCTAATGGATTATTGGTATCCTTGAAAGTGTTTTGATGGTTTGAAATACTCATCTTGGAGTTGGTTTCGATATATTCGAGTTCGGATATTGTTGTATCGACGTTTGGGTCGGTTATGATCGTATTTGATTCGTGTATTGATCGGTTGTTGGTAATTATTGTTGTTCAAGGTTGTTCGAGCGACCGACATTTCATTTAGGACGTTGTTCGTGGAAGGACATTCTTCATCGGTATTGAGTAAGTTAATTCTTACTCGGTTAAAAGGATATTCATTCCTTTTGTTTTTGTTCATTCATAATCGTAACTCATTCATCATTGTATTAATCGTATCAAAACTTGTCATTGTCAATTAATCACCTCAGTCATAAGGAACGACGGTTCCGATCATTTCATTGAGCTATCATTCATTTCACCATCATTTAATCTTGGTGAGTCATTATTCATTTTCGTTGTCACTTTTGTCATATTGTGGCATTCCGGTCATCTTGGCGTGCAGTTGGTATGTGTAGGATTTTCATGTCGGGCACATTATAGTCGTGTGTTGGTTGGTGGCCTCACATTGGACTGTGCACACGAGTTGATGGCTTCGTGAGACTGATTAGGTACAAGACCACGCGTGTATTTGATCGATACTCGTTGGTGGCTTGTGCACGGACACATTTCCATCCCGGACGTAGTGTGGCGCCATTCCTTTGAGCCGTACTGATAGTCGATCCATATAGCATGTTTGATTGCGTATGTTTCGACAGGATAATTCATAATATCAGATATATCATGATTGTGTATTTTCAACCCTTGAAGATTGTTGTTACGTATGGCGGCCGTTGGGGATCTTGCTTTTAGTCATGGCAAGGCTAAGGCACGGGAGAGCACGGTGACGGCGAGAGTCAGTGATACTAGTAGGGGCCCCAGTCTTTTCGATCATTATGTTTCTTTTATTTATTCCGCCGAGACATTCCGTTTGAATATTCATTTCACTCATTGTTGTATATTTTATCTCCATATAAAATATACTTGTATTGATATCATCACAGGTGTGTTGTATAAAACTCCTCATCGGAGTAATTGATGTTGTAATGTGGTTCGGTACTACATTTACCTGTGTAATTCATTCATTTTCATTCGCCTGGTGGGTCCCAGTCGGGGGTCCACGGCACTGTAATATCCGCCTAGTTTGGGGTGTTACAGGTCGGATCTTCTTCGACCCCGAACGACTCCAAACCGAATTCGGATGCGGGTCGGTTTTCCATCTGGATCGGTCTCCTTCTGGCGACACGTGTCAGCTGACGAATCCGATACCAACAATGGCCTCCAAGGTCAAGGTCGGTCGAACCGGCGTTGGACTTACCCCAGGGGATCGGACAGGGACGAGTTGTTTCTTCTTTGGGCGCGTGGGCACGTGGGCGCGTGAGCTGTCTCAACCGTCTTTCATTGCCTCATTAATTGCCGAGGATGCGTGTCCTTTCGTATCACACGTGTCGCCTTCTCATTGGCAGCTACTGAATTCGAAACGGTGGAAGTTGAGGAGTCGCGACTTTCCAGAATTCTCCGCCTATATATACCTTGCCTTCGCCTTATTTCTCACTTTTTCGATTTTGAGAGAGCCGTCCATCCTCTGAGAGAAAAAGCAAGAGAAATCACCAATTTGGACCGAGTAAGATTTCTGGGTTGTCTCAAAGCCTTTTTTACGAGCGAGTGAGATTTTGGGGCTGTCTCAACGCCTTCTTCACAAGCGAGTAGGATTTCTGTTCGGCTTCATCAAGGTAAACCTTTTTCTTTCTTTCAAGCATGTCCTCTTCTCAAACCGAACCTCTCTCCGAGCCGTCTCCGGACCGAACCGGGGTAGTCGATCTAGACTTGAGGCCTACCCCTACACTGGATGCTGCACGGTCTAGCGAAGAGACCGAGTACGAAGTCTACTCGGAGGAAACCTCTGACGAGGAAAACGCGGAGGCTGAGGAAGCGCAGCCCCTTCAGACGATCCCCCGATCCTTGCGTAGGGGAGGTGTGGCCGGTTCTTCTGCACAACCCAGCACCAGTGGCCGGGTCCTCGATACGCCGATGGGGTGGTGGTGCCGGCCGGCTCTCGTTCTTCCACAACCCTCTAATTTCAAATCGGCCCAGATCCCGAGCACACTGAAGGACGGGGATCTGATGAAGTTCAAGATCGATTACCGGATCCCTCGATCGGTGCATTTCTTTGCACCCTATCCGGAGGAAAGGCCACACTGTCCACCCTGCGGCTGCACGGCCGTTCATTCCAGGGCTCTGTACGCCGGCCTGCGCTTCCCCCTGCCTCGGTGTGTCACGGAGATATTGCGCAAACTCCGTATCCCGGTCGTCCAGGTCCACCCAAATTCCTGGGCTCGTCTGCTCGGGTTCTTCGCCCTGTTCGGCTCGCAAGGTTTTCCGGCACCGACCTGGGAGGAGTTTAACAGTCTCTACCTCTGGCGAGCCTCGAATGGGAAGGATTCCGGGTGGTTCTACATGTCGGTCCGGTCGGGCCCCTTCAAGGTAAGGGGAAAACTATCGCGGCTGAGGGATCGGTTGCCCGGGGGCGTGAGCCGGAGTTCGAGACAGATCGTTCCCACTTTCTGCCAGACCATCCGGTCCGAACCGAGCTGTGTGACAACATGTCCGGTCGGAGGCCGGACTGGTTTTTGGACTATGTTCGGGTCATTACGCCTGACAAGGCAAAGCTGGATTCAGTGCCGTCGGCGGTTTTGGATGCTCGGGATGTTCCAGTGCGGGCCTGGACTCCTCAACATGAGCTGTTGACTAATGACATGGACCCGCCCGAGCAGGTGGTATTCGGGGCGGCCAACCTTGGGATCGCTCTCAACACGGTGGTCGAGAGATAGTCTGGAGGTCGAGCTCAAAAGGGTCAGCGAGCTCTTGGCCACCGAGCGAAAGGAAACGGTCTCCCTAGCAAAGAAATCGGATGAGCGGGATAAAGAGATTACCAAACCGCATGAACGGGTCCGAACAGAGCATCTTGATCGATCGCGATCTCCGTCGTGCCCAGGAAGCTCGTGTCGCGGCGGAGGCGGCCAGGGACGAGGCTCGATCGGGTAAGAAGCTCGGTGTTCAAGAGTATCAAGAGTCGAGCCGATTCAGTATATCAACTGCTCCTACATGGTTGCTTTTGAGGAAGCCGTCCAATCTTGAAGGATGGGAACCCAGTTGAATTTTTGGAGGCTCGGCTGCTTGAGCTAAAGAAGGCGTTCAGCTCGACACCTGCTGCTGAGGAGGTCGATCAGAGCGATGAGGAAGGGTCTGAGGCCGACCAGGATGGGGATGATGCCGAGGCCGACCAGAAGACCTTGCAAGAGGTGGCAAAAGGGGCTGAGGATTCGACCCCAGCTCCGGACGAAGTCATCACCCTTGACCCGGATGAGCCGTCTGTTGTGTTCAGGACGGATGAAGATGCTCAGAGCCAGGCCCCAAACGTCCCGATCGAATCTGAGAACCGCATAATAGTTCCTTGAAAAATACTTGTAATTTTTTTTGCTGTTTTTTGTTTTTTTCCTTTACTGAATGTAATCCTCCTGGAATGAATGAATGAAGTTTCTTTTGTTCAACTGTTTGCCTCTTTTATTTCTGGTCGGGTTGGTCCGATCTTGACTGCTTTAGTTGTTTTTGTTTTCGCAAGAAATTTGTTACAAACACAAGGATTTTGTAGAAATTGGGCTGTTTTACCCTAGTCAAAGTGACATTGCAGTTCAGATCGGAGGCTCGAAAGGCTCACCGATGTGATTGCAAAGGGCCAGCTCAATTCAGTTTTTAAATGGCGTTTGAGCCTAGGTTGGAGGCTCAGGGAGCGCACCGACCTGTTGATAGTGGGCCGATCTGTAACACCCCCAATCCGCTCAGGGAATATTACACGCCGTAAACCCTTTCCGCAAGGATCTACCAGGCTAAACGTCCATAAACAACCAAATGCTTGCCCGGCCAGGGTCAAACAATATAATAATACAGACCGTTAAGGTCACTTACACATAAACACACGGGCCAGATGAGGTCACACAACTCTATCAACAGATCGATCGACAACATTACCCACACAGGGGTCGAAATACAATACCGCGGAAGACTGAATCAACTCTAACAATACAACTAAACTCTACCAACTCTCAACTCTTGATTAGTATCGCAGCTCATCATCCCGTTGTGCTAATCCTGTTGCTCCCTCGAACTCTGCATGTACAGGCCTTGACGCAGGACATCCACCCCGAATACTCGAGGGTTAGTAAAACTCCACTGTTTTACTAGTGCAAGTATCAAACCATACGAAATGTAACAAGCAAATAGCAACTACGAATTTAATACGTAAATCAATTATCAAAATGTTCCCGAGAAGTTTTAGAATTTCGAACTCAAGTAAGAGATATTTGAAAAGGAACACATCATCTCGGGGATTTTTAAAGCAGAAATTCTTTTGGACCTCGAGTCCCAATTTACAAAACCTTTTCGTAAACATTAGGGCCTTAGCCCGATTCTCGTTTCAAAGTATACTAAATAATATATCATTATGAGTCCGAGATCCATATTTAAAATGTTACCCGAACAATCACTCCTACATGATCATTGTTCGTACACATCATGTACCGAACTACGGAGGCCTCGACGGACCTTACCCGGACCACACACACTGTTCGTACACATCATGTACCGAACTCCGGAGGCCTCAACGAACCCTACCCGGCCACAACATCGTTCGTACACATCATGTACCGAACTCCGGAGGCCTCGTCAGACCCTACCTGGATCACACACCTTGTCCGTACACGTCATGTACCGGACTCCAGAGGCCTCGTCAGACCCTACCTGGATCACACACTTTGTTCATACACATCATGTACCGAACTCCAGAGGCCTCGTCAGACCCTACCTGGATCACACACTTTGTTCGTACACATCATGTATCGAACTCCAGAGGCCTCGTCAGACCCTACCTGGAACACACACACATCGACACGACACAATTCATAATCATTAAATGTCAAGCCATTCCAAATTACACCGAAATGTACAATCAAGTATGTAAACCAAACAACACAAACATCATGATCATCACAACGACTCTTAACCAACATAACACACATTCGGTACACAATACATTGAACAAACACGTGTACAACCATCTCATATGTACATCGCAATCCTGCACAAATG
Organism: Orobanche coerulescens; assembly: GCA_033398695.1. NCBI lineage: Eukaryota > Viridiplantae > Streptophyta > Magnoliopsida > Lamiales > Orobanchaceae > Orobanche > Orobanche coerulescens. The sequence continues at coordinate 562,401 of JAWKAU010000065.1, forward strand.
GCACAACGCCTAACACGTATACCAATATATCACTATTATCACAAAGCCTTCAAATTTCGGAAAACACAACCAACTCAAACGGAACATATTTACGAAGGCAAGTAAAATCGTCATACATATCATACGTAATTACTAGTCGCAAGATACAAGTCGTATAATAAGATACTTGCCTTAATAACCGCTACCAAACGCTCCGAAGAACACGGTTCGACCGGGAAGCTCGGACCCCGAGGAAGACAATGAACGGAAGGGTCCCGACTCGAGTTCTTCACAAGAATTCGACCCTAACAACATAAATTCAATACATCATCGATCATACGAGGAAGAATAATCGTAGAACGCTCGAATCCTCTTTGCGACATTTTATCGAACACCTTCAGGGCGTCGATAAGATACTCAATAAAACGACGAATCCTCGGCGATTCAACCGAGGAACAGCAAGGAATTCGACATAATATTGTCTAATAATCATAAATACATCATTATTCTGAGTTAAAACGAATTAAACGGACAAATCGAACAAAATTCCCAAAACTAGATTTTAAGAAAACTTGCCTTGATTCGCTGGATTGAAGGATGTTACGTGATGATCAATTGATGTTATGAACTCCAAAACTTCGTGGATTCATAGTATAACAACATGTCTTCGACTCCCCAAAGACTCCGGCCCGCGGACAGAAGGATAGGAAATGAAATGAGTGAAAAAAACGACTGCTCGGCCATATTTATAGGCTGCCGGACACGGCATGACAAGCGGCCCCAGAGGCGCCGTGTGTCTCGGCCGTGTCTCGGCAGTGCCGATCTGGCCGACCGGCGCAGACACGGCGCATGATAGGGCCGTTTTGTGGCCGTGTTGCACAGTGCAGGCAGGCCCCTGAGCATGCCGAAAATTACGTCCGAACGACCCGAAACCCGAACACGAATACGAATCGGGTTACTTACGAAGTACTCGCAAAGACGAATCTAAGAGATAATAGAACACACGATTCCGACCACCCGAAGGCTCGGAATTCGACAACGGAAGTAATTACCCAAAACTTTGGGAAATTACGAAAATGGCCCAAAACGTCCGAAAATCACGATACGCGATCGAAACACCAAACCAAAGCTCACAACATGAATAATAACATTAAATGAACTTACGAGAAACTCGAAACAACAGTTTTGGACGAGATTCGCAAGAATCGAACTCAAGTGCGGAAAAGTCGCTAAAAATCTCGGAACTCAACAAAACGATACCGAAACGAACTCGGATGACAAAAAGTGCAGAATTAATCATTCTCGAAATGATGAAACGGTCATGAGTGAGTCGTCAAAACGGACTCCGGCCGAAAATGAAATTTACCGAAAATCGAAAATTGCGGATATTACATTCTACCCTCCTTAAAAGAAGTTTCGTCCCGAAACTTAAAACAAGTAGGGAGAAGCAATATCCCGCCAGGAAAACTCAACAAGATACGCAAGGAAACACGTAACTTACGCCCATCGGCGAAACATTACAAGCAACGCAAAGGAATATACGGCGTGAAAACACGCTCCACGACGACCAACACAACGTCGCCAGTAGAGACATAATAAAATCCACAAGTGACAAGCATCATCAAACAGATAGTACAATCAAGCCGATCATCCGAACAGTCATAAAACACAACGAACTAAAATCAATACGATTGACCAACCCAACGGTTCATCAATCAAAACGCGAGCCAAACGCTGAACAAATACGGAATTCCACCGCCTAAGGGTTGGAAGATCGAAAACGAGACTACTTTCCCGAACTTAAGGGAATTACGAAGGAGTCTGAACGTTCAACAATAACGAAATGAGATCAACAAAAACCGAACAATCAATGATCAACCACAACGATCGAGTCAACAAAAATCGAATAATCATGCTCGGATCACGAAGAACAATAAGGTTCAACCGATAAACTCCGAAGTTCACATCTCGACTCAAGACAAAACATGATCCGGTAAAAACAACAAGATGCGCACTCACATAAGATCCACAGGAAAGGGAATAGCAATTGAAAAGTCATAACGACAAACGAGTTATTCCGAAACAATACCACCCTCGTTCGATCAACAAAAGCAAGGGATAGGGAAAGTTCAAAAAATGTCAACGAACATAAACGAGTCGACAGAGTCGAAAATACAGAAGTTCCAAATCCGATCCACTTCGATTAAAAGAACTAGTAGAATCAAAAGATGTTACTTCCGAACAAGGTTCACAAGAATCGAACCGAACTCGGAAAAGTCACAGCGATAACCAGAGCGACCCAAAACAAGATCACAGCTCGTTCGAACGATGAAACCGAAATACAGAACAAGTTCAGACAGTATCAACGAACACGAGCGAATCGATAGACTTGAGAAAGAGGAAATGAAGAAGTCCAAAAACAATACGGGTATTACATTCGACCTCTTATAAAAGAAGGTCGTCCCCGCTACTCACAATAACGAAATCAAGGAGACGACACAACAGGCAATCGACAGAAACATCCTTCAAAGGCCTCTCAAAGCCGATTCTGATATCTGTGCTGAAGCGCGGACTCCGAAAGTCTCGGTAGCCAATTCGCAAAACTGAATTCGGTGTCCCTCGAGTCCACACTCGAAATGTGTTACTGACGAGAAGGACAAATTGCACGTACATGTCCCGGCACATCACGGTTGAAACGCCTCGACTCGGCATACCGAAAATACAAATGCTAGATACAATGGGGCATAACGTTGTAAAACAACAAAGCGGAGATGTCAACTCCGCACAACGAAGAATCATAACACATACCGTATACAACGATTATCATCGTAAAGTAATACACACACAAACACTACAGCAACGCCGGTATCGTTCGGCGACCTCAACGGTCCGAACAATAACCAGCACATAATTACAAACATCATGAAACAATCACACATGTACACAAACGTACAAACCTAAGCTTTAGCAGCTCACACAGGTGCGATAACACGCAAGCCACCATGAAATGGCAACATTAAAGATCGTCATCACACCTCCCACAAAGGGCTAACAAAACATATGCATGGCGAACGACTCAACGTTCACACCACCAATTCCATCATACTCGGGAGCTAACATTCTAACAATAATGTGAATATCATACACACATTCCTGGACTACAAACAGGAATGATAGGTTTTAAAAACGAAAACCACCTTTTGGAAACAGTTTGGAAACGCCAGTTGATCTTGAGTATCATTTTACAAAAAGTTGAACAAACCTCATTTTCGAGACCTTGAAAGTCATCTTGCGTTTGAACAAAAATGAGGACACCTTCTCTTAGTGAAAAACTTTCAGAATATTCGACCCTCGGGTCTAAGTAAAAGTGTTTATAAAACATTGAAAATATCTCAAAACATTTTGGGTCCTCGAGGTAGAAGAATTTTGAAACATATTGTGGCACCTTGGATGTACCACGAGAGAATAATTCATTTTAAAAGTACGTCTCGAAATTTATTTTCTAAGATACTCAAGGTTTTTAAAGATAATTCAATGGGCTAGAATGCCCAAAAACTCTAGGTAATTACACAAAATATTATAGCGCCGTGGGTCCCGCGCCGGAACTCACCAAGCTAAAAACCATTTACAACGTTAAAAAGGCCGATGACGGTAATATTTCAAAAACTCACAAAAGCAATTTACAAAATACTAAGTATCGTCACAAGAATTTTGCCAAAACGTTCAAGGCCATAACGCCAAAAACTCGGTTAAAGGAATCGGTTTTCGAAATCAAACTCAATTAGCAAAAGGTCGAAAGCCATTTGAAAGAACTCACGCAGCGGAAAAAAAAAATACAGTCCAACATGCACAATCCAATTAAATACGGCTCACAGCATCTAGTTTAAACATATAACAAAACCGTTCCTCGGAGTTTCTCACGAACTCAATCGTCGATACCTTATTCGAAACCCAACTAGGTTCTCAATTTTCACACTATACCACCCCTCACAGTGGTTCAAAGGTAAAACAACAATAGGCCCAGTTTTATACATATATTATATGTCACACGTATTAAATACAACTATATTCACAACACCGTGCAAATAAAATTATGCACCGCAATTAACTCATTTAGATACAATCATGATACACAGGTACTTCGCATAAAAGAGGAGACTTACGTCCACAGGCCGCACGGAGATGACGGTCGCCCACGATACTAATCTCATCCGACAACATATCCAACGCGTTGTGACTACGCACAACTCAACTTGTCACCTGACGACTCGAACGACAAGACAACACATTACTCGACAAATCACGACTCGACTCGACCCAACAGCCTAGGTTTCCGCAACCTAAGCTCTGATACCATAAATGTAACACCCCCAATCCGCTCAGGGAATATTACACGCCGTAAACCCTTTCCGCAAGGATCTACCAGGCTAAACGTCCATAAACAACCAAATGCTTGCCCGGCCAGGGTCAAACAATATAATAATACAGACCGTTAAGGTCACTTACACATAAACACACAGACCGATGAGGTCACACAACTCTATCAACAGGACTGACTAACAACATTACCCACACAGGGGTCGAAATACAATACCGAGGAAGACTGAATCAACTCTAACAATACAATTAAACTCTACCAACTCTCAACTCTTGATTAGTATCGCAGCTCGTCATCCCGTTGTGCTAATCCTGTGTCGCTCCCCGAACTCGCATGTACACGGGCCGAGCAGACATCCACCCCCCGAATACTCGGGGGTTAGTAAAACTCCACTGTTTTACTAGTGCAAGTATCAAACCACGAAATGTAACAAGCAAATAGCAACTACGAATTTAATACGTAAATCAATTATCAAAATGTTCCCGAGAAGTTTTAGAATTTCGAACTCAAGTAAGAGATATTTGAAAAGGAACACATCATCTCGGGGATTTTTAAAGCAGAAATTCTTTTGGACCTCGAGTCCCAATTTACAAAACCTTTTCGTAAACATTAGGGCCTTAGCCCGATTCTCGTTTCAAAGCATACTAAATAATATATCATTATGAGTCCGAGATCCATATTTAAAATGTTACCCGAACAATCATTGCTACACGATCATTGTTCGTACACATCATGTAACGAACTCCGGAGGCCTCGACGGACCTTACCCGGACCACACACACTGTTCGTACACATCATGTACCGAACTCCGAGGCCTCAACGGACCTACCGTCCACAACATCGTTCGTACACATCATGTACCGAACTCCGAGGCCTCGTTAGACCCTACGGATCACACACCTTGTCCGTACACGTCATGTACCGGACTCCGAGGCCTCGTCGGACCTACCCGATCACACACTTTGTTCGTACAAATCATGTACCGAACTCCGCAGGCCTCGCGGACCCTACCTGGATCACACACTTTGTTCGTACACATCATGTACCGAACTCCGCAGGCCTCGTCGGACCCTACCGGAACACACACACATCGACACGACACAATTCATAATCATTAAATGTCAAGCCATTCCACATTACACCGAAATGTACAATCAAGTATGTAAACCAAACAACACAAACATCATGATCATCACAACGACTCTTAACCAACATAACACACATTCGGTACACAATACATTGAACAAACACGTGTACAACCATCTCATATGTACATCGCAATCCTGCACAAATGGCACAACGCCTAACACGTATACCAATATATCACTATTATCACAAAGCCGTCAAATTTCGGAAAACACAACCAACTCAAACGGAACATATTTACGAAGGCAAGTAAAATCGTCATACATATCATACGTAATTACTAGTCGCAAGATACAAGTCGTATAATAAGATACTTGCCTTAATAACTGCTACCAAACGCTCCGAAGAACACGGTTCGACCGGGAAGCTCGGACCCCGAGGAAGACAATGAACGGAAGGGTCCCGACTCGAGTTCTTCACAAGAATTCGACCCTAACAACATAAATTCAATACATCATCGATCATACGAGGAAGAATAATCGTATAACGCTCGAATCCTCTTTGCGATATTTTATCGAACACCTTCAGGGCGTCGATAAGATACTCAATAAAACGACGAATCCTCGGCGATTCAACTGAGGAACAGCAAGGAATTCGACATAATATTGTTTAATAATCATAAATACATCACTATTCTGAGTTAAAACGAATTAAACGGACAAATCGAACAAAATTCCCAAAACTAGATTTTAAGAAAACTTGCCTTGATTCGCTGGATTGAAGGATGTTACGTGATGATCAATTGATGTTATGAACTCCAAAAATTCGTGGATTCATAGTATAACAACATGTCTTCGACTCCCCATAGACTCCAAGCCGCGGACAGGAAGGATAGGAAATGAAATGAGTGAAAAAAAACGACTGCTCGGCCATATTTATAGGCCTGCCGGACACGGCGACAAGCGGCCAGACGGCGCCGTGTGTCTCGGCCGTGTCTCGGCAGTTGCCGATCTGGCGACCCGGCCTGAGACACGGCGCATGATAGGGCGTTTGTGGCCGTGTTGCAGTGCAGGCGAGCCCCTCCGCATGCACGAAAATTACGTCCGAACGACCCCGAAACCCGAACCTGAATACGAATCGAAGTTACGGTTACGAAGTACTCGCAAAGACGAATCTAAGAGCTAATATAACACACGATTCCGACCACCCGAAGGCTCGGAATTCGACAACGGAAGTAATTACCCAAAACTTTGGGAAATTACGAAAATGGCCCAAAACATCCGAAAATCACGATACGCGATCGAAACACCAAACCAAAGCTCACAACATGAATAATAACATTAAATGAACTTACGAGAAACTCGAAACAACAGTTTCGGACGAGATTCGCAAGAATCGAACTCAAGTGCGGAAAAGTCGCTAAAAATCTCGGAACTCAACAAAACGATACCGAAACGAACTCGGATGACAAAAAGTGCAGAATTAATCATTCTCTAAATGACGAAACGGTCATGAGTGAGTCGTCAAAATGGACTCCGGCCGAAAATGAAATTTACCGAAAATCGAAAATTGCGGATATTACCCGATCAGGATCGGTCTTTTTGTGGCGTTAGAGCCTAGGTCGGAGGCTCAGGGAGCGCACCGGCCTGTTGAAACTGGGCTGATCAGGATCGGTCTTTTTGTGGCGTTAGAGCCTAGGTCGGAGGCCCAGGGAGCGCACCGGCCTGTTGAAACTGGGCCGATCAGGATCAGTCTTTTTGTGGCGTTAGAGCCTAGGTCGGAGGCTCAGGGAGCACACCGGCCTGTTGAATCTGGACCGATCAGGATCGGTCTTTTTGTGGCGTTAGAGCCTAGGTCGGAGGCTCAGGGAGCGCACCGACCTGTTGAATCTGGGCCGATGAGGATCGGTCTTTTTGTGGCGTTAGAGCCTAGGTCGGAGGCTCAGGGAGCGCTGTAACACCCCCAGAATCAAACCAGGAATATTACACGCCGCAGACCCTCTCCATGAGGATCCACCAGGCTAGACATCCAAACAACACAACTCATTACATACCGACGTGATAAAATACCAAATCAACATACTAACTTGGTCTTTCATCACAAACATACAAGTCAAAATGCACATTTCTATCTCGACTCATACCCATGCAAGGGTAAAATACACTCATAAATAAAAATACGACAGCGGAAAGGACCATACACGAACTCCGACTAACTGTATCCAACACTGGCCTTCGTGTGATTAGTATCATTCGCCTTCCATCATCCTTCGCGCTGATCCTGTGTTTTGCTCCCAAACCTGCATGTACCGGATGCAAAACAGACATCCACCCCGAATACTCGGGGTTAGCAAAACTCCACCGTTTTGCTAGTACAAGTATAAAGTGCAAATACGAGCCATACAAAACACATTCCGAGAATACAACAAAAGTCTTCGAGATATTTGATAATTAAAATAGTTCAAGTCTTGAAAGTAGAAACCAAAACAAGAAAGCACTTTGAAAACATTTTCAAATCTCGGGAGTTTTCAAAACATTTGCGATAGTAAGGTTCTTAATTCTCCAAAAGCCACTTAGGGTCACCGCCCAATATTCATTTTCCAAAAATGCAAATCCGATTAACAAAACACGGGGTTCACAACCCAATTCACTCCATCACAAAACACGGGGTCCACGACCCGGCCACCATTTCGATCATCAATACAGGTCCGCGACCCGTTCATTCACTTCAATTCACTTCCAACGACACATTACACACAACACATTATTTTTATGCCATTTTAGCCAAACACCAAGACTCGATATATAATGTCTCTCGACTTCGAGCAACAAGCATTGTGATACTCCGAACATATCACAATTAATCAACAAGACAAACACTCGGCAATTCTCGCGACCGGTCCGACCCTCGGTCCGCCTCGTAAGGCCACCAAGTCCCTGTGTGCCCTGGCCGAGCAATCCCGGTGAGAATGCCCACTCGAAGTAACTCTCGCGACCGGTCCACTCGCTAAGCCACCAGTCCCCGTGTGACCCGTCGAGTCAATCCCGAGTGAGAGTACCGAGAAAAACCTTACAACTCTCATCAATTCACATTTCCAAAACCGCAATCCTCAAGAGTCAATCACAATATATATAGTCGAGTTATTTTGCTAAAATGGCCATATTATTCAACACATACTCACGACCCAGAATTAATATTATCCACAAAGAAACACACTTATCTCATCAACACCGAATGACAACAACCAATATCACACAACTCATATATCCAACGATAACCACATGACTCCACGCATAATTCATAACAAGAGGATTTAACCATAAATTACCGACGACATATTCACACATATTGGCATCACCCGAAAGTAGAGATATCCTATACTCAACACTAACACACAAAGTCAATAAGCCCATTAAGTCCCGAACACAGGAGTCGTCCTTTAAGAAAACTATGATTGTAAATATACCGATTCTTTTAAGAAAAGGTTGTAAATATTCATTTAGCACATATCGTCAATTTGCAATCATTATATTCACAAAACACGTAATGTATGGGCAAGATACTTGCCTCGAAATCAATTGTGAATACTCCGACGAACGCGGCTCGGCCGAAACAGCAAATTGACCCGAAAACCGACCACCTTCGCAAAAAATCAATAACAACACCATCACTACGAGAATAACACCGCTACGAATCAACAATACTAAACGAAATCCCAATCGACACTAAGAAACAACAAGGGTTCAAGGGTTTCCCAAGGAAATCAAAATCATGTTCCGGGTGGAATGAAATCAATAAACGAGTTTCTAATCCGTAGGTACAACCAAAACAACAAGAACTACGTAATCAATTTATCATTTCCTGGTGAACTCAAGAGATCAAGGAAAAACCCCAAAATTCTCAAAACCAAGGTTCTAAGGGATTTTACCTCGAATCCGACGGTGGAAGATGAAAGAAGGTCGATAAATCCGTGTTAGGAGTTGAAAGGAGTTGATATCTAATGATATCTGGCCAAGATCTCCACCTTCTCACACTGAGTCGCACTGGTCACCGGAGGAGAAGAAGTGAAATGAAAAAAATGATGAAAGTTGACTTCCCAAACCCTTATATACTAACAGAGGTTTAGCGTACGCTACGGAAAGGCTTAGCGTGCGCTACCGTGGTAAAAATGCGATCAGAGCCTCTGTTCGGTCCCGTTAGCGTGCGCTAATCAATGTATTAGCGTGCGTAAACGAGGCGATCTGTAAAGCGACGTAACGCTCTGTCCCTAATAGTTAGCGCGCGCTAATAAATACGTTAGCGTGCGCTAATTATACATTGTGTAGTCTTTGCTATTATCACCATAACTCCTTCGTCCGGACTCCGATTAACTCGCCGTTTGAACCATTGAAAATCTAATTTGATGCTCTATCACATTGTAAAGATTCAGAATTTTTAGACTTTATAAGTGCCGGTGGTGATCTTACAAAGTCGACCAATTGCACAACAACGATACTCCTCGACAAAATAATGATTATTCAACATGCAACGAAACACTAACGGACAACACCAACGATCCAAATCTAAAACAAACAAATAATAAAGCACGACATACTATTAGCTCGGCTTACGTAACGATATGTCGTACCCGACGAACACCACAACACGGTACATCATGCCGTACCCAACATAGGGGAAAACTCAAATAATCGCTAACAGAGCAAAACAACCCTACAATCGACAAAAATTCAAAAATAACCGAACGAAAATCTCGGTATTACATTCTACCCTACTAAAAATAAGTTTCGTCCCGAAACTTAAAACAAGAGCAAGGCGACTCTAGATAACACACTCTATCTCGATATTGAGAGCGCACAAGAGCTCCATGCGACCGAGCTAATGCGGTCCAATCAAGACGCAAGAATGTTTACGAATGTAACGAACCTGAACCCCCACGGTTGATAAATCCGAGCAAGACAACAATCAAAACACAACTCCAACGTTGAACAAGAATGAAATTCCAATAACCTCAAATGTTTGAAAAAAATCACATACGGGAACAATTACCCGAATTTTAAGGAACCCACGAAATGGCCGAGATGCTCAATATTCGCAGTTTTGGATCGGACAATAAAAATTGTACAACAACGATCGAACAACAATGGTCAAGCAACAACGGTCGAGCAACAACGATTAGACCACAACGCCGACGTTTACTACAAGATGCTCATATGCATAGGGTTCACGGAAGTCGCACCGAACTTGGAAAAGTCATAAGGCTAAACTAATTGATTCGAAACAACATCAAAACTCTCTCGATTGACAATGCCGAAAAACAACGCAAGGTCAGAAGTATCAGCGAACACAAACGAGTCAACAAAGTCGAACAATTCGGAAGCGAAAAAAAATGGTTATTATCTTTGTGTCACTATTAAAAGAGGTTTCATCCTCAAACCAAAACAACAGCGAGGTGTTAGCATAGCAACCTTCTCGGCAAAATTCTCTTGGTCCCGCATCTAGTCTCCACAACCAACTGCATCATAGTCACGACCATGACCTCCGCCCCTCGGATACCGAGTAAGTAACCACTCGGACGATGGAACCCAACATTTCAAAATGATACATTAGAATGCCAACGTAGCACAACATATCGACATAAGGTATCTAATAGCAACATGATAAGAAGATCCACGAGGTATCCTTTTAAATGACATCATAAAAAAAATCTTTGAATTTGTATGTTTACTCGAAAGAGAATTTTTGAAAGTACTTTTGGTACCTCGGGCTGTTTTACCACGACTTGTAAACAAAAGACCGTAACTATCTTATTTTGAAATTATTTGCAAAACAATATTTCGGAATATCAATTATCCTTTGTAATCAGTATCGTCATTTTCGTTAATAACAAACAGGGTAACCACGCAATACCATCAAACCATTCGCACATGCACTAAATATTTCCACAAATCAACAATGATTTTGGAGTTATTCAAACTTTTCCAAATCCGAGTTTGATGTTTAAATCGAGTAAGCTTTTTCGTCTTTCACTACATATTTTGAAAATAAAAATCGTGTTGGTTTTGGAAATAAAAAAAAAAAATATTTATGTTGTGAAAGATTTTTGAAAATCATGTACTCGAATTATTTGAAAATACAGTAGTACGTTAAAAATCATTTCTGAAAATTCTCCCAACACTACACAAAATTCAATGACGGTAACATTTTACCAAATGTTCAAGGTACTTTAAAACAACTCTTTAAATACCGTCGAGGTTTTATTTGAGAATCTTAGGCTGGCTCGCAAATTTCAAATAATTTCCAAAGTTCATATGAAGCCGCCGATTTAATCGCAACGTCAAATTATTTTCAAAAATTGATTTTCCGCAACTTGCACAAACTTATGAAAGTTTCAGGAAAGCATTTTCGAACACACACACAGAGCAGACATAATTTATCAACTCACTAAACAAAATCAATTATTACTTAGCGCAACGAAAAGTCATAACACACATAGAATACAATTACGGGTGATTGACTACCGAGGTTAGGCCTAACGGCTAAAAGAAATGCGGTTCACTAGCCTCTGTCCCGACTAACTAACGCGCACTACAACAATATTTAGCGTGCGCTACCAATGCTGCATTAGCGCGCTAGCCTCGCGCTTAGCGTGCGCTAGCCGCTCCAACTCGGCAACATGATCGCGAACATATATACGAGTTTACTTGAATAGTTGGTCACAATTATTCAACAACAACGTTCGAATATCCACGGCATCAATTTAAAACTTCTGGAGAAAAAATCATTAGACAATTGTTTTTCAAAATCCTAATTCTCTACTCTTATTTAAGAGAGCTATCTCAATGTACACAAACCGAACGACTCAAGAATGACATCACAGCTTTAATCTAAAGCGGCTATCTACCGCCGAACAACAAGAACATCATCACGTATTTGCCGACTAACAACCATAAACCGATCTGTTGAAAACGAGAGTCACGTCTTGTCTACATTTTGGAGACTTCACTTGAGTTTAAAAATGGTGTTTTGAAAACTTATAATACAAGAAGAAAATAAAATATCGGTAGTTGGAATTCTCCAAAAATTTTGACCTTGAGGTCATCATAGGAAAATCAAACAACATAGGCCACATACTCACAAATCACCTTTAACTCCACATCATAACACAAAATCATACGGCTCGTATATCACAAGGCACAATATAGTAGGGAGACTTACATCCACAGTCGCACGAAGATGATGGCCGCACTCGATACTAATCACGGCCGACATCACAGACGACGCGTCGCGACACGACTTAGACAAAAACAATCGGACAGACAAGACACGACAATATCTGGATCGACGGCCTAGGTTTCCGCAACCTAAGCTCGATACCATAAATGTAACACCCCGTAATCAAACCAGAATATTACACGCCGCACCCTCTCCATGAGGATCCACCAGCTAGACATCCAAACAACACAACTCATTACATACCGACGTGATAAAATACCAAATCAACATACTAACTTGGTCTTTCATCACAAACATACAAGTCAAAATGCACATTTCTATCTCGACTCATACCCATGCAAGGGTAAAATACACTCATAAATAAAAATACGACAATGAAAGGACCATACACGAACTCCGACTAATCAGATCCAACACCGGCCTTCGTGTGATTAGTATCATTCGCCTTCCATCATCCTTCGCGTTGATCCCGTGTTTTGCTCCCAAACTGCATGTACCGGATGCAAAACAGACATCCACCCCGAATACTCGGGGTTAGCAAAACTCCACCGTTTTGCTAGTACAAGTATAAAGTGCAAATACGAGCCATACAAAACACATTCCGAGAATACAACAAAAGTCTTCCCGAGATATTTGATAATTAAAATAGTTCAAGTCTTGAAAGTAGAAACCAAAACAAGAAAGCACTTTGAAAACATTTTCAAATCTCGGGAGTTTTCAAAACATTTGCGATAGTAAGGTTCTTAATTCTCCAAAGCCACTTAGTGGTCACCGCCCCAATATTCATTTTCCAAAAATGCAAATCCGATTAACAAAACACGGGGTTCACAACCCAATTCACTCCAAATACAAAACACACGTGGTCCACGACCCACCATTTCGATCATCAATACAGGTCCGCGACCCGTTCATTCACTTCAATTCACTTCCAACGACACATTACACACAACACATTATTTTTATGCCATTTTAGCCAAACACCAAGACTCGATATATAATGTCTCTCGACTCCGAGCAACAAGCATTGTGATACTCCGAACATATCACAATTAATCAACAGTACAAACACTCTGGCAATTCTCGCGACCCGGTCCAGCCCTCCGGTCCCGCCGTAAGGCCACCAAGTCCCTGTGTGCCCCGTCGAGCAATCCCCAGGTGAGAATGCCCACTGGTAACTCTCGCGACCGGTCCAGCCGCTAAGCCACTGTGTCCCCGTGTGACCCCGTCGAGTCAATCCCCGAGTGAGAGTACCCGAGAAAAACCTTACAACTCTCATCAATTCACATTTCCAAAACCGCAATCCTCAAGAGTCAATCACAATATATATAGTCGAGTTATTTTGCTAAAATGGCCATATTATTCAACACATACTCACGACCCAGAATTAATATTATCCACAAAGAAACACACTTATCTCATCAACACCGAATGACAACAACCAATATCACACAACTCATATATCCAACGATAACCACATGACTCCACGCATAATTCATAACAAGAGGATTTAACCATAAATTACCGACGACATATTCACACATATTGGCATCACCCGAAAGTAGAGATATCCTATACTCAACACTAACACACAAAGTCAATAAGCCCATTAAGTCCCGAACACAGAGTCGCCCTTAAGAAAACTATGATTGTAAATATACCGATTCTTTTAAGAAAAGGTTGTAAATATTCATTTAGAACATATCGTCAATTTGCAATAATTATATTCACAAAACACGTAATGTATGGGCAAGATACTTGCCTCAAATCAATTGTGAATACTCCGACGAACGCTGCTCGGCCGAAACAGCCCCAAACAGCCCCAAAACCGACCACCTTCGCGAAAAATCAATAACAACACCATCACTACGAGAATAACACCGCTATGAATCAACAATACTAAACGAAATCCCAATCGACACTAAGAAACAACAAGGGTTCAAGGGTTTCCCAAGGAAATCAAAATCATGTTCTGTGGAATGAAATCAATAAACGAGTTTCTAATCCGTAGGGTACAACCAAAACAACAAGAACTACGTAATCAATTTATCATTTCCGGGTGAACTCAAGAGATCAAGGAAACCCCCCCCAAAATTCCCAAAACCAAGGTTCTAAGGGATTTTACCTCGAATCCGACGGTGGAAGATGAAAGAAGGTCGATAAATCCGTGTTAGGAGTTGAAAGGAGTTGATATCTAATGATATCTGGCCAAGATCTCCACCTTCTCACACCTGGAGTCGCCTGGGTCGCCGGAGGAGAAGAAGTGAAATGAAAAAAAAATGATGAAAGTTGACTTCCCAAACCCTTATATACTAACAGAGGTTTAGCGTACGCTACGGAAAGGCTTAGCGTGCGCTACCAGGGTAAAAATGCAGTCCAGGAGCCTCTGTTCGGTCCCGTTAGCGTGCGCTAATCAATGTATTAGCGTGCGTAAACGAGGCAGTCCTGTAAAGGACAGAACGCTCTGTCCCTAATAGTTAGCGCGCGCTAATAAATACGTTAGCGTGCGCTAATTATACATTGTGTAGTCTTTGCTATTATCACCATAACTCCTTCGTCTGGACTCCGATTAACTCGCCGTTTGAACCATTGAAAATCTAATTTGATGCTCTATCACATTGTAAAGATTCAGAATTTTTAGACTTTATAAGTGCCGGTGGTGATCTTACAAAGTCGACCAATTGCACAACAACGATACTCCTCGACAAAATAATGATTATTCAACATGCAACGAAACACTAACGGACAACACCAACGATCCAAATCTAAAACAAACAAATAATAAAGCACGACATACTATTAGCTCGGCTTACGTAACGATATGTCGTACCCGACGAACACCACAACACGGTACATCATGCCGTACCCAACATAGGGGAAAACTCAAATAATCGCTAACAGAGCAAAACAATCGGCACAATCGACAAAAATTCAAAAATAACCGGAAACGAAAATCTCGGGTATTACAAGCGCACCGGCCTGTTGATTTGAGAATGAGCCAAATTGACTGCAATATTTCCAAGATTTTATTGACAAGATGGGTTACAAGATTTTCAACTCATTGGTAATATCTTTTCAAGTACACAGCATTCCAAGGGTGCCGGAGTTTGGTGCCATCCATGTATTCGAGCTCGTATGCGCCGTGCAGCAATACTTTCGAAACGCGGTAGGGGCCCTCCCACTTCGGTTGGAGCGGTCCGGGCTCGTTGCCGGTAATCCTTTTCAGGACGAGCTGTCCGACCTCGAAAGCTCGAGCCCTTGTTTGGGAGTTATGGTACCTCTCGGATCGTCCCTTGTAAATTGCATTTTTTAGCTCGGCGTCGTGCCTTTTTTCTGCCAGCAGGTCCAGCTCAATCCTCAAAGCTTCATCGTTTTGGGGCTCTTCGAAATTTTTAACTCGGTATGAAGGGGCCCCAATTTCAACAGAAATTACTGCTTCTGTTCCATATGCCAGCGAGAACGGGGTTTCCCCGGTTGAAGACCGTTCTGTGGTCCGGTACGACCATAATACTCCGGGCAGCTCTTCTGGCCATGATCCTTTCAGTCCTTCCAGGCGTGCGGTCAGGGTCTGCTTGATAATCTTATTGATTGCTTCGACCTGTCCGTTGGACTTCGGGTAATATGGAGTGGAGAAATTGTTTCGGATATGGAGCCCTTCGCAGAATGATTTGAACCCTTTATTGTCGACCTGCTTGCCGTTGTCTGAGACAATTGCACTCGGAATACCGAACCGGCAAACAATTGATTTCCAGATGAAGTCCATAATCTTCTGCTCGGTTATCGAAGCTAGAGGTTCCGCCTCGGCCCACTTGGTGAAGTAGTCCACCGCGACTACGGCATACTTGACTCCTCCTTTCCCGGTCGGGAGCGGGCCGATCAGATCGATCGCCCACTTAGCAAACGGCCACAGGCTATAGACCGACGTCAATGGCTCCGGGTAATGGCTGATTCTGGGCGCGGTGAGCTGGCACCGAGTACACTTCCGTACTAGGGAGATTGCATCTTTTTTGAGACTAGGCCAATAGTAACCCTGTCGGATCAGTTTGTAAGCTAGGGCCTGTCCTCCCGAATGGTTACCACACGAGCCCTCGTGCACTTCTCTCAGAGCGTATTCGGCCTCGGTTTCAGATAGGCACCTCAGCAATGGGACCGAATAGCTCCTCTTGTACAGGACCCCATCTAGCATCGCGAATCGGGCGGATTGGGTCCGTACGGTCCGAGCTGCTTTCTGATCGTCTGGGAGGGTTCCTTCCAGCAGGTAAGCCCTGATCGGGGCCATCCAACCGTGCTGGTCTTCCTGCTCGGCCCGACTGACTGCCTCTGACTCGAATACCGTCTGGGCGCGGTGGCCTACACTGACCTCTTCTAACTGCTCGGCCCCTGTGCTGGATGCTAGCTTTGCCAGGGAGTCTGCTTGCACATTGTCCGACCTCGGGATATGGGAAATTCGGACGTCGAATTTTGACAAGTGCGTCCGGGTCAACTCCAAGTAGACAATGAGCCGTGGCTCTTTTGCTTCGTACTCTCCAGCGATCTGGTTGACCATTAGTTGAGAGTCGCTATATACAGAGAGGCGCCTGATGCCCATTGATGCCGCCGTTTCCAGTCCCGCAATCAAGGCTTCATACTCGGCTTCGTTGTTGGTAGCTCGGAACTGGAGCCGTATAGCCGAGCTAAACTGCTTCTTCTCTGGACTGACTAGGACTATCCCGGCCCCAGCTCGGCTTGCGGTGGAGGATCCGTCTACATACATGCTCCATTCTTCTGGTTCGGCCAGGTGTTCGGTCACGGCAGACGTGAATTCGGCCACAAAGTCGGCCAGAGCCTGGCCCTTGATTGTCGTCCTCGGTTCGTACTTGATGCTGAATTGGCCGAGTTCAACGACCCATTTTATCATCCGACCAGAGGAATCAGGTCGGTGCATCACATGCTTGATGAGGAAGTTGCTTGGTACTATGCAGTATTCGTCGAAATAGGGTCGGAGTTTCCGAGCCGACATGATTAATGCATAGACCAACTTCTCCATTGGGGAATACCTCAACTCGGCATCATGAAGGGCTTGACTAACATAGTAGACCGAGTGCTGAGTATGATCTTGGACCCGGATAAGAACCGAGCTGATTGCCGTTTCGGATACGACCAAGTATAGATACAAGGGTTCGCCTCGTTGAGCTCGCTGCAGGACAGGCATGGTGGATATAAAGCCTTTGATGGCATCGAAAGCTTCTTGGCACTGCTCGTTCCATTGGAAGTCCTTGTTCTTCTTGATCGCCTCAAAGAATGGGCGACACTTGTCGGTTAATCTGGATACGAAACGGCTCAGAGCGGGCAACCGTCCCGTCAGGATCTGGACTTGTTTCACATTCTTCGGGGGGGGCAAATCAAGTATGGCTCGGATTTTGTCCGGGTTGGCTTCTATTCCCCTTTGGCTCACAAGGTAGCCGAGGAATTTTTCAGAGCCGACTCCAAAAGAACACTTCTTGGGGTTTAACATCATTTTATAATCTCGTAGAATGGCAAATGTTTTATTCAAATATGTTACATGAGTTTGCCTCTTCTTACTTTTTACAAGCATGTCGTCGACGTAAACCTCCATGGAATGACCTATGATGAGCCAAGCTGGTCGGCCACCAAGAGCAGGATTGAACCGCCTCGATTTCCGTCCGTCGAACCAGATCAAACCTGCAAAAAAGACACCGGGGGAGGCCCCCGGCGTAGGAACTCCGACGATCAAGTTAGTAAGCATTTTAGAGAGAGAAAGCATGAAAAGTAATACAAGTAAAGAGGAGATTAGGGTTAGAATGATAGAACCTTGTAACCTCTATTTATAGGGGTTTAGTGGGCTTATGGCCCAAGTGATGTACTTCTTCCTTCTTATAGCCCAAGTCTTCTAGAGTCAAAGGGGAAAATCTCCTTCTCCTGCATTCATACACATTAATGATATATCGTCAATATATATGACATGTAAAGGTCCGACAGCTGGGACGACCTGTAGAGGTCGAGCAACTAGGGCGACCTACCGAGGTCTAATAGCCAGACAAGTCGGTGGTCGGCCCGATAAGGTATTATCAGCTAGCTAGGTCGGTAGATGACCTAACGAGGTATTAGCAACTAGGCAGGCCGTGGGCGGCCTGCCGAGGCTTGCTTAGCCACATAGGCGACCTATAGAGGTCCGATAGCTAATCAGGTCGGGGGCGACCTAAGCCCTATTTAGCTAAGGGCGAACTAGCTGGTCTGCTCGGCTCGGTAGAGGCGAGACACAGCTAGACCATGCTCCGAGCCCTAAGGTAGGACTTCAAATACTTTAATTCTCTCGGATCCGTCCTGACCCGGTGCTTGGATACAAACCGAGCCGGATCGGACCGGGTAGGATATTCGGTGCCATATCATCCTATCAGGTCAGAGAACATCTTATTTACTAATCTCTGATAGGTGGCCCCTGCGTTCTTCAACCCGAACGGCATCATCCGGTAATGGTACAGGCCCCAGCTTGAATAAAAAGAAGTCTGCTCGGCGTCGTCCGGGTGCATCCGGATCTGGTTGTACCCCGAGTATGCGTCCAAAAAACTCATTAACTCGTGCCCGGCAGTTGCATCAACCATGTAATCAATATGCGGCACGGGATAACTGTCCTTCGGACAAGCTCTGTTTAGGTCGGAGAAATCAATGCATAACCTCCACAGCCCGGTCGTCTTGGGAACAAGCACCGGGTTGGAGATCCAGGTTGGGTAGGTCGATTCTCCGACGAACTTATTGTCCATCATCTTGGACACTTCTGTCTCCAAGGCCATCTGCCGATCGGCCCCCAGCTTCCGTCCCGTTTTGTCAATGTTGAGCCGGTGGCACGCACGATTTAAGTCAATGCCCTGCATGTCTTCATCATTCAACAGTCAACAATCCTCAATCATCATTTTCATTTTGATCATGTCGATCATGTTAACTCATTAATCACTCAGTTCATTTCATTGCTCATTTGTTGATCTTAAGGATCGTATCATTAATCTTGTTAACTTCTTCAAGATAATCATTTAGAGAATTTCATCAGATAATCATGTCACCCCAGTTGATCCTTCATGTAATCATTGTGTTAGAGCGTGTATGCTCATTATCATCATTTCATAACATAATCATAATGTGATATTCATGAGAGATCTATAATTATCATGTGACTTTCCTACTTCAGTATGGAAAGAGTTGTCAGAGGACGAAGGGGAAGAGGCCGCGGTGCGGGCCGAAACCCGGGAGCTCATGTGAATACACGCGCGAACGTAAGGAACAATGCTAATTCATCGAGCAGCGATGCTGCCACTCATTCACCTGGAAATAATCATTCACTGTCAACTCCACCCCCAATGGTGAACAAGTAACCACTTGTAGAAAATGAACTTTTTGTATCAGAAATCCAATTCGCATCACAGTACCCTTCAAGTACTGGGGGGTATCTTGAATAGTGTAGCCCAAGATTTTGAGTATACTTTAAGTATCTCAAAACTCTAACAAGAGCCTTCCAATGCTCCTTGCTTGGATTGCTCGTGTAACGACTCAATTTGTTCACAGTGCAAGCTAAGTCGGGTCGAGTACAGTTTGTAAGATACATTAAACACCCAATGACTCGTGCATATTCTTCTTGTGCAACGGGCTCCCCACGATTTTTGCTCAAGTGAACATTTAATTCTAATGGGGTCTTAGCTAGTATGCTATCAAAAGCATTAAACTTCTTGAGAACTTTCTCAGCATAGTGAGATTGTGTCAAGATGATTCCATCAGATTTTCTCAAAATCTTCATTCCAAGAATCACATCTGCTAGCCCCAAGTCTTTCATGTCAAAATTCCTTTTTAACATGTTCTTAGTGTCGTTAATCACTTGTATATTACTACCCATGATTAACATGTCATCTATATAAAGACACACCATAACATAACTGTTATCAGTGTTCTTAATATAAACACACTTATCACACTCGTTTATTTTAAAGCCATTTGATAACATTACATTATCAAATTTCAAGTTCCACTGAAGTGGAGCTTGTTTCAATCCATATAGAGACTTAACCAGTTTGCAGACCTTTTTCTCCTGTCCAGGTACTACAAACCCTTCAGGTTGTTTCATATAGATCTCTTCATCCAGATCACCGTTCAGAAAAGCGGTCTTAACATCCATTTGATGAATCTCAAGATTGTGCAAAGCATCAATCGTGAGAAGCACACGAATAGACGTAATCCTTGTTACAGGTGAATAGGTATCGAAAAAGTCGTACCCTTCCTTATGCTTGAATCCTTTGACTACTAAACGAGCTTTATACTTGTCAATTGACCTATCAGCTTTGTACTTTCTTTTAAGGATCCATTTGCATCCTAGGGGCTTACAACCTTCGGGTAAATCAACCAAAATCCAAGTTTGGTTTTGCCTGATTGAGTCAATTTCACTCTGAACAGCTTCTTTCCAGAACAATCCGTCTGGTCCAGCATAAGCCGCTTTGATCGATGTTGGTTCTTCATCCAACATGAGTGCTATATAGTCAGGTCCAAAAGTCTTTGGTGTCCTAACCCTACTACCACGTCTTGGTTCTACATCTTCCAGATTAGATCTTGATCGTTTACGCGACTTTGGATCTACATCTGCAGATTTAGAACTTGTCGCCTCATCTTCAATTCTATTGCTAGAATTGTTCTTGGCTTTATCATTGTTCTTACAAGGATATATATTTTCAAAGAATATAGCATTCCTTGATTCAATTGTTGTTCCCACAGACATTTCAGGTACTTCTGACTTGTGAATAACAAACCGATAGGCACTACTGTTCAGTGCATACCCAATAAAGATACAATCGACCGTTTTTGGACCGATTTTAACTTGTTTAGGTAGAGGAACCTCAACCTTTTCCAAACACCCCCACACTTTGAGATATTTGTATGAAGGTTTTCTACCTTTCCACAACTCATAAGGAGTAACATCCTTACCTTTGCGTGGTATCTTGTTCAGTATGTAGTTAGCTGTCAAGACAGCTTCCCCCCACATGTCTGGGGCAACCCTGAACTAATAAATAAGGCATTCATCACATCTTTAAGGGTTTGGTTCTTACGTTCAGCAACACCATTAGATTGTGGTGCATATGGAGCTGTAGTTTGATGAATTATACCACTTTCGTTGCATAATTCCTCAAACGGGGCTACATATTCGCCACATCTATCACTTCGAACCATCTTAATATGACAGCTTAATTGATTCTCGGCTTCATTCTTGAAGTTCTTAAAAGCTTCAATAGCCTCATCTTTACTTCTTAAAAGATAAAGATAACAATACTTTGTGCAGTCATCGATGAAAGTGATAAAGTACTTCTTACCACTTCTTGTTTGCACAAACTTTAAATCACACATGTCTATGTGAATTAATTCAAGGGGTTTTGTGTTACGTTTTACTGAATGAAATGGAAGTTTCGTCATTTTTGCTTCAACACAAATCTCACATTTGTTTTGAGTATTAACTTCATTTAACTTTAGTAAATCTAAGTTTACTAATCTTTTTATAGCATTTAGATTCACATGACCTAATCTACAATGCCATAAATCAGAATACTCAGTCAAGTAAGAGGAAGCAACAACATTTTTATTAGCATCAGTTTTCTTGATTACATTGCGCACAGCCAAAGCATTAAGCTTAAAGAGTCCCTCTGTGAGGTAACCCTTACCCAAAAACCTATCAAACTTCTTAATAATAACCCTATCTGACTCGAATACAAGTTTAAACCCCTTACTAACTAGTACCGAGCCCGAAATCAAGTTCTTCCTAATATCAGGAACATGAAGCACATTCTTCAAAGTGAGAGTCTGTCCAGACGTAAGCTTGAGTGCCACTTCACCAACTCCAACAATATCAGATGAAGCGGGATTCTCCATGCTAAGATTCCTCCCCTCAACAGCTTGATAGGTCTTGAATAGAGTCTTGTTGCCACAGACGTGGGCGGTCGCACCTGTGTCGACGTACCAACTACCTTGGTTCTCGACGTGATTGACTTCTTCAGTGACCACAACAGCAAGATCATCCTCTTTCAATCCACCGTTAGCCTCGGCGATGTTGGAAACGTGCTTCTTCTTCTTGTTGGCCTTCGACTTTTTACAGTCTTTTGCCGTATGCCCAGGTTTGCCACAGTTGAAGCAATCGCCATAAAATTTCTTGATCGGTTGCTTCCCTTTGTACTTGTTTTGAGCACTTGGACGAGCTCGTTTGTTGGAGGGACCGCCATGTTCTAACAGATTGTCCTTAGCATCATTCAGGCCCTTCGGTTTGTGGTCATTCTTTCGCACGTCTGCCTCGATGCGCAGTTTCACAATCAAGTCTTCAAGAGTCATCTCCTTTCGCTTGTGCTTGAGATAGCTCTTAAAATCCTTCCAACTGGGGGGCAACTTCTCGATCACAGTTGCTACGGTAAAAGCGTCCGACAGGACCATGCCCTCGGCATTAACATCATGAATGATCAGCTGAAATTCTTGTACTTGATCCATGATTGGCTTGGAGTCAACCATCTTGTAGTCCAGATATTTGGCGACTACGAACTTCTTTGTACCTGCATCACTACGATATTTCTTTTCAAGTGCAGCCCACATTTCTTTTGATGTGCTTACAACAGAGTATACATTGTACAAACTATCCTCTAGAGAATTCAGAATAAAGTTTTTACAAAGATAATCTCCATTGTGCCAGTTATCATAGGCAGCTCGGACAGTGAAATTTGTCTCTTGTGCACTTGGCGCAGGTGGCTTATCTTCCTTAAGGAAACTTGCAAAGCCCAATGTTGTCAAATAGAACAACATCTTTTGTTACCATCTTTTAAAATCGGCTCCACCAAACTTCGGCGGCTTATCGGCGGTAGGCATCATCCTTGGCCCCAAGGTTGTTCCAAAAAGGGAACCACAAGTGTTGAACCCGTAGGATCCAACCGTCGATCCCAACATGGATCCCATGGTTCCACTAAGAGTGGAACCAACAGTGTTGAACCTGAAGGCTCCAACAGTTGATCCTAACACGGATCCCACGGTCCCACTAAAAGTGGAACCAATGGTGCCACTCGAGGTGGATCCACCAGTAGTCAAAACCGGGTTGTTAAAAACCCAGGCAGTTGTTGCGGCGACGGTTGATGATGCGCCAGTGATGTTCGGCATGGTCGAGGCGGCAGTTGCGGAAATAGTGGCGGCAGCGGTGGCGGAGTCGGTGGCGGCAGAGGTAGTCGACATTTCCAGATTAGCAAGTTATACCGTTTCTCCTCTTGCGATTGGTGGAAAATAATTCGTGTCGGGTAAACTTACCGATCAGAAACCAATTACAACTCGATAAACAGGAAATACAAATTTGGATAGGAAATGAAAGTACAACTCGAAACAGAAATTACAAGTTGTAACGAAACTGAAACCAAAAGGTACAACTCGAAACACATAATACAAAGTTGGACTGAAAAGAAAAACAAAAGTAAAATAAATAGCAGAACTGAAAACCGTATGAACCAAATAGACGAGTCGAGGAAAGCCTCTTTCCGCAAGACGAGAAACGCCCCGGTAGTGCTCTAGCCTGGCAGACCGGTGCGTAACCGGTTCTGCGGCGCTCCCGGGCGGACCGGGGGTGTTACATATTCCAATTCCGTTCTCACGTAGTATTGGTTGTGATTGTGTTTTCCAATCGTTTAGGTTCGGTGCATTTGGTTCTCTCGTATCCGCGATCATAGTTTGTCCTTCTCGTCGTCGTCGAAATCAAGGCAAGTACTGTGATAAACTTACACTCTTAGCGTATTAGTTTTGGCATGAGAAATGTGTGTGTGTGTGTGTGTGTGCGCTCACCACGGGTAGGTCCCGATGGGGGTCTCGGTGGGAGTCCATGATTGGTCTGGATTCACGAGCTTGGCGATTAACCACCACGGGTAGATCGCGAGGGGTCTCGGTGGGAGCCCATGATTGGTCTGGGTTCACGGTTAATTGAGGTGCATGTTGTAAATTATTTTTGATGAAATTGCATTTCCGGAAATGAGCTTTTGAGAGCTGTGATTGTTGTGAAAATTTGCATGCGTTGACTATATGTGTAAGATGTAAGTGTTCATTGCCTTACTTGTACTAGCGTAAATGCTAACCCCATTCGGGGACCCTTTTTGGGGAAATTCGTTTCATGAATTTCAGGTCAGGTCCAGAGGAACGAGCGAGCATCGGAGCAGCACGAGGGCGACGGTTGCGCGTGATGTGATGTGCATGGGAAATTTTATTTATTTTCTGTTGAGTCATTTCTTTTCAAAACCTTGTAAACTAATAGTACTTACGAGTTTTTGATTTCTTTGAAAGGCGGATTTGGGTATTCGTATTATTATTTGGTTGGATTCTATTTGGTTTGGATTGACGGGTGGAACCGGGTGAATGTTGTTTATTTTTGTGTCATTGTGATGTGGAATTTGCGTCGACTCTATGAGTCGGCGAGTGAAGTCGGTTACCTAGCCTGGTGGATTCCACGTAGGGATCCACGGCGATGTAACATTCCCGGAATTATCTTGGGGGTGTTACATAAATGGTATCAGAGCCCGGGTTTATGAATACCTCGGCTTGTTGGTTATTTGGGTCCAGTCGTGTCTTGTTTTGCACAACGTCATCACGCTTCCATCACCTCGGTACTTCCGGTGTTCGTAAGTTTCTCCTACTCGACTCTTTTGTTTTTCTGTATCGTACTTCCATGTTTGAACTGTGTTTCGCTCCTTCTTGTACTTACCTTTGGGATGTCGTTTGCTACCTCTTATCTTCAGTATGGATGCTGGTAGGGGTCGGGGTAGAGGTCGGGGTAGAGGTCGCGGCCGGGGTCGTGGACGCGGTCGAGAACGTGGGGCAGCCAGTGGGGCAGCCACGTCACATTCTTCTTGGGCCGGCAGTAATGATGGTCATCAAGACCATACGGCTACGCAGGGGACCTCAGCCGGTCATAGGGCCGATATGGGTGTTGCAGCTGTCATGCAACAAATGGTGAACCAAATGGCTGCTATAGCCCAGGCGGTTCAGAATCCGACTCATGCTGCTCGAGGAAGAACAGATTGTTGGTTGCAGGATGTCATTAAAATGCATCCTCCTCAGTTTTTGGGAGCTTCGGATCCTATTGGTTGGGAGGGTGGATCAAAGAAATATCTAAAATCTTTGTTGCCACTGCCTGGCCCGAAGACCGTAAGGTTCCTATCGCTCAGTACTTTCTTACCGGATACGCTACCGACTGGTGGGAGGCTGTCGAGCCTCGGGATCGTGTTGCTACATGGGAGGAGTTCAAAGAATCGATGGAGGCTGAATACTGTCCATGGCCAATGAAACAGGCTAGAGTTCATGCTTTCTTCGACGCCCAGCCTCGGGATATTCCTATTTCCCAGGCCATTGCTGAATTTAACAAGGAGTTGGGCTTTATGAAGGCCTAAGTTAGAGATGAAAGTGACAAGATTTTCCATTTCTCCGGGCGGATGAAACTAAAAGTTTGTGACTATATGTCTGGGTTCGCTTGTGCTACTTTGAAGGACTATCAGAGCATAGCCCTTGCTTATGATATGTCCTTGGCGGCCATCGAGGCGGCTCGGGAGAGTAAGAAACATAAGTCTGCTGGTAATTTTTAGGGCTACAAGAGCGGAGGTCAGCAGAAAGCTCATTCTGCTAATGTTCCGGCTACGGGTGGCCCAGCTCGTACTTCTGGGAGTTTCCGCGGGACTACCAGCGCTCTTTTCCGTGATGTGAGGTGTTTCAACTGTGGCCAGTCGGGCCATATTAGTAAAGTTTGTCAGAAGCCGTTGGTAGCTTGTTATACATGTGGGCAGACGGGCCACAAGGCTGCCTTTTGTGCGGAGAGAGAGAAGACTCTCGGCGCCCGGGCTTCCTACCCAGCGCCTAGGGAGCCGAGTGTGAACTAGGGGCCATCCATCCCACAGTCTCAGCAGAGTACCAGCCGTGGAAGAGGTCGGGTCAGCCCGCTAGATGGGGAGCTTCCAGTATTGGTTCCGCCCATACGAGGGTGTACGAGATGAGGAGGGCTGATGATTCAGCAGCCACAGTTGCCACAGGTACCGTCCACATCCATTCTCATCCTGTCACTGTACTCTTTGATTCTGGTGCTACGCATTCATTCATAGCCTTGGAGTGTGTTCGTCGTTTAGGCCTTGATTGTTTATTGCCCTGCGAACCTTTCATTGTTAAATTACCTAGCGGTGATAAGATAGTTGGAGATCGTGAGATCCGTGACTGTTCTGTCTCTATTTGCGAGAGGGCTTGGCCCTCTAATCTTATTGTTGTCGATATCTAGGGAGAGGATCTGATTCTTGGTGATGATTGGCTCAAACGGCATGGTGCGATTTTGAACTACCGCACGAGGATCATCACTATGTTAGCTGACGGTGGTACCGAGCACTCTTTCGCGGGGCGAAAGAGGGGGAAACAGAAACTTGTGATTAAAGCTTTGAAGGTAGTGAAGCTTTTGCGGAAGGGGTGCACTGGTTATTGGTGCTACGCCTTGAAGGCGGGGGACGGTGGATTCGAGCTCTCATCGATCCCAGTTGTCAATGAGTTTCCAGATGTCTTTCCTGATGAGTTGCCGGGGTTGCCACTGGATCGTGAGGTTGAGTTTGCCATTGAGTTAGAGCCGGGAGCAGCTCCGATTTCGAAGGTACCGTATCGTATGGCACCTTCCGAGATGGTCGAGTTGAAGAAGCAGTTGAGTGAGCTTCTTGAGTTGGGATATATTCGACCGAGCGCTTCGCCTTGGGGCGCACCAGTCTTATTCGTACAGAAGAAGGATGGTTCACTGCGTTTGTGTATCGACTATCGAGAGCTAAACAAAGTGACCATAAAGATCAAGTATCCCTTGTCGAGGATTGATGACTTGTTCGATCAGTTGTAGGGAGCTACGGTATTCTCGAAGATTAATTTGAGATCGGGATACTATCAGCTCCGAGTGAAAGAGTCCGACATTCCGAAGACAGCATTCAGAACGAGGTACAGACATTACGAGTTTGTGGTTATGCCTTTCGGGCTAACCAACGCGCCGTCAGTGTTCATGCAGTTGATGAACAAAGTCTTCATTGAGTATCTGGATAAGTTTGTCGTCGTTTTCATTAACGATATACTTATCTATTTGAAGAGCGAGGAGGAGCATGCGCATCATCTGCGTATAGTGTTGGACATTTTGAGGACCGAGCGACTCTACGCAAAGTTCTCGAAATATGAGTTCTGGTTGAAAGAGGTGATGTTTCTGGGCCATGTGATTTCTGCCGAGGGGGTCCGGGTGGATCCGCAGAAGATTGAGGCAGTGCTAGATTGGGCACCGCCTAAGAATGTGAAGGAAGTCCGTAGTTTCTTGGGTTTGGCCGGTTACTATCGTAGGTTCGTCGAGGGGTTTTCGAAACTAGCTCGACCGCTTACACAGTTACTTCAGAAGTCTGAGGAGTTCGTCTGGAATGACGAACGACAGTCGAGTTTTGAGGAGCTGAAGAGACGTTTGACTTCAGCCCCGATTCTAGCGTTGCCGTGCGGCGACGATGGTTTTGCAGTATATAGTGATGTTTCGGGACAGGGTCTTGGGTGCGTGTTGATGCAGCACGGCAAGACCATTGCGTATGCATCGAGGCAGTTGAGGCCATATGAGCTTAACTATCCTACTCACGATTTGGAGTTGGCGGCGGTTGTTTTCGCGCTTAAGATTTGGAGCCACTACCTTTTTGGCTCTACTTATCAGATTTTTACTGATCATAAAAGTCTGAAGTACATATTTACCCAGCGCGAGTTGAATATGAGGCAGACGAGGTGGTTAGAGTTGATTAAGGATTATGACCTCGAGATCCTTTATCATCCGGGCAAGGCAAATGTCGTGGCGGACGCCTTGAGTCGGAAACCAGTCGCGTTGCGAGCACTTGAGATGGTTACGTCCCGATCTGAGCTTCGACGTGATTTGGTCGAGTTGGGGGTTAAGGTCTTGTTGCCAGGAGCTGTTGGGCAACTATGTTCCTTGTAGATTTCGTCGTCGCTGATCGATGAAATTAAAGCGAAGCAGTTGGAGGACCCGATGATTACTCAGATCCAAGAGAATGTTCTTAAGGGAAAATCTCCTGGATTTGTGATTCACGAGGACGGTGTTTTGAGATTTCAGAGTTGGCTTTGTGTACCGAACGACTTGGAGTTGCGACAGAATATTTTGAAGGAGGCCCACGCTACACCTTACTCGGTCCACCCTGGTTCGAGCAAGATGTACAAAGACCTAAGAAGAAATTTCTGGTGGAATGATATGAAAGGAGAGGTCGCACAGTTTGTAGCGAAGTGCTTGACTTGCCAACAGGTCAAGATCGAACATCAGCGACCAGCCGGGTTGTTACAACCACTCCCCGTTCCGGAATGGAAATGGGAAGAGATTGTGATGGATTTTGTCACGAGTTTGTCGCGGTCGAAGTCTATTATGAATATGGTTTGGATGATCGTGGATCGTCTGACCAAGTCGACACATTTTCTGGGATTCAAGGATACTTGGGGTCCGGAGAAACTAGCTCGTATATTTATTGCACAGATTGTGAGGCTTAACGGCACCCCAAAATCTATTGTTTCGGATCGTGACAGTCACTTCATATCGAACTTTTGGCTGTCAGTACATAGGGCATTGGGTACTCGTCTACGTCTGAGTACTTCTTTTCATCCGGATACTGACGGACAGTCGGAACGCACTATCCAGTCGCTTGAGGATATGTTGCGTGTTTGTGCTCTTGATTGGAGTAGCGATTGGGAGGAACACTTGCCGTTGGTCGAGTTCACGTACAACAACAACTGGCATGCGTTGATTCAGATGGCACCGTATGAGGCGTTGTATGGGCGGCGATGTCGATCGTCGATCTGTTGGAACGAGGCGTCCGATTTGGTCGGCACTGAGCCGGATATTATTTTAGAGACACGAGAGAAGGTGGCGTTGATTCGACAGAGGATGTTGACTGCTCAGAGTCGACATAAATCTTACGCCGATGTAGGTCGTAGACCTTTAGAATTCGAGAAGGGAGAGCATGTGTTGTTGAGAGTGTCGCCTAAAAAAGGAGTTTTCTATTTCGGAAAGAAGGGAAAGTTGAGTCCGAGGTTTATTGGACATTTTGAGATTCTAGAGAGAGTCGATGAATTGGCATATCGTTTGGCGTTACCTCCTGCCTTGAGCCACCTTCATAATGTATTTCATGTTTCCCACCTGAGGAGGTACGTCTGAGATCCTAGTCATGTCATCGACTACGGCGAGATCGAGGTCGCAGAGGATATTGCTTTCGAGGAACGCCCTGTGAAAATTTTGGAGCACCGCGAGAAGCGTTTGAGGCACAAGACCATCCCTTTGGTCAAAGTGCAGTGGTCGAGATATGGTGTCGAGGAAGCTACATGGGAGACCAAAGATAGTATGCATGCTCGTTACCCCGAGTGGTTCGTTTCTTAAGTTTCGGGACGAAACTTCCTTTTAGAGGTGGAGAATGTAATACCCGTACTTTTTATTTTTGGCAGTTTCTATTTTTGGCGTATGTTCGTTTTTATTGACTCGTTGTAACCGTTTCGTTACTCTGAACCTACTTTGTCCTTGACGTTTTTCCATTTGGATGAGTTTCGAAAGAGTTTGTATGTAATTTCTCTTGATGTATGGTTTCGTTGCATGGACGTTCGAATCTCGTAAAACTCGTTTTTTTGTCGTATCTTGATTCCCCAAGTCCGTATGGTTAAGTTACACGTGCTGTGAGTTTTGGTTTTGAAATCCGACGTCATATGGTGAATTTTCGGGCGTTTGGGCCATTTGTGTAATTTCCAAAAGTTTGGGGCATTTGTCTACATTATTGATTTATGAGCCTACAGAAGAGTTAGAATTCATACTTTCTTTTAACATTTATATTTGTCATCTCGAAATCTGCGCGTTGATATATTCATATCCCATTCATTGTCGAGTTTTGGGATTTTCGGGTTGTTTCGGATGGTTTGTTGCTGAGTTTAGAACAGCTGCCAGAACCTGTTCTGGCAGCAGTTAGCGTACGCTAAGATAATATACTAGCGTGTGCTAAAGTTGAGGGTTACGTACGTTAACCTCTTAAGTTACGTACGTAACACACCTTTGTTTTTCGGGGAGTAGACTCTGGACTGAGCCGCTTGCGTGCGCTAATAGTATGGCTAGCGCACGCTAAACCAATAACGTAAGTAAACTTGAACGTTTTACGTACGTTAACGTTCATGGGTATATAAACCCAGGAACGGTCAGAACTCGGCATTTGCAGCACTCCTTTCGTTTTTTTTCACTTCTCTTCGGGTTTTGGGCGATTTTGAGCGTTTCGGTCGATTTCAATCTTTGGGGCTTCAATATATCGTGTCTAGGGGGCTATTGCGATCGACTAACATCTACCAATCCGTTCCAAATCATCTAAATCAAAGGTAAATTCTTAGAACCCTAACTTTTGGGAAATTTGGGGGGTTTCGGTTTATTGTCCGATTCATTCCATGTTGTCGATTAATCATTGATGTATATGATTAATATTAGTAGTACGTATGATTTCCCTACGAGTTCATGGTAAATTTGCGTGGTATTTTTGAAATCGAGAGGGTTTGGTTGTGGTCCGCCCTCGCCGTATGTTTATGCGAATTTACATGAATCGTATGTGGGTTTTCGGGTGTATTCCAATTCCGTTCTCGCGTAGTATTGGTTGTGATTGTGTTTTCGAATCGTTTAGGTTCGGTGCATTTGGTTCTCTCGTATCTACGATCGTAGTTTGTCCTTCTCGTCGTCGTCGAAATCAAGGCAAGTACTGTGATGAACTTACACTCTTAGCGTATTAGTTTTGGCATGAGAAATGTGTGTGTGTGTGTGTGCTCACCACGGGTAGGTCCCGACGGGGTCTCGGTGGGAGTCCATGATTGGTCTGGATTCACGAGCTTGGCGATTAACCACCACGGGTAGATCGTGAGGGGTCTCGTGTAACACCCCGAGATATTCGGAATAATTACAGCGCCGTAAACACTTTAGATAAGGATTTACAAGGCTAATTTTAAAAGAAGTGTAAAAATAATTCAATCGTACAACTGAAGTCCAAATACAGATTTGATTCAACCGATCAAATGAGTTAACTTATACAACCATATCGAATTGACTTTAATAAAACAGACGTACTCGAGTACTAAACGAACCAAGAAGACAAAACACGATAACAATAACATCAATCACATCACTGAGCCATTTCATCGTCCTGTCGGTACTGTGGTTGCCTCCCCGCTCCTCGGCTACCTGAACATCAAAACAATGTCCACCCCCGAAGGGGTTAGCAAAACAATGCTAGTACAAGTATCATCATACAATAAATCATCAATGCATCATAAAACATGCAAAACGGACTTCCGCCACCGGAATCCAACGATGCGAATCCTCACGATTCCATCAACACAATACAAGGTAATCCAGCGATCCAGCGCCCTCAGCATAGATCCCCATGATGATCCCGTCGGACCAACGCATGGTGGAAAACCCGTCCAACGATCCAGCGCCCTCAGCATAGATCCCCATGATGATCCCGTCGGACCAACGCATGGTGGACATTCGATCCAGCGCCCTCAGCATAGATCCTCATGACCCCCTCGGATCATTTATACCATAATCAATCAATTATGCATACACATATGCATTTCAATATGTTCATCAATACGAACAAACAACAACGAATATCACAAGAATTCTCAGAAATACATCTCATATTCAACAATATGAATAAAACCACAAGCATGATAAATCGAACTCGACATATGATACTTGCCTCGAAAATGGCAAGGACGAAACACTTCAATGTTCTCGACACACTCGAAGGCCGCCTCCTTCGATCAACATAACAAGCTCGAACCTTAACAAAAGGAACGATATACAAATCATCTCAAGTCGAACGATGGCCTAACAATTCGGTCTACGGCCGAAAAGCTCAAAATAACCAATCTGCCTGGACTGCTTAGCGTGCGCTACGTACTCTACGTAACGTGCGCTAAGCAGGCCTGTTAGCGTACGCTATCGTGTAAGACTAGCGTGCGCTAGTTACGAACTAACTGTATGAACCGGCCGATACATAACGTATGCTACGTACGTATCATCCGCTAACTGAACCCCGATAGCGCACGTTAACTCATATATGTTAGTGTGCGCTAACCCTGCATGGCAGAATACTGCTAACGGAAAAACTGGGTTGAAAGGTGGTGAATTCATGAATTCTATGTTGATACAACATGTCATCCTCAAGCATGTCATGCTAAAAAGGTTTGTGGAAGTTCCATGATCATGAGGTACAAATATACGGATAATCAACTCAACATCATATCTTTTCTAAGATCTTCAAGAAATATTCTAAGTTCCGATTATTCCAAGTCCCAAAACATATGATTCTCTACGTAAAATATACGAACTAGGTAATCTCCGATTACTGATCATAAATCGATTTGAAAAACGCTTAGGAGTCCATAAACTGAGATGGTTCAAAGGTTCATACGATAAATAGTGCCGATACGTCAAAAGTATCCTTCTAACATGTGATGACCGATCATAAACGAAATGACTGGCTATCAAAACATGATCAGACGTCCTTAAAAACATTACTAACATCGGTGAAGAATCACCTACCTCAAAGTAGTGAAGAACACGAAGGAAATTGAAGCAATCCAACTCCGAAGGCTTGAACACCAAACTCCAATGACATACGATCTTCAATCACGAGCTAGGATGATGATATGGAGTGTTTAGGATGAAGGAAGTTATGTTCTAAGTGTAAGAATTCGGGTAATGGGAGTAGAGAGAACTGAAATCACGAATAGGATGCTGTCCTATTTATAATAAATGGTTATTAGCGCGCGCTAGACCCTGTTCGTAGCGTGCGCTAACGGCTCACTGACTAAACTGTACTCGGCACTTAGCGTGCGCTAAGGCGTTGACTCGGCTTTTCCCCGAAAGCCGTCCAGGTACATCCCGACACTATCCGACAGGGGTCCCCCGGCCAGATCTCACCTACCGCACGTCCCAATCAATTTGACCACGCATAGCGTGCGCTAATGACCCTCAGTAGCGTGCGCTATGAACCCTCGTTAGCGCACGCTAAACATATCCGGTAGCGTGCGCTATATGCGCAGATTTACAATCTTTAAATCACAACCACGAAATTATACGCTCGACAACATCGGATTATGAAATACGGAAAATAATACTCAGATCAAGTACAATCATTACAATATCACCGATTCGATTACATAGAAATCCGGGTATTACATCCTTCCTCACTAAAAAGAAGTTTCGTCCCGAAACTTAAGATGAAAACAACTCCGGATATCTAGTCTTCATACTGTCCTCCGTTTCCCAAGTGGCCTCTTCGACTCCATGTCGTGACCATTGTACTTTAACCAAGTGTATTGGTTTATTCCTCAATTGTTTGATCCGGCTCTCAAGTATCTTGATTGGTCTTTCTTCGAAGGTGCCATCATTGGCTATTTCGATCTCGTCGAAATCAATGACGTGACTGGGGTCCGGTACATACTTCCGAAGTTGGGATACGTGAAACACATTGTGAACGTGACTCAGCGATGGCGGTAAGGCTAGCATGTATGCTAAATCTCCAACTCTCTCGAGGATCTCAAATGGTCTGATATATCTCGGACTAAGCTTGCCTCTCCTCCCAAAACGGAAAATCCCTCGTGTAGGAGACACCTTCAATAGTACATGGTCCCCAGCGTCGAACTCTAGAGGGCGACGACGTACATCTGCATAAGACTTCTGTCGACTCTGGGCAGTCAACAGTCTCTCTCGAATCAAAGCTATCTTCTCTTGAGTCTGAATAATCAATTCTGGTTCCGTCCCGATCAAATCCGAAGAATCATCCCAACAGAGGGGTGATCGGCATCTTCTCCCGTACAAAGCTTCAAATGGTGCCATCTTAATAGAAGCATGCCAACTGTTATTATAGGTGAACTCGATCAAGGGCAAGTGAACTTCCCAATCAGTCGACCAATCTAATGCACACGCTCTAAGCATGTCCTCTACTGTCTGTATAGTTCTTTCAGACTGACCATCCGTTTGGGGATGATAAGCTGTGCTAAAGTTGAGCTCAGTCCCCAAAGCTCTGTGAACTGCTTTCCAAAAGTGTGACACGTGTAATACCCGGTTGTAATTCATTCATTTTCATTCAGTAATTATCAGTCTGTAATTGTCACTCGGTGTATTTTCACTCAATTATAATCATTCATCAATCATGTTCATTCACCGTGTTCACCGTTCGGAAAAACTTCGAGTTGTGTATCATTATTGTTCATTGTTTCAACTTTCCTCTTATGAGTTCGACTTTGTTAGATCACCATTAATTTTTGGTAACTCCAAAAATTTCTAAATCTTTGCAATATTATAGAGCATCGAATTAGCTTTCCAATGGTTCAAACGGTGAGTCAATCGGAGTCCGGACGAGAGAGTTATGGTCGTTTTAGCTCACCCGCTCATTTTTTCAGTTATTGGCCGATCACTACCGACCGAACTCGGCCGTGTCGTCCGACACGGCCCGTGCCGTACTCGTCCGGAAATGCCGAAGTCTCTGCCTCAGGACCCGACCGTGTCGTCTGGCACGGCCGAGTCGAACTCTTCCGGATATGCCAGAACCGACTGCCCAGACGCCCGACCGTGTTCCAGGACACGGTCGAGTCATGCCGAGTCGCTGTCGGACGGGTCACTATCGGAAGACCCCTCCGTGCCGCGACCGTGTCTAGCAGGACACGGTCGAGTCCCTGCCGGCCAGCTGCGCGCCGCGACCGTGTCAGGCGGACACGGTCGAGTCTCACAAAGTAGTCAACCCCTATAAATTCGTTTTTTGAGCATTTCAGCTCATTTCTTTCCCTTTTCTTCACCTACAACCGAGAGAGAGAGCTTGAGGGAGGGTTTTTCCTTCACAAATCATTTGATTGTTTGATTTTCTTCATCCTCCTTCGATCGTGTAGCTCGGATTGTGGATTTAGCACGTGTTCTTCGGATTATAGGGCTTGAATCTTCAAGAGGTAAGAACTCCTTCAACCCTAGTATGATTTTGGGGAGGGTTTGGTGGTGATCTTGTGTTTTAATTCGAATTAACCGATGTTGTTATTAGATTTTGATAGTATTCACGCGACCCATGGTTTTCTTGTTTTTGATTGGGATGAAATCCCGTTGTTATACCATTAACCGATTTCATTTCCTTATGCACTCTTGGTGTCCGATGAATTGTCCCAACGGGTAGAATTAGGATTAATTCTTACCTTTCCGCATTATTGAGACTTGTTGTATACCGTTGTTGTGTTAGGAGCGGATTGGGAGGATTGTTCGGACCAAAACCTATTCCTTCGTTGTTTCCCTTGTTTCATCGTGTTCAAGGCAAGTACATGTATTACATTTCGTTATGTATATTGTGATTTTCGAAATGAATGATGAATGGTGATTTTTGGGTGCGTGAGTTGTGTTCCTTCCACCCAGAGTGTCCGACGGGATGTCTGGGGGTCGATACTAAGGGGTACGGCCGCGGAAGTGGACTTGGGTGCGTGTGTGATTGAACTTCCACCCGGAGTGTCCGACGGGATGTCTGTGGGTCGATACTAAGGGGTACGGCCGCGGAAGTGGTATCCCACCCGGAGTGTTCGACGGGATGTCTGGGGGTCGATACTAAGGGGTACGGCCACGGGATACCAGTTGTGATTTTGTGATATCGTGATGATTGGAAACTGATTTTGATTGCCAATGTAGTATTCCGGAATATATATGTGGCAAATGACTTATGTTTGAGATGATTGTGTAAAACCGTTTTTGTATATAATGTTGTGTAATTGTGTACTTGCACTAGCCATTCGAATGCTAACCCCTTAAATGGGGGAAATGCGTCTTATGCATTTCTGTGCAGGAGGGCGAGAGCGAGCACGGGACACGCACGCAAAGAATGGGCTGGCTTGATGATGTGGCTCGAGTCTGCATTTTTATGTTTTGTCATTGCATGGTCGAGTATTGAAGTTAGACTGTCCATTTTGAAACTTGGTTTAAGTCCCCTGCGTGGGCAATAAATTGGTATTTAACTTCTGTTCATGTATTACGTTAAAAATGTTTTGGCCGAGGCCACGGCCTTATTTACTTTTGAGTGCATTATTCGGGACTACATTGTGGTTTATATGTCATGTGTTAGCCTGGTAGACCTCACGAGGGTTCTACGGCGTGTAATGTGCCAGTTGTGAATTGGGGTGTTACATTTATGGTATCAGAGCTTAGGTTTTGAATACCTAGGCTGTCGGTGAATTTTGGGTCTGTCAGTTGCGTCATTAGAGTCAGTCGTTGAGCCTAATATCATCATGCTACCATTTTTTCGTGCGACCCGTGGCTGTAAGTCTCCTCGAACTCTTATATCTCTGTAATTCGTTTTCTTGCGCTGTTCGGAATCGTGACTTGTGTTACATTTATAGTTACATTTACCAACTTTGTGAATTGTGAATCTTTCTGATCTTGTCCTTTTCTTATTTTCCTTCAGTATGTTGAGAGGTCGTGGTAGACCGGCTAGGGGACGCGGCCGAGGCCGTGGTCGAGTGCTTGATAATGAGGAGGGCTCACTTTCTCGGTCCTCTGCGGACTCGGCCTCTCACTCGGTGCCGTCGGGTAATAATGCCGGCAGGGGCTCTTGCCGTACTTCGCCGATTGGTAGCCCAACTTACTCAGATAGCTCAAGGTGGACGCCAGAATCCGCCCCCGACACCGGAAGAGGAGGCTAGTAAGTGGCTTCAAACGGTGACTAAGATGCACCCTCCTCGTTTCTCCAGATCCTCTGACTCCCTCGGTTGGGAGAATTGGCTCTTTCAGTTGTCCAGGACCTTCGATGCCGTAGCTTGTCACGAAGACGGAGGTACATATTGCCCGGTACCTCTGGATAAGGAAGGCTGCGGAATGGTGGGAGGCCGTTGTGCCCGAGAGGCCGTCGAGCTACTTGGGAGGAATTCAAGGCTGCTATGGAAGCGAGTATTGTCCGCCGCCGATCAAGGAGCGCAGAATTTTGGAATTCTTCACCGCTACACCTCGGGATGTGCCTATTTCTCGTGCCATCATTTCTTACAATCGTGATTGGGGTTCGTAAGAGATCAAGTGAGATCGGAGGTGATAAAATCCGTTACTTAAATATGCGCATGAAGCCGAATATTAGGCGAGTATGGCACCGCTCATGTGTGCCACTTTGAAGGAATACCAGGATCGCGCCCTAGCGATCGAGATGGCGGTTCGGAATCGAGTCGGTTTCGGAAGTTAAGAAGCGAAGACTACGGTGGATTCTCGGCCGAAGGGTGGTCGATTTTCGAGGTCTCGTTACTGCTCCCATACGGGAAGAGGCGTTCCATCGGGCCGGTGGATCTCGGGGTAACCGCTCGATTCGAGCCGTTGCTTCGGTGGCGGGGTTTGTTTTAAGCAACCAATATGAGCATTTGATGAAGGATTGTCCTTTTCCTCCGATTACTTGCTACACTTGCGGGCAGGCCGGACATCGGGCGACTCATTGTGAGAGAGCCACCGGGGCCGCTATAGTTCCGACTACCACTACCGATCGGAGGGATCATAACACTCCAACTATTCGGGTTCCGCAGGGTTCGGGTTGCGGTAGAGGTCGGGGCGGCCGGATCGCGCGGCCTCGAGCTCGGGTTGATCCACCCCGATTGTACGGATGAGGCGCACGAGAGGCGGACATTCGGTGGCGTCAGTACCACTCGGATCCTTACTCATCCGGTTTAGTGCTTTTGATTCGGGTGCTACCCACTCCTTTATTGCTTCGGATTGTGTGAATCGTATTGGCTTTAACTGCTTGTTTGAATGTGAACCGTTTGTGGTGGGTACGCCTAGCGGGGATCGCATGGTTGGGGACCGGGAAGTTAGGGATTGCCCCGTGAGGATCGGGAGCCGAGACTGGCCCTCGAACCTCATTGTTATCGACCTCAAGGGTGAGGATTTAATCCTCGGGGATGATTGGTTAGAGCGTCACGGTGCTATCATGAACTATCGAACTCGTACTATCTCGATCGTGGCCGAGGATGGCACCGAGCATACTCTCGTCGGCTGTAAGCCGGGTAGATCGGGGAGCGTGATTAACGCCTTGAAGGCGGTGAAACTTCTGAACCAGGGTTGTGTCGGCTACTGGTGTTACGCTCTGAAGGCGGAAGATGGTGGAGTTGACATGTCGTCAATTCCGGTTGTTGGTGAGTATCCCGATGTTTTCCCAGACGACTTGTCGGGGTTACCACCGCAGCGAGAGGTGGAGTTTCCTATCGATCTTGAGCCGAATGCAGCCCCTATTTCTCGAGCACCGTACCGTATGGCACCGTCGGAGATGTTAGAGTTGAAGAATCAGTTGGGAGAATTGTTAGATAAAGGGTATATTCGACCGAGCGCATCGCCTTGGGGTGCGCCTGTACTCTTTGTTAAGAAGAAGGATGGGTCGCTTCGTTTATGCATCGATTTTCGAGAATTAAACAAGTTGACCATCAAAAATAAATACCCTTTGCCCAGGATTGACGATTTGTTTGATCAGCTTCGGGGCGGCAGTCTTTTCGAAGATTGATTTGCGATCGGGCTACTACCATTGAGGATTCGGGACGTCGATATTCCGAAAGCTGCCTTTCGGACGAGATATGGCCATTACGAGTTTGTGGTTATGCCTTTCGGGCTAACCAATGCCCCAGCAGTGTTCATGCAGTTGATGAACAAAGTTTTCATTGAGTATCTAGACAAATTCGTAGTCATTTTTATCGACAATATTCTTATCTATTCACGGAATCGGGAGGAGCACGCCTTACATCTCCGGATTGTATTAGACACTTTGAGGCGAGCGGTTGTGCGAAGTTCTCTAAGTGTGAGTTTTGGCTCGAGAAGTGACGTTCCTCGGGCATGTGATTCAATGAGAGGAGTTCGGGTAGATCCGAGAAGATAGAGCGGTGATGGCTTGGGAGCCGCCTAAGAATGTGAAGGAGGTGAGGAGTTTTACGGGTCTTGCGGCTATTACCGCAGATTCGTTGAGGATTTTCTAAGATCGCTAGACCACTCACTCGGTTGCTCCGAAACTTCGAAGTTCGAGTGGACTGTAGACAGACAGGACAGCTTTGACGAGTTAAAAAGACGTCTGACTACCGCACCCATTTTAGCATTGCCTCAGAGGAACAAGGATTTCGTAGTGTATAGTGATGCTTCGAGCCTTGGTCTAGGATGTGTTTTGATGCAGAGAGACGGGCCCGATTGCTTATGCGTCCCGATTGAAACCTTATGAAGTAAATTATCACGCACGATTTGGAGTTAGGCTGCGGTCGTTTTCGCCTTAAAAATGGAGGCATTACCTCTATGGGTCATCGTGTAAGATTTTACGGATCACAAGAGTCTCAAGTACATCTTGACCGGAAATAGTTGAATATGAGGCGTAGGTGGTTAGAGCTAATTAAAGATTACGACCTCGAGATACTTTACCATCGGGTAAGGCCAACGTAGTGGGCGATGCGTTGAGCCGAAAACCGATGGCTTTGCGGATGTTAGAGGTACTTACACCGCAGAGTAGGATCCGGCGAGATTTCATCTGTCGAATATTGAGGTTTGGGTTCGTAGAGTTCGGGGCCGATTATGTGCGTTAGAGATCACTTCGTCCTTGGCCCGATGATATCGAGGGCGGCGATATGACGATCCGTTTTTGGTCAGTTGAGGGAGGATGTGAGGAAAGGAAAGCCCCTAGATTTGTGGTTCACGATGATGGAGTTTTGAAGTTTCGCGAGACTTTGTGTACCGAGTGATATTGGTGAGACGAGAAAATCTTGAGTGAAGCTCATGCTACACCTTACTCCATACATCTGATACGAGTAAAATGTACAAGGATGTGAGGAGCAACTGCGTGGAGTAATTTGAAGGCGAGACGTTAGCGAGTTTGTGTCGAGGTGTCGACACATCGGCGAGTTAAGATCGAGCATCGGCGACCCGCTGGCTATTACGACCACTTCTATCCGGAGTGGAAATGGGAGGATATCTCTATGGATTTCATTACCGGTATGCCTAAGACTCGGACGGGAATGAACATGATTTGGGTCGTTGTTGATCGACTAACCAAATCAGCTCATTTTCTAAGTATTAAGGACACTTGGGGGCCGGAGAGGCTTGCACGAGTGTTTGTTGCGGAAAGAGTGAGATTGCATGGGACCCCTAAGAGTATTGTTTCGGATCGTGATGGCCGGTTCATATCACATTTTTGGCAGGCCGTTCATAGAGCTTTGGGAACCGAGTTGAGACTTAGTACATCCTACCACCCTCAGACAGACGGACAGTCTGAACGGACGATACAGACGCTAGAGGATATGTTACGAGCCTGTGCTTTAGATTGGAAGGATGATTGGGAGACACACTTGCCGTTGATCGAGTTCACGTACAACAATAGTTGGCATGCCTCGATCAAAATGGCACCATTTGAAGCGTTGTATGGGAGGAGGTGTAGATCGTCGTTGTGTTGGGATAATACGTCTGAGCTAATCGGTACCGAGCCCGACATGATAGTTGAGACGAGGGAGAAGGTTACCCTGATTCGTGGTAGATTCTTGTGGCCAGTCGGCAGAAGTCTTATGCCGATACACGTCGCCGACCGTTGGAGTTTGAGGTGGGAGATCACGTCTTGCTTAAGGTGTCGCCGACACGGAGAGTTTACCGCTTCGGTCGGAAGGGTAAACTTAGTCCGAGATATATCGGGCCATTTGAGATTTTAGATAGAGTTGGAGAGCTTGCGTATCGGTTAGGCTTGCCGCCGTCCCTGAGCCACGTGCATGACGTATTTCATGTTTCCCAGCTTAGGAAGTACGTATCGGACCCTAGCCATATTATTGATTTTGGAGAGATCGAGTTGGGGCTCGATATTACCTTCGAGGAGAGGCCGATTCAGATCTTAGAGCGTCGAGTTAAGCAACTCAGGCACAAGACCATTCCTTTGGTCAAAGTGCAGTGGTCGAGGCATGGATCCGAGGAATCCACGTGGGAAACGGAGGAGAGTACGAGGTCGAGATACCCCGAGTTATTCGTGTTGTAAGTATCGGGACGAAACTTATTTTTAGGGGGAGATAATGTAATACCCGGTTGTAATTCATTCATTTTCATTCAGTAATTATCAGTCTGTAATTGTCACTCGGTGTATTTTCACTCAATTATAATCATTCATCAATCATGTTCATTCACCGTGTTCACCGTTCGGAAAAACTTCGAGTTGTGTATCATTATTGTTCATTGTTTCAACTTTCCTCTTATGAGTTCGACTTTGTTAGATCACCATTAATTTTTGGTAACTCCAAAAATTTCTAAATCGTTGCAATATTATAGAGCATCGAATTAGCTTTCCAATGGTTCAAACGGTGAGTCAATCGGAGTCCGGACGAGAGAGTTATGGTTGTTTTAGCTCACCCGCTCATTTGTTCAGTTATTGGCGATCCTTTGCCGGCCGAACTCGGCCGTGTCGTCCGACACGGCCGTGCCGTACTCGTCCGGAAATGCGAAGTCTCTGCCTCGGGACCCGGCCGTGTCGTCGCAGCGCGGCCAGTCGAACTCTTCGGATAGGCGAACCTGCCCGGACGCCGGCCGTGTTCGGGACACGGTCGAGTCATCTTGAGTCATTGTCGGACGGGTCACTATCGGAAGACCCCTCCGCGCCGCGACCGTGTCTAGCGAGACACGGTCGAGTCCCTGCCGGCAGTGCGGCGCCGCGGCGTGTCAGGCGGACACGGTCGAGTCTGTCGGCGAGTCAACCCCTATAAATTCGTTTTTGAGCATTTCACTCATTTCTTTCCCTTTTCTTCACCTACAACCGAGAGAGAGAGCTTGAGGAGGGTTTTCCTTCACAAATCATTTGAGTGTTTGATTTTCTTCATCCTCCTTGATCGTGTAGCTCGGATTGTGGATTTAGCACGTGTTCTTCGGATTATAGGGCTTGAATCTTCAAGAGGTAAGAACTCCTTCAACCCTAGTATGATTTTGGGGAGGGTTTGGTGGTGATCTTGTGTTTTAATTCGAATTAACCGATGTTGTTATTAGATTTTGATAGTATTCACGCGACCCATGGTTTTCTTGTTTTTGATTGGGATGAAATCCCGTTGTTATACCATTAACCGATTTCATTTCCTTATGCACTCTTGGTGTCCGATGAATTGTCCCAACGGGTAGAATTAGGATTAATTCTTACCTTTCCGCATTATTGAGACTTGTTGTATACCGTTGTTGTGTTAGGAGCGGATTGGGAGGATTGTTCGGACCAAAACCTATTCCTTCGTTGTTTCCCTTGTTTCATCGTGTTCAAGGCAAGTACATGTATTACATTTCATTATGTATATTGTGATTTTCGAAATGAATGATGAATGGTGATTTTTGGGTGCGTGAGTTGTGTTCCTTCCACCCGGAGTGTCCGACGGGATGTCTGGGGGTCGATACTAAGGGGTACGGCCGCAGAAGTGGACTTGGGTGCGTGTGTGATTGAACTTCCACCCGGAGTGTCCGACGGGATGTCCGAAGTCGATACTAAAGTACGGCCGCGGAAGTGGTATCCCACCGGAGTGTTCGACGGGATGTCTGGGGGTCGATACTAAGGGGTACGGCCACGGCATACCAGTTGTGATTTTGTGATATCGTGATGATTGGAGACTGATTTTGATTGCCAATGTAGTATTCCGGAATATATATGTGGCAAATGACTTATGTTTGAGATGATTGTGTAAAACCGTTTTTGTATATAATGTTGTGTAATTGTGTACTTGCACTAGCCATTCGAATGCTAACCCCTTAAATGGGGGAAATACGTCTTATGCATTTCAGGTACCGGGAGGGCTGAGGAGCAGGCAAGGGACATGCACGCAAAGAATGGGCTGGCTTGATGATGTGGCTCGAGTCTGCATTTTTATGTTTTGTCATTGCATGGTCGAGTATTGAAGTTAGACTGTCCATTTTGAAACTTGGTTTAAGTCCCCTGCGTGGGCAATAAATTGGTATTTAACTTCTGTTCATGTATTACGTTAAAAATGTTTTGGCCGAGGCCACGGCCTTATTTACTTTTGAGTGCATTATTCGGGACTACATTGTGGTTTATATGTCATGTGTTAGCCTGGTAGACCTCACGAGGGTTCTACGGCGTGTAATGTCCCAGTTGTGAATTGGGGTGTTACAACACGAAACGGCCATCTCGATCCGAAATAATGGTCTTCGGCGTCCCATTCAATCTGACTATCTCCGCAATAAATACTCGTGCCAATCTCTCGGGACCCCATGTATCTTTAATCCCTAGGAAATGAGCCGACTTGGTTAGTCGATCAACTACAACCCAAATCATGTTCATTCCCGTTCTAGTCCTTGGCATACTGGTGATGAAATCCATCGAGATGTCCTCCCACTTCCATTCAGGGATCGGAAGCGGTTTTAACATTCGGTAGTCGGCGATGTTCAATCTTAACCTGCTGACAAGTCAAACACTTCGAGACGTACTCCGCTACGTCCTTCTTCATATTCCCCCACCAGAAGTTTTGTTTTAAATCCTTATACATCTTACTACTGCCTGGGTGAATAGAATAGGGCGCGCTATGAGCTTCCTTCAGAATAGTCCGTCTCAGATCATCATCATCGGGAACGCAAAGTCGATTCTGAAATCTCAGAACTCCATCATCTTGTAACACGAATCCTGGGGCTTTTCCTTCTTTTACTTCGTCACATAATCGAAGGATCAGAGAATCGTTCAATTGTTTAGACTTGATCTCCTCGACTAGTGATGAAGTCAGTTCCATCACATAAAGTTGCCCTTGGATTCCTGGTGCCCATACTTCAATCCCCTCGCGGATCAGTTCTCGCTGAATACTGGTCTGTGACGTAAGTGCTTCCAACACTCGAAGAGAAACAAGTTTACGGCTCGTAAGTTGCCC
Source organism: Orobanche coerulescens (assembly GCA_033398695.1). Classification (NCBI taxonomy): domain Eukaryota; kingdom Viridiplantae; phylum Streptophyta; class Magnoliopsida; order Lamiales; family Orobanchaceae; genus Orobanche; species Orobanche coerulescens. The sequence continues at coordinate 607,015 of JAWKAU010000065.1, forward strand.
TCACATAAAGAAGGTTTACGTTTGCTTTCCCCGGATGATAGAGAATCTCCAAGACGTAATCCTTGATCAATTCCAGCCACCTTCTCTGCCTCATGTTTAACTCTTTCTGACTGAAAATGTACTTGAGGCTCTTATGATCTGTAAAGATCTGACAATGAGTGCCATACAAATAATGTCGCCAAATTTTCAGTGCAAAGACTACAGCTGCTAACTCCAGATCATGAGTCGGGTAATTAACCTCATACGGTTTCAATTGCCGAGAAGCATAAGCAATCACTTTATCCTTCTGCATCAATACACAACCCAGACCCTGATTCGAAGCGTCGCTGTATACCATAAATCCGTCAGTTCCCTCTGGCAGCGCTAATATAGGTGCTGTCGTCATCCTCCTCTTAAGTTCGTCAAAACCACTGGCACTTCTCATTCCACATGAACTTTTGAGTTTTACCTTGCAGTGGGTGAGCGGACGAGCAATTTTGGAAAATCCCTCTACAAAGCGGCGATAATATCCGGCCAAGTCCTAAGAAGCTTCGGACTTCTTTCACGTTTTAGGAGCTTCCCGGTCAAGATTGCCTCGACTTTCTTGAGTCCACTTTGAACTCCGTCGGCTGATATCACATGCCCAAGGAAGGTTACTTCCTTAAGCCAGAACTCGCATTTTGAAAATTTTGCATACAACTGTTCCTTCCTCAAGGTGCTCAAAACCACATGTAAATGTTCAGCATGTTCCTCTGCGTCCCTCGAATATATCAGGATTTCGTCAATGAAGACGACCACAAATTTATCCAAGTATTCCAAGAATACCCGATTCATCAATTGCATGAATACTGCAGGAGCATTGGTAAGTCCAAACGGCATCACTACGAATTCATAATGCCGTCTTAGGGATCCAGCAGATTTCGGTATATCCGATTCCTTAATTCTCAGCTGGTGGTATCCTGATCGCAAGTCGATCTTCAAGAATACCCTTGCCCCTTGCAGTTGATCAAACAAGTCGTCGATCCGAGGTATAGGATACTTATTCTTGATTGTCATCTTGTTGAGTTCCCTGTAATCAATACATAGTCGGAGGGATCCGTCTTTCTTCCGGACAAAGAGAACGGGCGCTCCCTAAGGAGAAACACTAGGTTGGATATAGCCCTTCTGTAACAATTCCTCCAGTTGCTTCTTGAGTTCATAGATCTCGGTTGGCGCCATGCGGTATGGTGCCCTGGAAATAGGGGCTGCTCCAGGCTCTAATTCGATAATGAATTCCACTCCCCTCTGCGGAGGTAACCCAGGTAGTTCGTCAGGAAATACATCCGAGAACTCATTCACAACTGAAATAGACGAGAGCTCTACTCCTTCCTCTTTCCTCATGGCATAGCACCAAAGTCCGTGACATCCCTGCTTCAGTAATTTCACAGTTTTCATTGCCTTGATCAATTTTCCCGAGCTTCTCGGTCTCCATCCTCGGAATAAGTGTTCAGATCCGTCATCAGCAATGATGGAAATGACTCTCTCTCGGTAATTCAGAACAGCTCCATAACGATTGAGCCAATCATCTCCGAGAATTAAATCGTCACCGTAGATGTCAACTATAATAAGATTCGATGGCCACTCTCTTCCTTCTATAGATACTGGGAAATCCCTAGCTTCTAGTGTTCCCACAATTTTCTCTCTGCTCGGTAATCCCACAACATAAGGTTCACAATTATACAAGCACGAGATTTTCAAACGATTAACACAGTTCAAAGATATAAAAGAATGCGTAGCTCCCGAGTCGAACAAGACACTAACTGGTTGCAAAAGGATCTGAATCGTGCACGATGCAACAGTGTGTTCGATCATCAGATTTCCTCATTTAAATGCAGGCGCGGAGGAACGGACCCGGCCTGGATGCCTCTCTCTTCCCAGCGTTCTGCTGCTGAAATCCACTTTGCTGCGTCTGGTTCACACTCGTCTCCTTCGGGACTGGAGCTGGAGTGCGAGTACCAAAAGATCGGGTCGCATTCCCGCAAAATGTTGCGCGATGTTCTTCCTGTCCACACTCGAAGCAGTCACACAGTGCGAAACAATCACGTCGAACATGTCCCGCCTTGCCACGGTTGTAACACTTCTTTCTGCGTCACGAAATAGTCGGTCTTTGCCGGAACTTCTTTCCACCTCGAGAAGGATGCGGAGGTCTCTGGATGAATGAAAGAGAGTGACCCTTGCGAGGTCCGCTACTCTTATCCTCCGTGAAGTTGCCGCCACCTTGTTTCTTTGCTTCGTCGCTTTCTCTCTGCTTTGCCTCCTTCATATCATAGGCCAACGCCTTGTCACGATCTTTGTCGCAAGGTGGTACATTCAAATCCGGACATATCTTGCTGAATTTCCGGCTTCATTCGCATGTCAAAATGAAAAATCTTCTCGCCTCGGTCTGACCAAGTGGCGCACATAAGTCATTGGTGATTAAAAGTCTTAATCACGTCCGTCACGAATGCTTCGAATTTTGTGGTGAGAAAAACTCCCGAACTCGGGCTTCTCTAAGCTGGACGAGGACAATCATGCCTCCATCATCACTTTGAATTCCGTCCAGTCAACATTGTGCTCCTCTGGTCGAATGGCCTCCCACGATCGAAAGCCTCCCGGTCGAAAGATCTTGGGCGGCCAGGAACCTTCCTATCATTGGGACAGTTAATCCCATAAAAATCTTCTCTAATTCCTTGACCAATGATCCACGAGCGTCTCGGCGGGCCGTCAAATTTCGGAGGATGCAATTTGACCACCTCGGTAAGCCATTTATCTCCCCGATTATCCACGTTATTCTGTTGTCCCATCTCCGTCTGCATGCGATCCACAACTTGAGCAAACTGGTTTATCTGGGCAACCACCTGCTGAAGCACTCCCGGCACGTTAGGATCTGCATTATTATTTGCCGATCCCTGCTGTCCCCCGGAATGTGAATCCGTTCGACTAGCGGCTATCTCTGGAGTAGATACCGACTCTTCTTGCCTCGCATTTCCACGTCCGCATCCACGACCGCGTCCGCATCCACGACCTCCTCTCAATGTACTGTAAACATAAATACTCAATATCCAGGACAAACTTTCTCAAAGTACATCCATTAATGTTTACAAGACGTGAATTAAATAAAACAGTAGTATTCGAGATTAAGAAACTTACAACCACAGTCCACACGACGATCTTTGGCTCGCAGTTGATGTTACGAGCGACCAATAATCAATAACGTAAATGCACCCAACTAACCCATTGCCAAGATATCCATAAATCTTAGCTCGATACCATATTACGTAACACCCGAGATATTCGAATAATTACAGTACCGTAAACCCTTTAGATAAGGATTTACAAGGCTAATTTTAAAAGAAGTGTAAAAATAATTCAATCGTACAATCAAGTCCAAATACAGATTTGATTCAACCGATCAAATGAGTTAACTTATACAACCATATCGAATTGACTTTAATAAAACAGACGTACTCGAGTACTAAACGAACCAAGAAGACAAAACACGATAACAATAACATTAATCACATCACTGAGCCATTTCATCGTCCTGTCGGTACTGTGGTTGCCTCCCCGCTCCTCGGCTACCTGAACATCAAAACAATGTCCACCCCGAAGGAATTAGCAAAACAATGCTAGTACAAGTATCATCATACAATAAATCATCAATGCATCATAAAACATGCAAAACGGACTTCCGCCACCGGAATCCAACGATGCGAATCCTCACGATTCCATCAACACAATACAAGGTAATCCAGCGATCCAGCGCCCTCAGCATAGATCCCCATGATGATCCGTCGGACCAACGCATGGTGGAAAACCCGTCCAGCGATCCGGCGCCCTCGGCGCAGATCCCCATGATGATCCCGTCGGACCAACGCATGGTGGACATTCGATCTGCGCCCTCAGCATAGATCCTCATGACCCCCTCGGATCATTTATACCATAATCAATCAATTATGCATACACATATGCATTTCAATATGTTCATCAATACGAACAAACAACAACGAATATCACAAGAATTCTCAGAAATACATCTCATATTCAACAATATGAATAAAACCACAAGCATGATAAATCGAACTCGACATATGATACTTGCCTCGAAAATGGCAAGGACGAAACACTTCAATGTTCTCGACACACTCGAAGGCCGCCTCCTTCGATCAACGTAACAAGCTCGAACCTTAACAAAAGGAACGATATACAAATCATCTCAAGTCGAACGATGGCCTAACAATTCGGTCTACGGCCGAAAAGCTCAAAATAACCAATCTGCCTGGACTGCTTAGCGTGCGCTACGTACTCTACGTAACGTGCGCTAAGCAGGCCTGTTAGCGTACGCTATCGTGTAAGAATAGCGTGCGCTAGTTACGAACTGACTGTATGAACCGGCCGATACATAACGTATGCTACGTACGTATCGTGCGCTAAATGAACCCCGATAGCGCACGTTAACTCATATATGTTAGCGTGCGCTAACCCTGCATGGCAGAATACTGCTAACGGAAAAACTGGGTTGAAAGGTGGTGAATTCATGAATTCTATGTTGATACAACATGTCATCCTCAAGCATGTCATGCTAAAAAGGTTTGTGGAAGTTCCATGATCATGAGGTACAAATATACGGATAATCAACTCAACATCATATCTTTTCTAAGATCTTCAAGAAATATTCTAAGTTCCGATTATTCCAAGTCCCAAAACATATGATTCTCTACGTAAAATATACGAACTAGGTAATCTCCGATTACTGATCATAAATCGATTTGAAAAACGCTAGAGTCCATAAACGAGATGGTTCAAAGGTTCATACGATAAATAGTGCCGATACGTCAAAAGTATCCTTCTAACATGTGATGACCGATCATAAACGAAATGACTGGCTATCAAAACATGATCAGACGTCCTTAAAAACATTACTAACATCGGTGAAGAATCACCTACCTCAAAGTAGTGAAGAACACGAAGGAAATTGAAGCAATCCAACTCCGAAGGCTTGAACACCAAACTCCAATGACATACGATCTTCAATCACGAGCTAGGATGATGATATGGAGTGTTTAGGATGAAGGAAGTTATGTTCTAAGTGTAAGAATTCGGGTAATGGGAGTAGAGAGGCGAAATCACGAATGAGATCTTTGTCCTATTTATAATAAATGGTTATTAGCGCGCGCTACACCCTGTTCGTAGCGTGCGCTAACGGATCACTGACTAAACTGTACTCGGCACTTAGCTTGCGCTACGCATATACCTGTAGCGTGCGCTAAGGCGTTGACTCGACTTTTCCCCAAAAGCCGTCCAGGTACATCCCGACACTATCCGACAGGGGTCCCCCGGCCAGATCTCACCTACCGCACGTCCCAATCAATTTGACCACGCATAGCGTGCGCTAATGACCCTCAGTAGCGTGCGCTATGAACCCTCGTTAGCGCACGCTAAACATATCCGGTAGCGTGCGCTATATGCGCAGATTTACAATCTTTAAATCACAACCACAAAATTATACGCTCGACAACATCGGATTATGAAATACGGAAAATAATACTCAGATCAAGTACAATCATTACATCTCGGTGGGAGCCCATGATTGGTCTGGGTTCACGGTTAATTGAGGTGCATGTTGTAAATGATTTTTGATAAAATTGTATTTTCGGAAATGAGCTTTTGAGAACTGTGATTGTTGTGAAAATTTGCATGCGTTGACTATATGTGTAAGATGTAAGTGTTCATTGTCTTACTTGTAGTAGCATAAATGCTAACCCCTTTCGGGGATTCTTTTTTGGGAAATTCGTTTCATGAATTTCAGGTCAGGTCCATAGGAACGAGCGGGCATCGGGGCAGTACGAGGGTGACGGTTGCGCGTGATGTGATGTGCATGGGAAATTTATTTATTTTCTGTTGACTCCTTTCTTTTCAAAATCTTGTAAACTAATAGACGTACTCGAGTACTTAGGAGTTTTTGATTTCTTTGAAAGGCGGATTTGGGTATTCGTATTATTGTTATTTGGTTGGATTCTATTTTGTTTGGATTGACCGGTGGGACCGGGTGAAAGTTGTTTATTTTTGTGTCACTGTGATGTGGAATTTGCGTCGACTATGTGAGTTGACAAGTGAAGTTGGTTACCTAGCCTGGTGGATTCAACGTAGGGATCCACGGCGATGTAACATTCCCGGAATTATCTTGGGGGTGTTACAACGATTTCCAGCAAGATTTTGAATATGTTTAGATAGAGAAAGAGAAAGAAACGGAGAGAGAAAGATGAGAGGAGAGGAGAAAGTGACAAGAGAGTAGAAAGTGAAGAGAGAGAGGAGAGGTTCCTCGAAGAAAAGAAAAGAGAGGAGAGAGAAAAATAATGAGTGAGAAGAAAAGGATGTGATAAAAGCAGGTGGGTTGAAGGGTAAAATCGTCCACAAGTTGCAAAATTGGCTAGAATTTGACAATATTAAGTTGCATGACATAATTTGTAGTCTAAGGGGTCCATATGGCTAGGTTCCTACTCCTCTCTATTTTATATCATAGTTAAATATGTAATAAGCCGGGGGTCTTCACGGAAACAACCTCCCTACTGAAAAGTAGGGGCATGGTCTGCGTACATCTTACCCTCCCCAGACCCTGCCCTGAGCGGGATATACTGAGTATGTTTGGTTTGGTTTGGTTTTAGTTAAATATGTAATAAACATACATTAGATTGTTAAAATGTTAAAATTCAGTGAAATTTTCGAGTTAAAATGATCTGAGCGCTCGCGAGCAAAACAAATCGATCATTTCCGAGCTGCTCGCGGGCTTTTCATTAACCTGTTGAGCCGATCTCGAGTACGAGCATATCAAGCTCATCGATCACAAGCCGATCACGAGCAGAAGTCAAACTCAAACGAGCAATGATCGATAAGTCCAAAAATCGGCTAGGCTCAGCTCATTAACAACCCTATCCCAAACTACCTACATTTTCATTTAACTTCCCAAAATTACAATTTTTTATACTTCTCTCCTCCGCCTAAGCATAAATATTAATTCTTCTTTTATTTTTTGTTATTTAATATTTATATTTTATTTTCTTTTATATTTAATTTTTATGCTTTAAATTAAATATTTCACTTAATTTATATAAGTTGTAAATTAAATATTTCACTAAACATAATTAAGCTTTAAATTAAATAATTAAGTTAAATTAGTAGAATTATTTTAACAATTATTTATTTTAAATATATAGTTAATAAATTTTAAATATATGATTATTAAATCAAAATACATTAAAATAAACATTAAAATGCATCAAAATAGAATAAATTGCATAAACATTAACCTAAAATATATTACGAGATATTAAATATTAAAATAAAATACATTAAATAAAAATTAATATAAAATGCATTACATAGAAAATAAAATACATTACGAGATATTAAATATTAATAACCGTGTTGAGGTCATCGCTTAATTATGTTTAGTGAAATATTTAATTTACAACTTAAATAAATTAAGTGAAATATTTAATTTAAAACATAAAAATTAAATATAAATGAAAAGAACCAAATATAAATATTAAAGAACAAAAAGGAAAGAAGAATTAATAATTATGCTTAGGTGGAGGAGAGAAGTATAAAAAGTTGGGTATTTTTGAAAATTAAATGAAAATGTGAATAGTTTGGGAAAAGAAATGAAAAAAATGGGTAGAATAAGAATGGATTCTGAAATTTCCCTTACAAACTTGAACGAACACATGCTTCATAGGTACTAGATTCGTTTAACCAGCCTCCTCATTCCTATAAAAAAATGGTGAAACGTAATATATCAACACAACCATCTTAAGGTGTACCAAAATTTGGTAATATGATGCTTTGAGTTTATTTTGAATCAATGGGTCATCTTAGTTTATTTCACTTACCTCAATAAGGGGATATAGATTCATCCGATTCATTTTCTGCAATAAATCTATATAATATTGGCGAACTAGGGAGAAAGAGATATAAAAAGGGTTGGTGTCTTGTGTTGTGACACGGTCGTACTGATCTTGACGGCCCCCAAAAATTTTTCAAAATACAAATAAAAAATTCTAAGAACTAGTAAAAGCATCCTAAAAATTGAAGAGAAAAAAAAAATGAAACCTTTCAAGAAAAATGAAAAGAATTGAAAAACTAAAAGATAATAATAAAAAAACTAAATAAGACTTGTCTCAAGGAATGGAGGAAAAAAAGTTTTTTTGTACCACAACTTAGCTGTCTTCTAATTTTAGTTCCACAAATTTTAACTATTCAATTTCAATCTCATAACTATTTTAATTGTTCGATTGTGGTACAATTTCCACCGGACCGCCATGCATTTTTAATTGTTCGATTGTTAGAAAATAGTTATTATTAATATTTGTAATAAAATTATACGGAATTAAGTGATTTTAAGATATTCACATTAATGTTAATTCTTATTAAGGGTATTTCGTAAATAAATATTTCAGTATTTAAATAATTTTTAAGTATTATAATAAATAAGTTAATGGTGTAGATAAATCGATGGTATTTATATACCGTCCTAACGTGAAGTCAATTTTCTCCTCCGGGCTAACGATAGAATATCATCACTTATCAAGTAAGAGAAGTTGTAAGAGCCAATTAAATCCAGTCAAGCTGGCTTCTTGATTGGGTTTATCCTAATATATTGGCCAATTGAATCCAATAACTCAACAAACAACTAATAAAACAAGCAAAAAAAAAAATTAACAATACGATAAACATGGGGGTGACAGAGAAGAAGACAAATGACACTGAAAGGAATTTCTGGATGTTAGGGCTAATCTCTCTCTTTGCTTCCACGTGGCTTGACTGAGCTTCGAAGACAGTTCTTTGTCGATGGATAGGAACGAAGACACAAATGATGGTTGGGAAGAAGACATCCTCTGTCAAAGTGAACTTCTTAACATTCACTGCAGTCTGACAATTTTTTAACAGTTCGAATAGTTTTTTGGGCACAGTCGATGTTGAAAAAGCAGCTTTTCCCGGATATGTTTCTCGAATCCGCTTACCATGTCCCGATCTGACTATTAACATATTATATTATTTACCTTAATCCTAACTTGTACACAGACTACAGTGAATGTTAAGTAGATTTTGTTTGAACGATGGCAAAATGGGTCGGGTGGGATTTGAGTACAATGATCCAGGCACGAATGTAGGGGTTGGCGCAGGCCACCCCAAAAACATGTATAAGGGTATATTATTTAGAATAATATATAAATCCCCCAAATCACAGGTCTGAGCTTGGTGGGTGTGTCTTTTTAATTTTTGTATAAACTTGTCTCTTTTTCTAACATTATTTTATTAATCAATCTCGTTGTCCTTTTTTCTTCTTCTTAGCAGGTAGCTCCTTTCTATTTTCTGCAATGTACCACTTATGCCTTATTAGTTTGTATTACTTACTATTAGTTAAATATACTGTGTATTATTTTACAGTTAAATTTAATTAGAAAAATAGACAAATCCAGCTCACCCTAAAAAATATCCTGGGTCCGTCCCTGGAATGATCTAAAAAATATCAAACACACTAAGAATTCGTAAAAATGAATTAAATAAAACTGCTAACGGGGGTAAAGTACAAAATATAAAGCTTCTAGCCTACGGAATTGTTTTGATCTTAATTTATGCAATTGGTTGCTTTGGTGCAACGGTAATCTCAATTTTTCATAAATTTATTAACCGATCTGAAGATTATGTCGGACTTGTACCGATCTGAAGTTATGATGGACTTGTTTATTATTCATTAGGGCCTAGTTTGTATTAGTTAGGACTTGGCCCAATTCGCAGCTTGCTTGTTGATCAAGTTTTGTAATATCTATAAATACCCTCTTGGTATCATTAATAAAGACAGGGGAAATTAACTCCTTTCTACATGGTATCGGAAGAGGCCGATTTTCTTTCCTAAAAATACCCAAATCCTCGGCCGGCTAATATTCTAGCGCCGCCACCGTCTGCCCTAGCCGCACAATAATGGCCGGCGACGAGCAAACTTCCTCCCAACCATTACCACCTGAAAAACTTCTCCCCTTCGGCATCACCAGTATCAAAACCACGGTCCCAATCACCCTAAGCCTCGAAAAACTAAATTATAATTCCTGGAGCGTTCTCTTTGACACACACTGCGGTCAATTTGAACTCGATCGCCATCTTCATGACACCCCCCCTTCCATCTTGTCGCCTGAATGGAGAAAGTATGATAATCTAGTGAAGATGTGGATATATGGCACCCTCTCTGAATCTCTGCTTGAAGCAGTCCTCAAACCTGAAGCCACGGCCAAAAGCGTGTGGGATCACTTATCTCGACTCTTTCACGACAATAAAGAAGCTCGTGCCATACAGTTGGAGAACGATCTGCGATCATTAGAACTGGGCGACCTCACTATTACAGAATATTTTCAGAAAATCCAAAGTATGGCTGTTCGTCTCAATAACCTTGGCTCGCCGGTACAAGACTCAAATCTTGTCACCTACGCCCTTAACGGCCTCAGTGAGAAGTTCCATCACATCGCTCGTATTATTCGTCACCGGGAAAAATTACCAAACCTTGACACAACCAGAACCATGTTGCTACTAGAAGAAAGCACGATCAACAGAGCCTCTCGCCATATATCAGGCCCTGACGGCTCGTCCTCGTCCCCCACAGTTCTTGTAACCAACTCAAACCCACCAAACCGCTCTCAAGCTAACCCTAATCTCATTCTTTGTCGCAACTTTCAACGAGGCGAATGTCGCTTTGGAGACAAGTGCCGTTTTATTCACGATGCGCGCAATCGCAATATACCGCGACCTGTGCCTAGCAATATGCAGTGGGGTCCAGGGGTTGACGGTAGACCCATCCCTAATAGGAACTGGACCGTACCGGGGCCCACTCAACAGAAAAGCGCAACGACCTGGTCCGGACCTCGACCTAGCATGCACAACTACCATTGTTAGGAAAAACAAACACCCTGTATCGATTCAGCCGGGATACCCGATCCCTGTATCGATTGTTATTTGTTATTGAGAAGGTTTTGACATATATGCCAAATACAGTGAAGGAAAACTGTATCGAGGCTTCAAGGCTTTATCCTGTATCGAAGACCTGCCTCGAATCAGCATAAGTGAAGCTCGTCAGTACAGCAAGAAGACTTGTAAAAAGATCAAGTATGGAAACTGTCTCGACATCCTAAATACAGTCATCTTCCATACAGTTCGCAAAAGGACAAGAAAGAACACAAGTCAAGTTCCGTTGAACAAAGAAGTATTTAAATACTCAAGGATAAAGTATTTAAATACTGTCAGTCTTTAGATCTTGAGTATCCCTCGAAATCAGGATCTTGTCATATTCCCGTTGAAGGAATTCTTATTCAAACGGACATCTCAACGGATACTTTCTTGAGGCTATATATATCCTTGAAGACATTGAAGATCGATTACCAATTACGAATCAAAGTAACTCTCAAAGCTATCAAGTTATCATCGAGCAAACATATCTCCAAAGCATATCGCAAGTTAGAGCGAAAGAGATATACGGTGCTCAAACATCAAGAACAACTATCATCGGATCTTGATATTCAAAGTCATTGTTCTTACGGCTACCTAACCTTTTACCTCTGTAAAAACCGAGCTCTGTGTGAACTCAACAAGTTATTCGACTGTGTGGGACGAATAAGGACGAAGCTTTAGGCTGTGTGTGAAGAAGCTAGTCAAGAAGGAAGCTTTAACCAATCTGTGTGAGCGGTTGAAAGTGATATTCTTTGTATCAATGCGTGTGAACGATACAAGGATAGGTTTGTTTATAATTACGTAGTTGTGTACGCAGAATTATATAATAAACTTTACTCTGTGTGGAGGACCGGTGGACGTAGAGGGTTTACCTCGAACCACTTAAATTATCGTGTCATTTGCCTTGACTTTTCTTGTTTGAAATTACTGTGATATATTAAGTATACACCAAATACTCTGTTGCTGTATCCACGGCAACTAACTGTATCCAAGACTTCCGCTACGCACTCAGATTTAGATTCCATACAGTTTGTTGTTTAAACTACTTTTCCAAACTGTATCCAGTATACTTAAGTGGCCAACAACCATAATCCTCATCCAGGCCCAACCACTTGGGATAACCCCCGTCCTCAACAGGCCTTCTCAACACAACCGCCCTCTTACAACTCTGGGTCCGATCTAGGCTGGCAATACCGACCTCCCTCACAACCCTCAGGTCGACCAACTAATTCTTACACAGACAGCTCGACCTACTCTCAGGCAACAAATCTGCCTCAAGCCTTCAACACTATGACCTTACAAGATCTTGGCGACTCAGAATGGAACATGGACACAGGTTCCTCTTCGCATCTCAACTCGAATACTTGTAATCTTAGTACCGTTTTTAATTCTTGCATGTATCCATCAATACGGGTTGGTGACGGCAACTCTATACCAGTCACCAACACAGGTCATAGCTCCATCTCAACCCCCCATGGCACCTTACACCTTCATAATATCCTTGTTACACCAAGCATCATTAAAAACTTAATCTCTGTTCGTCAATTTACCCGTGATAATAAATGCACTGTTGAATTTGATGAATTTGGTTTCTTTGTGAAGGATTACTTCAGTCGCAATATCCTCCTCTGATGTGATAGTTCTGGAGACCTTTACCCAGTGACCAAGCCAACCAACTCTCCTCAAGCTCTTTTATGTTCTTCCCCGTCCACATGGCATCAACGTCTTGGCCACCCCGGAGATGATGTCCTGAGAATTCTATCATCTCGTAATTTTATTTCTTGTAATAAAACGAAGTCCCCAGGACTTTGTCATGCTTGTCAACTCGGCAAGCATGTTAAACTCTCATTCTATAGTTCCAATTCAGTAGTAGCTAATCCTTTTGATATTATTCATTCCGATTTGTGGACATCTCCCGTTTTAAGTACGAGTGGTTTTAAGTATTATGTTATCTTTCTTGATCATTTTTCTCATTTCTTGTGGGTATATCCATTACGAAAAAAATCTGATGCCTTAGATAAATTCTTGTACTTTCGAGCTTTTGTCAAAACACAGTTTAATTATGAAATTAAAGCCTTCCAATGTGATCACGGAGGTGAGTTCGACAATACCAAACTTCTCGACCTATTTGCCCAAAATGGCATTCAAATTCGTTTTTCTTGTCCTCAAACATCCCAACAAAATGGAAAATCCGAACGAATGATTCGTCACATAAATAACTTCATCCGAACCCTCATGTTTCAAGCACACTTACCACTTACCTTTTGGGTGGAACCTCTCCACATGGCCACATATTTACTCAATATACTACCATCCACTTCCATACAAAACGATATTCCCTTCACCAAACTTTACCACAAACAACCAAACTACACCCATCTTCGCACATTCGGATGCCTGTGCTACCCTCACCTCCACACCACCAACAAACTTCAGCCCAGATCCACACCATGCATCTTCCTTGGCTATCCTGCCCATCACCGTGGATACCGCTGTCTCGACCTGTCTACATATAAAATCATTATCTCTCGTCATGTGACGTTTGATGAAACAACATTTCCTTGTGGGTCTATGACCCCAACCAATCCTCCGTCATATGATTTCCTTGACGTCACTACCGAACCGAATAACATAGCTCGCCAACTAATAATGAAATATCCCTGAATTTCAGTATAAATTTTTTCGCGTATTTTAGATTAAGTGGGAAAATTTCGTTTGATTTCCGTTCGGATAAAAATATTATTATCGGATTATAATTACTCAAGCCGAATTCTATATTTATTTTTAAAGTCAGATATTATAATTTATCGGATTGTTTGATTGATAATAATTTTCGACCTTGTTTCTTCAGATAATATATATATATATATATATATATATATATATATATATATATATATATATATATATATTTCAGAATCGTGATCATCGAAGTTGTATACTATTATTATATTCGAATAATCGAATTATAATGAATATCAGAATGATTATTTTATTAAAATATTAATAATACCGTTGTTGATTTAAAAATATATCGAGTAGGAATAATTCGGTTTCATTCTCTAGTTGATTGGAATTCATAATTAAGATTTTTATTATTATTATTATTATATTATAAATTGAAAATGACATTTCAACCATTCCTAATAATTGAAAATTAAAAATGTTCAACATATCCTTTAAATATGATGCCATCAAAATTTGTAATCAAATCAAAAATCCTGAAATAAATAAACAGTCCAAGTTATACAATTATCAAAGTTCGAAAATAGAAAATAAGAAATTATGCAGTCCAATCGATCAACACCAAATCAAAAATCGAACCAGAAAATCAAAATATCGAATTAAGATCGGGAAGCCCAAGCTGCAGTCTGGAAGTCGCCGGAGCCACCGTCGGAGCCGCCGGAATCCGGCATTGACCGACGACTTCCGTCGCGAAATCCGCGGATTCACTGTCCAGCCAATTGATCGAATCTGCACCACTATAGGTCGAACCTCTGTCCGATGCGAGAATTCACCGGAAAACCGGATCCAGACCTCCGTCGCGACCCATGGCCGCCCGAACGATCGTTGACCGATCGTTCTACCTGTAGCGGGTCCGTCATCTGAAATCAGCCGCCCTACCTACCTGATGATCCACCGAGCAGACCATTACCACCGTCCAATATCCGCCGATCGAACCGAAATCATCTGCCGCGGGATTTCCGTCACGGCCAACCTGTGTGGCCGCTGCAGATCCGTCCGGATCGAAGTCATCCGACGCCCCAGCCAGATCACCGAAATCCGTCGGCGAACCACCACGTCGCCACCTCCGTCAGCAGATGGACCGTCGCCCTGCAGGTCGCCCAGAACGTGGCCGTCGCCTTCCCCTCGTGTTAGGTGAGAATTTTCTGAGTATTTTGTGTGTGTGTGTGTGTGTGTCCGTGTGTGTCGTGTTCCGTGTGTGTGTAGTATGTAAGGAGATAAGTTAATTATATTAAATGTGTAAGTGGTGTGCGTGTGTGTTATGCGTTTTGTGTGTGTTTTCGTGTGTGTGTGTGTGTGTTTCAGAAAAGTGGGTGTGTGAGTTGACTGTAAAATGGGGGAGGGATTTTGGATTTTAGTAATAGTATATGGGTTGGGTAGTTTACTAAGTTTGGACTGGGTTAGTTGGGCCTAGTTATTTAATTGGGTCAGGATTAATAATGGGTAATGTATTAGTTATTAATTGGGCCTAGGAGTATTTGGGTCAGGATTAATTAGGTGTTATAGAATTGGGTGTGAGTTTGTTAATCAATAAAATAAATTGGATAATTTAAGTTGGGCCTGAAAAATTCAATTGGACTTTTTTATTAGATTGGTAGATTAATTATTAATTGGGCCTTGTTAATTAAATTAATTTTGGAAATTAATTTATTATTTAATAAGGTTTATAAGTTCGGTCATTATTTATTAAATAATAGAATGTCGGATATTAGAGAAAATTTTGTTGAAAAATTTATCGACTAAATTGGAGAAATTAAATTGGATCAAATTAATTAAATTAGTGGTCTAATTAATTTAGAAATTTAATTTGGAATTGTCTTTTAATTAGAATAAATTAATTAAATTAGTTATTTTAATTAATTTGGATTGGAGAGTCAATTGGACATTTTGGAAAGGAGTCGAGTAAGACGAGAAAATCGAGTAGTTATCCCGTGATGATATTTTCGGATTATTTATCGTAATAAGTTATTAATACCGAGTATTTCGTTAAAGGTGATACATGACCGTAATTGGACTCGTGATAAATCACTCGGTGTTGGAATGAAGTGACGTAGCTAGCCATTGTCGGAATCGGAGGCAAGTTTTAATACTTGTTCGGATATTATGATTGATGTGATAATGTTAACTTGTTATTACTTGTTTTCCATTATCTTGATTGTGATTGTGATTGTGATAGGACGTCCGGTTGTCGTATGACTTCCGAGACCCTCGGCAAAGGCCTTGGGACGATAGAACTATGATTGTGATTGAGATAGGACGTCCGGTTGTCTTTTGACTTCCGAGACCCTCGGAAAAAGCCTTGAGACGATAGAACTCTTCCGGTTGTCGCATGACTTCCGAGACCCTCGGCGAAAGCCTTGGGACGATAGAAAGATCTGGAGTGTCTTTTGACCTCTGTGACCCTCAGATATCATCTGTAGGGACGATGTGATTGTGAACGTATTATGTGAAGTGTGCCTATTTGGGATTTGTGTGCGATTAAGTGTTTTACGGATTTTTCATATATGTGCATAGCATTATTATACCAGTTATAATTATCTGACCCTGGTAGGGCTGGTTCGATTATTCGGCCAAGCTTTGTTGTATGACGTGCAGGATAACCAAGAAATCCCGATCGGCATTGAGGAGGTGTTTGGCTATACATATCTCATAAAGTAATGTTTTTAAATCTTCCGCACTCTGATAAATTTTGAAGTGTTTTTAATAATGATTGGGATATGTATTAAATGTTTGATATTTTAAAACAAGTGATTGTTTTACACAATAATTAAGTCATAATGTATAATTGTGAATTGTTTTAACTAGCCTAGCGAATCTCCGATGGGATTCGCGGCACTGTAACTCCCGGACGGTTTTGGGGGTGTTACAAATAATCTACCCGAGCTCTACTAATCTCGAGATCGTCCAACCACCAACATCCTCTACCGATCTCAAAACTCCAGAACACAAGCCACCCAGCTCGAGCCCTCTCTCTGGCCGAGCTTCACCGCAGCAAGAGCTTCAAACTATAGATCGCACCTCTCAGACCGAGCCCTCTCCTACTCCAGACCAAGCTAAAAACACCGCGACCTCGAGCCCAACACACAATCCAACCCCCAGCTCGCCTATAAATCCGCCATCCACCAAATCTCACCCCATGGTCACTCGCTTACAAAAAGGCACCATCAAACCTCCACAAAGATTAAATCTTCACACTGATACCATCTCACCCATTCCTAAATCACCCTCTCTTGCCTTACTTGATTCAAATTGGCGTTGCGCCATGCAAGATGAATACAATGCTTTAATTAAAAATGGTACTTGGATTCTTGTTCCGAGACCTCGAGATGCTAACATTGTTCGTTGTATGTGGTTGTTTAAGCATAAGTTTCTTGCAGACGGTACTCTAAGTAGGTACAAAGCACGCCTTGTAGCTAACGATAGCACACAGCAAGTTGGCATAGACTGTCATGAGACCTTCAGCCCTGTGGTCAAACCTACAACCATTCGCACCGTCCTCAGTTTAGCGATCTCACGGGCTTGGCCAATTCATCAGCTCGATGTTAAAAATGCATTTCTTCACGGTCATCTCTCTGAAACCGTTTACATGTATCAACCACCAGGGTTTACGGATTCCCGAAAGCCAGGGCACGTATGCCTCCTACAGAAATCTCTCTATGGCCTCAAGCAGGCGCCACGAGCTTGGTTTCAGCGCTTTGTCCTTTATGCCACCAAATTGGGGTTCCTTAACAGCCGATGTGACTCATCCCTGTTTATTCTCCGTCGTGATCGTGAGGTCGCCTACCTACTTCTCTATGTTGACGACATCATTCTGACCGCCTCTTCAATGGTTCTCCTCCAACATGTTATTTCATCGCTAAATACGGAGTTTGCTATGACCGACCTGGGTCCCCTCAGTTATTTTCTTGGCATCTCGGCCATCAGATCTTCCTCTGGGTTGTTTCTCTCACAGAAAAAATATGCAACAGAGATCCTAGAACACTCTAACATGCTGAATTGTAATCCATGTCACACCCTTGTTGACACCAAATCTAAACTAACTCCTAATGGGGTTGCCGTCTCCGATTCAACCCTTTACCGCAGTCTCGCAGGGGCATTGCAATACCTAACATTCACCAGATCGGACATTTGTTATGCGGTTCAACAAGTTTGTCTCTTCATGCATGACCCTAGGGAACCACACTTCTTGGCTCTAAAACGAATTCTCAGATACATTAAGGGAACAATTGACCACGGGCTGCATCTATACTCCTCACCGACCAAATCTCTCATTGCTTACTTAGATGCCGACTGGGCCGGTTGCCCTGATACTCGCCGTTCTACCTCAGGTTACTGTGTTTATCTTGGAGATAATCTGCTATCATGGTCCTCCAAGCGTCAACATACTATTTCTCGATCCAGTGCTAAAGCCGAATATCGAGGCGTCGCAAACGCCGTAGCCGAAACCGCTTGGCTGCGCAATTTATTACGCGAGCTACACAATCCGTTACACTCAGCCACTATTGTCTATTGTGATAATATCAGCGCGGTATATATGTCGTCTAATCCAGTCCAGCATCAACGCACTAAGCATGTTGAGATAGATATACACTTCGTCCGTGACAAGGTCGCCACAGGTCAGGTTCGAGTACTCCATGTCCCGTCGAAATTCCAGTATGCAGATATATTCACAAGGGGCTGCCAACCTATCTATTTCAAGATTTCAAGCATAGTCTGAGCGTCCGACCTCCTCCCGCTCAAACTAAGGGGGAGTATTAACCGATCTGAAGATTATGTCGGACTTGTACCGATCTGAAGTTATGATGGACTTGTTTATTATTCATTAGGGCCTAGTTTGTATTAGTTAGGGTTTGGCCCAATTCGCAGCTTGCTTGTTGATCAAGTTTTGTAATATCTATAAATACCCTCTTGGTATCATTAATAAAGACAGGGGAAATTAACTCCTTTCTACAAAATTAAGCTAGTCATTGTCGTTAATCATTCTTTTTTCATTCAATATCTAAGAGAAGCTCTTCGATTACTATCCTAATCAAAAGACAATCCTATAATAAGAGCTCACATAGAATTAGTGTTTGACAACATCAGAAGCTAGAACGACTGTACTCTAATCGAAAGGAGGGTAGAATATAGAATAAAATTTTTGACACAACACTAGACTTTTAAGGTAGGAAAAAATTATATGAACACTATCACGAGTCTGTTCACGAGGCCACTAGCAGGCTTGTTTACGGGCTAGCAAACTAAATATTCCCTCCATCCCAATTTAATTGGGAAGTTTTGACTTTTAGCAGTCAATACACTACTACATTTCAAAGCTAATGCGACGCAAAAAATCGTTGCATTAAGGCTAAAAAACCGTCGCATTAGCTCTAATGCAACAGTTATGGACCATCACATCCGCTTGCTTATTCATAACTGTCGCATTAACCTAACACTTAATGCAACACCTATTTCATTACAGCTTCAAGATGCTAATGCAACGCCCTGTGGCAACCGTTGCATTAGCCTGACATCTAATGCAACACTTTATTTTGCGAGTACGACGGTTTTATTTCATATCTAATATATCTAATCCGACGGTCTTATTTCGTATCTAATGCGACGGCCTTTGTTTTGCTAATGCTACACAGTTGATCTTATTTTTTTATTTTTTTTATAATAATAATAATAACGACAATAAAAAAATAGTGATAGATAATAAAAACAAGAGTATGACAATAAAAAATTTTCATTGTCATAGAAAGTATATTACAATATTCGTGCCCATAAAAAAAATTATAGCAAGGTAATTTTTTCCTAAAATTAACATTCATAAATATATAATCTCCACATATAAGCAAATCTAACATAATAAATAGAAACTCCAAAATATGCAAAAAAATCAAGCATCTCCATCATCCATCATCCGAACACTTGTTACGTTGCTTGTTTTCCATTTAGCTCACCACGCTCCTACAAATCAACATTTTAAATAATCGCAAGTTAAAACGGTAGATTATGATTCAGTTAGTTTACTAAAATATAATAATAGAATTTCACAAGATAAGCAATAATAAACACGACTATGAAACAATTGTCCAAATAATTACTAAGAATCTGTTTGACATAAAATAATAATAAAGAAAGAATGATTCACTGTATGTATATGTATTATACTTCATAAAGAAAAAGGATTTGTAACAAAAAAAAAAAATTATAAAGCTTACTTCACCAAGATGGTGCAAATATCCATAGACTCCACCAAAAAGAGAGCAGTAAACAGAATACCATATTTGTGCATCCATGAAATATATCTGAAATATTATCATAAAAAATCGTTATGTTAAGTACAAAGTGAATAAAATGATCTGCTAATTATAGACTCAATTAATGTTAAAAATATCTCATTGCAAAACCACCCTGAACACATGGAGAGAAAGAAAGTATGGGCATAAGCATAATATTATTTATTTCCTCAAGCATGCCTCCAAGCATATCTTGCATAGATCACATTAATGTAAAGCCATCTTCAACAAAGATCAGCTCCTTTTGCCAATACAATAATGCACGGTAAATATAAAAAATTTCAAAATTATGAGTCACTACATCAATACAACTACTACCTCCGTTCTCTTTTACTCGCAACGTTGGACCAGTGTGCAATGTGTAACTTTGACCATTAATATCTTTAATTATATTTTCTTAAAATATAAAAAAACTAATAATTTGAATATATAGTAATACAATGAGACAAAAAAGGGCCTGAAACATCAAAACAAAATTAGAACAGGAAAAAAATAGTAACTAAACAAAGATGAGGTATCATATTGATAGGGAACCTTGTGTATCGGAGCAATGTATGGGAGTATTAATCTCTCGCAATTACGAATTAAGCATCCCAACAATTTTGCACTTTCTTCTCTGCATTTGCTATTAGCACTGCTAACAGAAGTAGCAATGTCAATGACATAGAATGAATGAAATATAGAATAAACGGATAAAGACGAACACACATGATGTCGGCAAATTCAGCAAGTAGAGATTCCCATGACGGTTAGGCAATTTAATTGGTTCAACAATACCTTTGTTTTAGATAAGTTAACAATTGAATAAGATGGCGACGGAGAGCTGGAAGAACATATGCTGGATTTTTTTCAGATAGTCAGCCACTGATATTGCCATTTCCCGAACTTCAAAATCCTAAGAAAGAAAGAAGTAAGTCATATAACTGGTTACCACAAAAGAGATGCTCATTTAGATACTCTTTCAAATGAAATTACTCACTGGCTCAGCCATGAGTGAAACTAATATAACTTATGACCTATATTTTAAAGAATATACTTAGGATTCATTCTTCCTCCTGCCTCAAGAATCCAGTGTTCCAACTGAATAAATACTAAAGTTCCATTTCGAAATGAATGCTAAAGTTCTCATGAGAATAAAGTTCCAATTGAGTGAATGCTAAAGTTCACACAAGATATACACATTTGGAAGTGAGCCAACACGGTGGAAAAGAGTGATTGTTGGGAATCTTGATATCAGATAAGAGGCTGTCATATTTCTAGCCTCTACAGAGTCGTAAGAGAAACAAAAAACATCATTCACAAGTAATCCAATAACAATGGTATTGCATCTATCAGTACTAACTGGGACAAATTTAGATCCATAGGTAATGACTATTGATCAATACTTTTAACAGCCATGTCTTATTCAGGGAAATCCCACCCAATGGGGCCACTACCGTGCAAAACTCCATTAGAACAAAAGATACAATAAGATTTGTGATTTCCCAAATTAAAAGCTAGAATACCTCATCATTTAAAGCAGCAAACACTGCTGTCAAACAATCAGCTTGTGCCAAATAATCATCAAATCCTCCAGTCTCCAACAACGAAGAAACTATAGATCGTCGAACCGTAACATCAGCATCAACAACAACTGCAATGAAAAGCTTTTCCACAATCTGCATGAGAAAATAGCACCATAATAACATTACAAAATAGAATGGCCCAACAGAATATCACATACATGTACAAGCAGTCTTTCTGCACAAGCAAGTTGACAAAATCCCTGAATTAACCTCAAGTTTTTATTTCTCAACATCACTGGCCTATAAGTTCTAACTAATACTCCCTCCCATTTTTTTTGAATGACGTTTTGATTATTTTCACACAAATTAATAAATCTTTTTTATTCCTATATTGACCTTAAACATATAAAAAATAAGCCCAACAGCAAACGTTTTCGCCTCTTCGTCTTCTGTTCTTTTTCTTCTCGAAACGTTTTCCTTCACCACCACATCCACATATTTGGAGCAAAAAAATCAAAAAAGGAGGGAAAAATATCAGCAGGAGAAACTTTCGAAACTGAAAATTTTTGAATCAAAAATTTTGAAATCGCGCCACTTCTATCCTATAAATATGGCGACTCTACAACCAATTCTTCACATCTCCAGAAGTTTCATTTTTTTACTCCATAGCAAGCCCTTTCTTTTTTTTTGTTGAATTTCCTATTTAGTTTTTTCCTTTTTTTTGAATTTCCTGTGAGTTTGTAAGTTGAATTTATTTACTGTAAATAGGTAACGTTCAAGGAAGGAAAAAAAAGAATTTGAATAACGTAGAACGTTGGGTGGGCAGTTTACCGAGCATTATTGGAGAAGAGTATCAATGGTAAATTAAAGAAGAACACAACAAAAGAGGTAAAAGATATGTTCAATATCGCGAATCTACGAATAGTTCAAAGAATATGGAAAATGAAGATTTGTGACCCCTACAACACATAAATGATCCAAAATAAACAATGTCTGATAAGAGTAACTTGGGACCAAACTAACATGATTAGTTCATGCAGATAATGACCCATTTGCAAATACTTATTCACATGCTATACAGTAATAAAAGTGAGTGATAAAGAATTTACATGTAAAAAAAAAAATACCCTGGAACCATCACAACTGCACAAGGAGTTTGTAATTAAAAAAAAAATGAAACATGTAAATACTTTATGGGTCATAATCTGCTCAAGAATTCTGAAAAATGTTGAGTCATTTGAAACATGTAAACTTCACTATGACGTGATGACCCATTATAACGTTTTCCATGCAAATACTTACTGTTCAAGAAAAGAACCTGGAAAATTTTGCTCCAGTCTCGTCTAACAGAAATGAGAAAAGAGAAAGGAGAAAAAGAGTGAAGGATAAATAGGAATAGGGAAGAAGAAGTGATACGTTACCAACATCTTTGAGAATTGGAATAGACATTTAATGAGAAGAAAAAATAAATTAAGGGCAGACATGGATTATGAAGCCAAAACGTCACTTATTTGAGTAAGAAACTAATCAGCCAAAACGTCACTTAAAAGAAATGGGAGGGAGTATTAGTCAAGTAGTACTTACTGACTCTCATGATCTGATGATGAAGCATTCCTCCCATTATCCATACCGGATTTATATTCAAAAGAATGATATTTGTTATCATTAGTAGCTTGGGACTCCTGATGCTGCATGCCAACATGTATCAGTGAATTAGCTATGGAAACACGCATTCAAGCAAAATGTAACTTCATCATCCGCAGAAAATAAACACACTTCAAAAAATGGTATAACAGTGAATACAGGAAGGTGACTCAAGAAAACCTGGTCGATAACAGATTCAATTTTCTCTTTCCAAATAAGAAATCTGCCATCTGGAACAAGAAATATCAACAGGTAAAATAAGTTAAATCGCCAACATAAAAAGCTCGCAAGCAGAAGTTTACATAATGAGTTAGATAAGAAACCCAAGGAAACAGTTGGTCCAAAAACAATGACGCTTCTCATAAGGCTAAGATGCACAACACAGACTAATTTATGATTGTAATATCCATAATCACTGCCAACTTTATCAACTTCCTTATATTTCTTAAACACTTGGGGACAGAATCATAATTTACTAACATTTCAAGAATGAGTATCAAAAGAGCTAGGAATATTGTGAACATACTTTGAAGAACTATAAGAAGCACATGTTTACCCAGCAAATATAGCTCTTTAGTCTACCAAACACAATTTTGACAGCAAATGATGTTTTTCAAATTGCGTCCCCTCTTGCTCATTACAAACTGGATTATAACCAAACTTCTAACCCAACAGCATATTTTTCCATTGTCTTGTGTTCATCAAAGTTATTTCTGCTGAGAACATCTTAAGTATGAAGTACCTTTAGATGCTATTTCACAATCCAGAATACTTATTGGGCGGTCATTGCTATTTGTAGGCTAATTATAAAGCAAGAGAAATAGAAACATATTTCAACCTTTTTTTATTTTTTCCTTCTATTTGCATTTTGTTTTTCATCATGTGTATCAGTGCAGTTTATTGCACACAATTCGTTGGCTAATTAGCATTTCAGATATTTCAAATATGTGTGCCTCACACCACTCTCACTCAAATGTTTAAATAGTTAAAAAGAAGGATTCATAGAACTTCATATAAAAAATCTCCACCATAAAACCAGATCATGATTAGCATATAAATTCTTATTACAATGTGTGCTTCAAGAAAATTAAAAATAGAAACTGATTAAATTAAATATGAGATAACGGAAGGAAACAAAGAGCAGGCAAACAAAGGGCAAACAAAGGGAGACCTGAATTTTTAATTTGGGAGACCATCATTTAAATTATAACTTATAAAAAAGCAAACCAAATCCTACAAAATTCGGAGTAAATGAGAAATAACATAAAAATTATTAATTAAAATCATAATTTAAAAGTAAGATCTTTGGTTTTACCTAGAAGTGGTGATATATTTTCTCGTATTAGACACTTGAAGAACCAGTTAGGGAAGATAATGGCAGCGGACATCGGCGCTGCAGGCGAGCGGCGAGAATTGACGGATGTCCGCCGTTGGACAGTGAGTTGAGGGACGAAACCGTCGGATAAGTAACGCCTGACAGTCATTTTCCAGATCAATCACACCGACAGCCTTGACTACCATATGAATTGGGGCAACTGAAGGCCGGCTCATCGCTTAGTGAAGAAAAGAAGAAGATGAGATAAGAAAAGAAAAGAGAGAGAGAAAGAGGGGGAGGCGGAGAAAAATGAAAAAGGTTAAGGAAAGAATCGAAGGGAAAAGAAGCAGATTTAGGGCGGAAAATATTACCGCTCAAAAATAAGAGGAAAAAAAAAAAAAAAAAAAAAAGAGGGAATTAGTGTAAATTCGTGTTGTGAAATAGTTTATCACAGGCGTTGCATTAGATATCCTATTGTCATTGCATTAGATATCCTATTGCAACGTTTAATTAAATCCGTTGCATTAGTCTAATTATCTGAAGTATTATAAAAGAAATCGTTGCATTAGCTATATCTATTGCAACGGTTCTATATAAGCCGTTACATTAGCCTTTTTCGACCGTTACATTTGATCAAAAATGTAATAGTGATAATTTTGAAGTTTGATTACGAATTAATTTCAAAATATAATGATAAAATGTATAATGAAATTATATTATTAAACTTTAATTTATGAAGTTTCATAATATATTTTTATTAAATATTTTACGATTATAATTTGAGATTAATTCGTAGTTAAACTTAAAAATTGTTTACTCAATCAGTATTCCATTTACTCACGCACGATTTGATTCGTTTATAACTTGAATTACTATAGTTTTCCAAATTTACGGCTTACTTAAAGAAATGGCGGTATTACGAAATTTTGGAGGTTTGAATAGGGCACATCTATTTTGGTCCATGTTATTTCCAAAAAAAAAAAGGATTCCTAAGCAAAATACGACCCAATCTTCCTATATGTTAGTAATTGTGAGATTTAACACATGTTAATCAATTAGAGTATCGATAGTTTATTATCCAATTAAAATCATTCATTACTCCTGTCTTTTTTTTTTTTCAAATCTAATCATTTAACACATGTCAATCAATTAGGTTTCAATAGTTTGATTAGGACACCTCTAAAATTTTATACTTCCTATGATTTTTAAAGCTTGCAATAGTTTACTATTTGACACTATTCATATACTAACTCTCGATCGTACTTTATTCTACTAATATAAAAATAAATATTAGAATGTAAGATGTTGTTGGGTTTGTATTAATGTATATTTTCAGAATATTAGTTTTTAATATTTTTTATAAATATATAATTAAAGATATTAATGATCAAAGTTACATATCGACATCCGTGAACTTGCTCTCTGTTGCAAACTTTGAAAATAGGAGGAAATATATTTTTCTGTTCAACTAAACTACTCCTTCCAAATAAATATTTTTCCAAACGATTTTATGAGTCTGTAATTCAATATTAATCATTACCTGCTCCATTTAATACCACATAGGGCCTGTTTTCACTTATTTTGATTCACTTGATTTATTGATTTTGATTCGATTGATTCAGTTTTGATTCGATTCGATTCGATTGATTCGATTTTTTGATTGAGTTGATTCACTTTTATTTTGTTTTAGGATTTTTATTAATTATTATATAATCATTTTAATTGATATTATTATTATTATTTTTAATAATTATTATTATTATTATTATTATTATTATCTTAGTTGATATTATAGGGGTAGGTGTTCGAGTCAGGATCAATTTTGGGATGTTCGGGATCAGGTGACATTTTAAACTACCCGAACCCATCCCGATTTTTTTTTTGAAATTTAAAGAATTTAATGTCCTAATAATTATTAAAGCTCATGATCAGATTGCAAATTCAAATTGAAATACCCGAATCCCAAACCCGAATTTTTAATCGGGTTCGGGTATCCGTTCTAATTTCTTTTTTAAAATACATAATCCCGTATACGGATTTTTTTCGATAGGGTACACAAACTACCTGAATGCTCACCTATAATTATTATTATTATTCCTATTATTGCTAACTATTATTGGTAATTAATATTATTATATTGAAAAGGTTAGTAATTAAAAACAACAATAACAACAAGAACAATAACCACAATAAATCAAACATTTAAATAATTGAAGTATTGGACAAGAACTTTATATAAAAATAATCGGGTACCTGAAGTTCAAAGCGGAATACTCGAATTCCGAACCCGAACTTTTTCGGATGTCCGATCCCGTACCCAACTTTTTCGGGTATCCGATTAGGTACCCAAACTACCCGACTCGAATGTCCACTCCTAGCTACATAAATAGAGAAGGGGAAACATAATTAATAAAGACGAAGAGGTAAGCTAGAAAGTGAAAGAAAAATAATAATATATTTATCAACAAGTATTCATCTCCTCATACTATTTATCAAAATTAATAATATATTTGTTAAAATATATCTATTGTTAATAAGTATTATATAATTATTTATATTAATAGTAATATCATTTATATTATTATTATTACTAATTTGTATATTATTAGTTACTTTCGATTCGATTCGATTTTTGATTCGATTCGATTCGATTGATTTCTGATTCAATTGATTCGGTTGAATCGATTGATTCGATTTAGTTTCTTTGATTCGATTCAATTACATTCGATTGATTGAAGTTTGCCAAGTAAATATATTTTCATATCATTTTTATGAATCAAATTAAAAATATGAGGTGTGTTAATTATTAAGACTTACCTCTCGCTTTCATATTTTCTTTTCAAATTAAATCATTCATTCCAAATAAATATTATTTCATATCAATTTTTAGGAATTGAAATTTAATTTTTATATGAAGCATGTATATTATATTAAGACTTATCTCAATCTTTTATAGTCGGAAATCTTTGAATTACTATAGTGTTTGTGGATATATAT
The DNA here is from genome assembly GCA_033398695.1 of Orobanche coerulescens. NCBI lineage: Eukaryota > Viridiplantae > Streptophyta > Magnoliopsida > Lamiales > Orobanchaceae > Orobanche > Orobanche coerulescens. The sequence goes on from JAWKAU010000065.1 coordinate 634,497, forward strand.
GATACTCTTGTACTTGTCGCTAAGATACCTAATTTGTTTCGCTTGTGATTTAGCGATTGATATTTTTGCGAATAATTACACGGGCTTTAAACTAGTTATATTTATTTGAGAACATTCAATAAATTCCACTAAAATATACTACTTATTTTTATCTCATTTGTCGCCGTTGGATACAAAAGTTTGATCATAAATAATTTTCATATTATATCATGAAAAATGATAAAAAAATAAGATTATGAAAATATATTAAAAATAAGTATGCTGATATTTTTTAATCTAAAAAGAAATAAGTGGTCGGAAAAATCAACTTTCTTAATAATAACGAAGGTATTATTAAAACAATCTTTCAAATTCCATGTTGGGGAGGGCGCCCCAACCCCAACCCCTCATAATTCAAAAGAAAAATTATCAAGCAATAATTAAAAATAATAATAAAAAAAAGAAAAAACAATAAGGCTAGGTAATGCAACGGTCATATAACGAGCTATAAATATGGCCCTTGTTCAAAAAATCCATACACAATTTTCATCGAGTAGTTGATCAATCAACACCATGGTAGTTATTCCTAGTCAGAAGATTTTGCTTGTGGGAGAAGGGGACTTCTCGTTTGCCAAGGGTTTGGCGACGTCATTGGGGTCAGCCAAAATCTTATGGCCACATCGCATGATTAAGAAGGTCTTCGGCTTCGTTCAGATATCTTCAATTATCTTGTTGCCCTCCGACCTTTTTTATTTTCTTGTCAGATCATCTTGTTTTTAGAATATTTTAATGTCCTGTTACCAATGATGGTTTTCTTGTTTTTTTTTTTTGACAGAGGAGTTCATGGCCAAATACAAGTCTTGGGGTCCCTTTAACATCAAATCTTTCAAAGATCTTGGGGGTACTGTCATTTTTTCGGTTGATGGAACAAAAATGGAAAAGGACGATAGATTGAGCGCAAGATTTGACAGGATTCTATTCAATTATCCACATGCAGGGTTTCTTGGAAAAGAAAGCTTACCCCATGTCATAAGGTACCGCGCGCGTAAAGTACTCCCACAATGAAATGAAAACTCTTTTCATTATATTTCTTACGAGCATGTATATTATTGTATTTTAATTTCTTTTTATTTTCGATTAAAGGAAACACAAAGCACTGGTAATGGGACTTTCCTGCTTCTGCCCCACGGGGAAATACACATTACCCATGAGACATCTTATCCTTACAGCGCCTGGAATCTTCCACAGCCTGGAATACTTGGAGTAATACTTGGAATATTCCAGGCTGTGGAAGATTCCAGGCGCTGTAAGGATAAGATGTCTGATGGGTAATGTGTATTTCCCCGTGGGGCAGAAGCAGGAAAGTAGCAGACTGCATGAATCCCATTACCAGTGCTTTGTGTTTCCTTTAATCGAAAATAAAAAGAAATTAAAATACAATAATATACATGCTCGTAAGAAATATAATGAAAAGAGTTTTCATTTCATTGTGGGAGTACTTTACGCTGCATGTACCTTATGACATGGGGTAAGCTTTCTTTTCCAAGAAACCCCGCATGTGGATAATTGAATAGAATCTGTCAAATCTTGCGCTCAATCTATCGTCCTTTTCCATTTTTGTTCCATCAACCGAAAATGACAAGACTTCAAGATCTTTGAAAGATTTGATGTTAAAGGGACCTCAAGACTTGTATTTGGCCATGAACTCCTCTCAAAAAAAAAAACAAGAAAACAAGAAAACCATCATTGGTAGCAGGACAATAAAATATTCTAAAACAAGATGATCCGACAAGAAAATAAAAAGGCCTGAGGGCAACAAGATAATTGAAGATATCCGAACGGCCGAAGACCTTCTTAATCATGCGATGTGGCCATAAGATTTTGGGCGACCCCAATGACGCCGCCAAACCCTTGGCAAACGAGAAGTCCCCTTCTCCCACAAGCAAAATCTTCTGACTAGGGGAATAACCAGCCATGGTGTTGATTGATCAACTACTCTCGATGAAAATTGTGTATGGATTTTTTTGAACAAGGGCCATATTTATAGCTTTCGTTATATGACCGTTGCATTACCTAGCCTTATTGTTTTTTCTTTTTTTTTTATTATTATTTAATTATTGCTTGATAATTTTTCTTTTTTGAATTATGAGGGGTTGGGGTTGGGGCGCCCCACTCTCCCCAACATGGAATTTGAAAGATTGTTTTAATAATACCTTCGTTATTATTAAGAAAGTTGATTTTTCTGACCACTTATTTCTTTTTAGATTAAAAAAATATCAGCATACTTATTTTTAATATATTTTCATAATCTTATTTTTTTATCATTTTTCATGATATAATATGAAAATTATTTATGATCAAACTTTTGTATCCAACGGCACAAATGAGATAAAAATAAGTAGTATATTTTAGTGGAATTTATTGAATGTTCTCAAATAAATATAACTAGTTTAAAGCCCGTAATTATTCGCAAAAATATCAATCGCTAAATCACAAGCGAAACAAATTAGGTATCTTAGCGACAAGTACAAGAGTATCATATATATCCACAAACACTATAGTAATTCAAAGATTTCGACTATAAAAGATTGAGATAAGTCTTAATATAATATACATGCTTCATATAAAATTAAATTTCAATTCCTAAAAATTGATATGAAATAATATTTATTTGGAATGAATGATTTAATTTGAAAAGAAAATATGAAAGCGAGAGGTAAGTCTTAATAATTAACACACCTCATATTTTTAATTTGATTCATAAAAAATGATATGAAAATATATTTACTTGGCAAACTTCAATCGAATCAATGTAATCTGAATCAATCAATCAAAGAAACTAAATCAATCAATCGATTCAACCGAATCAATTGAATCAGAAATCAATCAATCGAATCGAATCGAAAGTAACTAATAATATACAAATGAGTAATAATAATAATATAAATGATATTACTATTAATATAAATAATAAATAATTATATAATGCTTATTAACAATAGATATATTTTAACAAATATATTATTAATTTTGATAAATAGTATGAGGAGATGAATACTTGTTGATAAATATATTATTATTTTTCTTTTACTTTCTAGCTTACCTCTTCGTCTTTATTAATTATGTTTCCCCTTCTCTATTTATGTAGCTAGGAGTGGACATTCGAGTCGGGTAGTTTGGGTACCTAATCGGATACCCGAAAAAGTTGGGTACGGGATCGGACATCCGAAAAAGTTCGGGTTCGGAATTCGAGTATTCCGCTTTGAACTTCAGGTACCCGGTTATTTTTATATAAAGTTCTTGTCCAATACTTCAATTATTTAAATGTTTGATTTATTGTGGTTATTGTTCTTGTTGTTATTGTTGTTTTTAATTACTAACCTTTTCAATATAATAATAATAATTACCAATAATAGTTAGCAATAATAGGAATAATAATAATAATTATAGGTGAGCATTCAGGTAGTTTGTGTACCCTATCGAAAAAAAATCCGTGTACGGGATTATGTATTTTAAAAAAGAAATTAGGACGGATACCCGAACCCGATTAAAAATTCGGGTTTGGGATTCGGGTATTTCAATTTGAATTTCGGGTACCCGATCTGCGGAGCTTTGATAATTATTAGGACATTAAATTCTTTAAATTTCAAAAAAAAAATTCGGGATGGGTTCGGGTAGTTTAAAATGTCACCTGATCCCGAACATCCCAAAATTGATCCTGACCCGAACACCTACCCCTATAATATCAACGAAGATAATAATAATAATAATAATAATAATAATAATAATAATAATAATAATAATAATAATTATTATTAAAAATAATAATAATAATATCAATTAAAATGATTATATAATAATTAATAAAAATCCTAAAACAAAATAAAAGTGAATCAATCAATCAAAATCGAATCGAATCAATCGAATCAAAACGAATCGAATCAATCAATCAAAATCAATAAATCGAATCAATCAAAATAAGGTGGGAAAACAGGCCCTATGTGGTATTAACTGGAGCAGGTAATGATTAATATTGAATTACAGACTCATAAAATTGTTTGGAAAAATATTTATTTGGAAGGAGTAGTTTAGTTGAACAGAAAAATATACTTCCTCCGATTTTCAAAGTTTGCAACAGAGAGAAAGTTCACGGATGTCGATGTGTAACTTTGATCATTAATATCTTTAATTATATATTTATAAAAAATATTAAAAACTAATATTCTGAAAATATACATTAATACAAACCCAACAACATCTTACATTCTAACATTTATTTTTATATTAGTAGAATAAAGTACGATCGAGAGTTAGTATATGAATAGTGTCAAATAGTAAACTGTTGCAAGCTTTAAAAATCAGAGGAAGTATAAAATTTTAGAGGTGTCCTAATCAAACTATTGAAACCTAATTGATTGACATGTGTTAAATGATTAGATTTGAAAAAAAAAAAGACAGGAGTAATGAATGATTTTAATTGGATAATAAACTATCGATACTCTAATTGATTAACATGTGTTAAATCTCACAAATACTAACATATAGGAAGATTGGGTCGTATTTTGCTTAGGAATCCTTTTTTTTTTTGGAAATAACATGGACCAAAATAGATGTGCCCTATTCAAACCTCCAAAATTTCGTAATACCGCCATTTCTTTAAGTAAGCCGTAAATTTGGAAAACTATAGTAATTCAAGTTATAAACGAATCAAATCGTGCGTGAGTAAATGGAATACTGATTGAGTAAACAATTTTTAAGTTTAACTACGAATTAATCTCAAATTATAATCGTAAAATATTTAATAAAAATATATTATGAAACTTCATAAATTAAAGTTTAATAATATAATTTCATTATACATTTTATCATTATATTTTGAAATTAATTCGTAATCAAACTTCAAAATTATCACTATTACATTTTTGATCAAATGTAATATCAGGCTGATACAAGTCGCCGAAGATCACATTTTTGGCATGGCAATCAATGGTAGCTCTATGCGAAGCCAACCAATCCATGCCCAAAATCACATCAAAATCGATCATATCAATAGGGAGCAAATTTGCCAGGCGAATGCGGTCATCAAACCGTAAGGGACAATTCACATATTCATGTTCAATGAGTACATGGTTTTTCATTGGTGTTGAGATGGATATACGATTTGTTAGTGGTGTTGGGGTCATATTAAGTTTCTTGGCAAATGCAACAGATATAATGGAGTGTGTGGCACCAGTATCAAATAATGCAAAAACTGTACGATCACCAATGTAAAGAATGCCGGTAATAGTACCTGATAAGTTTTCTGTCTGATCACGCGTCGTAGCATAAACACGACCCATAGTAGGAGCTGGCTTAGCGGAGTTCACTAATGTAATCCGTTTCTCCTGGGGACAATCCCTCACCTTGTGATTAGTGGACCCGCAATTGAAACATCCTCCAGTAGCTTTGTGACAAATGCCCGGGTGAGGCTTCCCGCAAGTAGCACAGAGAGGTGGAGGAGGTAAGGCCTCAGTAGGCCTCCTCTGATCCGAAGAACCTGAAGAACGACCCTGCTGAGAACCTCGAGTTGACTGATCCCTGTACTGACGCTGGTTGTTGTTTCCATAACCCTGACGGTCATTCCCATTCCTACCAGAATGCTCAACACGATATAGAGGTGCTCATCAGACTCCTCCGAAGTTTAGGGTTTAGGGTTTAGGGTTTAGGGTTTAGGGTTTAGGTTTTAGGGTTTTAGGGTTTTAGGGTTTTGGGTTTTGGGTTTTGGGGTTTGGGGTTTGGGGGTTCAGGGGTTCGGGGTTCGGGGTTCGGGGTTCGGGGTTCGGGGTTCGGGGTTCGGGGTTGGGGGTTTGGGGTTTGGGGTTTCGGGTTTCGGGTTTCGGGTTTCGGGTTTGGGGTTTGGGGTTTGGGGTTTGGGGTTTGGGGTTTGGGGTTTGGGGTTTAGGTTTTTAGGGTTTAGGGGTTTAGGGGTTTAGGGGTTTAGGGGTTTGGGGTTCGGGGTTTAGGGGTTCGGGGTTCCGGGTTCCAGGGTTCCAGGGTTCCAGGGTTCCAGGGTTCCAGGGTTCCAGGGTTCTGGGTTCTGGGTTCCGGGTTCCGGGTTCCGGGTTCCGGGTTCCGGGTTCCGGGTTCGGGGTTCGGGGGTTCGGGGGTTCGGGGTTCGGGGTTCGGGGTTCGGGGTTCGGGGGTTCCGGGGGTCCGGTCTTCCTGGGTTCGGGGGTTCGGGGGTTCGGGGGTTCGGGGTTCGGGGTTCGGGGTTCGGGGTTCGGGGTTCGGGGTTCGGGGTTCCGGGTTCGGGGTTCCGGGTTCCGGGTTCCGGGTTCCGGGTTCAGGGTTCAGGGTTCAGGGTTCACATGCTATACAGTAATAAAAGTGAGTGATAAAGAATTTACATGTAAAAAAAAAAATACCCTGGAACCATCACAACTGCACAAGGAGTTTGTAATTAAAAAAAAAATGAAACATGTAAATACTTTATGGGTCATAATCTGCTCAAGAATTCTGAAAAATGTTGAGTCATTTGAAACATGTAAACTTCACTATGACGTGATGACCCATTATAACGTTTTCCATGCAAATACTTACTGTTCAAGAAAAGAACCTGGAAAATTTTGCTCCAGTCTCGTCTAACAGAAATGAGAAAAGAGAAAGGAGAAAAAGAGTGAAGGATAAATAGGAATAGGGAAGAAGAAGTGATACGTTACCAACATCTTTGAGAATTGGAATAGACATTTAATGAGAAGAAAAAATAAATTAAGGGCAAACATGGATTATGAAGCCAAAACGTCACTTATTTGAGTAAGAAACTAATCAGCCAAAACGTCACTTAAAAGAAATGGGAGGGAGTATTAGTCAAGTAGTACTTACTGACTCTCATGATCTGATGATGAAGCATTCCTCCCATTATCCATACCGGATTTATATTCAAAAGAATGATATTTGTTATCATTAGTAGCTTGGGACTCCTGATGCTGCATGCCAACATGTATCAGTGAATTAGCTATGGAAACACGCATTCAAGCAAAATGTAACTTCATCATCCGCAGAAAATAAACACGCTTCAAAAAATGGTATAACAGTGAATACAGGAAGGTGACTCAAGAAAACCTGGTCGATAACAGATTCAATTTTCTCTTTCCAAATAAGTGCCTCCTGAATGTTGAAATCTGCCATCTGGAACAAGAAATATCAACAGGTAAAATAAGTTAAATCGCCAACATAAAAAGCTCGCAAGCAGAAGTTTACATAATGAGTTAGATAAGAAACCCAAGGAAACAGTTGGTCCAAAAACAATGACGCTTCTCATAAGGCTAAGATGCACAACACAGACTAATTTATGATTGTAATATCCATAATCACTGCCAACTTTATCAACTTCCTTATATTTCTTAAACACTTGGGGACAGAATCATAATTTACTAACATTTCAAGAATGAGTATCAAAAGAGCTAGGAATATTGTGAACATACTTTGAAGAACTATAAGAAGCACATGTTTACCCAGCAAATATAGCTCTTTAGTCTACCAAACACAATTTTGACAGCAAATGATGTTTTTCAAATTGCGTCCCCTCTTGCTCATTACAAACTGGATTATAACCAAACTTCTAACCCAACAGCATATTTTTCCATTGTCTTGTGTTCATCAAAGTTATTTCTGCTGAGAACATCTTAAGTATGAAGTACCTTTAGATGCTATTTCACAATCCAGAATACTTATTGGGCGGTCATTGCTATTTGTAGGCTAATTATAAAGCAAGAGAAATAGAAACATATTTCAACCTTTTTTTATTTTTTCCTTCTATTTGCATTTTGTTTTTCATCATGTGTATCAGTGCAGTTTATTGCACACAATTCGTTGGCTAATTAGCATTTCAGATATTTCAAATATGTGTGCCTCACACCACTCTCACTCAAATGTTTAAATAGTTAAAAAGAAGGATTCATAGAACTTCATATAAAAATCTCCACCATAAAACCAGATCATGATTAGCATATAAATTCTTATTACAATGTGTGCTTCAAGAAAATTAAAAATAGAAACTGATTAAATTAAATATGAGATAACGGAAGGAAACAAAGAGCAGGCAAACAAAGGGCAAACAAAGGGAGACCTGAATTTTTAATTTGGGAGACCATCATTTAAATTATAACTTATAAAAAAGCAAACCAAATCCTACAAAATTCGGAGTAAATGAGAAATAACATAAAAATTATTAATTAAAATCATAATTTAAAAGTAAGATCTTTGGTTTTACCTAGAAGTGGTGATATATTTTCTCGTATTAGACACTTGAAGAACCAGTTAGGGAAGATAATGGCAGCGGACATCGGCGCTGCAGGCGAGCGGCGAGAATTGACGGATGTCCGCCGTTGGACAGTGAGTTGAGGGACGAAACCGTCGGATAAGTAACGCCTGACAGTCATTTTCCAGATCAATCACACCGACAGCCTTGACTACCATATGAATTGGGGCAACTGAAGGCCGGCTCATCGCTTAGTGAAGAAAAGAAGAAGATGAGATAAGAAAAGAAAAGAGAGAGAGAAAGAGGGAGGCGGAGAAAAATGAAAAAGGTTAAGGAAAGAATCGAAGGGAAAAGAAGCAGATTTAGGGCGGAAAATATTACCGCTCAAAAATAAGAGGAAAAAAAAAAAAAAAAAAGAGGGAATTAGTGTAAATTCGTGTTGTGAAATAGTTTATCACAGGCGTTGCATTAGATATCCTATTGTCATTGCATTAGATATCCTATTGCAACGTTTAATTAAATCCGTTGCATTAGTCTAATTATCTGAAGTATTATAAAAGAAATCGTTGCATTAGCTATATCTATTGCAACGGTTCTATATAAGCCGTTACATTAGCCTTTTTCACCGTTACATTTGATCAAAAATGTAATAGTGATAATTTTGAAGTTTGATTACGAATTAATTTCAAAATATAATGATAAAATGTATAATGAAATTATATTATTAAACTTTAATTTATGAAGTTTCATAATATATTTTTATTAAATATTTTACGATTATAATTGATTAATTCGTAGTTAAACTTAAAAATTGTTTACTCAATCGAGATTCCATTTACTCACGCACGATTTGATTCGTTTATAACTTGAATTACTATAGTTTTCCAAATTTACGGCTTACTTAAAGAAATGGCGGTATTACGAAATTTTGGAGGTTTGAATAGCACATCTATTTTGGTCCATGTTATTTCCAAAAAAAAAAAGGATTCCTAAGCAAAATACGACCCAATCTTCCTATATGTTAGTATTTGTGAGATTTAACACATGTTAATCAATTAGAGTATCGATAGTTTATTATCCAATTAAAATCATTCATTACTCCTGTCTTTTTTTTTTTTCAAATCTAATCATTTAACACATGTCAATCAATTAGGTTTCAATAGTTTGATTAGGACACCTCTAAAATTTTATACTTCCTCTGATTTTTAAAGCTTGCAACAGTTTACTATTTGACACTATTCATATACTAACTCTCAATCGTACTTTATTCTACTAATATAAAAATAAATGTTAGAATGTAAGATGTTGTTGGGTTTGTATTAATGTATATTTTCATAATATTAGTTTTTAATATTTTTTATAAATATATTGTAACGACCCGATTTTTCTAAGGTATTTTATAAATAAAATATTAATAATGAGAAAACTTGTAGAAATTTCAAGTCGTTACTAAACATACATTTTCTAAAATATTTGTGGAACTAAAAAGGATTTCGAATCTCCAATACGATTGTAAAATATGACAGCGGAAAATAATTACTAAAAATAAATTAATTGTTTCAGAGTAACTTGAGCGGAATTAAAAGAAATAATTATAACATTAATCATATGTCGGCCTGCTCGACAACCCGTCCTCTCCATTCCGAATTAACCTGAAAATTTTACATAAAAATGGGGTGAGCTTTCTATCGCTCGTGGGAATATCACAAGTCAACAATAATCACAATACATAACGGAGGCATAGCATGAATATTTGTTATATCAACTTGAGCATGTAAACATGTGACTGCATATAAACATATACTGATACTTGGTATGAAAAACATGTGACTGCATGTTAATCATAAACTGATACTTGGTACGAAAAACATGTGACTGCATGTTAATCGTAAATATAACATATCATCTATACAATCCAAATAAAGCAATTAAAATTGACAAGTAATAATTCCCACCTCAAATTGAAGTGACTTGAATGCAAATGCTTGAATGCTTATGAATCGTCTTAATTGTGTCCTTGATTCTCGTAGCCTATAATTAAAGAGGCGTGTATTTTAATATATGTGAAAAAATAAAAATGATTGGGATTAGAAATTAAATTTATCTAGACTGAAATAGAGTAAGAGTAGATTGAGCCAATAAGTAATAGGGCTGGATAATTGGACTGATAATTGGACTGATTTGGCTAGAGTTGAAATTTTGGATCGTAGTTGGGCTCATATCGGCCTGAAGTAGACTGGGTTCGATTGATAAAACCCACTACCCCACCAACTCCTTATTCTCTCTCTCCCTCTCTCTCTCTCTATCATCCCTAATTCCCCCTATTCTCCCTGAACTCACGAGCCGCCAACATCAGGGGAAAACTCCACCCGATTCTTTGCTCGACCGCAGAGAGTACGACCGGTGCTGCAACTTAATCCCGCCGGTAGAACTGGGTGGCTTGATAGAGGTCAGTGGTGTCGACACTAAGTGGCGGTGGCGGCTAGGCTGGGGAAGAAAATAGAAGGCGGCGGTGCAAGAGTCGCCCATGGCCGCGGTTCGGGCTGACGGTTGCCGAGGCTTGCAGCGGACGGAATCAGCGGAAGAGGTGACCGTGGCTGACCGTGGCTGGGGATTTCCGGTTTCCGCCGAAATCAAAAGGTTTGGGTTTTACTGAATTCTCCTGATGTGTGTGTGAGTGTGTGTTTTGTTGGGAAATTTTGAAGATGGAAGTTGCTTGATACCTGAAGATCGTGAAGGACCAATTTGAAGAAAAGATGGGATTAACATTTTGTGTGTGGTTGCTGTGAAATGGAAAGAATTGAACAGAATAGAAGATTACCTGTGGACTGTGGTCTGGTAGTGTTAGAATTTGTTGTAATATTTTGTGAAGTGACGTTTTTTTTTTTTTGCTGTGTAATTTGGAGATGAATTTCGATGAAACTGATATTTTGGTGTGTATGAGATTTCTTGTGTATTGTGGACTACAAATAAGTTTTTCTTTTATACTGCATTTATTAACTACCCCCATGATGTATAACTACTCCTCCATGATGCCCACTACTCAAATAAGGTGGTTGATGAAGGTGGAGAAAACCTCCTTCCATGTTCTGATCGTGAGTGAGGGGAGAGAAATATGGGTTGGATGTGATAATTGGGTTCTAAATTAATTATGGGGGTTGGGCTTGGGTATTAGTAGTTGATTATTATTTTTAATTGGGCCGAACACTATAATGGTTGATTGGCCCAAAAATGAATGTATATAAAAAATTAATTAAAATGGACTTATAATATTTGGGCTCGATAATTAATTAACTTGGGTCTATAGATCATTAGAAATTCATGGATTGGGCTCACTAAATAATCATAAGCCCAACTGATAATTTAAATTGAAATATTATTCACTATTTACTATAAAAAAAATTAATTAATAAATTAAGAAATAATTTCTAAATTTAGCGGGTATTACATCCTATCCCTGTTGGAAAAATTTTCGTCCTCGAAAATAGTATTCTTACCGTGAATAAGAAAATCGGGATAGCGAGTTCGAATTTCTTCTTCACGCTCCCAAGTAGCTTCATCTTTGGTGTGATTTCGCCATTGAACCTTGACGAGTACTCTCTCTTTATTCCTTAATGGAATAATCTTTCTGTCGATTATCGCAACTGGTTGTTCGACATAAGTGAGATCTTTGTTCACTTCCACCGTTGAATAGTTGATCACGTGACTAGGATCGTGAACGTATTTTCTCAACTGTGAGACGTGAAAAACATTATGTACTGCTGAAAATTCCGGTGGTAATGCCAAACGGTATGCCAAATCTCCAATCCGATCGAGGATCTCAAATGGTCCGACGTATCTTGGCCTCAGCTTGTTCCTCGATCCAAATCGAATGACTCCTTTAGTCGGGGCTACCTTTAGGAAGACCTTTTCTCCAACATTAAACTCAAGGTCCTTCCTTCGTTTGTCGGCATAGGATTTTTGGCGATCTTGTGCTGTCTTAATCCTTTCACGAATCTTTTCTACTACACCCACGGTCCTCTCGATTATCTCGGGACCCAAAATTTTTCTTTCACCTACTTCATCCCAATAAACCGGCGATCTGCACTTTCTCCCATAAAGTGCCTCGTACGGGGCCATTCCGATCGTTGCTTGAAAACTATTATTGTATGCGAATTCTACCAAAGGTAGTAACTGTTCCCAACAATTACCCATGTCCAGCACACAAGCTCTTAACATGTCTTCAAGTATTTGTATCGTCCTTTCTGATTAACCGTCAGTTTGTGGGTGATAGGCTGTACTAAAATTTAATTTAGTTCCCAATGCTTCCTGCAAACTTTCCCAAAAACGTGACGTGAAGCGAGTATCTCTATCCGAAACTATAGACACTGGTACTCCGTGCAGCCTTATGATCTCCTTAATATACAATTGCGCATACTGATACATTGTGAAGTTCATCTTCACTGGGATGAAATGAGCTGACTTAGTGAGGCGATCAACCACAACTCAAATCGCCTGATTTCCTCTTTCCGATCGAGGTAAGCTCACCACAAAGTCCATAGTGATATGTTCCCATTTCCACTCTGGAATGTGGAGTGATTTTAACAAACCAAAAGGGCGTTGATGTTCGGCTTTCACCTGCTGACAAATAATACATCTCCTGACGAATTCAGCCACGTTTCTCTTCAAACCTTCCCACCAAAATTTGCTTTTCAAATCTTGGTACATCTTTGTACTACCAGGATGAGCAGTATATGGTGTGTTGTGTGCTTCTTCCAAAATCGTCTTCTTCAAATCCGTCTTGTCGGGCACACAAATCCTTTCCTTGTAGTATATCATACCATCTTCTGATATACTAAATCCTTTATCCTCTCCAGCTATAACACGCTCCTTCATTTTGGTCAAGAAATTGTCTTGACCCTGACCTTCCTTGATCTTCTCTCTCAAGGTCGGTTGAACTGACAACGTCATTAAAATTGCTTCCACCGGCTTTAACGGTGTAGCCACTTCTAGGTTCATCTTTGAAAATTCACTGACCAATTTGTCTTCCTTAGTCAAAATGCAATTCAATTCTCCTCTGACCTTGCGACTTAAAGCATCTGCGACCACGTTCGCCTTCCCTGGATGGTAGTGAATTGTACAATCGTAGTCCTTCACTAACTCCAACCATATTCTTTGTCTCATATTAAGTTCCTTCTGAGTGAATAGATACCTTAAACTTTTGTGGTCGGTATAGATCTCACATTTACCTCCGTAGAGGTAATGTCGCCATATCTTCAAGGCGTGAACTACCGCGGCTAGTTCTAAATCATGCGTCGGATAATTTAACTCATGTGGCTTTAATTGCCTTGACGCATAAGCGATGACCTTACCTTGCTGCATTAGAACACATCCTAATCCTTGCTTGGATGCGTCACTATAGATCACGAATTCTCTAGACGGATCTGGAATCGTCAAAACTGAAGCTGAGGTTAGTCTCCGCTTAAGTTCTTGAAAACTTTGTTCGCACTTCTCATTCCACAGGAACTGTTCTCCTTTCCTCGTTAGTCGAGTCATCGGTGCGGCCATCTTAGAAAATCCTTCAATAAACCTCCTATAATATCCTGCTAACCCCAAGAAACTGCGAACTTCATTCGCGTTAGTTGGTGTTTTCCAATCGTTGATAGCCTCTATCTTAGACGGATCGACTTCAATTCCTTGCGCAGTAACAACATGTCCAAGGAATGCCACCCTCTTGAGCCAAAATTCGCACTTGCTAAACTTCGCATACAGTTTCTCTTTGCGAAGCATCTCCAAAACCGTCCGTAGATGCTTCTCATGTTCTGCTTCACCTTTCGAATAAATTAGTATGTCATCTATAAACACGATGACAAACTGATCCAAGTAGGGTTGGAAGACTCTATTCATCAAGTCCATAAAGACTGCTGGGGCATTACTTAGCCCAAATGGCATTACTACGAACTCGTAGTGACCATACCTTGTTCTAAAGCGCCTTCTAATGTCCTCGTCCTTGATCTTTAGTTGATGGTATCCCGACCTCAAATCTATCTTTGAGAACACTCCCGAACCTCCAAGTGGTCAAATAAGTCTTCGATTCGGGGAAGTGGATACTTGTTCTTTATCGTGAGTCGATTTAACTCACGATAATCGATACACATTCTCATGCTTCCATCCTTCTTCTTTACGAATAACACCGGTGCTCCCCAAGGTGATACGCTTGGTCGGATATATCCCATATCGAGTAACTCCCGAATCGCACCTTCGTTCTTGTAGTTCTTTGGCGCCATCCTGTATGGGGCCTTTGATATAGGGGCTCCGTGCACCAAGTCAATTGTAAACTCCACTTGTCTATCCGGTGGAACACCCTAAGTTCTCCTAAAACATCCGAATATTCCTTAACGATATGAACGTCTTCGATCGTTATTTCGACTTTGATTCCCCATGATATTCACTAAATATCCTTGACAATTGCCCTTACGCAATATCTTCGTTGCTTTCATGGTGATATCACCGAGGGGCTTTGCTACGCTTAACCCCTTGAAATACGTCCTCTACTCCGGCCGCTGGATGCAAGACCACGTTCCTCCTTGCGCATTGCAAAACGGCATCATACTTATCCAACCAATCCATACCCAAGACTACGTCGAAGTTATTCATGTCTAATATGTATAGATCGGCTAGATATAAACGTTCATTTATCTCTATGGTTATACTGTTAGCTATATCATCAACAGAAATTATTTCTCCTGCTGGTATACTAACTTCAAGGCTTTGAGAAGATTTTCTACTTCTAAATTTAGTCATGCTAAACAACTTCTTAGAGATAAATGAATGGGATGCGCCAGTATCAAATAACACCAAAGCAGAATTCCAAATGATGATAACATACCCGACATCGTTCCGGTTTCTCCTTGTCAATTTCCGATAGGCTATACATACGAGCCTTTCCCCAGACCTTGATTACGGACCCTTCGTCTGGGCCATTGTTCTTCTTGGGCACCGAGAGACCATGTGTCCTTCTTCATGGCATCGGTAACATCGATTACGTCCGAGCATGCAAACTCCTTTGTGCCTCTTCCCGCATTTCAAGCGGGTTGGGTAGTCGTCTGTGTCTTTGACCGGATGGTCCTTCTCTACTACCCTTTTGTTGCTAGTATTATTATTCGGTCCTTGCCACTTTCTTTTGTTCGTATTCACAATCGGCAGAGCCCTAGCCCTTTCCATATCCAAGCTAGCTGATATATCTTGACTCTGACACGGCTTCCTTATACGACATCTTTCCATGGCTAGCCGATGATGTCGGATTCGTCTTGAAGTCCATCACGAAACTTTTGTGCCTTCATGTCATCATTCGCAACTATGAATGGTGCGAATCGGCACATGTGATTGAACTTCCTTTCGTATTCCGTGACCGTCATGCCTCCTTGAGTTAGATCTAGGAACTCCTTCTGCATTTTGGCCTTATACGACCGTGGATAATACTTGTCCATCACCGTTTCTTTAAATCCTTCCCAAGACAAGGTTCTACGTTCCTCTTCGATTCGAGTCTCCGTGATCCATTCCACCAAGTCTGGCGTCCTCCTTGAGTTGGAAGATCGCGCATGAAACTTTCTCGCTCATCCGTGCAAGCCATGTAATCGAAAATACTCTCCAAGTTCAATAGCCATTCCTCGATGGCACTGGCCCTTCCTCCCGAGGAACATTGGAGGTTTGAACTTGTTGAACCGATTTATTACTCGCTGAACTTGCCTTGAGTGGCCGGAGGCGTTATAGTCGCTCCTTGAGAAGATTGGTTAGACTCGAGAGCGATTCTTGCCGTGACTAGGCATCACTCCCGCTGCGACGTATTAAGTGTGCCTTGGGCTTGGTTTCGAGACTCGGCATTTGGGGTAGTTTCGCGGGAGCCATATCCCGCCAACGAATCGTTGTTCTTGAGTGCGAGAAATGAGGTAGAGATAAAGATATTTATACGCTTGGCATAAGATAAAATAATTCATTACATATTGGAATTGATCAATACAAGAAATTAAATATTCTATTAATGATAACTTTTGATAGTCAACATAAAATACCGAAATGGGAGCCGAGACTAATAGTTACTACTAAAATATTAAAATCACGACATAACAAAATTAATTTTCATCACATTGCTAAGGATTTCAATGACAGAACAGGGGTGGGGACTCGATCCAGAGATGATATCCTCGTCATCCGAGTCAACCATCGGTTCGAGCTCTGGGTCCTCCTCTTCTTCTGGATCCTCCTCGGGATCCTCCTCAAATTCCTCCATCGGCTGTGATGGGGTATCATGCATCTCATATATCTTGGGGATCTCGCCTCTCGAAAACAAGTCGAGAATTCTTCCAGCAGCATACTGAAAGTCATCTACGACTATTCTTTCCTCCGGGGTCCTGCGGTTCGCCTCGTGCCACAGGCGGTACATGGTGAAACTCCAGTCATTTGGCAGAGTGATGATCAAGTGCTCGACTTCTTCGACCGGATCTCCCGTCTTCCCAGACATGAACCATTTCTGAATCCTCTCGACCACGTAGTACGGGGCATTCTCGGGGAGTCCTGGATTTCCCCAAGAGTCTCTATGTGCTAGGGGGCGCGAGCTGGATCCCGCCTCGGTCCTCTTACGCGGAGTTACTGTGAAACCGGCCATACTAACAGGATACATGCATATTTGCGTAAAATTATTAAGTTTTACGATTAGTTTAAATGTATGATATAAACATGACTTTAAGCTGTTTACCTTGGAATGGAGTAGCGAAGTAGCGGCAGTCGAACATATGATATTCCTTGAAGATGAAAAATATTTTAACTTTAAAAATCTTCCGGCGTACCAGGAAAGTAGACCGGATTTTGCTCTGATACCATACTGTAACGACCCGATTTTTCTAAGGTATTTTATAAATAAAATATTAATAATGAGAAAACTTGTAGAAATTTCAAGTCGTTACTAAACATACATTTTCTAAAATATTTGCGGAACTAAAAAGGATTTCGAATCTCCAATACGATTGTAAAATATGACAGCGGAAAATAATTACTAAAAATAAATTAATTGTTTCAGAGTAACTTGAGCGGAATTAAAAGAAATAATTATAACATTAATCATATGTCGGCCTGCTCGACAACCCGTCCTCTCCATTCCGAATTAACCTGAAAATTTTACATAAAAATGGGGTGAGCTTTCTATCGCTCGTGGGAATATCACAAGTCAACAATAATCACAATACATAACGGAGGCATAGC
Source organism: Orobanche coerulescens (assembly GCA_033398695.1). NCBI lineage: Eukaryota > Viridiplantae > Streptophyta > Magnoliopsida > Lamiales > Orobanchaceae > Orobanche > Orobanche coerulescens. Next base: position 651,952 of record JAWKAU010000065.1, read on the forward strand.
ATGAATATTTGTTATATCAACTTGAGCATGTAAACATGTGACTGCATATAAACATATACTGATACTTGGTATGAAAAACATGTGACTGCATGTTAATCATAAACTGATACTTGGTACGAAAAACATGTGACTGCATGTTAATCGTAAATATAACATATCATCTATACAATCCAAATAAAGCAATTAAAATTGACAAGTAATAATTCCCACCTGAAATTGAAGTGACTTGAATGCAAATGCTTGAATGCTTATGAATCGTCTTAATCGTGTCCTTGATTCTCGTAGCCTATAATTAAAGAGGCGTGTATTTTAATATATGTGAAAAAATAAAAATGATTGGGATTAGAAATTAAATTTATCTAGACTGAAATAGAGTAAGAGTAGATTGAGCCAATAAGTAATAGGGCTGGATAATTGGACTGATTTGGCTAGAGTTGAAATTTTGGATCGTAGTTGGGCTCATATCGGCCTGAAGTAGACTGGGTTCGATTGATAAAACCCACTACCCCACCAACTCATTATTCTCTCTCTCCCTCTCTCTCTCTATCATCCCTAATTCCCCCTATTCTCCCTGAACTCACGAGCCGCCAACATCAGGGGAAAACTCCACCCGATTCTTTGCTCGACCGCAGAGAGTACGACCGGTGCTGCAACTTAATCCCGCCGGTAGAATTGGGTGGCTTGATAGAGGTCAGTGGTGTCGACACTAAGTGGCGGTGGCGGCTAGGCTGGGGAAGAAAATAGAAGGCGGCGGTGCAAGAGTCGCCCATGGCCGCGGTTCGGGCTGACGGTTGCCGAGGCTTGCAGCGGACGGAATCAGCGGAAGAGGTGACCGTGGTGATCAGTGGTCGGGATTTCCTTTCACGAAATCAAAAGGTTTGGGTTTTACTGAATTCTCCTGATGTGTGTGTGAGTGTGTGTTTTGTTGGGAAATTTTGAAGATGGAAGTTGCTTGATACTTGAAGATCGTGAAGGACCAATTTGAAGAAAAGATGGGATTAACATTTTGTGTGTGGTTGCTGTGAAATGGAAAGAATTGAACAGAATAGAAGATTACCTGCGGATTGTGGTCTGGTAGTGTTAGAATTTGTTGTAATATTTTGTGAACTGACGTTTTTTTTTTTTTTTTGCTGTGTAATTTGGAGATGAATTTCGATGAAACTGATATTTTGGTGTGTATGAGATTTCTTGTGTATTGTGGACTACAAATAAGTTTTTCTTTTATACTGCATTTATTAACTACCCCATGATGTATAACTACTCCTCCATGATGCCCACTACTCAAATAAGGTGGTTGATGAAGGTGGAGAAAACCTCCTTCCATGTTCTGATCGTGAGTGAGGGGAGAGAAATATGGGTTGGATGTGATAATTGGGTTCTAAATTAATTATGGGGGTTGGGCTTGGGTATTAGTAGTTGATTATTATTTTTAATTGGGCCGAACACTATAATGGTTGATTGGCCCAAAAATGAATGTATATAAAAAATTAATTAAAATGGACTTATAATATTTGAGCTCGATAATTAATTAACTTGGGTCTATAGATCATTAGAAATTCATGGATTGGGCTCACTAAATAATCATAAGCCCAACTGATAATTTAAATTGAAATATTATTCACTATTTACTATAAAAAAAATTAATTAATAAATTAAGAAATAATTTCTAAATTTAGCGGGTATTACATATATAATTAAAGATATTAATGATCAAAGTTACACATCGACATCCGTGAACTTTCTCTCTGTTGCAAACTTTGAAAATCGGAGGAAGTATATTTTTCTGTTCAACTAAACTACTCCTTCCAAATAAATATTTTTCCAAACGATTTTATGAGTCTGTAATTCAATATTAATCATTACCTGCTCCAGTTAATACCACATAGGGCCTGTTTTCCCCAGCTTATTTTCATTGATTCGATTTATTCAGCTTTTTTGATTGATTGATTCGATTCGCTTTTTTGATTCATTGATTCGATTAGCTTTTTTTGATTCGATTGATTCACTTTTATTTTGTTTTAGGATTTTTATTAATTATTATATAATCATTTTAATTGATATTATTATTATTATTTTTAATAATTATTATTATTATTATTATTATCTTCGTTGATATTATAGGGGTAGGTGTTCGGGTCAGGATCAATTTTGGGATGTTCGGGATCAGGTGACATTTTAAACTACCCGAACCCATCCCGAATTTTTTTTTGAAATTTAAAGAATTTAATGTCCTAATAATTATTAAAGCTCCGCAGATCGGGTACCCGAAATTCAAATTGAAATACCCGAATCCCAAACCCGAATTTTTAATCGGGTTCGGGTATCCGTCCTAATTTCTTTTTTAAAATACATAATCCCGTACACGGATTTTTTTTCGATAGGGTACACAAACTACCTGAATGCTCACCTATAATTATTATTATTATTCCTATTATTGCTAACTATTATTGGTAATTATTATTATTATATTGAAAATGTTAGTAATTAAAAACAACAATAACAACAAGAACAATAACCACAATAAATCATACATTTAAATAATTGAAGTATTGGACAAGAACTTTATATAAAAATAATCGGGTACCTGAAGTTCAAAGCGGAATACTCGAATTCCGAACCCGAACTTTTTCGGATGTCCGATCCCGTACCCAACTTTTTCGGGTATCCGATTAGGTACCCAAACTACCCGACTCGAATGTCCACTCCTAGCTACATAAATAGAGAAGGGGAAACATAATTAATAAAGACGAAGAGGTAAGCTAGAAAGTGAAAGAAAAATAATAATATATTTATCAACAAGTATTCATCTCCTCATACTATTTATCAAAATTAATAATATATTTGTTAAAATATATCTATTGTTAATAAGTATTATATAATTATTTATTATTTATATTAATAGTAATATCATTTATATTATTATTATTACTCATTTGTATATTATTAGTTACTTTCGATTCGATTGATTCGATTTCTGATTCAATTGATTGGTTGAATCGATTCGATTCGATTTAGTTTCTTTGAGTTGATTCGATTCAATTGATTCGATTGAAGTTTGCCAAGTAAATATATTTTCATATCATTTTTTATGAACTCAAATTAAAAATATGAGGTGTGTTAATTATTAAGACTTACCTCTTGCTTTCATATTTTCTTTTCAAATTAAATCATTCATTCCAAATAAATATTATTTCATATCAATTTTTAGGAATTGAAATTTAATTTTTATATGAAGCATGTATATTATATTAAGACTTATCTCAATCTTTTATAGTCGGAAATCTTTGAATTACTATAGTGTTTGTGGATATATATGATACTCTTGTACTTGTCGCTAAGATACCCTAATTTGTTTCGCTTGTGATTTAGCGATTGATATTTTTGCGAATAATTACACGGGCTTTAAACTAGTTATATTTATTTGAGAACATTCAATAAATTCCACTAAAATATACTACTTATTTTTATCTCATTTGTCGCCGTTGGATACAAAAAGTTTGATCATAAATAATTTTCATATTATATCATGAAAAAATGATAAAAAAAATAAGATTATGAAAATATATTAAAAAATAAGTATGCTGATATTTTTTTAATCTAAAAAGAAATAAGTGGTCAGAAAAATCAACTTTCTTAATAATAACGAAGGTATTACTAAAACAATCTTTCAAATTCCATGTTGGGGAGAGTGGGGCGCCCCAACCCCAACCCCTCATAATTCAAAAAAGAAAAATTATCAAGCAATAATTAAATAATAATAAAAAAAAAGAAAAAACAATAAGGCTAGGTAATGCAACGGTCATATAACGAAAGCTATAAATATGGCCCTTGTTCAAAAAAATCCATACACAATTTTCATCGAGAGTAGTTGATCAATCAACACCATGGCTGGTTATTCCCCTAGTCAGAAGATTTTGCTTGTGGGAGAAGGGGACTTCTCGTTTGCCAAGGGTTTGGCGACGTCATTGGGGTCAGCCCAAAATCTTATGGCCACATCGCATGATTCAGAAGGTCTTCGGCTTCGTTCAGATATCTTCAATTATCTTGTT